>JAUMJL010000208.1:2648628-3384756 GCA_033558185.1 Dromococcyx pavoninus
AATGAAAATCAGGTTAGTTGGCATCAGTTTCCTCCGCATACATGTGCATACTAATATCCTTGTTTACCCCATAAGTATGTTTAGGGATAGTTATCTAATCTTTCCTTACTGCTGTTAGAGATGTATGTAAGTGAATTACTGCCCTTATAGCAGCATAATGAAGTAAAAAACTAGTAAAGAAATTTCTCAAGAACAAGCTAATAAGCCGAAACTTGGTTTCAGATATGCCTCTCTATGACTGTGAATCTGTCCAATGAAAAAATATTCAAGTATAATGAAATTAGTGATATATTATACAACGCTACAATCTCAAGGAAGGACAGTTACCACTTAAACGAAAACCTGGATGAGATAAGGCCCATACAACACAGACTCATCAAATGTCCCCCCCAAGTGCATAACTTAGCTGATTTTGTTGTATCAAAATGATAATTTGATTTGTTATTTTGTAAAATCTGTAGTAAAACCTTCTACCCAGCTAGCTTTAAGAAGTTGTTTTTCTCTCACATCTTTCTGCATTTCTATGGAGCTGTGTGAATCTGCAGCATACCCTCTTCCATCTCACAAAACTAGGTGTTTACTACACTCTGCCAGCTGAAAAAAAGAAGATATAAATAGCAAAGAGGAGAGAAAACCACACACTTATTCACCCCCAGCCACCTTCTACCTTCACACGTGAAGAGATTTCCTTTGGCGAACTCTGTTTCAGTGAGAATCAGAGGGTCAGCAACAGGACAGCAGGAAACGGAACTAAGTCTAGGGAAAATTTTGTTCTGTGTCTTTTAAAGATTCATTTAACAATGAAATTATAATACAGATTAAGTCCGAATATGTTTCAGGAAAAAAAATGTGCATCCACTTTTCAACCTCTGTAAAATAAATATTCTGTGTCTTTGAACACAAAAAGTGATATTTTCATAGCATTTTCACATTTTAACTCAGTCTTTTAGCAACTCCTAAGTATCTATTTTACTAATTTAAAATCATGATATGATTTGCTAATTCTTACTGTACAGTGAAAACTTGAATAAGTAGCACTAAATTTGAATCAGTTTTTCTGAAACTTGCTGAGATATATTAATTTAGTATTATTACTGTCAAGAGTGAAATATGCTCATAAACATGCTACTTCACGTCACAAAACTTCACAGCTGAACTGGCATTCCATTACCTCAAACTAGCAAAGCCTATTCTCAATCAGGATAACCTCAGAACACTTGCTTCACCCTAGAAATTCAGAATGATTGTGAATAGCATTTTCTGATTTACTAATAACTTTTCAAAAGTCAGAAATACTATGTTATTTCAAAAATCCATGTGCATAAAATTATTTGATCAATTTATTGTTTGTGAGGTAGGTAGTTTGTGACATTCAGATGTTCAGATTAAAATACTTAGACCTGAACAATTATAGAAAACAAAATTCAGCCATAGGCTGGTGTTGCTCCAGGTTTCAGCCACATGATGAAGATTTCACTGCTAGTGGTCTGCCATGTGGAAAAGAGTTCCTCTAAGACATGACTTCAGCACCAGGTTTGGAAATAAAAATAAATGATAACGCCAGTCCTTTTCTCAGCACATTTCCTTTTATTGCATGTGGGTGAGCTGCAGAGGTGAAACTGAGGTGTAAAACCTGTGGTCACTGTTCCTCAGGAATTTTTCCCACTGGCAGTGGAGCAGTAGACAAGTCTTTTCTGTCAAAATATACTGTCTGAATTTCTAGAACACAAAACTGAATAGTTCGTTAAAGCAAGATATCTTAACTATTTTATATGCTTTTAAATGAACTGGTGCCAACAAACATAGTAATATTCAATGATATTATTAATTGATTAATAGAATTAAAGAGGGAGATGAAAATTAGCAACAAATCCTTGTAAAATATTATTACCATGGTCTAGAAGAGTTCCTCTCTGGAATTTAAAACATGTTGTCTAAGTCATGTTAGATATCTTGCATGAAAAAGCTGTAATTTTTTTCCCTGCTCTGGCATGACCTCTAACATCCTTATGAAAGAGAAAAAGTATTCTTTAGCTTTAGCAATCCTTTATACTTCCCATAGGATTAATTGTCAGAGATGAACACGGCCAAAAGCACTAGATAGAAAGCATAGTTATTACTCCAGCAAGCTGTTAAACTCTTTTATTTGGAATCAACTTTGTCTGTGTTATTACAAGGAAAACTGTTCAGCATCATTGTACTGTTTGTTGTGTTTCAGTTTCCTGGTATGTAATCCTTTAGTAAGGACTTCAGAGGCTAATATCTATTCTAAGAAGGCTGGCTTATGGTTGCAATGTGATCTTTCAGCCTAGAGTCGTGTTAAGAAGGGGAATGATATATGTTGCTAAATTCTAATAATGATATCTGGTTTTCTTCTTCTTCATATCCATGTAGTTGTGAGGGTTTTGCTCTGTGTATCTATCTCCTTTGGAGGAACTACCATTATATCTTCCCAAGGCAGCCTACGAGACTGGCTATATGGTAAAGTTAGCAGAGTATAAAGGAAAAAGAAAAGATGAGACTGTGTAAAAATATAACTAAATGATTAAGAGTGGATCCTCTTCTTTCATAGTGGTGAAATTCCCACTGAAGCTCTTAGAACTGCATTTCTTTCCAGTTGGTTTCTCAAAAGTATTTCCTCGTTAACTTAAAGACTTACAGCACTTCTTCCACACCCTACTAATTGAGGGTAAGAAATAACGAAGTATTTTTATTTAGAAGAATTTGTAATGGTCTCTATTGTGGGCAGTCACATCCCAGAATGTAAAATTGAACTAGCGTGAAAAATCAAAAAGTAATCAGATAGGTTATTCCTTAGTTTACAAAAAGGGGGTTTTATCCATTCAGTGCAGGATGTCTTAATCTCTACTTTTTAAACCAACACAGTTTTAGTCATTTTTTTTATTGTACTCCCTTTCACGCATGTCCTAATACCCCTTCCAACATAGTGTAAACAGAAATTTTAATTTATAAACCATTATTTATTTATAGCACTTCATAAAACAAAGACATTCTTTTGTATGCTGCAGAGTCCTTTATCAGGATGAATAACAGCAGATTTGAAAAGAGAGGAACCCATCTTTGTTTGCCTGTCTGTAGCTGAAGTAATGGCAGAGTACTAAACCAACGTCTCTTAAAGAGACCAAATGGATTTTCTTTCAGGATTAATGGTCCACTGCTAGTGTGAAGAAGTTTAAAGCTAGAAGCAAAGAGACAAGAAAGCCCAGGGTAGCCCCACAGTTCATTTCTGTGGAACTTGTTAGTGAGCAGAGCCAAAAAATCAAGCATTTGGATAAAGGATTCAACATGAAATTACTTACTGAATGCTATCAGACTTTACGGTCAAATACATCTGCTGCACAGTTAGGCAGTAGATAGAGTTATTCAACACCGAATAAAGGTAGATGGGATTCTGTGTTTTGGTACCAACTGAAAGACTAACAGCCATAAGATTGCCAACCACCAAGCGTCACTTCTTCATTTACATCACATTGGTATTCAGACAATGGCAAGTAACAGCAAATGTTAATTTATTACTGTGAGAAAGTCAATATTTTACAATAACTGTAGGAATTCTGAAGCAGTAATTTAAAAGACTATTTTGTGCAAACTATTTACTATTTTATACACATGTATATTGTTATTCATTGCCACGGATACCTAGAACCAGAGAAAATCTGTGAAGCTTCTTAATTTTAAACACTTGGTCTTTTACAAAGTAAACTGCCAGTGTTTAGTTTAGTTAGTAAAACTGAGTTATTAAAGACCTCCTTGACTTTTCTAGAACAATTATTTACTGTACATGGTTCATTTGTCTCCTCTTTTTAATTTTCTTAAAACAACATTTCCCCAGGATTTCTCACCCTGAAATATGCCATCAGGCAGTCAAATCAAACTGTCCTGTTTTCTTTGGAAATATCAGTCTTGCAAAGAAATACCCTTCTGAAAAATTCAAACAAGTTGAGCCAACAGAATGAAAAGGAAGGAATGTTCAAAATCTTTTCCATTTTCTTTGTCATACATGAAAAAACAACTGAACTTAAAGTTTCAGTATCTTTTCAGTAGTTTCTCATTATCAAAACAGAAAAACATTGTGCTAAACAGAAACTTTCAAAATATATAAAATACTCCCTTTATCATCAGTCCCCTTTTTGGAGCACAGAATTCCCTAGTACTGGCAACTAAGAGGCTGATAGCATTCCTGTAATTCAAACATTACTAGATCACAAGACTATTGCAATTTACTGACACTTAGTGGTCTTTATTTAAATAACTTGTTTCTCATACTATGGGTAGATGAAGTCTTCTACTTGTCCTTTGCATATATATCAGTCAGAGTTGTTATTACAAAATGGTAACAGTGCATGATATTTCGGAAAAAAAAGTCTTCATCATAACCATGAATCTATCCGGCAAAATTCGAACTCTATCCAAGAGATATATTTCCTACCTGCCACTACGTTTTGCACATTTCAGTAGATATTTCTGTAGCTGCAATAAAGAAGCAGTAAAAGACAGCAATAAGCCTTGTTTTCATTAAAGCTCTGCAATTTGTGAGAGGTTACATTCATTTTGAAAGAGAAGGGAGCATTTGTCAACAACTAATAATGGTAACTCACAGGTTTGATTATGTCAGTGCCTAGCTCCTAGAAAAGACCAACCAGTATAATTGATCTTGTAACATTTAAAGGTTATTCACTTCAAGTGTATTTTATTGCCGTCTGGCTACAATTATGTTGACCAGAAGTGAGGCTAGCACTGGGGTACAGAACTCAGAGGAAAATCAGTTCAGCATGTAACCACTTCACTCCTAATGGCAGAAGTTGCATGGGAAATTAAATTTCAGGATCACATTAAGTCAGACTGCAGAAACTATTGTGGGATTCACTTGGATAAAAATGCTCTAGCTGATGAGTGTCAGTAATGATATTTATTAAACAAAATGTATAACATTTGGAAGCCATGGAAACCAGAGGACTAAAATTGGGTAGATGCACTAAGTGCAAGAGGACAACAAGAGCTTTTAAGACAATCAAAGGATTTAAACTACAGAGTACAGTATTTTGAAGCAGATTAGATAAATTCTTAAGTATTTTTATCCACTTTCTATCTCACACAATATAGCAAAGTAAAATTAACACAGAAATTAGCAGAATGTATAATCAAGGAAATAAAACTCCAACTCTGCTGTAAGAGAATATTTCAATCTTTTGAATATTCAACTCAGTTAAAGTTCCATTCTTTATGTGATTGAAAGCCCAATTTATTACCTCGATAGACTACAATGCAGAATTAAAAAAAAAGAAGGCATGAAAATATCTATTGCACAATGCAAAAGGAACAAATGAAAAAATGCATATACACATCCTCTCTTAAAACAATGCTCCAGTTTTTCAGCATATCTTAACTTGGAAGGGAGATCTCACTTTCTTTCATGGAGCATTTTACATTGCTTTATGGGCAATACAGCACTTACTACACTCAACCTGCTGCATCAGTAGTCATACTACAGGGATAATGGTGATATGTTCTTTGCCTTAAAAATGTGTGTTTAAATACAACTTTATGAATTGATATGACTAAAAAAATATAAGGAGCTTACATATTTAAAAATGTAATTAGTCTATTCAGATTTCCTCTGTAGCAAAAGAGAAAAAGATAATGTTACTTCCAGCAGGAGCACTCAAAGTTAAAATACCATCTACCCATGTTTCATTTGAGGCTATATTACATTATAAGGTGCAAATACAGTGAGAGTTAATCAAGCATACCTAGTTTCTAATGCAGCTGGCAGCTCTCTAAGATAATAGAAGTCGTTCATTTTACCCATTAGTGGGAACATCGTAAGGGTGAAAATGTCCTTTAATACTCAACTTCCATAAATAGGCCATCTGTTTTCCATTAGATCAATATGAATAAGTACTGAAATAAAGCCAGACTCTTTCATCTGTTAACAAGAACATCCTTTACTATCTCTAGAATTAGTTAGCTCACCTTTAAAAACCCAAAGCTACATTTATGTGGCATATTCTCTTTCCTGGAACACCTGCATTGTTCAGCATATCCATATTACAAGACTGTAAACTACTCTGTTCTAAAAGGACACAAAAATTGATGTATATGTGTGCATGCAGGTTGGGAAGAGAGCAGCACCTTCAGCTATGTCCAGTGCTTGATGGGAAAAAAAATGTAAAAAAGAGTAGAAAGGGCGTTCTCAATGATAAGATCACACTCCTCTCAAATGCTCACCTCCAGGATTTTATCCCAGCTGCGAAAAGTCTTTTTATTATTTGAATGGGCAGGAATTGATAAGATATTTCTCTTTTTCTCCGTATCTTTCACAAGATGGCAACACTAAGATGACACTATTCAGAAGAGACACCAGTCCCATTCCAGTTCGGAACTTGCAGTCAGTTTTAGGTGGGTCTACTTCCACTGTACAGAGATGACTGTGCCTACGTGGGGGCACATATTTGCAGTATTATTTCTCCTTCACTCCTGGTTCACTCCATGGACTGTAGTATTGTCTCCATGAATAATGTTCTGAATAAACCTCTTCACATTATCAGGTTTCTCCTTGCACCCTGAAAACATAGAGATATTTAAAGACAATACTTGTAAAAGCCGTCTTTACCTGAAGTAATTTTTAAAAACTTTCTGTTTTGATAATTGGTATAGGATCTGAACAGATGTTCTTTTAATTGTAGGGGTTGGGTTTTGCCTGCATATATTATACAATTGTTTATGCTTATAAAAAAGGAAAATTTCAAGTCAAACTGATGTAATGCTTTCTGTGATTAGTGAGGGACTAATTATATAAAAGGTACCTGTCATCAACACTTTTCCTTCTTCTGTGGTTGTTCTGATGAAATAAAGCCATTATCCTAATCAGATAAGTGGGTGTGATTATTTTTTATTTATTTATTTAATCTTTAAGGAATTTAATAGGTCTTCTTAACAATTGTTTTCTGTAAGAACTGGATCCCTGCAAGATAGGTAGAGAAGTCATAGAATGATCTAATCATAGAATGGTTTGAGCTGAAACAGACTTTAAATACCATCTAGATCCAATCCCCTGCCATGGACAAGGACAAGAGTTGGATGGACAGGGACACTTTCCACCAGGTCAGGTTGCTCAAAGACCCATCCAACCTAGCCTTGATCACCTGCAGAGATGGGGCCTCCACAGTTTCTCTTGGCAACCTGTTCCACTGTGTCACCACCTTCACGGTAAAAAAATTCTTCCTAATATCTAATCTCAAGCATATGTGTGTATGTATGTGTGTGTACACATATATATACAAAAGGTGGCAAAGTGTAAGTATCTCTAAAGGGTAGAATTTAAAACAGAGAAGAGGAGATTCAAGTAATAAGATCTGAAGAAGTAAAAGAGAACGTCTCCTCTTTATTAGTGAAGAGATATTAATGAACACAGTCCTTTTTCCCTAAAGGAAGAGAATCTTCATGATGTAATGCAAAAATTTAATAATTTTGTCATTTATTGTAGCCACAAAACACCAATATGTCCTCCAATATAATTTTCCATCGGCTAAGCTGCAAAAGCTTAATCCGATCCATTTTGTTCTAACTTTCCAGACTGGCATGTGTCTCTATGACAATGATGCCTAATTATTTTCATTCCCTGTTGTCAAGCTTGCAGCTTGCTCTCAGAGTGCTGCAACATGGTTATTAAGTGTTTTAGGCAAACCTGATGCTAATGTCTGCTAATCCTTTGCTCTTACCACTATTTGTCTGAAGATTGAGATGTGCTAACGTAAAATCAAAGCCCATACTGGAGCACTCTGTTAAACCCATACTGCACGCAATAAGGAAGAGTTTTTCTTTCCTTCCATATCAAGAGCAGAAAAACTCTGCTTTATCTGATTTACCTCCCCTCCTCACAACTGTTTCCTATTTGGACCCTTTTGGATGAGGCAGCTATGAGATACAGCATACAGGTTTAAACATTATCTGTCACGAAGCAGTTAAATCCTTATTATTATTGCCTTCCAATTTATATTTCAATATGGAACTGATAAACTTCACAGGGCAGCTCTTCAGCTAATGTAAGTCATCATAGCATCTCTAGCATCAATGAACATTTTTAATTTTACAGTAGAGAAGATGGCTCTTCTGTTGTTTACCTTATTTAGTGCTGCTATTCAGCTCAAGTACTGCTTTTGAAACTCTGATTGAAATTACTGCTCATTACGGCCTCTACTATTTTTTTAAATACAATCATGCACATAAAATGCACAAACATTTGATCTCTTCCAATATTATTGTTTTAAGATTTTTCTCCTGTGAGATTCCATAATACTTGATTCATCCCATCCCACATTTTAGCTGTTTCCTTGTCAGTTCTCTTCATTCTTCCCCATATCAGAGTGCAGTAATCTTGTCTTTTTTTTTGTTTTGAGGAAGTTTTACTTCTTTTTTTCATTCCTCTCATTTTTAACCGCAGGAAGATCAATTCAGAAATATTGAATTCTACTCATCTGCTTTTAAGATAAAAATGTTATTTCCTCTAGATTGCTGTCATTTAGTGTGAGAACCATCTCCACTAACTTTGCCAACTGAAGTTTGGATGTCCAATCTAATTAAGTCACCCAGCTCACCCTTGTCACCAATGGAAGGAGCTAGATTGAAAGCTGACATAAATTACCTTTCAGGGCCATCCACCCCTCTCCACTGATTATATAGGACAAAGAAAACTAGGCAAAGGCACCATTTTAAAAGCCAGCAAGGGAATGAAGTAAAATTCTCTGTTGATGCAGCAACATGCTGGTCAGTGTATTTAATCAGGAGGGTTTTTTCTCACCTTTGAAAACCACTCAGCTGAAGTACTCCATTTTGCACTGAAGACATTAGTATAAATTGGAGGAGGTGGTATACCCTGCCTCATTTAACAGTCTTAATCACTTAGTCACTGAGTTATTCTCATTTTTGTTAGCCCAGACTTAAGGAGTACTTAAATGTGCCAAGCAAAATGAAATAGCTTGTCCTGAGCAGATTTTGACCCTTATCTCTGTGCTCCATTTGTTCCAGCTGCCTCAAGGAGCAAATCATGACGAATCTATGTCATCTATCACAACTGCTACATTGATTGTGACTAAGGAAGAATCCTATAAGACATTTTCTGAATCAAGCTTTTTTCTGAACTGAGGCACATGGCTAAATCCCACTTGAAGGACAGGCAAAAGACTCAATCTACTTCAGTCACCATAGTGTAACTGATCACATGAAGATCATTCATTCCACCAGATTTCTCTCTCAAAAAAAACAAGAGCAAGGCGCTCCTCAGGAATTCAAACCTCAATATGGACACTAGTTCCATCTCAGTCTTGTGTCCAGAGGCAAGCTCTACAAAGCAAAGCCTTGTCCTCATGGCTGCTGTGGTTGACTGATTGGCTTTCAGGAGCCAAAGGTCCAATGACGCACAGACTTTTAGCTTCATGAGACTTAGTGGCTCTTATTCATTGTGTTCCGGGTAGAACAAGAAACACAGTTTGTACAACATTGATGAAATTACATTGTTCTTTTGTTTACAGTACATGTTGCCATACATCATGCACGGAAGATAAATTCCTCTGATTTTTAAACTTTCCTTCTATGTGAGATTGTCAACTCTGCGTGCAACTAGACTTGTGAACAAAATTAAAGTCAAGCCTCCATAACAAAAAACATTAAATATGAATGTATTCTTAAGAAAATTAATTCAGCAGTTGCTTGTAAATTTGACCCATTGACTAACAATGTTTTTCCAATTTTACTTTTTACATGATTGCCTTTATCCGCTGCAAAATACTTGTGCCAAAATTGTGCAGATTTTGATAGACGGTAGAAAATCGATGATACAATAGACATGATGATTTTAATGAACTAGTCCTTTTTAAAAGCAAGCAAAATCACCAAATTCTTTTTGACAACTGAGAAAATGCGTACGCAAAAAAAAAGGAATTTCAGAGCACACAAGCACAAGGCCTAACCTCACTTAATAAAAACTCAACACTATTAAAAAAGAATGGGCTTATAACTGTCAATTTAATTAATTTTCTCTCTGTTTTCTAAAGTAATATGTTTATCAAGTCAGAAGAAGAAAATACAGCTACATTTATTAATTCATGAAGAAGGCACAGAGAATGCAGAAGGTCTTGGTATAAAAGGTAAAACCTTACAACGGTTCCTGACCTACTTGTTTAATCTGTTATTTAATTCTGGCCATACGTAATCTTAAATTTTTATATGCTTATTTTAAATAATTTAATATAATCTATTCTGTACTTCTCATATCCTATAAAGATAGGTGTGGGAAATGCAGAACCGGAAACTCTTAAATTAGATTCTGCCAATACAGTTTGTCTGGTAATGATACCAGATGCCTCACATTTATATAACATCTCTTCTTAGATAAGCACTGCACATTAAATGTCCTATGGTCATAGGCACAGTTTTAGGATAAAAAATTATTAAAGATTCAATTTAGTTCTCATGTAATTAAAAAACAAAATCCTTGAACATATCAAACAGAACAGAAGCTCCTGGTCCTGAAAGGACATTTATCCTACTTATCATGGGTCCTACTTACCTTGTCATGGTATGATAGGAATTACTTTTATCCCTGGTGTGAGTTGAATTTGCCATGACAAGGTAGAGAGTTTGTATTAATTACATAATGAACTCCATGTAGTGCATTAAAGGATCAAGGTTTTAGTATCTTAGGGTATAGGATAGACAGGCATTACTGTTTTTAAACATGCAGCACAAGTGAAAATGAGCACTGGTGGACTGAGGAAAACTTTGACTTTACTCCGTCATAAATACTGATTTCATACAGGAAATTATGAGATAGCAGCTCTCCAAATCTCCAATGTAAAGACACTTTTTCTGCTAAGGCACCTTTTAGATATTTCCTAGTCTTGCTTGTAGCAGACTTCTGACAGATTACTTCTTTAGCTCCCTACAAGACAGGACTTCTGCTGATTTCTGCTTTGACCTCATTCACCTTCGTTTCAAGA
Source organism: Dromococcyx pavoninus (assembly GCA_033558185.1). Lineage (NCBI taxonomy): Eukaryota > Metazoa > Chordata > Aves > Cuculiformes > Neomorphidae > Dromococcyx > Dromococcyx pavoninus. The sequence continues at coordinate 2,659,647 of JAUMJL010000208.1, forward strand.
AATAGAAACACAAGCTCATGATACTCTAAGCACACGAAATTTGTGCCTACAACCCTGGCTGGCCTTGCTCTCAGTCTTAAAGTACTTAGCTATGCATCTGAAAAATATTTCAGCAGCATCCTGGGCAGGTACTTGAACAGTAAGAAGACTCAGAGACCCTCAAGCTAGTCTTTGGCCAACATACTTTGTTATGACCACTTTTTCACAGGTCTCATGAAATATTATTTTGTGCCTACTGTGTCTGAGAAGATTAACTCAGAACAAATATGAAGAGTGCCACCTGCTGTGATACCAGTAATATTCTCTCCAGTGTTCAAGTCAGGGAGAAGTCCAGAAGCTGAAATGCAAATAGTATGAATTTCTCAATAGTTAATAGTTAGATCACAGAGGAAATTATTGCTTGCAAATGTCGTTATTGTGGAAGTGCATTTTGACTAAGTTAAGGGGACTGGGGGGTGTTATTGAACTTTCATTGATATACTAGACATGATCCTGCTCTCCATCACACTGTAGTACACACGTCTTTGTTATGATACTTCCTTTATTTTGAGACACTGAAACTAAACTCTTTCTGACATAGCATCTATGTAGTGTGGCATACAATATTCATGTCCACGTGTTTTGATCCCTCCTTAACTTTCTGCTGTCACAAAGCCCTTGTACGTATTTAGAGATTTTTTCTTCTATTCCACTCGTTCTGTCTTCTTGACAGAAAATCGGTTTTTCTCATCCTAATGAACCAGAATAAATCTCTTGCCCTATTACTCAAGTGCTTACACTACTATTAACCACAGCTTTAGAACATGTCATTAGAGACAGAGACATTAGAATAACCATGAGCAGGTTGAAGAAGTGTCCTTATTACTGAATAAAGAAAAATGCTAGTTTTCTTCTGATAACAAGTTACAGAAATCCATTTTTTTTTCTGCATTTACTGCACATTGTCAGAAGAAGTAAAAAGACTTTCTATTCTTTTGAAATAATATTCAGAAATATATACAGCTGTAAATGGCATCTCATCATGTTCATCTTGAGTTAATACAGAAACTCACATTTTTTTCTGCATTTGCTTCTTTTGAAGATACTTCAAAATGTAATATTTAAAAATGACTGCTTGCATGGTGAGTTTTACCCTAACTTTACAGAGATAAAAGCTCTTCTGACCTCATCAGAACATCACCATGACCTGTAATTAGTTACTTTACAGAAAACACACAGTGACTTACTTGGAGTGTGCTAATGGCTTCAGATAAATTTTTGTAGAAATGTCCACATCACATATCTTTAAACTAGATCTATTCTCTTACTGAGCTGTCTCTAGGAAACTATCCCAAGAATGAACTCAGTTACTGTTGAGCTGTCTTTTTCTGCAAGTAGTCACACAAGTCAGGTATGTAAGAAATGCATGTGTGGTGTTGCGTAGTAATTCGTGTTGATGCATGACCTGGACAACCTATGCTGCAGTGTGCAAGGCTACTGAGGGCTTTAGCTCACTTAAACTCTAGCAGTAAATCTATTCCTGTACAAAACCAAACTTGTAAGGGTTGCAGCTTCTGACATTTCTGTCCTGGAAATGAATGTATATGAAAGACATTGTCCCTAAAAATATCAAGTATTACATGTCATGATGTCAAGACTTTTACCTATTTTTGAATTGCAAATTTTATATAATGGGCTGAGCCAGAACGATTATCAAGGTTTCACTTTCTGATGCAAAAGAACATTTTATATTGTTTAAACATCCACTAAACCTAAAAAAAAAATATAGTGACAGACTAAACAACACCAATTTTAGTACTATAATTTCTGGTGGCAAGGTGCTTTATTTACTGCATTGAGGAAAAGGTCAGACAAAACTCAGGGAGACCCTCCCATTGAGTCATGAGGTTTAGAAAGAACCCCATCACTTTCTAAACCCCTCAGAGAACAATCTAGGATCTGATCCCAGTTCCAGACTTGGTCAATGGTTTATGTCTAAAGGATTATATATGTATACATTTTATCCTTTATATCACTTAGCTACGATTTCAAAGTTTCAGGGTTCTAGGACTGCTCACTATTTATGGAATAAAATTATTTACTTGTAGTCATATTTGCATACTGACTGCAGATGCCAGTTTCTTCCAAATTTGACTTGAGTCAGTCATTGACCAGCACTGTGGCCAGGTGATTGCATTACCATAGATTTGCTCTTGGCTATTGTGTTTTTCTCTGTCTCCCACGAATTTGCACTGAGCTGGATGCAACCATCAGACCAGATGAATCCATCATGACCACCACTGGTGGTTATTACTCGATCAGAGTTACTGAAGAAGATCAGGTGGGGTGGGGAGGGGAGTGGGAAAGCACACTGTAACTCTCCACCTCGTCGCTATAGTAATTTCATCTTACCCTCATAGAGTCATGGTGCAGTCACCTCTTGCCTCTGTGTCATAAATAGTACATTGATAATTTACAAATCCACAGCAATTGGAGAGTGAAGTATTGCTATTTGTTATGTATTAGTTTGTGTGTTTTGGTTTGAGTTAGTTGGTTTTTTTTGTGTACCAAAACTTTATAGGGAATATGATTATGAATAAAAGATACATTATAGTTAGAGTTACTAAAATCACACCTAGACGAAGCACAAAATTACAAACTCCCATTATTGTCCATGACCAAGAAATACTTTCCACTAATGATATTCTCCATCTTTCTTCACTCTTTCTGCAATGCAAATATTTTGGTTCTTACTCGTACCTTCAATAACGTTATCTATGAATATAAAGTCACAAAAGGTTCTAATACAATCAGTCAAAGGTAATAAGAGAGAAGAAAGATGTTTTTAGCCTTACAGTAGTCTCTAGCTTTATTCTTATTTATATACAGCAAAAAAATTTAAAAGATTAATTAGAACTCCTCTTTCTACCCAGACCAAGCTTTTCTTTGAGCAAATCAAAGAATTAGAACTACTTCTGTAAAACAACATATATTACTGTCAATTATATGAAGGCAGGGCTATGTTTAACAGAAGTTAATAATGTACCTTTCATAAATCCATTGGCAGTTAAGGTAAATTCTTATATTTGTGTAATTTTATGTAATGTTTTTAAAAGCATAGTATTACAAACTAAATTTATTTGACTAACAACCTTTATAATTAGTTTATTTTGTAAGTGATAGGATTGCTACTTCATAAATTAAAAAATAATTAGTACTAAGTTCTAATATGTCATAAACCAAACCTACAAATTTGGATTGCCTTATTATTAATATATTAGAATAGTGGGCTGACTTTAATAAAATATTATTTTAGATTATTCTGTGTAATTTTCTATCTAGCTAACAGTGATCTCCTTGGAAAATGCTAACATAAAAAAAATAAAAAAGCTGGGTTTACATAATTTCTCTCTTTTCTTCTCTTTTCAGCATCAAATTTTGCTTTGTTCACAAAATTGATCTATTCTTTAACATAAATCTCTTTCTCCATTCCCAGTAATTCCAAACCCACAGCTAATCTGTATTAACCTCTATTTTTGTTGTACACAAAATTATTTATGGTATTTAAAGCAATCAAGAAGAAAACAATGTTGATTCACTCATTAGGAGCAGTTGCATAGCTATTTTCCCTACTTTTAACAGTTAAGTAGGGAGGATTCTTCCTATGCCTGACTTTATTTACCTTGCATAATTATTTCACTGATATATATTAGTATAGTATAGCAGCCTGTGTTTAGTGACTGCAATCTAGAAAACATTTCTGTGTGATCAGTCTGGTTCTATATATAGAAGGTCATTATGCAGAATGGGATAGGGATCCATAAAGCGTATCACAACATTGAAAAGAAAAAGAAGAAGAAAAGGAAAAAGAAAAAGGAAAAGAGAAAAAAGGAAAAGGGATTGGAGTGCTTCCACACGAGGACAGGCTGAGAGTGTTGGGCTTGTTTAGTCCAGAAAAGAGAAGGCTCTAGGGAGATCTTATAGCAGCCTTCTAGTACTTAAAGAGGGCTACAGGAAAACTGGGGAGGGGCTCTTTTATCAGGGAGCACAGTGATAGGATGAGGGGTAATAGTTTTAAGCTGAAAGAGGGGAGCTTCAGATGAGCTATTAGGAAGAAATATTTTACTGTGAGGGTGATGAGGCACTGGAACAGATTGCCCAGAGAAGTTGCAGATGCCTAATTCCTGGAGGTGTTCAAAACCACATCGGATGAAGAAGCTACAATCTAGTGGAAGGTGTCCCTGCGCATGGCAAGAGATTGGAACTGGGTGATCTTTAACATCCCTTCTAATCCAAAAAATTCCTTGATTCTATGAAAAAAAAATTAAGCCAGTATATTGGACCTTTGCTTCATGCTAGTACATAGGGAAGAGTGAAAACTTAAAAATGACAGCTCTCATGTTTGTACCTTACTGCCTCTGAGGAGCTCCACACTAAGCATGTAGTTGAAGAGTCATAAGCACTGAATACAGTTTAGACCCATTTATAGGTGCACACTCAAATAAACTTATACCATATTTCACTCTAGCAGCTAAAATGGTTTTTGAATTATAAAAATAACTCAGCCTGGCAAGTTAATGTCACATATTAAGAAGGTTAGAAGGTAGCACTCTTTACAAGTATTCTTCCAGGTATCAAAGCAATGTAAAATACTAGTCACATTTACTCAACTCTTTTATGTTGACAATTATTTTAATATATTTACTCCTGAAACCACTGAGTACAATATCCAGTTCTGTAAATGGACAATGAAGTCTGATTTCTTCCTGTAAAGACTATCTAAATAGGATTCGCCTTCTATTAGAGAAACAGCACAAACCTTATAAAAATGTGCATGTTTCCCTTGACCCCAGGCAGCTATGGTATTTTAATTTGATTAATTTATGTATTATTACATTTTCCTAGTATAACACAAACCAGAAAAGGCACATTCAAGTCATGCTGCATACTCATATATGCAGAATTAATATGTATTTGCTGATTCAGAGTTCTGCTGAAGATTTTTTCACTCATAGTATTCCTTACATAGTTGCAGACAGTTTTGTGTTCAGAAAACCAAGAATTACATAACTGCATAATTGTCATATGAATGATTCCAGTGAGATGTACTCACATAAATGAGGATAGTAAACCAGCTCTTACTTTCAAACTTGGGTGCCCAGAATAATGAAGAAGTACTTTAAACGATATTTATTCAGCAGTATTTCTAAAAATCAGAACTTGCAGCATAAGTGTTCATAAGCATTGATTGTTGAATTTTGTTAAATCTTGTTTCAATGCTCTAAGACATTCTAATTTGAATATTTGGGATTATGTTTTTTTCCTTTACTGACTATGAAGACAACTTCTGTTCATAAGTGCTAGTGAAGGAATTCTGAAGTTATGAAATTTTAAAATGAGAATGTACGACTGTTGTGTCTCTAGAAACATAGCTCACCGTGCTTTGAAAGTTCACCTAATTTAAAGTCCAATTAACTTTAAAGAATTTTTTGTACAAGTGAATTCCAAGTTTCAAAAACACAAGTACCCACTAATTTAGTTGTTCTAAAAATCTCAAAAGGCAATACATTCTACTTCAGCCAAAAGTGTGCAGCCGAATCACACACAGAGTCACAAAGGTGCCATCTGCCTTTACAGGCTACTCAGACTGACACATTCACTGTCACAGAATTTACCTTGCCTGTCTTTAGAAATACACGCGTCTGCATGTGAGCTACAAACTGTGGTAGACTCTTTTGGACATGACTGACCTCCTAAGGTAGGTGACTGAAAGAGGGCAGATAAACCATGGTCTAAAAATGCTTATTTCTTCTCTCTGGTGGTTGATTGCTTCAGATGCAGATGTCTACTATTTAGGTGTCTATATTTGATCAGACTAATCCCACCCATAACAACAACTAGTATCTGACTTTTAGGTATTGTGTCTTCTGGTGCACCGTGCAATTGCAAAGGACACTGCTGCAACTTCCTTTTAACAAGGCAGTAAGATTTTCCTTAATTACTCTGGGTGCTAAGTGTCTTTTCTAAGGAAAAGAATAGGATATGATCCAGTGTAGAAAAGAAGAGAAGCAGAGTGATGCAAAAAGATTAGAGACACTGGAGAAGTATGTGCCTTATCTCAGTATAAAGTGAAATTGCAATACAGAATAATTTAAACACTTGTCTAAGCTGATGAACATCCAGATGAGACCTTGAAAGCTAAAAGGCAGGGCATGCCCCTTTTGAACTGATCTGTAAAGCCATTAGTGTCTTCTCAGGCATATATCTCTTATAAGTCCTCTTCAACCACAACATGTCAGGTATCACTCAAGCTGGATCCTTCTAGATATAAAAGAGAAACAATTCTTGGCAATGCATTCTCAGTGAAGAGAATGCATTACCTCCCTAATCTTAAATAGCCCAAATCTAATGCCCTCGAGGCCACGCTGCAAGACATTTCTTTTTCAGAGAGCTGCTGAAGCAGCAAAATTCAACCAGGGTGATGTATAGTGAAAAATGGAGAAACTTTCTTTGTTATTTATCTGCTAAATGGTGATTGAATACTATGCAAAGTTGTAGATTGCCACTAATTTTAACATACTGATTGGTTCTTTTGTTAAAAAGTACTTATCGAGAACATCTAATGTGTTTAAAGGGACTCTTTCATCACTTTACAATTTAAAATCAGAGGTAAATACAGACCCTCCTGGAAGACTTTGTCTGAAGGGTTGGTACAGGAAAACAAATTATATAACCCTAACACGACAAAAATGTGTTACTAGCATATTACACAGCCTAATATGGCAAGCTAACAGATATTTTTACTTTCCTTTCCATTTTTTGTACTTCTCATATCTTTTGATCCTGCAAATACTTACATGTATACTTTATCACTCAAAGTCTCTTTCTAAGCTCTAAAGTTATGCTTATTTTACTAAACTGAGAAACGTTCCCAAGTTCCCTTGTGCAAGCACACAATTTAGCTCTACTTAAACTCAGTATATGGAGAAGAGAGCGGGGGAGTAACAGGAGCACTGTCTTCTCAACATGTTAACACACACTTGTGTATGCGCACCTGTACACACATACATGGAGTGTCTTTCACAGGAAGAAAGGCTGCACGGTCACTGCACACTCTTCTTGTGTGCTATGCAAATGAGGGTACCCAGCAGCTACGGGTGGACACAGCCAGAAATTTTTTGTGTGACCAGAATTGTAAACATACATTTTCAGTCTTAACTGCAATGAACTGGAGGTTTAGTTTGTGGACACTGGGCTGCTAAAATCTGTTTAGCCATAAATATATTTTCCCACTCTTACCCAAAAGTAAATTTTGCTTGGGCATCATAATGTTCTTTCTCTTGGTAGAGTTAGTGCCTAACATATTGTGAGTAACAACACAACTTTGAATCACAGATAAGCAAAAAGATTTTTTTCAAAATTTACTTTTACCTTTCCCTAAAGATCCTCTCAGACAGTTGGAATAAAGTATTGAAAAAAATCACTTTCATGAAGAGGAAAATTAAAAAATTAAACATAGGAGTTATTAGGATATCATCTTAAGGGTTTTAGATGTTATTGCTTAAAAAGTAGGACATATCTGTAGATAGGTCTTAATCTCTATTTCACTTTGTTGATATACTTGGAAGACACTTCTTAAAAAAGTGGATTTTTACAGTCAAAATGTTTTTTTAACTATTCTGTCCATCTAATTCTTTTAAAGTAACTTTTGTGGAAAAAAGACCTGATTCGGGTGGGACTTCTTGTCAATATGATTCTGTGGTGTCTCCATTCCTGCTAGCACACTAAACCAAGAGGCAGCAGGCTGAGACTTCTATATGCTTACTCCTGCAGACCTGCAGATTGCTCTACCTGCTGCGTTAATGTGGTCTGTTCTTGTGTAAGGGCCTGAAGGAAGACAAAAAGAGAGGAAAACCAGACAAAAGCAAGAACAAATAGGAAACATTTATACAATATTAGATTTATATAAGAAGTTATTTTAAAACTGTAAAAGTCTCCCAATGGCGAAATTTGACCCCTAATAAAATCAATAGTGGAGGGGGTATGTGCTTTCTTTTGTGGTTAAGTTTTTTTGTTGCCAAGGTTTTGTTGTTATGTGTTTGTTACTAAGATTTTATCTGCAGGTTCATTTGGACTCACGTCAAAAAAGACACCATTATAAAGTGGAGAGAGATTAATTCAGAAATAAAAATAATAGTCACCTTCACTGCTTGAAGATAACATACTAATGGGGAGATTATTTAATATTACAAAACTACTGAGCTATTTGTGCTGAAATGTTTCAAAATGATTCATCCTAGAGTAGACATCTGGTATGGGGCATATCAGTCTGAAGAGTTTAAATATGGCAATTATAAGGAATGCAAAACAGGGTCTCATAGGGAAAAGTTTTGGTCAACCTTAGCTAAAAGCATTTAGTGGAACTAAAATAATAAGAATCTGTAAAATTAAAATCTGCATAGCATATAGTTGAATAGACCTGTAGAGTTTCCTCAAGATTTATTCATGTTTACATAATTAGAGTGCTTGGTTAGAAAGCGGTCTTTGAAAAAAATTTAAGCAAAGGCCTTGAAAAGAAAAGAAAACAAACAGTGAAAGATGTCACTTTTTAAAGCATAGCATATCTGTTCTTTCTAAATTTGTTTTCAGAGTTCAAAAGAAAATCATTGACTAATTATCTGCCAAATGCAGTGCTATTGTTTGAATTGTAGGTATCTTTACTTAGTTGAAAACCACTTTTATTTCCTTAATGGTTTCTCTAAACTTCATTATTTTTTGCCATTTTTTAATACACTCTATAAATGCTCCTGGGTAAAACAAGAAAAATATTTTTTCATTTATCTTAGGAGTCAAAAGCATTTTCAACTTTAACACAGAAATGCTATGGTCTGGATTTCAATGGAGGGGATTTCTCTCTGAATTTTTAGCAATTGAAAAAAACTAAGAGTAAGTCTTTGGAATCATTAATGCACATAATTTTCAAGGCAATCTGAATCCTTTCCATTAGCCTATTTGTAAAATCTCTTCACTGGGACACAGGGATAGCTTCCTGATATCTAGGTCACGTGTCTATGAATACTTTAACTGGCAAGGAGTCTCAAAACTAGTGTGAACTCATTTCATCAGTGTTATGGATATTTTCAAAGCCTTCAGGAAAATAAACAGTCGATTTTGTAGACTCACAAGATTTGCAGTTACAGGCATTCATCAGTTGCTCTGTGTTTTCTCCTCTCAGATTAATCACCTATATTGTTATGCCTTGGGAACTTCTTCTAAACGTTTCCTGAAGTAGTAGGTTTTTTAACCAATACATGTAACCTTTTGTCAATGGTAACTTGATGTTTATTAGAAAAATATGAACCCACTGAACAGTTGATGATTATTTTAAGATCCAGTTCTTGCATACTGGAAATAAAACCTGCGTTTGCATGACCCAGAAGACTTGCTTGGAACACAGCAGATAATCTGTCAATTTGTTATACATAACTCTGTAGCAGAAGCTGGTTACTTCTAGTATCCAGGATAAACTTTTCACAAAATATTGAGATAATCTTCGAAGACAGACTAAAAAACCCCAGCAGCACTATCACCTTAAGCATCAGAACCTTACTAAAACAATGATTGACTTGTCTGCCTATGATGTGTCTAGGCAAAAGTCAGTAATATTTTGTTTTTACACTCTAATTGGAAGAACAGCTATGAAAAGTGGGGGTTTTTGGTTTGATTTGATTTTACCAAGTAGGTACTTATGAAATATGTCCACTATGAAATAATATTCTAAATGTCTCTCTGAAATCCTCAGCACTTTTGCTTAGTTGGAATTAAGGTTCTCGAACTGGGAAAAAAAAAAAAAAAGATGACTGCTTCTCCCAATTTAAAAAGGGGAAACATCAACAGAAAAGCTATTTACTGGGGCTATAGTGAACAAGCACACTATGCCATGTAGGAAATGAATTTTAATTTTCGCAAAATTGCTTAGTAGGTTGGTTTTCTCGGCCAAGTAATTCTCCTGGTTAATAGCTTTTCAGGAGATTTCACTATTACAGATACATTGGAATTCATAGTCTGTAATAAAAATACAAATGTTTTTTAATTCAAGACCTAGTTTAAGCCATTTTGGTACAGATGTAACTGTTTCAGCATTTTTCCAGCGATTAAGATTTTAGGTAGATCCCTTAAGATTTAAAACGGATCCAAAATATTCCACATACAATTCCACAAGAACAGTCATTAAGCATTTTCCATCTTAATCCTTTGATATTTAAATATTTCATGGCACCTTCCACATTTCATAGAAATACATTTTATTTTCAAGGTGCTGTTAAATGATCTGTGAAACCTCCTCATGGAAAGCTTTGAAGAATCTCAACTACTGAAAACAAGGAAATAATTGTTGTGCCAAACTTTCATATTTATTTGAGTATAAAGGGAAAGGATTTGTTATTAATTATTTTTAGACATCAACATATCTGAAAAGATTTCATACTGGCATCTGGCTTTTTGAATGCTAAATTCCTGATGCTTTCTTAACAGCTTTAAGCTTGGGGGAAGTTTTCTCTTTACCAGGGATATAATTCTATAATCACAGCATGTGCATTTACTTCTGTCTTCAAATACTCTTTGGAATTTATATTTAGACTTCATTTCGTTCTAAAGTAGACGTTTAATATGGGCCAGGAAAACATTAAGTATGCCTAGGGTGATGAGATAAGATGTGCACTTCTGTGTTATATGTGTTTAAAGTCAGATGAGAAAAATCCTCTGAAACACGCTTACTAGGTTCACAGACCCTATTAAAAGGAAGCAACTTTTTCTGCAGTTTGCTGCTGCACAACCAATTACAGAATTCATTCTTCTGACCATTCTGATACAATCATATATATATATATATCATACACATAACACCATATTTTGGCTTTCCACAGTAAAATAAAAACATCCAAGATGTTTTCATTTTATGTGTTGAATCAGAACCTTGTATTATTTTTGTTTCAGCTATATTTTGTTGACAGCGATGTCAGTAGTAATTTGGGATGTAAGGTTTGTTTAAACAAGTGGTGATACTTGCATTTCATAAGAATTCATGTTAAATACAAATCTGTTCCAGGCAAATATCCTTTAAAACCAGCACAAGCTGTCAAAAATTTTCTTGTATTTGACAAAACTTTTAATATGCCTTCATTTTTCCCAGCTCGTTCTCCTCTCCCCTGCATTTCCGATTAATGTAAACCATTCAGTAATTATAAATGGCTTTGATGTTCCCTGTTCATACATTTTCTTCACAAATTTGCTGGTCTGGGCACTTTTAAGATACTGATTCCTGCTTTGTTTCCATATACATGAAATAAGTGGCCTTTTTTTTCCTGCCAGTTTCTTTAATATTGTTTGCTACAAAAGAAGGAGCTTAATTTTCTTGGTATTATTATATTTTGAATACTATTTATATTTATAACATTTTTTCCTCGTATGCAGTCATTTTTGCTTCTAAAGAGTGTACAATATTTCACTGTTTTCCATTTCAGTAGCACAGTAAAATCTCAGTCAGTCTGTTTGCATGAATTATTTCTTACCAAGGGAATAGAAAATCAGTCACTTCCTAATTCCTGAAATCACCCAGGTTATACAATACAATTTTATTGTAACTAAGAGATGTGGAGTGTTTCAAGACCAGATGCTCTAACAGAAATGTCTCTAAACTTTTGCAAGGTTCTGTAATTTCCCCAGTGGTCGTTACAATAACCTTGTTTGACTTTAGGTAACACGTTTCAAATCAGATTTCAATTTCTCTGCCAGCACAATGGCAATAATAATACCTCCCTCTCTTGTAAAACATTGTAGGAGTAACATGTTAAAAGTCAGTCAGGAAACAAAACCCAACAGTAATAAATTATTATCAAAAGTAGTGGTTGTCCCTCACAAAAAATTGATGCAAAACTTCAAAATATGAATGATTTTTCAGAAGTTTTAATTTAGAAATCTCAAACTGTTTTCTTCCAGTTTGGCAAGAAACTGCTGTAACAACTGTTGGAAATTTTTATTCAGGTATCTTGGCTATTCAATGACATTTTTCTTAGGACAGTTTTTTTGGCCACGATTACATTTCCCTGGACAATATGTTCATAAGTCATCACAACAATTCAACCTAAAATTTCTCAGATGTATCTATAGTAAAATGCCTGCAGTTCAGCAGTAGCAGCAACAATTTACAGATCCTTCATCTCCTCAAAACTGTGAGGTCTACCATTTAATACTGCTTACTAAGACACAAACTGGAGTGAAGAATTGCATTCTATTTCCTCCAACATAAACTAAAAAAAAAACTGTTTAGGAAACTGTATTTTTTTAAACCTGCACTCAGCTTAGAGAAGCTTAGAGAAGAGGGGGCTGAGAGGAGACCTCATCACTGTTTACTACTACTGGAAAGGAGGTTGTGACAGGGTGGTTGCTGCTCTCTTCTCACAAGTGACGAGTAACAGGATGAGAGGGAATGGCTGCAAGTTGCGCCAAGGCAAGTTTAGACTGGTCTTTAGGAAGAATTTCTTCACTGAGAGAATGGTCAGGTATTGGAAAGATTGTCCAGGGATGTGGTGGAGTCTTCATTCCTGGAGGTCTTTAAAAGACGGGTAGATGAGTTTCTTAGGGATATAGTTTAGTAGGGAGACAGGCACGGTTGGACTTGATGATCTCAGAAGTCTCTTCCAGTCTTACGATTCTATGATTCTATGATTCAATTCCATTGACACTTTAAAGTTTAAGACAATAAAAAGGCTACTAAAAGCCCACAACAAAAATTGTTATCAGAATTCTCTGACTCATTTCCCAATTTTTGTAGTCCTTGCTCAGTCCACTTTTAAAATGTTATATACTTTGGGAGAATTAAGTGAAGGAATACCTTGTTGGTGATCCTTTATATCTTAATTGTAAGTGAAGAATTAGCTGCCTGTTACCGTTGTGTTTTGCCAGAATGGTAGAAGTTTGTCTTTTTGTCTTCTCTACAGAGCTTTTCTACAGAAAGTCTCTTCTCCAAAAGTAATGCTTATATGGGACTTTGTGTACCTAAAGCAATACAGCTAAAAAGGGAATCTAACTTAGGTCTCTAAGGATGCCACCTCATCTCCTGCATTTAGAGTTATTTAAAAGCTATCTATCTAAATCAACCATTATGTCAGAGGATAGGGAGGAGATTCTGAAGGAATGCATCTAAAACTATCTTAAACATTTATCTTAAGAATAGATGTAACCAGTCTAGACTGAGACCAGCTGGAGTGTAGCTAAAGTTAGATGCTTAGCTGCTCCAGATATTCTGAGTCATCCTCTGAATCACCCTGTTCTTAAACATTGTATGTATACACTGTATATAGAAAAAAACCTTAAAATTAAATGTTCAGATTTTAAAAGCTTGAAGTCATGGAAAATATGTGTTTATCTGAGTAATCTTGTGTAGGCGGAATTTATTCAGTTCCCCACGGAGGCCATGGCTTTAATGGTATCGCCAAGGAAGCTTATGACTCTGGGACTAGAGGAAATGCGATGTTTCATCCTATTTATTTGAGGTCCCTGCCAGATTTACACCTTCCAGATAACAGACATCTAAGAGGAGGATTCAACCTGACAGTGGTACTTGTGACTCCAGGGCTACAGTAATAAGGAACAACCCACAGAAACAGCCATGACTAGCTGTATGGTTTCACTGCAACTGCTCAGTGTGGTCCTATAGATAAACTCACACAGTTATTTGTAAGCTCATAGATGGGTGATATCTGCAACAAAGAAGGAATAAACCTGAACCAAAAATTATATCAACATCTAAAATACCTAGTTAGTGAGGTTTCCCCATGTGAGATAATTGAAAAAACCCCACACTTATTATTATTACAGTGCTAGTAATCTGTTTTGAAGAATATGAAACTCTTTAGTACCATCAGTTCAGAGAGACTGTGAACTGAGTTTGCTACAGAGGATTACTTATTTATTCTTGTGTTCAAGCGATATCTCTAATATGACAAAAACTGCATCCTGATAAAATCCACAGAACAAAATTTAAATCATTATGGAAACAAAGACTTTCTGTTTAGATTGGCCAAAGTTCATAGACATTGAAGCTGTTTGAAACATAGCCATGCATTAATTAAAAAAACAACCTATAGCAGTGAGTCAATTAATATAAAAAGTCAATATAATTTGAAAGTTAAATATGTATATGGCTGTGATTGCATGGTTGTATTAAATGTAATTGTTATTAATAAATTATATCTATTATAATAAATGTCATATGTAGTTAATTACAAAGAGAATTCATAAAAGTTGGAATGGTAATATTAGATTGGCAATTCTATTAACCTCAGCAGGTCTCTTTCTTACAAGGTTACATGATCTACTCAGGGGAAACACTGTATACGGTCTTCCATTATTTTCCATTCCATCAATTGGAGGAAACTAGAAACCATTAAAAAACAAAACAAAACACAAAAAAAATCCCACCAAAAAACATAACAGTCTACCTGTGCATAGACAAAGAGAACTATTTAAAGAGAGGAATGACTTCGCAGTCATTAAGCATAAAAACAGCTTTCAGATGAGGATTTTTGAACAATGTCAAACAATCACATATCTGTCTAGAACAGCAGTGTCCCACATTTGCTCAGAAATAATGAGTAGAAAGACCAGGGTGAATTTCAGTAGTGTATTTTTCAGTTTCAGTTTAAAGATATTTAGAAAAAACTTCATGTTATGAACTATAAAGGTCAAAGGTGTCAAAGTGTTTTAATATACTAGGCCTCCTTTCCCCCTCCCCAGGAGATTAACGTTCACTTCTGATTTATGATACATATTAAATTAGTTTGGTAGTAGTCCCCATTTATTCCCTTGTCTATACACATCCGGATGTCAAAATCACTAAGTAATTTTGTGTGATTGGCAAGCTTTGCTCAGGTGGAACCCTGGACAGGGAAAGTGCATTGCAATTCACTACTGACCTGAACTGGAAGAACTTAATATAGAAAGTTCTATTAAGTGTTTCCCCATACTTAGCATGACTGTAAAGAATAACCTATCAGAAGCCTCTGAATTCGTTGTAGACCTTATTGACTGTAACTCTGTATTTTCCCAATTTTAAAGTCTCTCGACATTCCAGTTAATGCTAACATAATAAAAGCAAATTACTTTAAGATGTATTCGTAAAAGCAGCATACTTCTGCTGTCTTTGGGGCTTTTATTTCCTTTTCATAATGACATAAAGTGCATTCTGCTTTTCATAAAACAAATGTAGCTGATGTCACCTAGTGCTGTAGTGGGTTGTTCTATTGTTTTTATTCTCAATTGTACCTGTTGTACCTTTATTTTTTCAGTAGTTTTCCAAGGTTTATTTCATTTTCCAGTATTTGAAAAGTATGCTGTATGGTTTTGTGAGTTTTCTCTTGGAGGCTTATGGCAGAAATAACACAGGAGAGCAGACTTTTCTACCTACCTTGCCTGATAACTGAGGTATTTTGAAGAGTTCCTCTTGACATAAATTTTAAAGTTCAACTAATTTTAGATATTAGCTATTCATTTGGTAAAGTTCAACCAGTCTTTGTGAACAGCATTTCTTATTAACTGCACAATCCCTGCAGAAAACAGGAATTCACGCACACTGAAGAATCTGGTCTAGTTCTAGTGTTGTATATGTCTTGTTCATCTTTCAGGAAGAGTTTGTCTACTTTGAGTGTTTGTGAGTGTAAAAGATGCTAATCTCCACTTCACTGGCAAAACTTTCTGTCCTTCAAGTGGATCTGTTAATCTTATTACACAGGTGAAGGAGTCATTGACAGACAAGTCTCAGAAAATCCATGTTTTGGCACAGCAGCCTGACCAGTGTGTTCAAAGCAGCTGTTGAGCATGGAGACATCTTTGTCACACCGTGCAACTGATAGGCAGGCAACTCTGCACAGTTTGAATGTCTTTCTCTTAATTGAATGGCTATAATCATCCCTTGTCCTTGAGTATGTTTTGTCTATATAAAATGTTGCATTCTCTCCATAAAGACTATTACAAAATATATTAAGCTTGCCTTGTACTCAATTTACAACAGAGAAAATGTCTCTTTTCTTCTCTTGAAAGGACAGATGTAGCAGTTAATTTATGCAGAACCATAGCCTAGTTTTGGATACAGGGAATACGGCTGTAAAAGAACTTCTCTCAAGATTTTTCTTTTAGGATTAAACCTGCAATGTCAGAAAGATTTGATGTAGTCACCAGTTTGGGCTTTGTTGCAAACAGATAATATAACAGGAAGTATAATGATGAAACAAACACTTGTTTCACTCTCTTCATTTGGAATTGATTGTACAGTATAAAGGTTTCATTGAATACCAAATGTGAGAAATCCGAATTTAATTACTATACAGTCAAAAGACCTGGCCAGCAGGTCAAAGGAGGTGATTCTGCCCCTCTGCTCTGCTCTGGTGAGACCACACCTTAGGGCTACAAAAATGGTCAAGAGAATGGAACACCTCTCCTCTGAGGAAAGGCTGAGAGACCTGGGCTTGTTCGGTCTGAAGAAGAGAAGGCTCCAGGGAGACCTTATTGCAGCCTTTCGGTACTTAAAGGGGTCTTACAAGAATGATGGGGAAAGATTTTTTTAGCAGGACTTTTTGCACTAGACAAATGGTAATGGTACTAAACCGAAAGAGGGTAGATTTAGATTAGATATGAGGAAGTAGTTCAGTTAATAGCCATAGCAGAATAGCAGTATCCTTAGTGTCGAAGTAATTTTGGTTCAATTTTGTTGTCAGGAAGATTATGACATCTCTATACAGTGACTTTTTCACTGTCATACAAGATGTGCCTGCTCATTGCAGGGGCATTGCAGTAGATGACTTTAAACGTCCCTTCCAATCCAAATTATTCTATGATTCTATGACTTCTAAACACCACATTGTCTTAGTAATAGCAAAAGATTTCCAGAGACCTCACTTATTTTTCTGCTGCAAGAACTTGCTATCCTTTCTTCCAGGGAGAGAATGATTATCTTAAATCTCATTATTTTCAAAATTCTACCTACAGGTACCACTACTATTGCGTCTTTCCTTCTTCAGATGCAGCATTTTTCATAGCACCTTGCCCAATAGGAGTTTTATATTTGAGTATAGCAATGCAATACAAATACATAAGGAAATCAATGTATGGGTGTGTATGTGTATAGCATGCTAGTCAGGATTGCTGCCATTAAAGACAGAAAATCTAATACATTTCAAGGAAATTCTGTCCTTGCTAACTGATTAACCTTTTACTCCCACTTCTGCTTTCCTCATTGATTGAACGATATCTTCTGAAGCACCTGCAGCTTCATGCTATACAAAATGGAGAATTGCTAAAATACAGCTTTCTTTTCTTTTTGATGATTTTTTTTTAAAAAAATAACTTCTTGCCGGCATATATTACCAATCATGTTAAACAAAATTGTATTTATGGATGCAAATTAGATATCAGTCAAAGAATGAAGACAGAATAATGTCAATAACCATAACACCTCAAAATGCTCATAGATGAAATAAAATAGGAAAAAGGCAAAAAATATTTAAGAGGCAGTAATAGTATTTAAGAGGGAGAGCTTAACAATCTAGAAAGTTCACAGATACACACAAGTTGAAAATTTGTCCCTTTCAACATATCTTTATAATACAATCAACTGCAATTCTCTTCTCAAGTCGGTTTAATCAGAAATGATTTTTCATAGCCCAAAGTCTAAAAAAAATCATCCTACCAACTGATGAGTTTTCTAAATTGCAACTGGACAGCCTAAGGTGGGAAGAATAATAGTAGATGGAGCATTCTCTGGAGCTAGATTACAGATTACATTTTATTTTAAATATGTGTTGTTTCATTTTGATTTTTTTTAATGTTCAGGATCTTTCCTTGTAAAAAGGACATGGAAAAAATTTTAATGCAATGTTAGAATGCACATCATCACATCACTTATCATAGGCAGAGAATGTAGCAATTTCTAGAGATAAGACTGCCTGCTGAATTCTATTTTAAAACCTTGTTTTCCATTCCATTCCATTCCATTCCATTCCATTCCATTCCATTCCATTCCATTCCATTCCATTCCATTCCATTCCATTCCATTCCCTTCTTTTCAGGAGTGTTACTATTATTATCAATATTATGAGAAAGGGAACTTCAAGAGAAAATTTCTGCCACTGTTTAGAAGAAAATTAAACAAACTTTGCTCAGATGTCTCAATCCCTGCGCTATATAGAGGTGAAAGATCACTTTATTTCCTTTCTGAAAAAAATCTTGTTAAAAATTATTTAATAGAAGTTCCATTCTCTGTGCTAAATAAAGCACGCAATTGCACATTTGCAGAGGTTTGGGACAATATTTTCTGTGATATTTCCTGGAGTTTAAATGCTTAAACATGAAAATTAGTAGCCATTATTATACACTGTCTTGCACGCAATTATGTAAAATATTTCAGGGGTAAAAAAAAAGTGAATAATCTTGTAATATTTCTATCATCTCATGGATATTTTTTTGCATCTCTCTTCAATTGGTGGGCTATTAACTGTCCTCAGTAACGTAGAACCTCAGTTTATCGAAATGCACTTTATTTATTCATATTGCAAACCACCCATTTTCGCACCATCATAAATGAGGTGTTAATAGAGTTGTGGGAGCTCCACTTGAGATGATAGCTTTTTCCTAAGGAAACGAGGCCAGAGGAGGTTATCCAGAGAAATAGTGCAGAGATGGCTGAAGTGCAGCCTTCCATTTGCTTAGTGGGGTTCTCTCAGGAAGGCGATAGGGGAACTAGAGGCACTGAGGTGGCTTAGGTCCTGGAAAGGCAGAAATACCCATACAGGGTTTCAACTGTGTTATTGAGACTAGTGAAACTGGTTATCCTTGTAATACAGTACTGCCATTGCTAGTAAAAGGCTGTAAGTTTTCTACTGAGGTTGCAAGGCCTCAGGACTGATGCTTGTCATGTATTGTCTGTCTGATACCTTCTTGACCTGCCGCTGAATTGGTTTAGCTGTGACAGCAATTCCTTTTTTTGGCCATAGCTAATTTGTTTTACTTTTGTCTAACATAGTGTGGTGAAAAACTCACTTCTCAGTAGCAGTACCGAGAAATTATTCTGTGTAGAACGAGATGTTAGGAGTCTATCAAATGTAACACAGAGAAAGGTAGGCCTAGCACAACAAAAGTAGTCTAGAGAAGGACACATAGCAAAAGTGGCACCTAAGAGCACAGGTGTGGGCTGTTCAAAGATAAGACCCAGGCCAGCAAAGGGAAAGGTCATAGATATAATCCACTTGTCAATGATCAGCTAAAGAAATACAAATCTGGAGGTGGACAAAATTGAATTTAGAGGTAAAAAAAGAAAGAAAATAAATGGTATCTATTGTGCATAAAAGGCATCATATATGGAAACTCGGATGTCATTTTCAAATGTAAGTTTTCAAATCAATGAAAAAAGGAAAAAGTATAAAGGAGTGTTAGCAACAACGTTAAAAGAAAAAAAAAAACAAAAAACCCCACAAACCCAAAAGGCACAACCCTACCTGGAACCCAAGGTGACAGCAAACAAACTATCAACATGATCATCATATTCGTCCCACTAAAGAACTCCAGATGTTCAAGAATTGCTGCAACACCTGCCACTGCCACCACCAGAGTGAAACTACCTACCTTAGGACCTGCAGGAAAATGGGAAGGGTGAGCATAGCAGCAGGAAAAGGGAAAGAATTTAGGTCTATGCATAACAAAATTAACTCCATTATTATTGTTTCTTTTTCTGTAAAAGGTAGATGTGGAATAATAATGATCAAACTTTTAAGGTTTCAGTTACGCTGTTGGTTTACTTTTATATAAAATTGTTCTGCTTCTTTGTATGTGAGTAATATTTTGAGCAGAGCATTAAAAATCCACTAATTGCAGAGACAGATATATGAAAAAGAGTTTGATTCCCTTAATTCAGGAGGCTAATAAGTGCTCCTCTAAATCTGAATTATCTTTACCTTTGGTTGACTGGAAGATGTTTAGTTCTTTCCTCCTGAACTATGATGTATAGATTCTTCTCTTTCATACGTTTGTGAAGAGGAAAACACCGGACACTGGTCTATCTTGCTGTGTTTCTAAGAAGTTAGCCACAAATATGAGAAATATAATTTAGAATAACAAGGAAATTAACTCTTTTTTCTTGTTGGCTGTTTCTTAGTTTGAGCGTGAATCAAAAGTGAAACGAAGCCATTCAGGATAATGACCCTTCTCCGGGGCAAAATTCACTGCAGTTACTTAAAAAACAGGTAATTATGCCTGAAAAAGCATAAACTAAATTTCAGCCCCAAGTTCAACAGCAACTTGTCCCAGAGCAACACTACAGGCCCTGAGCTATCCCAACCTAAATCTATAGCCCAGGGAGCAATTTTGGTCTCTTCTATTTCACTTAAGAAGCTTTTCTTTTAGTTTTCCTTCCTGTGAAATTACAAAACTGGAAGTCAACTTCCTTTCTTTCTCCTTATGAGCCCAAGACTCTTTGTGAAGTAGCAGAATAAAAAATGTACTACAAGTAGTGTTCAAATGTGAATTTTCTAAATAAATACAGTATCTTGTAAGAGAAGGGATAATATTCCAATAAAAAGAATCCAAAATGTTTTAAATAGCATTCATTGAGGAAAAACAGAACAAGGACAGTTGGTTTTTGAGCTAGGACTTGTTTGGCTTTGTTTCTAATAAAGCTCTGCCATAAAGGGCAATATTTTCACTAATCCTCTCTAATTTAGTTGCCATAACAACTTTTCTTAACTGACCATATTAGAACCCGAAATTCATCAGTCCTAGGTAAAAGGCAGTCTGAAAGAGTTGCCCTTCTCTTGAACTTTGTTTCACAGAAATATAGTCATAAATAACAACTACTCTGAATGTATATCAAAGTGATTTTGAGATTTTTGCAAATTCCACCAATAGATAGAAGTCTGGAAGTTTAAAACCACATTAAAGGGTATTAAATGCTCATAAAACTGTAAGACAGTATATGATTTTACTTCATTATTTTGTCAATAACTTTACAGATCATATTTTTTTAAGAGTTTGTCATGCAAGTCATCGAGAATAACTGTCCATAAGTAAGTTATCAAAGAGTAATAATTATTTTCTCACCAGTGCCATATGTTACACTTCTAACTAGTCACAATGCAGCAGACTGAGAATAGATGGTTATAAATATCCTGCAGAGTATCTCATTCCAATCTTGTCTCTCTAAATGAAGGACAGAGCTCTTATAATTGGGGAATGTAACCTCTAGAAAAAGAGGCAAAACATATCCCCTCAGGTAACTACAACCCTGTTATTCAATCACTGAAATGAGACAATATAACTTTCAAGGCACCTTTGCACCTGGCAACCACAGCATTGCTTTCTATCAGGAAAAAACATGCTTTAAAACATGCTGGCTTATATGTGACCAAATTAGCATGAAATGAAGCACATGGAAGAGATGCTACTAACTTGAAAAGTACAGTAATTTTTAACATAATCATATCACGTCAGCTCCATAACAGCAGACTTTCCAAAATGATGCCATTTTCCTACACAGATCAAGGCAGAAAAATACAAATTAACTCCTTTTTGCACAGAAAAGCTGTCACCTCTGAACTGGAAAAGCAGTCACATTGTACAACTGAAGTAAAGGTGAATCAAGGACAAGAAAGTTTTGTTTGCAGTGAAACAAAAAAGAGAATATCTCAAATAATAAGATAGACATCTGTATCTATGCCTTGACATGGCAAATGAAGGTCAGATTTGTATTTCCTTCTTGAGGTTTATCTCAGATAGTGGTCTGAGATTAAAACAAGTTTGTTCGAATTTTACATGAAGATTACAATCTTGATTTAACTTCCTTGAGCTAAAATCACCCCTATTTTTGAAGTAAACACTGTCTGAAGCAGTGTTTTTCATTTGCATGAGATGCCTTTGGATCTCCAATAGCCATAAAGCAAACTGGTACCTTGAAGGTTCGATCTTTATCTGATGGACAAAGATCACATTAGGCTACTCACACTTTGGTAGTTGAAGCCAAAATATGGTGGGAGAGTCAGACTCTAAGCCAGGAATCAGAGTCAGTGCCAGCTGATTGAGGACTGTTAATGTATCGGGAATGTCAGGGTTGTTTCCTTGTTTATATATCCTTTTCCTGGTGTGCACTACTTGTCATAGCTGGGAGACTTTTGGTGGTATAAACCGGTATAGCCATTCTGACTCTCTGAAGTGTATGCTTTTAGAAAGTCTTAAGTGTGTAATTCAACCATTTGAAAATCAGGCATTTGGCCTAAAGGCGGTTGTCTTGACTTCCTCTATAGTCACTGGATAGAGACAATCAGCTCCAGAAGAGTCTACATATGGATATGAAGGACAGATAGGCCTAGAGTTGTTCTCAAGTGTACCTTTCTCCCTCTCTCTTCCCTCTGTCTGCAGAAGCCCAATTTTTATCTAAATTGTAATCTCTGGTTTCAATGGAAGCTACCTTAGAGCTCATTCACCGAAAAATGTATGTGTGTGTCTCTGTTCATTTCTGGTTTGGAGAGCACTTTTTCAATGTAAAAGGCACTATGTAAATATTTACATCATGAATATTAGCACTTCTGCGACAGTGCATTTTGTTTGGTGTAGTATTGGTTCTTTTTGGACAAAACAAAGTGAAAACAATAGTACTGGATGCAACAACCCTGGAAAAGTGATGTACAGTGTAGTGTAACAATTTTGTACTTCAGAAACTCAGACTCAATTGGGCAAGCCTTACTTTCCACAAACTGCATGTCTATTTAGCATGATAATCAAATTAAAATAATTTATTTGTGACAGCTACATTGAGAACAGATGAATGACAATTTAATTTATTACACCTTTTTCCATTTGGGTGATACTCGTGAGAGTCTGTCTACACAGTTTGTCAGACAGTCTTGCCCCAGAAAGTCCCTAAGACATCAAAAAACAATTTGTAGATCAGATGAAATAAAATAGGCTTCCATGAGAATACAGAAAAGCTTCTAGGAAAGAGTTTTCAAAGGCCTTTCCTGATTGCTGTGAACTTAAGGTTTATCTTATAAGTTGAACTTCAAAACAATTTGCAGCTATTAAACAGATACCATAGGGTTATTAATGTGGTAAGTAGATAGAGCTGAGCTAAGATGGAGATCAGCCCAGACTTACAGAATTTATACTTAGAATTATCTTGCTGAAGACTTCAGGTTGGCAAGTGCATAGTGGGTTTCAGTTATTTAATAGGTTTAAATAGCTCAAACTGAAACATGGAATTACCAATATGGAAGTCCTTAAGTGCTAACTGAAGTGTGAATTATTTCTCAGATCTGACTCTGCTCATTCACAGAATTTTTCTATGCAAAATGATTCTAACCTGAATTCAAGATGTTTTCAGAAAGGACCTCCAGCTGCCTCCTCTGTCTGACAGCAGACACCAGACAGATGAGAGCACTGAGAAGGAAAATGGAATATGTAGATATGACAGGCAAAGCACAAACTGGGACACTTGCACTGTATGTGAAGCCGTCTGACATTGAGAATTGCATCTCAATGTCAGAATTACATAGAATGGAAATCTAAGGATAAAGTTTGGATCACTCCAGGGCTGGATTCAGCAGCTGCCCACCAAGAAACAAATACAGACAGGCACTAAAAATGGCTGCTTCTAAATTTCACTATAGTAGTTCCCTTACTTTCTTGACTGATGACAGCAAACTACGTCATTAGTTTTCATCAGAGAACCTGAACACCTGTACTTATGCAATGTTTTGAAAGAAATAAGCTTCTCCTGGTGTCCTTCTGTTGCAAACAGAGCTTTGCTCTAAGACAGTCTTCCATTCCAACTGTTGTGTCTTGCCTTTGGCTACCTATCTTGGAACCTGTTTAAAGAAATGAGGTATCCTTCAACTTTCACAACTCAGTAGCTATCAAGATTTTTTTTTTTACAGGATTCACCTTGTACCTAGAAACTTCCTGAGCCTTTTTAAATTATAACTCATATTTTTTCTTAAGCTATTGCCACTACCCATGCTACTTCTTCAGCATTTAAACCTAAGATATTTTTGGTAAGTTATATGTAAATCTAATTGCTAGATAGAATTTTATGGCTCATTCTATAAGCAGAAGTATTTTTAGATGATCACTCTTATTTATTCTTAAAGTTTATGAGAAATAAAACTATTACAATAAAATACCGTATGTATTGGCAGAAATTTACTTACACTTTTAACATATCTGGATCTTGTGCTAGAACCCATTTCATATCTGATCTAAATTAATTCAAATTTAATTTTAAGTGAACACTGCAGGAGAAAGTGCAGAAATGCAACAGGTTTTGAACACCGTGTCTCCAGTACACACTTAAACAGGTGAAAGTCTTTAGGAAGAGACTTTCCCTGGTGCATAGTGTATCTCATCCTCCAAAGAAGAACTTTGATTTTTTGAGACAGTACTCTGAGTAAGAACTTTTAGACTTCAGAAACATACGATTTTTTCTGTGGGTCTCTCTAATTTCCACAGTTCCCAGCATTCTAAACAGACTACTTTTTCAAGGAAAGTAGCTGTGCCTCCCACCTAAGCAAACTCTGATGGAGTATTACAGGAGACATTGCATGAGAGTGTTACAGTACATGCAAACATGTTGTGAAATAATATGGATCTGTCCTCAAACAGCTCCTGAGAGAAGGTGTGAATGAAGAAAGCCAATAGCCTTGTATATAAGCAAGGTCATAGCAGCAGGCAATTCTGTAAGTTCAGGGACACTGTCAGTCCAGATTTAGTTGCAGAAGTTCACAGAGTTGACACACTGTCCAAGACCAGCTTTGACGGTGGTTCACATCTCAGTGCACACCAAATAGATTAGTTCAAATGGCAGATAAAATGTACAGGCTTGAAAATACTTTTATATTTCACATATTAATGTAGAACTTCTAAATATTCACCTGTAGATATGATGTATCTCTTACATTCAGTACCAAGAAAGTCTTCAGGAGAGAATTTACATCATCTACCAGCAGTTCTGGCTGACTAGGGAAGTTCTACTTGACTAGAGGTTGGCAAATATTACATCCATTTACAAGAAGGGTTATAAGGAGAATCCAGGGAACTACAGGCCTGTCAGTCCAACCTCCATGCCAGGGAAGGTCATGGAGTATGTCATCTATAG
Organism: Dromococcyx pavoninus; assembly: GCA_033558185.1. Taxonomy (NCBI): domain Eukaryota; kingdom Metazoa; phylum Chordata; class Aves; order Cuculiformes; family Neomorphidae; genus Dromococcyx; species Dromococcyx pavoninus. The sequence goes on from JAUMJL010000208.1 coordinate 2,684,815, forward strand.
TGCTATCCCACAACATACATGAGACATCCAGGTGATCAGGCACAGTCAACAGGGATTTATGAAAGGCAGGTCCTGCCCAAACTAACCTGATCTACACAAGGTTACCCACTTATTGGATGAGGAAAAAGCTGTGGATATAGTGTGCCTGGACTTCAGTAAAGCCTTTAACATCATTTCTCACAGTATTCTGCTTGAGAAATTTGCTGCCATTGGCCTGGACAGGCACATCCTCTGCTCGGTAAAAAACTGGCTGGATTGCAGGACGCAAAGAGTAGTGTTAAATGGACTTAAATCCAGTGGTAGGCCAGTCACAAGTGGTTTTCCCCAGGATTCAGTGCTGGGTCCAGTCTTATTCAATATATTTATCAATGATCTGGATGCAGCGATTTATTGTACCCTTAGTAAGTCTGCAGACGACACAAAGCTGGGAGGAAGTGTTGATCTGCTTGAGGGTAGGGAGGCTTTACAGAGGGATCTGAACAGGCAGTATGAGGGTCACCATGGCTAAGTGCCCTGTTACAGGATTGGGGAAAGTTGCTTGGCAGAGAAGGACCTGGGGATGATGGTTGACAGCTGGCTGAATATGAGCCAGCAATATGCCCAGGTGGCCGAGAGGGCCAGTGGCATCTTGGCCTGTATCAGAAGCAGTGTGGCCAGCAGGACAAGGGAGGTGATTGTACCCCTGTACTTGGCACTAGTTAGGCCACACCTCGAGTATCGTGTGCAGTTCTGGGCCCCTCAGTGCAAGAAAGATGTTGAGATGCTGAAGCGTGTCCAGAGGAGGGCAACAAAGATGGTGAAAGGGCTGGAGAACAAGTCTTACAAGGAGCAGCTGAGGGAACTGGGGTTGTTTAACCTGGAGAAAAGGAGACTGAGGGGAGACCTCATCACTGTCTACAACTACCTGAAAGGCAGTTGTAGTGAGGTGGTGTTGATCTCATCTCCCAAGTGACAGGTGATAGGATGAGAGGAAAGGGATTCAAATTTCACCAGGGATGGTTCAGACTAGACATCAGGAAAAATTTCTTCATTGAAAGGTTTGTCAGGCACTGGAACAGGCTACCCAGGGAGTTGCTTGGGTTCCTATCCCTGGAGGTATTTAGAAGAGGGGTAAATGAGGTGCTCAGGGATATGGTTTAGTACTGGACAGGTACGGTTGGACTCTATGATCTCAAAGGTCTTTTCCAACAAAGCGATTCTGCAATTCTATTAATTCCCTCTTTATTGTAAATGAATGTTCATTGCAAAATACAAAACAAGGTAAATCAGCTCATACACAGAAACTTACAGAAGTTTGTGCCCCACGATATCTGCTAAACTTCCTATTTATTGAATACATACGGTACTTGATTATCAGTTAATACCATTGTGAATATGAAGTAAATGTCAGTCTCTTTATGCATACAATGCGTATATAGATTTTACTGACTTAATTTTGGTGGACAACTTTAAATACAGAATCTTATAAATTGACATCTGTCACACATGAATGACAGAATAAAATATAAAGAATAGAAACTTTAAGTGTGAAGTTTTGCAGTACATTTCAAGGAAGGAGAACATCTAGTGGATTAAAAAAGGCCCTTACACTTCAAGGGTAATTTTATTGCTGACCTTCTGTTAAACATTCAGTAATAAAATTTATTACTAAGATAGATTACGGTGGTACGTAGTGTTACATTTTCTACAATGTTTACACTTCCAGGAAGAAGCTGACAGTGTAGAGTTGTGCTCTTTGATCTAAATGGAAGAGGATTCCATTAAGACCACAGGAACTTATCAAAATACTCGAATTTAAGAGAAGTAAACCACAACATTTCATTTGGATAGTCTTTATTATTTTGTATCTTGTATCTCCCAACAATAAATACAACACAATAAGATGTTTCTTGCTCCCATATAAGTTATAGTGTCTCACCTGTAAATATTACGAATGAAACAGTTCAGATAACCAAAAGATATTGCAGTCTTTCCTTCTTCTTAGCCCTGAAACTTTTCATTCTGAAAATTGAAGTCATGAAATTTTTTACTGCAAATTCCTGTAAGAAATGACCTTTTAAATACGTATTTTTAAATGACATGCTAATAGACTAAATAAATCAACAGCTTGGAAAGTGGCAGAAAATAATTTTTCTGAAGGAGGATAAAATCACCCATTTATTTGTAGTGATGATATTTACATGTTTCAAAATAATAAGTTGCTGATCCAGTATTTAATATGAAATTCGTTGAGGTTTTTTTTAAGCAAAAAATCATACTCAGTATCTTAATTGTTTTCCTTTCACAGAAACATGTATTTGTACTCGAGATTTTTTTCTGATTTTATAGTATGGTTCAATGCTTAAATTGAAAAGATATCAGCAGCCCTTGCATCAGCTTTTTTCTGAGTCTAAAACCCGTTACTTTTTAAATCAAAAAGGAAAAGAATATTAAAAAAGATTAAACATTAGTATCAATAAGAAATGGTGAATGATTTTGAGCCTTAAGCCCTTATTTATGCATTAAATTTTTAGTACTGATTGAAAATTGAGAATTTTAAATATTTCTAAAATTCTCCTACAAATCCATGATTTTTTTTTTAGTTTTCACTTCTGACCACGTTATAGTCTGTAGATGCAGTTGTATCTGTCTACAAAAAGTTAGCCCTTAGTTTCAGAAACTTTTGTACTATTAGTAAATTGTAGAGCTAAAAGTGTTTTTAAAGAGTCAGTGCAACCAGAGAAGATAAATCAACAGAATGAGGGCACAAAAGTCTGGATGAACAGGTGGTAGAAGTAAGCAGTACTTTTATTTTTTAAAATTACAAACTATATAAAAATTTCTAACCCCTCAAATTAAAATTTATTATCATAATGTGATTAGGTGATTTCAATAAATACCAAGAAAAGTCAAGCTGAATAATTTCTCTTCTAGCTGTCAATGTCTATAAATTTGACAGGAATGAACGTGGAAGAAAAAATAATCTAGGAATATTAATCTGATTTCTTTTTCAGACAGTAATTCATTTATGCTTGCCACAGGAAATTTTCTGTTGCATTTCCATGAATAGCCAAATACTTCTATAGGAAGTAAATTATTTCTTGGCATCAGCTGATTATCAATTTATACTCTGGGAAAAGTGGGTCATCCTTAAAATTTCATCTTAAAAACTGCATATCACATTTCTATAGATGAAAAATCCCTAAACCATATTTAAAACTCAACAGAAACCCAAGACACAGTATTAAGCCCTCATTTACTTTTTCTCTTTTGATGAATTTGGTCCAATAAGGTAATGTTTAGAAAAAATATTTCATGTGGATAGCTTTGGAATATTTTTTACTAGGTCAAACTGCAGAATCACAAAAACTTTCATCTATGTTTCTTCTAAAAAAATGCTTTGACATAGGAAAGTACCACTATTTTTCTCAGTAAGTTATTACGTCTCAAGCTAGCATAATCTAGTAACAAAACTAAGAACAGAAGCCCTGCACTTTGAACACTGTGGACATTTACTATCACCCTTTCCTTAACTACTGTTGTGCTAACTTAAATGTTTTATTTGGCCTTTCCAGCACACATTTTTTTTCCAAGGACATCCAGGATCAAGTCGTGCAGAATAGCTCACATCCACACTGTTGAGATTTTGGCCTCTCTAAAGCTGACTGGACTGTGCTTGTCTCTGGATCCAAAGTGCTCCTTGGGATCAAGAGGGAGCTAGTCATGGTGCAGGATGCCTCTGTAGTCTCTCATCTCTGCAGCAAACTCCTGAATGATAGTCTTCTGTTTTGTTTCTTTTTCTCAGAGAGAACTGTTCACTTTAGTTTACTTTAAACAAAGCCCAATGCAAACAAAGACTTATCAGAGCAGGAATGTTTTGGAAGGAACAGGGAGCAAAATAATGACATCTGAATGGGTGAATTCATGGCAACCCACAGGCAGGCTGGAACAGGACTTTCCCAACCACTGCACTGCCTAGCAACTGACACATCAAACTCTTGGACAAGGAGATAATTTCCTTTGTGATCTTGGTGCTGTTTCTAGTCCCAAGCAAGAAAAAGGAAAAATAAGGAGGAAGTGGGGAAGCTAGGAACTTCAATAGATCAGAGAGGAAGACTGGGAGAGGTAGATATGGGTTAGAAAAAAAAGAAGACATGAAGCAAATAAAGGAAATAAGATGCCATGAGAGTTGTAAAGATGTATTTCTAGGAAGACAGGGAAATCAAAGGGAATATGAGATGCTGATTAACTGCAGAGGAAGAACTGCAAAGGAGCAAATAGGAGATTAAGGACAGAGGTGACTGGAAAACAGTTGCACTACTCTTTTCATTATTTAGAGCTAATATCAGTATGTTATTTTCTCTTTTGTGGTAGTGGTGAGTGGACCTTAGCCAGCAGCCAAGCATCCACTCAGCAGTAGAGTCACTCCCTTCCCCTGCAGGTGAGGCAGAAACTAGAAGGAAGGTGAGAAAATTCATGGACAAGATGACGGTTTAATGTGAAAGAAAAAAGATCTGAGCACAAGCAAAGCAAAAAGAGGAACTCATTCATTATGTACTGTGGGGAGGCAGATGTCCAGCTACTTCCTGGCAAGCAAGGCCTCAGTGTGCACCATGGTCCCCTGAGAAGACAAATACCATCACCACAAATGTTCCTCCATCCTCTTTCTTTCCTTCCTTTCACAAAGTCAGACGTTAATACTGTGTTTTCTATTTCAAGCATGACATGTGATTCTTACTCTGCCAATAAATGCAATTTTTTTCATTATTAGCAAAAGGCTATAGGTTTTGTATTGGTTGAGAATACAAGGCCTCAGGACTTGTTTGTGTTTGTCCCAGCCTAGCTCTGATGGCAACTATCTACTAGTCATGTTTGGTTTGAATTAGTTTTAATTTATAGCAACAATAAGTGCTTACCAAACTGTATATATAAGAAAAAGTGATTCGCAAGTGTGTGAACACAGAATGATAACTGCCAAAGAAAACTATGATGGTCCTCACAGGAATACAATTTTGTTATACCAGCGTAGGGGTAACAGAAATAGAAGAAAACTGAATGACAGAGAATCAATAAAAGAAAACTAATGTATGAAGACAGTATTAAGAAAACGTAATCAAATAAACACAAGCTGAATCCAAGATCGTAGGAAGAGGGAGCCTTACTAACAGCATCAAACTCTTCCTAGAGAAGAGGTCAGGAATCTGGCAATTCCCTCCAGACTTTCTCCTGGAAGAAGGCTATCATCCTTGGGAGTCTGGAAGAGATAGCACAGCACCAGACAAAAGGGTTAGCTACTACAAATGGTTTTTGTTAGAACTATTTTTACGTATTATTGGACTATGAATAAGAAGACTCTGGTAGGTAGACTAAGAATTTCTCTTTGTTGTATCAAACTGTCAAATCAGACCAATGAAGTCTTGTGTCTACATGTGCATTGTGTATTTTCCCTTTCATTAGTAATAAGACTTTGAGTGTAACAGAAAAATCAAGAAGGTGTTGATGAGGCTATTTCCCTCACAGAAGATTTCAAACTCTTGGGGAAGTATCTGCTTCTGGGAAGTTGTAAAAGGATATGTCCACAATGCTTCATCCAGCTCTACCCCTATTTCTCACTGCTGGCTTTCCTTTAGCAGACTTGGTCACAGCTAGATCATAGCCACACACCCTTCAGGCAGCAAACACTGCTGGGGATTTGGGAATCCTCTCTTCTAATTATTCAAAACCAGAACAGGAACCAGCATATTAAACATGTTAAATACTTTAAAAGTCTAACCCTGCAGCATCTTCCTCTAGATCAAAAAAAATATTGTGTTTTGACTTTGTTTTCTCAGTACCTTTTTTCCCATCTATAATACCTGCGGATTTCTTGTCTACATTTTTGAGCTTCAGAAGCTGTAAGGTTTAGTGTTATAGAAGACAATTTGAGAAAATGAATATTGTACTGTACATGAGTCACAAATAGAGCAATGCAAAATCAAAGTATTTAGAGCTCTATCTATTTTAAATATGGAATTACACTAGAGTCCTTTAGACTAAAACAATATATTATCCCATTACCATAGGGAAGCCAAGGCTATCAGTTATTAGCTGACATTAGCTGATAGCCATCACAGAGCTGTTATTACAAGGGAATTCATACACACAAAGTGAGCAAATGAAACCAATCTTAAATCTCATGAAGCCTGACTATGCAATCTGAAGCTTCTTTTAAGCAAGGTTTGTCTTTGAATCCACCTTTTTCTTAATGAAGGCAAGAAAGCCTGCTCCTCTTTTTTGGACTACTACACTTCAATTATTTTATTGGCTGTATTATAAATGCCACTGACATATTTCACAGTGAAAAATCTATTATTGGTTTTGTTTGAAGTATATGCAAACATTTTCAGAATGTATTACCGTGTGCCTTTTGGTTTTTTTTTCCTCTCGCAGTATTATTATTTATTCAGGTTTCTTTAGAGTCAAGTGATTTTTCCGTGATCAGAAACCATAAAATCTTGTTTTAAAAAAAATCTACCAGGTGACAACTCTCTCTGAGAGTACTTTCACAAATAGAAATTATATTCTTGCTGTGTTATCAAGCTATGTCCTAGATGATAAATTCAGCCTCTTTCACAGATAAAGTCTTCCTGCTCAGCAGTTCTAGATAGGTCTATGACCTCTGAAAATACTTGTTTCTGAAGTCTGGCACAGAAAAAAGTACTCTCAGATTTACCTTGGAGAAATACCACAGGCCACAATTACTGATTTTTGTAGTACTTCTGATACATTAAGTTAAAGAACAGGTTATTTCCTGAATAGAGATGCCATTTCATACAATAACTTTGGCCTCTAGAAAAATAAGCTGTGACTCAAGGGATCCAAACTAAATTACAAACTCTGCTGCAACTGCAGTCAGTCTTGGTCATGTAGTTAGGAAGAAAGTAAAGCAAGAGAAACAGTTTAGTCTATCTACCAATTGCCATGAGACATGTTTGAAACAATGCTTGTACCAGAGCTGGGTACTAAGCCATGAAGGGCATATAACCAGGAGAAACTGGATGCATGACTAGTCCCTACGTTGGCTAAATAGAAGAGCAAAGAAGAAAATGTTAATGGGATATTAAACCTCATTGGCAGAAAAGAGAGGATGAAGCCCAGACTTCTGAAATCAACTGCTTTGAGGTTTATGGCATAAGAATTTTATTCAGATCATTTATCAGCTCCTCTGGACAGCAGTACAATATTCCAGGATTTATCCCATCACTTACGACTCTGTCTGACAGGCTCAAGGAGTCAGGTGTCCTTTCAGGCCTCATTTTATGACATGATTATCCACCAGAAATGGATTTCCCTACCTAGTTTTCTTTTCATTTTTCACTTCTGTGAATCCTCTCCATGGCTTTTACTGGCCATTCCCACTATTTCAAGTGCCAGGGTATTGTTCCTTTCTGCTGCTCTTGCTGCAGTTAGGCATGGAAAATAGGTCTATTCCCACTCTTTGCAAAGAATTAGGTTTACATAAAAGAAAAAGCTGATACCCATATCTATTTCTCCTTCTAAAGTCCTCCAACTTCCAATAATTACTTTAACATTCAAACTGAAGAGACAGCACTGCTACCCTACCTGACCCAAAAAATAAAGACTCGTCTGTGACAGCTACAATTAAGCCAGCTATACAGACTATACAGTTTGAAGAAGAAGCAGTTTCTAGTAGCTTTTACCTACACTTACCTATGTCTGGAAAACTCAAGCCTTCACTTATACTTCTTTTTCAGACCATAATTCTGCTTTCTTATACAGCTATCTTCTGTACAAAATAAAGATTACAGAACATTACTAGTAGTGTAATGAAATACCTCACCACAAACACATTTGTAGAAAACCTGAAGAATTTACGAGATCAACTAAAGTGGTTGGTTTAATAAAATATATTTTTCCCCTTGCAATACATTAAAAATTTAAAAATCGACTGGATTTAAGGTTCAATAAGTAACTCCCATTTATCATTTTATATTATCTCAATTACTTCATTTTAACTGACTTAAATAAGATCCTAGGAAGTATGTCCCTTGCAAGACAGACAGACAGAAAGACAGACAGAAAGATAAAAATTGCATAGCTATAACATTCTGCCACCAAGATTTGAAACCTGAAACTTTAGCCACATTGAGAAACATGACTGAACATGTTAGCTAAGAGCAAGTAGAGATTTAACCAAGAGAGAAACCTTGGATGTAGTATGTGCCTGTGGAGAACCGTGAAGATTGATCTGCATTTTCTCTTTTCCACCTTCAGAAGGAGAAGTCAACGGTGAGCCAAAGGGTCTGGAGGAAGCTGGAGGAGGAGGGCTGTGAAGACTAGCACGCAATGAGTGCCTGGGATAATGACTCCTGCTGTTCGCACTGTCAGGTGTCCTAGGAGCTCCCAAGCTCTCATGTCCCCTGCAGCAGCAGGATTGGTGTTGGAGGCCTCCAGGGCATTTGTTTTCTGGCCCATAGCCAGTCATTGGCATGGTGCATGCCAATGAGAGGAGGAAAATGACCATCCCTTAGATTAGCTCTGAGAAGACTGAACCAAATGTTGTGGGACAAGGAAAGGGCACATCCTCAGTTTAAATACTCTCTCATGAATACCAAAAATCCTGATGCACACACTGGAGAAACGTTAGCTTCTCAAAATAATAGGCATACAAATCCTTTAAAATTAATATTTTTGTATAACCTAAATATAGAACTCGTTGCTAGCTAGTCATCCTGCCTCCTTTTTAAAAATTTGCTCTATATTCTATATTTTTACCTTTTCCTTAATTTTTTTCTGTGTTGTTGTGGTGTTTGTTTTTCATTGACCCACTTACTAGGATAACCCTCCTTTCCACATTCTTTCTCAGCCTGCTAATGCACTTTAAAATGAAACCGAAATATAGTAATTCACTTAATAAGAGAAGATTTAATCTTCTCAAATCCCATCTCTTTTTGTGTCTCACATATATGCATACATATGAACAAATTTTTACTTTCTTTATAAAACCACATTAAAATCATATTTTTCTCAAGTATTCATATATGATTGTTTCCACTGAGTAAAACAGTATTGCCTAATTCTGACATAACCTTTTTGCCTAAGAGACTCAGACACTGCACATCTTTGAGTGTAAGACTGTTTTTCCTGTGAAAGAAACAAGTGCTACAAAACAGAATACATGTTAAACATATTTTGCTTTATTTATATCCAAGTGCCAATATTTAAAGGAAAGAGCTAAAAAGAGGGTAGGAAAAGCTCTTCACCATGGAAACTCAGTGAGAAACAGCAAATAGTTATCAGAAATCATCCCTACCTCCACTGCAGCCAAACGCAGCCACAGTCAGGCAGAGGAGACCCCTTGGCTCTTGGAGCAACTTTTACCTCCATGAGTCTTTACAGTACAAAAATGGCATGACCCAGAGTGAATGGCACAAAATCGTGTCTTCGTTATGGTAAAACATGTTCGTTTATTAAGGGATGAACAACTGCAGCAAAATCAGACTCCTTTCGTCTGGCAATATAAAAAATTATTCTCAAGCTCCACCTGGTGGCAGGAAAGTGGTTTTTAAAGTCCTGTCCTTACATAGAGTGGAAGATAAACCCACTGCGTATAATTCATCTAATTTGTAATACTTTGTAAGTAAATGTCCAGTCTTCGTGGGAATGCAGCGAATTCCTGTAGGTTTAGTATTGTCAGTATGACATGTCAACAGTGATTCTATGGACTGTGCACAAAAGAATGACCATTTTATTTTCCAGTTCTAAATAAAATGTATTCTTCCACAACACACAGAATCCATATCAACTTACAGAATGAAGTTGTAGTCTTTGCTGTTAAGAGTAACATAGTAGTTTCACTACTACTTTTTTGAAAAATCACAAGATTTCTTTGTGTAGCACAAAATGGTAACTCATGCAATCTCAACTTCCCTGTAGACACTGAAGACATCTCAGGATCCTTCTGGAATCACAACTTGTGAGTTGTCTGAGGTAAATTGGTTTAATTTAGCACACTGAAATCTGTGCTTCCTTTTAATAAACAATCTTTAACAGCAATGTGTAAATTTTGCAGTTGGGTTTTAAAGATTGCAAAGAAATACCTGTACCACAAAAAAACTCCCACGATTGTTATTCTCTCCTCTGACCAAAAAGGTAAGGAAGTAGCAGGGTCATCTCTGCACATCAGCACTCCAACCAGTATCAACCTCAAGGAGCTGCAGTAATGTGTCTGTATCAGAACAACAAGGAGGAGATAAAATGAACATTGTGCATCCTCTTCGAGCGCTGTGAAAGATGAACATGCTATTACAAGTTCTCCACAGTATGCTATCTTTTCAAAGCATATTACAATCTAGTAATGAGGCAAGAAACTCAATCTGGTCTTCAAAAGCTCCGAAGAATCTTTTGGTTTGTTTTGCATTGTTTCCCTTAAGTCTACTTGAGCTTGTTTTGAGTTGTTTTGTTATTTTGTGGTAGGCTTCTTTTCAATCCTGTAAGATGACTGCACATTACCTCTTTTCTCCTCCCAATATCATATTAGTATTTATTTGTATCAGCAAACAGTATCAGTGCTCTGCACTATAGGGTGAGCAAGCTAATGCTTCAGTAAATTGTTGCTGCCTCCTGTTACATCTGTTCTGCTCTGTTCACTAATTGCCTGTCACAACCACTGAGCCATGGTGCCAGCCATGCTGCCACTTCCTCTTTGGTCAGCTTGTCGGCTCCTATTAATCTGAGCCCTGTTGCTTTTTCCACAGCCAACGTTTTTGCACTCTAGCTATAATGAAAATCTATTACCTTGGTGTTATATGAAAGTGCTAAAATTATAATTTGAAAGAGAAAAAAGTTAATGACATTTTGTGTAAAAGTTGACAGTTTCTTACCAGAGCAAAAAATTATTTTCCTTGACATAGCTTTTCTTTCAGGACTATATATCTCTTTATGTATCTGTTGCTTTATTATTATTATTGTTATTATTATTATCCTTATAATCTATTATTGTTATTATTATGTGAAAGGAGCTTCTAGAATAAAACCTTGGGAATGTGACAAACAAAATCTGAGCATAAGAAGCAGTAATATCTAGAATATGACAATTTCAAAAGCAATTCAGGAGTGCACTACTGATTTTTATGCTGAATTTTGTGAACTTTTTCCCTAGGTGAGGAAAGCATTTGATTTGAAAATTATTTAGATTTGATAGACTTGACAATTCTTCCAAAACAATTATATTGTCCATATTTTAATTCAGTAGCCCAGAGAGACCACTTGCTAGATAACCGGAAGTGTAGACACAAGGAAAAGATAGGACCATCATGACAGACAAATGATCCTTGAATGATGTCAAGTGTTTCATGGGCATGAAGGTTTTTAAAGAAAGTTTTGTATTTTGCTATTGTAAAAAATAAACTTAAGCACACATTTAAAAAATATTTATACACCTGTGAATATTTTTAAGAAGCTCTTTCAAAAGTACATAAGGAAATCACCACAGCAAGTCAATTAGACATGTGAGTTGACACCTTGACAGTACTGGATAGTTTGTAGGTAGCACTGAGAAAGGTTATTGAAAGTCTTCAACGATGAGGAAAATAACGATAGAAAGAGAGAAGACCAAATAAAAGCACATGAGCGAGAACAGATTCTGGAATGGAGCATACAGATGAATATGGAGAGTTACTTCATAGGGATCAAACAGATGAAGAAAATTATGACAGTAAAAGACGTCAACAAGTATCCATTGTACTATCTGTATGCATTTTTTTCCCCTGCAAACTCCAAGATCAATATGAGATATTTTTCTGGTTTTCACACAAGAGTGTTCTCACTAGAATAACTTCTGACTCCCAACTGATTCCACAAGGTAAGGCATGCACATGGACCATTACTTCTGAGCAGCTCAAATGTAGCAGAGCAGCAGTATATTCCCCTGAAATAGTTCTTCGTGTATTAAGCTTTTAACAAAATGTAGACATTATACATCCCTTAAGGAAAAGAGAGCTCAAGGTGACAAGTAAGTTACAGGACTGTGAGGCAGAGCGATGTTCTAACAAGTAATTAAGAATGGCTATAGTAGATCTTCCTTTTTTAAATAAAAATACAGTTTATTTTTTTAAATTATGCACAGGATAAAGACAAAAGAAATATCATTTCAGGATACAAAAAATACTTTCCTTCACAAATTTGTAAGTGTGCCTTCATATTGGAATTTAAGTGCTAAAGCTTCAGGACTAAGTGTATGCTCTCAGGTCATACAAAGCTGAAGGGCAGTCGGTCTTGGCTATGTATGCTATTGGTTACCTAGGACCGCCTCTGACCTTGCTGTGGTCTGAGTAATTGCCATGCTCCCAAATGATTCCTGGGTGCAGTTCAGGGGTCAGAATAGGTAACAGACTTTTACCAGACCTTCTTGCAGAGCAGGAGTTGAATGTTATATTTACAGGCAGGTTTATGCCAGTTTCGACCTCAGTGCTGGAGAGTGGCATGGAGCATCTTTAGTTGACTAGCAGGTATTTGTTCTCAGGCACCTAACAGAGCAATGACAAGGCAAGGCCATTTCCTTGTTCAACCCACTCCCCTGAGCCATGCCTACAAGCAGGGAGTTCTGGCACTGATATTTCAGAATTCTCAGCTCTGTGCAAAGCCCACAGAGCCCTGCACTTACCTCCACAGCAATCTACCTGACAGCTAGACCCTGTCCAGCCTGACACATATATACAAGATCTAGGGCGTAACTGTAGCTCCAGGAGTCTTCTATGCAGGGTTATTTTGAAAGTCTCTGTTTTTTAGTGATTACCAGATTTTCTCGCTCCTCCTGTTAGGAGAGAGATGATTTTCTGATCCCTCTTTATTTGCCCAACAACAAAAAAACCCAAATATGTGACGATTATGTGGTATGGGGCCAAATACTAATAAGGCATTTTTCAGTCTGGGAAACAGCTGTCCAGTGGTCATACCATTATTGACAAGGTTATCATGAATTTTGATACTCTGCAACTGTGGGGGAAAAGAAGGGAAGAAAACCAAACAAATCCAAACCCCACAACTTTTATACAAATCAAACAAAAAAAAAAGTCATCACAAATGTTTACATATGCATAAACATTGTGTCATATAAACTTCTATTTGAACTTCTGATACAAAGCACATTCACATACACAGAAAAAACAAGCTGAAAAATGAGCATTTTCGGAGTCTTCAGATGAAATAAGGCTTATTTTATAAGAAGTAATGCATTCTCAACCAAAGAGGTTCATGTGAATGAAAATATAATGTAGTAGTAAAGAAGAACAAGTTGCAAGACATGACACTTCATTTCTGGAGGACCTGGGAGATCAATACCTTGGTCTGTGTAATGTTATCCACGTCTGTATAATATCTATTCAGAAAGCACGACCTGAAGAATGAGTTGATGCGCATCACATTTTCTCTCAAGTAACTGGGATGTAATGCAAAACCTGTAGACAAGATCATTGATTTTCTCACCTTTAAAAAATGTGATATTATAATGAAATTTAGCTGAAATGTAAATACAGTGCAGATATAGATGTGATAAATTCATGCCTGTGTATTTACTAATTTAAATTGACAGGTATGTTGTTTTAGATCTTTCCTTCATTCTACTTTGACAGTTGAAAAAGAATTGCACTATACAGGGACAACTTGATTATTTTGGTTTCTGTGTTCTTGTGCATTTTGAAAAGTAGAATCCCCAAATATTTTCTTTCCTATTTTGCTGGTTAAGTGCTTAGATTGCCACAGCACTGGACTGAAATTGCTCAGGACATGATGAAATTCTGGATTTCCACGAGATTTATCAGCCAGTCAGAGTTCAGGCAATGCAGTCACTATATTAGAATGAAATGCCAATTACAACACTCTTCGCTAGAACAGGTTTCTGAGGATGACTGGGAAGCAAATGCATGATGGTTGGAGAAATTACTTTCTTTGTAGTTTAGCTATAATGCTGGCAAGCAGCAAAGGGAGAAATCTTATTTTCTCTTCAATTTATTTATAGGTCTGCACATCTGTGCAAAGCTCAGACAACAAGACATGCTTCCTTAAACAGGCCAAGTTACACAGCCAATTCCTACAGTAACACATCTTGCTACTATTTTCAATAGCATGTCTTTCCATGTAAGAATTACTTCTAGTAAAAAGAGAGTAATATCTCTCAAATTTTTTTCCCTTGCACAAATTGCTTCCACAATATTTGTTCTCAGATTGAATTAACATTATCTTAGCTAGAAATTAGACTTTCTCTCTATTTTAATGAGATCTTCACAAAGACAAGGTGTTAATCTGGAATGACCTTACTATGACATCTCTTAATTGTTGATGGCAGTAAATGAAATGTGAGTGGACACAGAACAAATTACTTCATTAGTAATATAGTCTAAGAACTGTAATAATACCTAAGAACTGTAACCCACATTTCCAATTCATGGGCCATTTCATCTCATCATTTAACTCCCACAATGAAATTGCACTATCAGTGTTGCCTAACAATATATTTACTTGTCACATTATAAGGATATGCTATTTAGCAGCTTATAGTAGGTACTACTAATTGTGTAAAATATTGCCTTCACTTTGAAACACAGAAATATGAATAGATTTAAAAAATGCTATTTGGCTGACAGTATTTTAAAAGTATGGTGTGGCTGAGAAGATATGAGAAGGCCACATCAAAAATTAGATTTCCACTGAGAGATCCCTGTGTTTGTCAAGTATCCTATTCAGAAGTCTAATTTTTCACATTAGCAGCAGGGCACCACAAGTCTCACTGAAAAATAAAAGTTTTAATATTAGCTATAAACCTCATCTAATAATTGTAAAAGAAGGAACATTTGGTTTCAGAGTCTGCTATTCACATAATTGCTGTTGAAATGTGAAAAATGTAATAGTAAAGCTCTTCCTGAAAGATATTTTTGGGTGTGTTTGACATTGTGTATGTATGTATAAATAACTTTCTTTTATACATAGTTATTAAATTAAATACTTCATGGCTCACCATGACCACAAACACAAGCACATAGGAAACAGGAAACAACAGACTCAGGCTCCCTTTACAGCTTCAGTTCAGCATCCTTGCACTTAGAGTAAGTCCTTAAATAAAAGTATGTAAAAAATGGTGACAAATCCAGAAATGCTAGTTATTTTTTATCTCATCTGCAAATTGTATTTGTTTTTATCACTGGTCTGCTTTTTTGTTCAATGTCCAGGCTGCACAATGAATAAAAGACATATAAAAATACAATGAGAGCAGTTGATAGATTATCTGCATGTACTGATACAAAGACTGAAATAAGATGCTGTATTTGATCTCAGCTGTGGGGGCGAAATACCTCTGAAAATAAAAGAAGAGAAAAAAAAATTAAAAGTAAAAACTCCCTGCAAATAAGCCAATAATTCCATATTCCAGCATTACTTTGGAAGTCAATAGGTTTTAATTCAGGTCTTTTAAAGCATCAGCCTAAACCAAAAGCTTTTGATGAAAAGCATAGCTGATGAAGGTAAGTTAGTCTTTGTCTGGATCAACTACCAGTGAATGGCGGGGTGGAGAGGACCAACCAAATATCTATGGAACTGCTCAACTATCTGATCTGAAGCAGATATATGAGGTCTTGTAGTAATGAGTCCAGAATTATTAGCAAAACTACAAGACCTGATACGCCCATCTCCCTGTCCAGTTCTTCTGCCTCACTACCAAATATATGGTTTCAGTTGCCGTACTTCATCTGCAGATCAAGTTCTGTGAGTCTTGGGAACTTGCTCTGCACCTGAGTGTGCGGAAAATTCAGCAGGATTCTTGACACCACATTTTGCTGTATATGAACATGTGACTTTTCAGAGTCTAATAATTTGTTCCACACTAAATATGTTTTTGTGACCATGGGAGAAAGGCACCCTGACAAATGTAGTTTTCCTGCTCCTAAGCCCAAAACCACTAAAGAACTTTGAAGAAGCAAACTGTAACACTATTTTTAAAAGAAAAATGTTTTTATTCTCCTAAATTAATTTTCATTTAAAATGACTGAGATATTTTTACTGAAGCATTAAAATAAAATAACTACTCAAGATGTGGAAAAACTTAATGCCAAAATAATCAATGTTTGGGGAAGTTATAATAGGCGTCATAATAAAAAATATTATACACCAAGCCTTACCCATAATAATAGACATCATTTTTGCTATCCAAATGTAAGATAGGAAGCATCTTATGATATGAATTGTCATTAAGTGACTAATGATTTTTTAAGACATTGTGATGTAGCACATGTAATAACTGATCATGCTCTCAGGCTGATACTTTAGCCCTACAATTCCAGCCTGACCACAACTGAGTGTGATTCTGATTAGTTTCTTTGATAAAAGACCAGGTAACGTTGAGGTATAGTTTGCTCTAACCCACAGGACTACAACTTGTTATGATAAGGTTTGCCTTGCTCTTCACCCTCTTCACACCTCCAGTACTATTTCACACACCTTTCTATCCTCAAACAGCCCCACTTGACATCATATCACATTTCCAGATATGAGACACACATACTCTTGACATCCCTCCACAAAAACTTTATAAGCAGAGAGTGGTGGTCTGAAAAATAAAACTGAAACAATTCCAGAATGGGGAAAACTGGAATACTTTATTGAGCTTGAGAACAAGATTTTATAGGTCTTGGGGGGCTGGACATTTTAATGAAAGGGCAACCTATGTTAATTAGAGAGTTGCAATCTCCAACTAATTAAATTTTCTCCAGGTAGGGTTACATGGGAGATAGAGGGAGTATAGAAGTTTAGATATTGTTTTAACAATCATCTTAAAAAGTCCTTTCTCAGTCCTTCTTGGAGCCAGGCTTATCTTCCAAGGTTGCATGGCAATAGATCTTCCTTTCCTCAGGAGATGTTGTCAGCTCCCAAAATCCTTTCCTCCCAAATTCCTTTCCTCACAAGATGTTATCAGCTCTTGTCTTCCAAGGTTTATGGTCCCAGTTAGCTGAGCTTCCTTCTGCTGAGATCTGGCTTTTGCATCTTTCGTCAGACTATGACATCTCCGTCTTTATGTATTTCAAATGGAATCTCGTTAAAGGTCTGTTAGGTCATAGGACCACAGAGGAGAGCTGGACCAGCTGGTACTTAATGTAGATGTGTCCAGTGCACTGGAGAGGAACATTGTGTTGGGAGGTGAGTCATCCTGCATCAGCCAGCCTAGGACCCAAGCAAACGAATCCCTGAGCAGGATCTTTAGTACCATTGGAAGACCGAGGATCAAGCTCATACTGATTTAGAGAACACAAGAATAATGAAAGTACTCATTTTTTGTTTAATCAGGTCTATGCACATTGATTCAGAAAGAAAATGTTTTAAAGTGGTTTTCATCCTTTAAAGCAATGCTATTAGTGAGATCAAAAGCAGCATAAGTAATAAAGGTTAGCAGGAAAAATTTAGATGAATAATTACACAAAAATCTATACACCTCCACTCAATCTCATTTGAAAACATTCTGCACAATTTCTTGCAATGGACATCCTTCTCTCTCTCTCTCTATTGGGGGTAATGAACCTTGGAGATTCAATGAAGGAAAGAAGGAAATGAGCCATTTAGTTCTATTAACTATTCTAACCTGACATGTATGGAATTATATAATAGTTCCTATTGAAAGGTAGAACACATTCTTTGGGTAGGGTAAAATGGTCAGGCAATATCAAACTACTGCTGTTAATTTAAAAACAGACTGTAATCTCTTAGCACTACCAATTTTAAGAATCTTGCCAAGTCACCGAGGAAGCTGAATCAACAAAAATGAATTTTTGATTCATTAGGAGTATGTCATGGCATTCCATTCTTTCAAAAATAGAGATATTGAAGTTATTTAAAGGTTATTAAATATATTCTGCTGTGTATGTTTAAGTGCCATCTTAATCTTGGTGACACTATTCAAGAATAGTGGTTTTTGCTATAGCTTATTAAGATTTTTAAAGCACAACCTGTTTATTTAATGATCAGTTTATATTGTGAAAATCAAAACCCAAAAAGACTGAATTAAAAGTACCACTATTTTCAGTTGACTGTGTGTCTCAGTTCTACCACTGCTACTCAGACTGTTAGTAAGCCCTGTAATCTCTGTATCTACCATATAAATTCAAGCAACAAAAAAAATTAAAATTTAGAGGCATCATTCAAAATGCCTCAAGAAACTTGAATGGGGTCTATTCACTGCAGGGTGTCAGAATCTGACCCTGTCTAAGTAGACATCAGGTTGGTAAAAGCAGTTTCAGATAATAAACCTATCTCTGTGCAAGGTTATAAAAATCCTATTAAATATCACTCTGATCCCTAGGTACAATAAGAAATTAATAAAAATAAAAGTCAGAATTGAGTATGTAGAGGGGAACGTATCCCATAAATGAAAAATGACCCAGGACTTACAGGCCTTGAGTCGCTTCTCTAATAGCTGCAAAAATGTCAACATCAGTAAAACATAAAAAAGCCAGCAGTGATTTCATTAACAGTACTCTGCTATACTGCAGAGCACACACTCGAAGGGCAGACATTGCCTTTAAAATTCAAATACATGGACTGAAACTTTTCCTCAGCTTCAACTTACCTGCTGTTATCCACACAAGTGAAACTGACCAACTGGAGATCATTAATCCATGGTCTCTCCAAATCTTTCATTTTCTCAGTGAATGGAGCACAGCATGCTGGAGCACATTCTGCTCACAGCAAGAGCATCAAAGAGTCTACAGACTCTGGAGTAATGATTGCTGTTTATGCTAATTCTGCACTTACAGTATCAGTCGAAAAATATCCACCACACCACTGTGGGTTGAGAGCTACTGTATGTGTGTCCTTGAGCTTTTTGTTCTCCAAATGTTAGTGCTTCTGGTTAATAATTTAGCCTGCCTTTAAAACAGACTCTGAAAAATGGAAAGCAAATACACTGGCTGCGAAAGGAAAAAAAAAATGTTGACACTAAATGAGGACTCAGCAAATCTGGGTTCAATATTTAGCTCTTCTCATAGAAGTCTGACTGACCCTGAGCAAACCAATAAAAAAGTGTGAGAAAAGCACTTAAATGAGGCATGAGTACACTGTCTTGCCTATTTAATAGCAAGATGCCTGAGCAAAGAGGTTCTCTTATTGCCTGCTTGTATGACATATACATCAGGGCATCAGCCAAGACTTCTAGATGCTACTTTAGTACAGCTTTACACTATAGCAAAGATCAAGTGATATTTTGGGAGGCAACACATTGAACATCTTAAATATACAGACTATCTGAAAGCAGTAAAAAGCTCACAGGTGTCCGTTCCCAGAGTGAAGAAGAAATTGCTGAGACACAGGGCTCACAGGGCTTACTGCAGTGCTCCGGCCATGCCTTTCCCTTACCGAGGAGCTCTCCCACGTAACACCAAAAATCCAATATGCTGATAGAGGGTAAAGTAATCAAAAAGTTGAATGCCTGAAGAACTGAAATCGTAGCACAACCTGGAAGGATTTCTAATGGCTAAGATCTCATTAAAAGATAGCGTTTGCATGTAAAGCCAGACAATAGTGAGATAGGCCTTGTAGGTAGTGATTGACAGTGCACATGCACTCTCCATCCACTAGAGACCTGCAGGTTTATGGTTCAGTTGCCAAGGACATGACACTGCTTAGTGTTAAACTGCAGAAATGCAGCACAATACTACAGTTTCCTTCTCTTGTTTTAATTCCAGCAGAGCTGACCTTATTGCATCAGGATATCAACCATGAAAGTGACAACTTCAGATATTATTATTGAAGTTAATTTCTGGTAGAAAAGTCCCCGTGTCCTTCTAGGCAGCAACAATTGCTGAATGTCAACCTAGGTCAGTACTAAATATTGCAGAAGTCAAGTCTTGTAGTGACAGTTTGACAGGTAGAGGTACATTTCATTATTATCTTTTTTGTGTGATATGTCGAAAGAGGATAAAGACATCATTAAAACATAAAAATCTGTATTCAGATTATCTACTATAGTTGCCTAATTTAGGAAGAGAGTACTGTCTGTACTTGAAGCCAGTCTGGCAATCCTATATAGTATGATATTCTCATTTTTTGGTTTTAGACCTCCAAATATTTCTGAAATTTACTTTGGTATCTACTATAAATTATCTGAATAAAACGTCAAGTTAAATTTAAGAATTTTCTTTTCAAAGGGCCCAGAAACAGCATAATGCAACTCTTTAAAGAAATGAAAGTAAACTACCCTATTAACTCTAGAGTACACTCTCCAACTGATCAATAGGACTTCAAACTATTAGCATCACCTTAAGACAAACACAAAATGCTTTAGAACTTTTCAAGAAAAGACACCAAAGACACAGTAAAGGATATTGTGTATCCCAGATGAGTGGTAGTTGTCACTGTCAGAGTTTTGACTATACTTTACTGAACGCATGCCTCTCTGCCTCTCTTCCTTCATCTTCATTGCCCTCTACAGCTTTATTTCTGACACTCCAAAAGGGAGAAAATTAATCATTAAATACTTGAATTACAGGAAAATACACAGATCTTTCATACTTCTACTTTCTAAAACTAGGGAAAAAATTATTTCCATTAAATTCCTTTTATCTTTTACCTCCATTTGAGCATTGCCTATGGTATTAGTAATAAAATCTATGACGTTAAGATTGGAAAACAGTCAGTCTACAAAAGCCAAGAGTTTCAGTTATGGGAGAATGCTGAAGATTACAAAATGAAATAGGATAATCAAAAATACAGTTTCACTCCTTGTCGCTAACCCTTCCATAATGGACAGACAGGTGATAGATGAGGTACAGGCTACCTAACTCAGTCTCCTTGCTTTGCAATTACGTCATTATGCCTTTAAAATAAAGTAGATAATTTCCTGGTATGATCAACAGAGAAAAACAGAGGGAGACTTTATCACCAGACTTCAGTGTTAAGATCACTACTTCTCCACCAAGTAGCATTTCTTGATCCAAAACATCTGGAGTGACTCTAACACTTTAATAAAAGGATCTGCAAAGGAAGGATACACATAAGTCATACAAACGCAAAAAGTAAAAGTGAAGTGTTTTGTTAACATCCCTTTTCCTGACAAAGTCAAGGCTTCTCTATTCCAAATTATCAGTTTTACCTGGCAGGAGACAAAGTCTCTCCTGGTTAAGTTCAGATACTGAATCATCACTGAAAGTCAGTTAGTCCTAATAAAATAAACAAAACCCAAAGCAAACAGGCCTTCTCTATCCTTCCTTAAAAAAGGCTCATCTGAGAGTTGTGGAGTAGCCCACAATACATATCCTAGTGTCATGCTCATATACATATTAATCACTGCCTTTTCTCTTCATAATCTTTAAATATTAATATTTTAAACAGACAATTACATATATGAATGTATATGTCTATATACGTATGCACATATACACATAGATATGACTACTTTGCATAGTCTATCATTATTATAACATTTGTAAATGTGACATCTTTCAGAGATATGACAAAACAGCTAAACCCTGTAATTCTCTCAACTACATTATTCCTGCACAATGAAAGAATCAAAGTAAAACACGAAGAAATACAATGGAACATATTTCATTAACCTGTAAGGTGCTTGCAATGCAAGTTAACAAACTATAGGACAATTCACTCTTGAAATATGTAACATAATTTTCACTCTGTCTAAAACCTTTAGTTAGATTCAAAGATAGTCTATTTTGGTCTTCTTCACTTTCAGATGATTCCCACAAACTACATAAAGTGCCTGCCAGTATGTGACCTTTAAAGATAGTAGAGTGAGTGAGACATAATAACTGCTTTACTATTTTCTTTCTTAGTCTCTTAGCTAAAGTAGAATGAAAATTTTTTAATCTGTTTCAAATAGACAGTGTCTTCAGTCTCCAGTATTCTTTATTTTTTTATTTTTACTAAAGGAAAAAAAAGCAATACAAAGGTCTTAGTATGGTAAAGATCCTAACGCTCTTTCACTCATGACATCATTGAAAGCCCTTGAAAACACCATAGAAAGAGGATCAATGAACTCTGATAAAATTCTTCAACTATCCTCCAGGCCCCAGGGGAGAAGTTTCCTTTCTCACGGATAGAAAAGCTATATGAACATTCATCTTTCTTGCTGGTCCCTCACTCAAGTAAGTCCTGTTTCATATTTGCTAAAACTTCAAAACCTGCAGTTCTTTTAAAAAAACTGCTGTTAAATAGAAAAAATGATTTATTCCTGAAAGAGCTTGCGTGTACCTGTTCTGAGCTGCCCCCAAATATGGTGGGTCTTTCTATATTACCCCTGCTTTATGTCCCTAAAATATTAAAAAACAAGAAACCTGTCCAGCCTTTTAACATCCAGGGCTTAGCAAATCTAGTTTTAGATTTCATTTGCTTTTAAATTTCCCCAGAATTCCACATGTTCCATATCTCTCTGCCATCTCTGGAGATTATTCAAACAACTAAATAACATATATGTTCCCCCAAAGGAATGAGGAAAAGTCCATCTCAACTTTCCAGCTAGGAAACATTAAATTCCTAATTTATTTCTTCTTCCAGAAAACATCTTTTACTCTTTCCAATTGAAACTATGTGACTGAGAAAGCAGCTAAGGAACTACCAGCAACCCAGTCAGGAATCAATAGCCTATAGGCTTCTATTAAAATGAGGAGGGCTCACAGAGAATGTATACTTTTTGTGGAAATTTTCCCAATTTTTACCCAATTTTCCTCTCTAAAATTCTGGGTTGACTTGGACTGGATGCCAGGTACCTACCAAGGCATTCTATCACTAGAGATAGACAGGGGAGAGAAAATATAATAAAACCTCATGGGCTGAGATAAGGACAGGGAGAACACTCAGCAATTACTCAACTTTATTCCTGAATTCCAGAGGACAGGGAGTAGGGGTTATGGTCACTTCATCACATACTGTCTCTGTTATTCTTTCCTCCTGACACTCTTCCTTTGCTTCAGCGTCAGATCCCTCCCATGGGAAACAGTCCTCCACAAATTTTCCAATGTGAGTCCTTCCCATGGGCTGTAGATCTCCATGAACTGCTCCAGTGTAGGTCCTTTCTATGCATTATTTCCACAGGTTGTTCCAGCGTGAGTCCCCCACAAGATCACAAGTCCTGACAGTAAATCTGCTCCTCTCTGTATAGATCCACAGGTCCTGCCAGGAGCCTGCTCTGGTATGGGCTTCCCACAGACATCATAATTTCCTTCAGGCTCATCTACCGCATCAGCATGATCTTCACCACAGGCTGTAGGCGAATCTCTGCTCTGCTGCCTAGGGTACCTGCTCCCTCTGACTGCAGAGTTGTTTCTCTCACATATTCTCACTCCTCTCTCTGTCTACAATTGCTTAGGCTTTCTCCCCCAAAACTTAAATGTTATCCCAGAAGTCTTACCACCATATTCTGGTGGGTTCAGCCTTGGCCAGTAGTGGGTCCGTCTTGTAGTCAGATGGGATTGGCTTTATCACACACAAGGGAAGCTTCTAGCACCTTCTTATAGAATGCACCTCTGCTGCCCCTCCCCTATCAAATCCTTGCATGCAAACCCAATACAAATTCAAAGCTTTAACTCTTTAGCTGAGTTGCTGCAAACCCACTTTACCACATTCTGTCTGTTGATATGCCTAAAAGTAAGGTATTTCTCTGTTGGTCAATGTAGCTTAACAATCACAATTCATATAAAAAATGTCTGTGATTCGTTCACATAAAAGAGCCTTTGATCTTCCAATTCCTATTCAGAGATTTCTACTCACAAAATATAGACCAGCACTTTGGTGCAAGTTTTTACTCATATTTAAAGCCCTAGAATAACTGACTATATGCTATAATATGTCTATGTTAACAGTCTCCCTGAATGACTTGTATTTGCTTTGGAAATCTTTCTCTTTTTGATCAATTCACTATTACTTCCCCAAACAGGGCTGACCAGAGAATTTTATCAGGTGGCATTTTCTTGGAAAATGTGGTCAATGAGCACAAACTATTTCATAAACTATAATCCTCAGGAGGCTTTTGTGGAATTTAATCCAAGATCTGAAGGGAGGAAGAAAACTCACAGTGGGTTCCAAGTAGGTCTGTCTTAAATACAAAGACCTCAAAAGTAAGGATGTTCCCATTCTGAAACCAAGACATTTATCCCAAAACTATTTTCTGACAGACAAACCCTTTTTTTCTGGGCAATTTAATTACTGTACACAAAAATTTATATATAATCAAAACAAAAAAATAGATAATTATGAATGAATCACAGGTTTTTTCTCATTTGGACAACTGAAACACTAAGATAGACTTCAACTGAGGAAGTTGTATTTCAATGTGCTCATCTCTATCTAGTACGAGTCTATTCTGTATTCCCTAACACTAGTCCCTCCTTACGGTCCCCTTTTCTTGAGGCAGTCAGGTAACCTACTGTTGCAAGAACTGGATAAACTTTATGCTGTTCAAATGACTGCAGATCCCTAAATTTCCCTATTTTATGTACCTCTGCATTTTTATTTTCTATATATCTCTTCTGTTACACAATAGAATGCTTGCCCTTGCCTAAAAATTCTGCATTAGTCTCTTTTTCAGCTTGATGTTTAAGAATTCCACATAAATAGTTGTAGCAAATGCTTCATTCTTGTTTCTTTTCGTCCCTTCTCTTTAACAATTTATCAGATCTTCCTCTACACATTTGTAATGCTTTCAGTAGTAAATGCTCCATCAGAAAACTTGGCACCATATAGTTTAGTAATTATACACTGCCAATATCCTCTGATCTTGAGACCAATTACCATGGTTTGGTTTCATCTATACCATCAAGCTCTCTTAGTCTTCAAAAAAGACGAACATATGTAAATCACCTGTTCCAAGTGGTGCATTGGGATAACACAAAAAATATAACTGAGAATTGTTCTCAATGGCACTAGTAACACAAAGAAAAGTCATGACAGAGCATATTTTAACAATGCAACAGTGTGTGTGAAAGGCTTACAGTGCCCAGAAACATTTCCTGGCATTATTTAATTATATGGCTTAAGCATAGTTTTGTGATTCAAGGTGACAGAATGTGTACCTGAAAGTATTATAACATAGCACCAAAGTGATATTTGTGGAATTATACCTATTTACGTCAGGTGCAGATGCAAGACTACTAAACATTTTATTAAAAATGAGGCTGAGTATATACGTATTCCACTGATTACCATTCCCAGTTGAGACACATTCTTTCTGTAGGATCTAATTCAAGTCCCTTTGAACCCACTGGCAGGATGCTAATCAACATTACGCATAGATCATAAAGACTGTACATAGTTGTAATAATCACATGGTTTATTTCCTGCTGGTTTTAGCCTTCCAGGCCTATCGTCCCTTGAGGTTTTCCCCAGCTAAGTAAGATGACCAAGCTTTCCACAGAAAGCAGAAGATGAAAGAGACACCTTCTCGCTCTTTTAAAATGTTAAATGTTGAAACCAGATAGGCATTCTACCTCCACTCTGTGCTTGGACCTGCTTATATTAACAATGAACTCTTCATAAAACACCACAGAGCACTGAGTGAATATTTTAACAGGTTCATACAGACTCGGGGTATTCAGTGCTGTGGTGCAAGTTTAACAGTTTAGAAACAAGTAGGCACACACACAAAATCCCATGCTGTCAGGGCCCGCGCTCCCACATCTGGGTCACTGTTGCCCAGCTTCTGACCTGCTCAGTCATAAAGGGAATTGTCCTTTGATGCCTGCATGGCAGACTGAAGAATGACAAATCTCCTAGGGCACAGTCAAAATAACAAATCAATATTTTGGGCACAGCCACAATATCAAATCAGTATCTATTTTGGACCCAGACAAAACAACAAATCAATATTTTGGGCATGGCCAAAATATCAAATCAGTATTTATTTTGGGCACAGCCAAAATAACAAAGCAGATCCTCAGGAGCACTCCGAGTTGCACCTGCTGCTGCACCTTCTCCCCCTCCTCTGCAGCAGCACAGTCAGCCCAGCAGGAGTGACAACACTCAAGTCAACATTTAAGCCTACAATTCAAGTAGAGTCAGATGATGTTTAAGACGACAATGCAAGTAGAGTCAGCCTCTACACATGCCCTTTCGGGTTAAGAATCCTTCAAATGAAAGCCTGAAATGTCAAGTTAACTGCTACTGCGTGCCCTTTATGACCCCCCTGAAAATTGAGTGTTGCACACAGTGAACACCAGTGCTGAGCTGGGCCTGGCATAGCTTCAGAGGTACACATTACATCTGCCCACAGGTCAGTCACTGGTATTCTGTAGTTTCAGCTATGTCTTGGCTACATCTCCTCAGTTTTGTGAACAAAAACATGAGTAAGACTAATTCTTCTTGTAACCCCTAAGAGGTTCTTACAGCACATCAGAACATTCAAAAGGAAAATTCCAGCATTCATCCAGGCTGCTTCAGTTGGTAACAGCATGTATTTTAGAAGTATGAAATACAGACATGGTTGCATTCCTGTGGAAGGCAGTATGGCACGCTGTTGACAACAGTTTGCCTCCTGCTCCTATTTGTATTCTGGTTAGTGATTATGTTTTCTTAAAGAAACCTGCTTATTTACCTAAACAGTAAATTATTATCCCCTTTGATAGTTTCTTTCAAAAAGACTTTAGAGCATATTACACATATTAATATTAAATAAACATAGAACCATAGAATCATAGAATTACCTGGGTTGGAAGAGACCTCCAAGATCTTCAAGTCCAACCCTTAATCCAACACTATCATGTTTACTAGATCATGGCACTAAGTGCCACATCCAGTCTTATTTTAAAAACCTCCAGGGATGGTGAATCCACCACCTCTCTGGGCAGGCCATTCCAATGTCTGATTACTCGCTCTGTGAAGAACTCTTTTCTGATATCCAGCCTAAACCTTCCCTGGCAGAGTCTAAGCTCATGCCCTCTTGTACTGTTGCTGGTTGCCTGGGAGAAGAGTCCGACCCCCACAACCTCTTTTCAGATAGTTGTAGAGAGTGATGAGGTCACCCCTGAGCCTCCTCTTCTCCAGGCTAAACAACCCCAGCTCCCTCAGCCTCTCTTCATACGACGTGCTCAAGTCCCTTCACCAGTTTTGTTGCTGTTCTCTGGACCTGCTCCAACACCTCAATATCTTTCTTGAACTGAGGGGCCCAGAACTGAACACAATACTCAAGGTGTGGCCTCACCAATGCCGAGTACAGGGGAAGGATTACTTCCCTCGTCCTGCTGGCCACACTATTCTTGATACAGGCCAGGATGCCATTGGCCCTGTTGGCCACCTGGGCACACTGCTGGCTCATGTTTAGCCTCCTGTCAATCAGTACCCCCAGGTCCCTTTCCACCTGACTGCTCTCCAGCCACTCTGTCCTCAGCCTGTAGTGCTGCCTGGGGTTGTTGTGGCCAAAGTGCAGGACCCGGCACTTCGCCTTGTTGAACTTCATCCTATTGGACTAAGCCGATCTCTCCAGCCTATCAAGATCCCTCTGCAGAGCCCTCCTACCTTCCAGCAGGTCGACACTCCCTCCCAACTTGGTGTCATCCGCAAATTTACTTATGATGGACTCAATCCCCTCATCTAAATCATCAATGAAGATGCTAAACATAACTGGACCCAACACTGATCTCTGGGGGACACCACTGGTGATCGGCCGCCAGCTGGATGCAGCCCCATTCACCAGCACTCTCTGGGCTCGGCCATCCCACCAGTTCTTAAAACCGAGCTGAGAGTGCACCTGTCCAAACCATGGGCTACCAGTTTATCCAGGAGTATGTCACTGGAGACAGTGTCAAAGGCTTTGATCAAGTCCAGATAGACTACATCCACAGGCTTCCCTTCATCCATCAGGCGGGTTACCTGATCATAAAAGGAGATCATGTTGGTCAGACAGGACCTGCCTCTCATAAAGTCGTGCTGGCTGGGTCGGATCCCATGTCCATACTGAAGGTGCTGTGTGATTGCACTCAGGATGATCTGTTCCATAACCTTGCCAGGCACTGAGGTCAGGCTGACAGGCCTATAGTTGCCCGGGTCCTTCTTGCAGCCCTTTTTGTGGATTGGCGTGATATTTGACAACTTCCAATCATCTGGGACCTCCTCAGAGAGTCAGGACTGTTGGTACATGATGGAGAGTGGCTCGGCAAGCTCTTCTGCCAACTCCCTCATCACCCTAGGATGATCTATCTATATATATAAAGCTAAACAATATATAAATACTGTAAAGTTTTGCAGTAAACTCCAGGTTTGCCTTCAAAAGTTGATAAGTCTTATTAAGTGGGAGTTCAGGTTGGTTAGGTTAGAATTAGTAGAAATAGGCATTAAGAAACTTAATTCTATATTTTCCCTTACTCATAACCTACAGAACCTTTTATTGTTTTACATCACACACATATTATTTCCAATGTCTTTCAAGACAGTATATTAAAGGTCATTCCTGGATATAAATGACTAAGGACAGAAGAGAGAGGACTTAGATTAACTTTATCTGATGAGCAGATCGAACTTAGGAAAAAAAAGATCAAGAATGAGATCTTTGTCACTATTCCACACATGCAAGATGAATCAAACTAACCTGTAGTCAAGTGCAGTATTGTAAGATAAATGTTTCCTACCTGCAATTCTGTGGCTCAGCAGTGACAGCATTCCTTCCTCGCCTACAGCTGTATAGCGCAACCCTACTGCTTTCATTGAAGTTGTAGAAATAAAAATAGAAGAATATTTGTTCCTTAGTTGTTGCACAGGTATATACAGAACATACATTTACCTAGATCTAGGTACTGCAGGGGTTTTATTTACAAGTGAAGAAGAAAGTACTTGCTTTTTAAACTCAGAGGAGGCTAACAAAGCATATGCCACTCTCAGGAAAAGCCAAGACTATTCTTTCCATGCTCTCCAGAGACAATGGACAGAGAAGGTCAGGGTTACACCCTCTCCATGGAGTAGCAGTTTGAAGCAGCAATCTGTGTTAAAGCACTGTAATCATAAATCCCCTTTAGTTTTAACCACTTATGTGTGTAGAGATCTTCAGCCCCTGTTGAGACTGAATATTTTTTCTTTTCCCTTGGTTGAACAAACGGGTTACAGCCAACCTAAGGAAACACTTCTTGGCTTCTTGTTGTTTGTGTAAGCCCCAGTTACATCTCAGTCCCACAAAACAGAGAGACCTCTTTATCTACCACTATCATACACTATTGCCACCAAAAAAAATGAGATACAGAGTTGGCATTGGTACACTCCAACCTTTAAGTGCAGATACAACCAGAGCTAGTGCCCTGGAATGTGTTTCTGCAGGGAAGTTCAGCATGGTAAGAAAGCTAATTTGCTATCCACTTGCAGACTCTTACTTCATGTGCATATTATAAAAAATTACAGCAAATTAATAATGTCTTGCCTGGTTATATGAATTGGCTATATGCAGACATACTATGTCTGAGTAGCCAGAACAGCAAAAAGACGAAGTCAGTGGTGACTCAGTTCTGTCCTCTTTTCAACAAAAGTATTAGTTTTCCAAAATGCCCTTCTTCAACGGATCACACAAAATCCCTGGAAATTTGAAATAGGAGAAAACCTTATTTAGAGGAAAAATTTGTTGTCTTGAAAGTAGAATTCAAGATTCTTGCTCCCCAAAATTATAACATTATTTACAAAATCATAGCATCCTCTGCACTTCAGTGCTTTTTTTTCACTTGAGTATAACAAACAACCTTCAGTTAAAGAAAGACATTTTGTCAGCAGCATTTTCTCTGAATGTAACAAAATATGAGAGATACTAGAAGCAATTAACACATTATCTACGGGAGTCCCTCATTGACCTACCATTTTAGCAGAATCTGTGCAAAGTTCAGCAATTATAACCTCTGACAGTGTACAATATAGTCTGAGGCCAACTGGGAAGGAAAACAAAAAAAAAATCTTTTCAGAAAATAATTTGCAGACTCTTATGGAATACTAATTACCATTTTTATTGAAAGTTCTGCAATCAGAATAACGAAGCTAAGTGAAATAATCAGCAAAGTGGCGGTTGTGGGTTTTATCCACTATAATATTCACTACTCATTTTTTCTTTTGGGGAATACGTATAACAATCTGTCTGAAAGTTGCTTTCTGAAGTTTACTATTTTCTACTTTAAAAACTTTTCACACACCTTTAAGAAGCAGCACATAATAGATATCCATTCCATCCCAACTAACTTCACTTGCATTCTACATGGATGCACAAGCTTTCTAGCCCCAGGAATGGTTTTGTCACAAGAACATATAAAAATGCTCTGCTGTTGTAGGACCATTTTCCTATCACAGACAGAAAGCATTTGCACTCTCAAATGTTAGGCCAAAGGGGAATGAAGTTTAGAAGGACACTGATGTGCCTTCCTGTCCCAGCCCATCTGTTGTAAGATGAAAGGATTTAGCTTGGTTTATGCCTATATTTACTGTGACAGGATAATAGGTATGCTTGTGGTAAAGGAGGAGCAGACTTCATTAGCACGTATACACAAGCCTGATCGGCTCTAACTTTTCAGGTAAAAAACCAATATTCATGCAAGATATTCTGGTACTGGCGTGATTTCACACAATCCAACACTACTGGAAGGCAAAGACATCTCCATACCAGCCTAAGGAAACTGCACACCTAGTATACAATTTATATTTTCTTATACTATTTTGTCTACCAAATAATAAAATATCTCTTTCAATTCCGTTCTATCTGGCATGCTAAAAAAAAATGCTGTAATGGAAAATATCATTTGGCCCTGGGAATATTATTTTACCAACATCAGCTCTGCAAGATATATTTTTAAATGGACTGATTGAAATGAGAGTAGAGTACTCAAAATTCTATTTTATTTGTATATAATTACCATACTGTACTGTGTTTCTTTAAATAGTAAAAGTACTTCCTTAATGAGTCTCTTACTTCTAATGTGCTCTTTTAAAGAAGCACTTTTGAACATTCAGACAGCAGCATTTATTATAGATGTGCCACCAGAGCAAGCCATCTGATGGGTCAGTCGTAGCACCTGGTTGCTTGGAATACATTCTTGGTAACTTTGTCTTTGCAACTCCAAATAATGCAGCAATTACCAGCTGCTTTGTGGGTTGCTGTTATGAACACTCTTGTTAACCACAGGCCTTGGGAATCACCTTAATGAAACTTCACGCTTTCACTTTACAAATTAATATATATGGCTGGAAACATTGGTAAGGATCTTATTGAAACTAATTACATGTTCAGCCTTCGTATGACCCGATAGAATCAGAAAACCAATGTAAGAGCTATGGATTTGTTGTTTACTGATTTTTCAACTATCTCACACCCACAGCTAACCATCTTTGAATGTTTACAAACATTATAGTAGTTCGTGGACTCCATCATTATGTCTGTTGTTAACGAATCCAGTTTTATACCTACACAAATATCCAGCTCAGGCAAATCAATGTATTTCAGGGGAAGTTAACAAATTAGATTTAAATTTTAATTAAACCAGCTAAGATTCTGGCTCTTAATTGCACTCTGAATTTCTTAAGAGTCATTGATGCAGTTTGATATACTCTCCAAAACACAGTTTATCTGTTCCTAGATAAATGGCAACTTCTCTGTGTTCCTACGGGAATACCCTACCCTCCTAAAAAAATCACTCTAAACCCCTTGACTTTTCAGTATAGTGGCTGCTCCCTTGTTTCAATGTAATTCACATGCAGCTACTCAAGACCCTGTAGCAAAATGTATATTTTTTCTAAGATTTTGTCAGCCTGAACTATATATCAGTTCTTCTCCCAGCATATAATAGTACTGGAAAGATTAAATATTGATTTTCCCATATTACTTTGAATTATTCAGGGAAAAATTGCATTTTTTTTGAAAGGATGGCTTTCAATATATTGCAGCAAATTTATTCAGATTTAGTTTGCACCATTTTACACTATGAAAATACTGTGAACATGGAACAGTACAGCTTCAGTACAGCCTTTACTCTGTAGACCACATAATAAGAACAGTGAGAAATAATCTGCTAATAAAATTGCATGACTTTTAATCATGGAATCATGTGGTTGAATTTTTTTTTTCATTGTATTCCACTGCAAGTTAAAAAATACTGTAGTTAAAGACATGGAGCCTGGATGCCTTTATTTACTAACAGAATCTGTATTACACAGTTAACTTAGTGTAATCCCACACTGGTCCTTATATCCTAGTGTGCCTCTGTTTTGTTCAAAGAGTATACCAGAATAAAGAGGTTACTTTACTCTGAAGACCACCTCCTCAATTTGCCAGTCAGATTTTGGCTGATGAGGACAACAAAGCTGTCTATTAAAGTCATTTATTGAGGAAAACATAGAATGTAGTCAGCCCCACCTTATAATGAGACTATAAAGGAATGAACAACTATATCAGATGGAAACAATTTTCAGTATCTTTTGGCCTGGGGTTAGATTGGAAAGGGTGACCTTGAGGTGAAGAGTTTCTGATCACAAGGTTGGAAAAGACCTCTGAGATCATCAAGTCCAACCCATGACCCAACACCAACACCTACTCATCCTCTAAACCATGGCACTAAGCGCCTCATCCAATCTGTTTTTAAACACCTCCAGGGACAATGACTCCACCACCTCCCTGGGCAGCGCATTCCAATGGCCAATCATCTTTTCAGTGAAAAATTTTTTCCTAATATCAAGCCTAAACATCCCCTGATGAAGCTTGAGACCATGTCCTCTTGTTCTGTCACTGATCGCCTGAGAGAAGAGACCAATACCTGCCTGCTTACAACCTCCTTTTAGGTATTTATAGAGAACAATAAGGTCTCCCCTGAGCCTCCTCTTCTCAAGGCTAAACAACCCCAGCTCCCTCAGTCGCTCTTCACAGGACTTGTGCTCCAGCCTCTTCACCATCTTCATTGCTCTCCTCTGGACACACTCCAGCATCTCGACATCTCTCTTAAACTAAGGGGTCCAGAACTGGACGTAGTACTCAAGGTGCAGCCTGACCAGTGCTGAGTATAAGGGGAGGACAACTTCTCTAGTCCTGCTGACCACACCATTCCTGATGCAGGCCGGGATACCATTGGCCCTCTTGGCCACTTGGGCACACTCCTGGCTCATGTTGAGTTTCCTGTCCACCACCACTCCCAGGTCCCTTTCCACTTGACTACTCTCCAGCCACTCTGATCCCAGCCTATAGTTCTCATGGGGTTGTTGTGTCCAAAGTGTAGAACCTGGCACTTCGACTTGTTAAAATTCATCCCATTGGTATCAGCCCATCTCTCCAGTCTGACGAGGTCCCTCTGTAGGGCCCTCATACCCTCCAGCAGATCGACACTTCCTCCCAGCTTGGTATTATCTGCTAACTTGCTAATGATGTACTCAATCCCCTCATCCAAATCATCAACAAAGATATTAAACAGGACCGGGCCCAACTTGGGGCACACCACTGGTGACCGGCCGCCAACTGGTTGAGACACTGTTCACTATCATTCTCTGGGCTCGGCCAACCAACCAATTTCAATCCCAGCACAGAGCACTCCTGTCCAAGTCACGGGTTGTCAGCTTCTCCAGGAGTCTACTATGGGAGATGGCGTCAAAGGCCTTGCTGAAGTCCAGGTATACCAGATCCACAGCCTTCCTCTTGTCCACCAGCCGAGTCACGTGGTCATAAAAGAAGATCAGGTTGGTCAGGCAGGACCTGCCCCTCCTAAATCCATGCTGGTTGGGCCTGGTCTCTCGGTTATTCTGCAGGTGTCACATGATTGCACTCAGGATTATCTGCTCTATAATTTTACCTGGAACCAAGGCCAGACTGACAGGTCTGTAATTACCTGGATCGTCCCTACGCCCTGGATGGGCGTCACTGTAGCCAACTTCCAGTCGTCTGGGACCAATCCAGTGAGCCAGGACTGTTGATAAATGATGGAAAGCGGCTTAGCAAGCTTGTCTGCCAGATCGCTCATCACCCTAGGATGGATCCTATCCAGTCTCATAGACTTATGAGGATCCAAGTGGCTCAGCAGGTCTCTAACTTCTTCTTCCTGGATTACAGGGGAGTTATATTCCATCCTGACCCCATCCACCACTTCAGAAGGCCAGTTGTCCAGTGAAAAATCTGTCTTAGTGTTGAAAATGGAGGTAAAGAAGGCATTGAGAACTTCAGCTTTTTCCTCATCTTTAATTACTATATTTCCCTCCACATCCAATAAGGAGTGGAGGCCATTGCTGCCCTTCTTTCTGCCATTAATATATTTATAAAAACACTTTCTGTTGTCCTTAACAGAAGTGGCCAA
Organism: Dromococcyx pavoninus; assembly: GCA_033558185.1. Lineage (NCBI taxonomy): Eukaryota > Metazoa > Chordata > Aves > Cuculiformes > Neomorphidae > Dromococcyx > Dromococcyx pavoninus. Next base: position 2,719,059 of record JAUMJL010000208.1, read on the forward strand.
TTTGATCTCCAGCTGGGCTTTCGCCTCCCTAATTTTCCTCCTACACGACTTAACAATATCTTTGAACATAACTTGATTCACCAGACCTTCTTTCCAAAGGTGATGCACCCTCTTTTTCTCGCTTAGCTCCTTCAGAAGCTCCTTACTCATCCAGACCGACTGTCTGCCCTTATGGCTCACCTTATGGCACATCGGGACAGCCTGCTCCTGTGCTTTCAAGATTTCGTTCTTGGAGTAACTCTTGTCTTCCTGGGCCACCTTGTTTTTAAGGGCTATTTCCCAGGGTACTCCCTGACTAGTTCCTTAAATAATCCAAAATTTGCCTGCTGAAATTTCAGCATGGACGTCCTATTCATGCCCTTCCTTGTTTCATTGTTTATGGAGAACTCTATTATCTCAGGGTCGCTCTATCCCAGATAGCCTCCGACCACAACATCACCCACCAGCCCTTCTCTATTTGTAAACAGCAGGTCAAGGAGAGCCTCACCCTAGTAGGCTCACTCACCAGCTGTGACAGAAAACAATCCTCAAGTCATTCCAAGGACCTTCTGGACTGCCTTCTCTTGGCTGTGTTAAGTGTCCAGCAGATATCTGGGAGATTAAAGTCTCCTAAAAGAACAAGGGCAACTGATCTTGAGGCAACTTCCAGCTGGTTAAACAACGATAGATCCAGCTCTTCCTCCTGATCGGACGGTCTGTAACATACTCCAACCAGGATGTCAGTCTTGATCGCCCCTCTGACTCTTACCCATAGGCACTCAATCTGGTCATCACTATTCTCAACTTCTATGGCATCAAGAGTTTCCTTTATATGCAGGGCCACCCCTCCACCCCTTCTCTCTCACCTGTCTCTCATGAAGAGTTTGTAGCGTGCCATGACAGCACTCCAGTTGTGAGAGTCATTCCACCATGTTTCCGTGATAGCAGCTATATCATAGCTCTCCTGCCGGACCAGGACTTCCAGCTCCTCATGTTTATTACCCATACTGCGTGCATTAGTGTACATGCACTTAAGTTGGGTTACTGACTTCACTCTTGATGATGACTCACTCCCTACAGTCACATCACTGGTGAGCCTGGTTGCAACCCCCTCCCCCTTCAGGCCTAGTTTAAAGCCCTCTTAATGAGCCCTGCCAACTCCCAGGCTAGAATCCTTTTGCCCCTTTTGCTTAGGTGGGACCCATCTGGATCTAGCAGGCAAGGTGCAGTAAAAGTTTCCCTGTGATCATAGAAACCAAAATTTTTCTTTCAGCACCAACCTTTAAGCCATTTGTTAACAGCATGGACTTTCTTGTTTCTTTCAGTATACACCTCTGACACTGGAGGAACTGAGCAGAACACCACCTGCACTCCTGCCCCATCAATTAATTGGCCTAGCTCCTTAAACTCCTTTTTAATCACTCTGGGTCCCCTCTTTTCAACTTCATCACTGCCAGCTTGTACAACCAACAGGGGACAATAATCTGAGGGTTTAATTAAATCCGGGAGTCTCTTAGCGATATCCCGTACCTGGGCTTGAGGAAGGCAGCAGACCTCCCTGTGGGATGGGTCCGGCCTACATATAGGATCCTCTGCTCCTTTTAAAAGGGAGTCACCTATTACAATTACCCTCCTTTTCTTTTTAGTACTCGAGGTTATGACCCACCTGACAGATGGAGCAAAATCAAAAGGTTCCCCAGTCGATTGTCTTCATCAATATCATCAACCCGAGCGTCAAATTCCAGAACTCCAAATTTGTTTTGTAAGGGCAACTGGAAAGGCGATATCTTGAAGGGAGTCAGAGGATGGGAGGAAATCTATTACTCCCATGAGAGCAGACCTGTTTCCACTCCTCCTCAACAACTAGGTCCCTCCCCTCACCCTGTCAGTGAGAAATACACAGCTCTTCTGTCTCCTGGGAAGTATTACTGGGGGCAGAAAGGGTGCGACTCCACCAATCTATCTCCCTTTCACTATCACAAATGCTTCTCAGTCTCTCCACCTGATCCTTAAGCTCTGCAACCATAAGCAGCAGATCACTGATCTGTTCACACCTTATGCAGGTATTATTTGGGTTGTCCTCTGGTACCACGAGCAGGCTATTACCAACTTCTAAGCAGCATAGTCTTCAGTCCTACACTTCAGGACAAACCATCGTTCATACTGCACTGAGGTTTTGTATTCCCTAGGATACCTTTTCTTAGTATTTGGTAACTAGAGTATTTATCACAAGAACAATCTAAAACAAAATATTGGCACTACTTCTCTACAAAATAAACCATAGAAAATATGCAGATATATACAACTTAAATCACAAGCCAGAACTTTAAATAACACAGATCCACCCTCACACTCCCTCTAAATTCATACCGTAAAAAGTAAATTTCCTCTTAAGTAACTATAATGACTGTAAAAATGTCTAAAAAGTAAGTAACTTCCATAAGCGAGGGTTTATATTCTATAAATTCACAGGTCATGCCCTCTAATATAAACGTATCACATTTATTTAATTATTTTAATCTTATTTCTTCCAATACTTTATAAGAGTTCTAAATTGCACCACAAAGAATAAAGGGTAAAGTATCACTATGCGCTTAAAGTGTCACAAAAACCGAAAGAGTTGTTAATTTATAAGATATAGCTGTTGCCAAGACGTCCAGCTCTGAGAAAAAGAATAGTTTTAAGGGAAATTCTGATGGAGAACTTTTCAGTTATCATCTGGTTCATTGAGTACCCAGAACACAAACACATATCTTTAATACACAGTGTTTTGGTCACAATTTCCTCAGCTCCTGTGCTTGCATAGAAAAAATAAATATTCATTGTTTGAGAAAATTTGAGGAAGCCTTTTGTCATTGAATGGTTCCCTCACTGAAGGACTTGTAGGTTCTACCCTGTATCTAGTGACACTATATGCGACAGACAATTCTAGACTTACCTTGAAATTCTTCATAAATACATTTAAACAAGTTTTAATTGTGCTTAAAAAGGATTCTGTGTAAAAATATAGGGGAGGTTGGTTGGTTGGTATGGGGGGGGTCATAATTAAAGAAAAGCTGAAAGTTAATTATTTCCTTCCAAAAGAAAAATTCTGACCAAAAGAATGGAGATATTTTTAGAAAGTTGTTACCTTTTTTGCTGGTTTGTGTGAAGTCTGTGCTATACAAACCACTTCTATTTCAAATCAATTTTGACCAGCTGTAATTGTTTTAAATCATATTATGTATCTATTAATTTAAAATTTCTGCAACAGTTTTAACACAAAGTTCAGTGTGAACTTTGTTTTTCACAATGAATGAATGTGAGGGAGAGCTACTTACTTGTTTTCTCCCTGCTTAGCAGTTCACTTCAGCAGGAGATTAAGCAAAGAACAGTTCACACTAAAAAGGAAACACTTGGGGCAAAACTGACCCATTGTCAGGATGTCTAGTTCACCTAAAATACTTCAAAATAGGAAAAAATAATGCAACCTTTACATAGGAACAATCAATCAAGTAAGGAAAATAAAAGACTTAGTAAGACTTATCTAAAGTAGATATTTCCTGCATGCAAAATGACAAGATACAGCAATGTCAACTCTTCAGATCTTAGCGTTCACTGGTGAATCTCACATTTCCTACTGAGATTAGGCTTCAGACAAAGTAAAAAAAAGTTTTAAATGAAGCTGTTTAGTCAACGACTAATGTATCCAAAAGAGACAGAAAGGCATAGAAATTTAGAAGGGGCAGAAGAGTAAAGAAGGAACCTTTTTTTTTTTTGTGGAGAAACTGAAAAATTATGCTGGCAGGAGGCTGAGAAACTCACTGCTACAATGGGTTTCCAGGGCTGCGTATACACTGGAAGAGCATGTATATACTCACAAATTTGCTTGAACATATCTAGAGCTTCCCACCGCAGAGCAACCATTTTCATTCCAGACAAGTAAGGCTGCCTGGGTTACCCTGAGTGTAATAATTGACATGACTTTCAGTGAAAGTAAGCCCACAGGAATACCTAACAAATGAGTGCCAGGAGAATGTTAAAATAGAAATTTCTATATAGTTTTAACTCTAGGGAGGTATGGTTGGTAGGAAGAGGTAATATCTTTTATTAAACCAGCTGATATGGTTGAAAAAGCAGGCAAATTTTCAATCTCAGAGTCCCTTCATCAAGTCCCTACTGGTGCTCCTATAATTCACATATTTTTATCATCCACTCACATGAAAACTGTTGAAAAGAATGTTTTTGAATGTCAATGAGACACTGTTTTTCCTTTCCATCATGTTCCAACTTGCGTTTTTAACCTTGAATGAAAGGAAATTATACAGTACACTAGCACAAAGGGTATAATAAAAATATACTATGAACAAATTTAAATTTTGAAAAGCCAGATATTTTAGTTTTGCTTTCAGACCATATGAGATGTACTTTTAAGACGTACTAACCCAAAAAACACTGATTAATAAGCTAAAAAAAAAATTCAGCCCATTGACTTGAGAAATTTTCAGAAATATGTGAGAAATGCATAAATGAATAAAACTATGGAAAATAATGACCTCGTTATTTTAATAGGTTTTTCCATGATTTATTAGAAGGCTTGGCAACTTGTGCTGACAAAACCTTGCATAAATATATTCACATATCTATCCCCCACTCCCACCAGTGTTCAGTACTACCTGGGAAATGGCATGTTTTAGCTCGCATTTTAATCTTTGTCTAAAAACAAAAAGCCCCATCTGTAACTCAGTCCAGAAATTATACTTCTCGGAAACAAACATTTCAACAAAAACTGAAATATGAAGAATTCAGTTGCATTTGAAGAAATAGTCGTGATTTAGGGTTTTTTCTACATCCAGGGTTTTTTAATAAAGTGACTAGAAATCAGTGGAACTTCATTGTTAACAAAAAGAAACAAAAGAGGGTTTTCAGAAGATTCCTGGTGACTGATGAGTGGAAAATTTAATGTTTTGCTTGCTTGTTTGTTTGTTTAAAAAAGGTAGGTTACAGAACTGCAAACAAAGATGGAAAACTATTCTGAAACAACTGATGAGGGAATACCTGAATAAGCACAGAATCATAGAATAACAGAGTTGTCGGGGTTGGAATGTACCTCTGGAGATCATGGTCTAACCCCTTTGCTAGAACAGGTTCACCTACAACAGATTGCACAGAACTGTATCCAGGTGGGTTTTGAATATCTCCAGAGAAGGAGACTACACAACCTTTCTGGGCAGCCTGTTCCAGTGTCTGCCACCCCCACAGTAAAGGTTTTCCTCATGTTCAGGTGGAAATTCCCATGCTCCAGCTTGTGCCTGTTGCCTCTTGACATGTCCCTGGGCACAACTGCAAAGAGTCTGGCTCCATCCTCTTGTCACCTGCCTTTGGATATTTGTAAGCATTTATAAAATCCCCTCCTCACTCTTATATGATAACCATTGATAAGCTCCCTTTCAGTCTTCTGTTTTCCAGGAAGAACAAACACAGGTCTCTCAGCCTTTCCTCGTAAGAGAGATGCTTCAGTTCCCTAATTATCTTTGTGGCCTTCTGCTGGTCTTCTGTCTTTCTTGAGCAGGGGAGCACAGAACTGGATACAATACTGCAGATGTGGCCTCACTAAAGCAGGTAGAGGGGAAGGAGAACCTCCCTAGACCCGCTGGCCACACTGGTCTTAATGTACACCAGGACACGACTGCCCTTCTTGGCCATGAGCGCACATTCCTGGCTCATGGTTAACTCGTTGTCCACCAGGACTGCCTAGTCCTTCTCCACAGAGCTGCTTTCCAGCAGATCAATACCTAACCTGTACAGATGTGTGGGGGTATTCCTCCCTAGGTGCAGGACTCTACTCAGGTCTTTGTTGAACTTCATTAGGTTCCTCTCCACACACTTTTCTTACCTGTCCAGGTCCTATTGGATTGCAGCACAGTCTTCTGGTGTATCAACAACTCCTGCCACTTTTGTGTCATCAGCAAACTTGCTGAGGGTACACTTTATTCCCTCATCCAGGTCACTGACGAATATGTTGAACAAGACTGGGTACAGAACTGATGTTTGGGGAACAGCACTAGCTGCAGGTTGCCAACTAGACATTGCACCACTGATCATAATCCTCTGAGTACTGAGATTCCAGCCAGTTCTCAATCCACCTCACTGTCCACTCCTCTAACCTACGCTCTCTAAGCTTACCTGTGAGCATGCTACAGGAAAAATTGTCAAAGGTCTGGCTGAAGTTAAGGTAGGCAACATCCACTGCTCTACCATAATCTGAAGGTAGATAGACTTACAGAAGGATTTGGTCTGGAAAAAGATTTCTCAGAACAATTTTGGAGAAGTAAGGAATTTTCTTGCAGCGGGAAGTATTATGACAACACTTCTTCCTCTTTCTGATGGAACACCTGGCCCCATCTGAGATGACAGTGAGCAATGGTGAGCAAATTTTAAAGGGGTTTTGAAACATTTCTTATATTATTCCTGTCCATGAAAGTCAGACCATTTTGATATAGAAAGCTCAAGAAAAACAATATATAATAATTCTTCTCTCCTAACATTTCCTAAAATACTTTCAGAGTTTTAAATTGAATGTGAGGGACAATTTAGGACACTTATACATTGGAAAGAAACATATAATTGTCTTATGACAATTCAGAACTATCTTTACCTATATGGCTAGAATTCCTTGCAACCTTCTCAGAAGTAATCTTGCTTTACATTTGTGTCACAATGGAGATAAAAATAACTCTCTTGTAACATGGTCTGAAAGTCATTCAAAGGAATATTTAGAATTATCATCTAACTTCAACTGTGCTTTCAAAGACCTTTCTCTTTAGCCTACTGATAATAAATATCATGTATCTTTCACATTCATGTCAGAATAAAAAAGCATCTCTGCAGCAGACTTAATATTCTTTCATCCCTTAGAAATGATAGACATCCACAGCAGGAGATTACGTCTGAGACATTAATCCATCTAACTTTGAAAAAACTTTTAACATCTGAACAACAACTTCTTGCAAAGAGCAAAGCCATCCATGGATAACTTTTTATACTGGTAGTAACTATGTGTTACTACTACCCACAACTGTACCAGGTACAGAGTTTTCAGCATTTCTTTGGTGATATAGATAACACTGTTTAACAACGGCTGGGAATACTAAGTTTAACCAGTACCTATTCCCATGCCAGTCACATAGACACAGAGATCCATCACTAATCATTCATCAAGGATTCAAACTCTGAAAGATACTTTATAAGAAGAATTGAAAGAAAAAAATCTTTGCTTATGCATTTTTTTAATTCTAATGACAACTCTACTGTTATCACAGAAGAAACACTAATAGACTCACCAGATATAAGACCGGAAGGACCAACAGACATAGTCTGGTCCTCTGTCCTGTCTGAGGTAAGGATAGATTTTTCTGAATATAATTCTATATGAATAATATATTTCTATGTATGACTATAAGACATAGATAACTATATGAATAATGTATTTTTTTAATATCTACATAATTTGAAAATATAAGTAGACTGAACAAAAGATGGCTAAGAACTGTATTTTCTTAGAAGGTAAAAGTAACCAGTAGCAGTAGCAGTAGTTCAGATGCATGTTAACGTCTAATATTGAAAAAAAAAACCCAAATATTTCTACCTTTTTCTAGGATTCTTGTCTATTAAACTGTTATTTGTCAGTTAAAGGATGCATTACATTAATAGAAACAAAAGGAAAATGGCTTCACAGCAAAGATTTTTTCCATCTGATAGATGAGAAACTTATTTACATTTTAGGTCTTTAAATCTTACCAATTTACATCATAGCAAGTATCATGGTGGCATAAACACTCAGCAGGCACAAACGTAAGATGAAAATTCCCATGGAACTAAGTAGATTCTCCAGGTTCAGAATAACATTTCATTTCTTCATAATCACTGTAACAAACGTATATGCAGTAGAATCAAAAATACCTTCAGACCCTCCAAGATGAATTGCTGGAAATACAGAAGTTCTTTGCTTTAAACAGTGAGAGTTGTTTAACATTTTGCTGACAATAGATTCATTCCTCTATCATAATTTTTCAACAGTTAAATATTTAAACATAATTGAAGAATCAAGGCTGAAAACAAGTTTGTGCAAATCTATTATTAACCATTACGAGCGCTTAATTTTGTGTTTAAATGCTTTAGAATTCACTAAAATATGTTGTACTTGACAGACATTATCTTAGCGGGGTTTCATTCAAAACAATATTTATGACAGATTGGAAATACTTCCCCACTGAGAATATTATATTGTACTTCAGGATAATCTAGTACAATTATCCCATAAAGAAAATGAATGTGTTTTCATTTTTTTTTTCTACTTTTACAATATGATGTTTTGATCCAAAGATTTTGTATCTGGTAATGAACTAAGAAACAGTTTACAACTCACCAGTATTAATAATTTGTTGCTTAGATACAACAGATACAGTCATTAGCAAGTAACCAACCACTAATTCTCTTTTTGTAGGAAAAGTCCTGATCCAGTTCTATTAAATTCCAAGACCATTTTTTCAGACCTTTCAGGTGAAAATCAACTAAAAAGTTAAACCAAAACAAACAAAAAAAAAGAAGAAAAATTATTAGGTTTTTTCCTATTGGTAGATGACACAGACTGATTGCATCCAAGCTAGATTCTCTTTCCCTTCCACATTTTTCAAGTTAGTAGCAATCAGTTCAATTTTTAGGTAATCAGAAACTAAATAAATTTATGTTTACAAAATTATTATGGTAGTAGCAACAAAGTAATCACAAATTTTGAATAGCAGGTAGATAACCTGATCACTTCATGGATTTAATACACTTACATGCTGAAAGAATCTAAGAATAATCCATGTAAATAATTTTACGTTTAAGCATTTTAAACAGATTTCCTTGAGGAATTCATGCAAATTTTAAATTGCATCAAGCATCTGAAATTAAAGATAAATGGGGAGACATTACTTTAGAAATGTTTGTAAAACTATCATGAACCAAAGAGGGCATTTTTCCTGTTCTGGGAAGAAAGAGCAAGCAGATATTAAGAGAAAGAGCTTTTCAGTTTAAGTATGTAATCACACCTAGAAAAACCTAGTACAATTCTGTCTTTGAAGGAAATTAGTAATTTTAATAGATCATAGCCCTAATTATCAAATACACATACGAAAATGATCACTCTATAACAGAAATAAATATGTTGCAAATCTCATTTTGATGTACTTTGGAAAATGCTGCTCAAAACTCGCACTTTGTGAGTGAGTTAAGTACTGGACTGTGACAATAAGGACCCTACTGACTGTTATATGTTTTTGTCAGAAAATGTAACTTCTAAAGTTTTATGTCATAATCAAAGGGATAACTTTTGACCCCAACAACTTATGGTCAATAAGACTTAATTAATCATTAGCACAAAACTCTGTAGAATATAAAACCATTTTTTAATTATTTTATACCATGGAAATAAAAGTTAATATTAGACCTAGATATTCGTTCTTACTTAAAAAAAATATTATTTATTGCAGTCTTGATCTTTGGTGAATGTAAGACCTATTTCTATAGCACTGAGTGGCTTGATCATTAATTAATACTTCCAGACAATTTGAAGCATGTAATCTGAGAAGAAATGTCATTGCTGTGCTACCTATCCATGCTAGGTTTTGATTAAAACGCCTTTTTGTCAGGATCATCATTTGTTCTTCCCTGGTCATGATGTTTGATAACTTTTTGCGACTGATGTTAACTCTGCTAAACAACAATACCTGGTTTGCGTTCAGTTGGCATAGTGGAAGAGGGACTTCTTACAATGTTTATTATTTTACATGTTGGATTTTTTTTTATGACTGTCAAGAGTCTCCAAAACTCAGGAGAGCTAATTGAAAAATTGTTCCTTAGAAATGTAAACAAATGCTCAGAACACAGTCATAGAATCATAGAATGGATTAGACTGGAAGGGACCTTAAAGATCACCTAGTTCCACCCCCCTGCCATGCAGGCCCCATCCAACCTGGCAGCTTCCCTGGGCAACCTGTGCCACTGTCTCACCACCCTCATCATGAAGAATTTCTTCTTAATGTCTAATCTAAATCTTCCTCCTTCCAGTTTGAAGTTGTTCCCCCTTGCCCTAACACTACTTGCCCTTGTAAAAAGCCCCTCCCTAGACTTCTTGTCGCCCCCTTTAGGGTAATGGAAGGCCGCTATGAAGTCCTACTGAACACTTCTCTTCTCCAGGCTGAACAAACCCATCTCTCTCAGCCTGTCCTCTTAGTAGGGGCGCTCCAGCCCTTTGATCATCTTAGCTGCCCTCCTCTGGACCCACTCCAACAGTTTCATATCCTTATGTTGGGGATTCCGGAACTGGACAAAATACTCCAGGTGAGGTCTCACAAGAATGGCGTAGAGGGGGAGAATCACTTCCCCAGCCCTGCCGGCGATGCTTCTTTTGATGCAGCCCAGGACACAGTTGGCCCTCTGGGCTGCGAGTGCACATGCCGGCTTATGTCAAGCTTCTCATTAAGCAGCACCCCCAAGTCCTTCTCTGCAGGGCTACTCTCAATCATATTGCCCTCCATCCTGTATCAACAAGGGGGATTGCCTCAGCCCAGGTGTAGGACCTTGCACTTAGCCTTGTTGAACCTCATGAGGTTCACACAGGCCCAATTTTCCAGCTTGTCCAGGTCCCTTTGGATGACAACCAATCCTTCGGATGTGACTACTGCCCCACTAAGCTTGGTGTCATCTTTGACCTCCCTCTCAGAAGTTTGTGTTGGCATCAGCACAAGTAGGTCTTGACGCAGCATCTTTTAGAAAAGCAGAAGTGTTAACAGCGTGTCTATTAGTGTGAACGGATTATAACATGTCAGTTCTCTTGATCTATAAAGCCAGTCCTTCCTCCAGTCTAATATTCAAGGGGTAGAAAATTTTAAAATTATGATCTTTGTAATATCTTCTAAAGTCGCAATCAAATTGAAAGATCTGTAAGTCAGCATATTTACACAAGTGTTACTAGTTGATGTTGCATTTGAGATTAAAAAAAGAGCTTTATGCCACTGTTTGAAATACTTTTACTGGTACAGTCAAAGTCTGGCCACATTTTGACCAGCTGTTGCCATGGGATACCATATTTTAAAATATATTTACGATGAATGAAAAGCCATCGATCCATCCATCTGGATACACAGTGTAATTATATGAAAAGAAAGACTATTTTTCCTACAAAGTTTCTTACTTTATTTATGGAAGCACTTAACTTCAACCAAAAATAAAGAAGAAAGGCGAGAATTAATTCGCTACGTAATTTTTTGTTTGCATTGTGCTGATCGGAGGGCCTAGGAAAAGGAGTAGAAACTGAGTAGAGTAACATCATTACATAAGAACACTGATATAAATCAGACATGTTACTTAATCTTAGTATAGCATTTGTTCTAAGTAGGCTGTCCATTTACAGTAAACCAAATAACACATACAGAGAGTTACATGTGGAAAAAGAAGCTACTGAATTTTTAATAGTATTAACCATTCTTGCTGATTAAACTAACTTAGCAAAGCAGATGAAACAACAGCAACACCTTTCTCCAAACCATATAAATATTCCTTTCTGGTTCGAGAAGTTGTGTATACCAGAGAAGACAGCAGTGTGTGAATCAAGGGTAGAGTATGTGAGTGAAAGTGATACATGCCCAGTCTCCCTATCTCACCCTGCAGACTTAAGTGAGAAAAGATAATAAACATCAGGACATCAGTGTCTATTGGTCTTCGTGAAACCTCCTACGACACTTCAGAACAGTTGCCATGGCACAAACTGTCTACTTAGACGATGTTACGGTGGAAACTGGTTGTTTAGATGTCATTAACAACTTAGGCAGCAACTTGAATATGTCTTGGGCGCAGGCATCTCTGTGAGGAGAAAATCATAATCTATAATGGGCCAGCTGCTTCTCATGGTTCCTTCTATTAGCAGAAATGCTTTTTCCAGGCTATTGATAAGTATTGTCTCTTGGAAGCTCAAAGAACAGGATGCCCTTAGCAGCTTTTAAATTATTTTTCCTTTAATTCTATTGATTTTAGTATTCTTGTTACCCCAAAAACTTTATTTTCTTCATTGCAAAAAACAAATGGAGGGTGCAACTTTAGAAAAAAAGAAGCTGTTATAAAAATTACAAAGCAGTTAGAATCTTTTCTTTGACTTCAAACTGAGTCATCCAAATAAGTTTCTTTTTTCTGTCTAAACTGCAGGTGATGTCTTATCTGACATATGATAAACTTGCTTTTGAAAAGCTGTTCCAGAAGCTGCTAATGACATTTATTGACATGCATGTTTTATAAATGAAAGATAAGGGGGTTTTAAGTCTATCATCAGTTATTTTTCAGTTTTCTAAATGCATAATGGCAGTGCATAATAACCACCTTATTGGTCACCTGATATATATAGTTGTGAGTAAATGATCTGTAGGAAAGACAAGAAGTCAGAAGTATACACTGTATACTGTTCTACAATATGCCTGTATGATGTGAAATAAATGATCCAGCTTCTCCATGTCTTTCTTTCAACTGATGTTTTAATTTACGATAACAGATGTCTCTTACCTGCTTTATGCATGTGTATATGCACACACAGCGAAAAAATCTGAGGGTAGCTCTGGTGCCTTCCTTTGCTTAGAAGGAGAGGATAAAACAAAGTTAGAGTCTCTCAAACAGGAACAATGAAATGCAGAGTCTATTACATCTATGATCTCAATATTTTAGGTCTCTGAAGATAAAGAGAGGCCCCTCAGTACAGGGCAGGCAGATGAAATCCTTTGCATAGCTAGTTGGAAAAGAACAGGAACACCAGAACTTGGTTTATGAAGAAACTTGTGAGATTATATTTACAAGCTATAGAGGAGTATCTTAAAGGCAAAAATTCTTTCTTTCATTTTTGTATTTATAAGGCATTTTGGAAGTGCATTATACACCGCACTGTACTATTTTCAGTGGTTGATTTGTGGTGCTGCATTGAGCCTGTTTTGCCTTTAGGATACAAGTCCTCCTAAGCACTAATCTGAATGTTTGGCACAGTTCAGCTATTATAAAAACATCATCTACAGGTAACAATGAAGTTATATACATATACATATATATATTACTGGTTATATATATTACTGGTTTACTCCTAAATCTGTACTCTAGATTGACTCAATAAAAAATGTATTTTAACCCACATTCAAGTGAAAAATAAAGTAATATACACACTGATCATGTAGTGATACAAGATTACTTAGTCTGATTTCAGACTTCTCTATGTTACTGAAATACAATTTTAAGGGAGAATTTATTAAGAGTATAATGTTAATATCCCCACTAAATCATCTACATATATTCAATTTACATTGAAGAAGTTCCAAAACTATAAATCAGAGCATTCTTGGAACTAGAAAAATGTTTTTCTTGCCTAGAGGAGTGGAAGTCATAGGCTGTAATTTTTCATTACGTTCTGATGGTCCATTAAGCAACTATTTTATCTATAACTAAGACATGTTGTGGTTCAACCCAAAATTATAGGTACAGTGCAGAAATCAAGGTAAAGTGCTTTGATCTGTGTTGCAACAGAGATCAAACTAGAAAAATATTGTTGGACTTTTTTCCCAGATGCACGAGAAGCAATAAGATATGAAAAGATGACCTAACACAGTTACATCTCTACAAATTAAACTCATCTAGCAATTGTCAGTCTATTCTTCATATAGCAGAGGTTATTATTTCCTTTTTATCCACTTTTATGACAATGACTGCAAATGGCATCCCTCTCCCTCTGACCCTGCTTGAGAGCCAGTCCCTTATCCTCTGCTAGGACTGCTCTTCCTCTACTTACCACACCAGCTCTCAGGGCCTAGACCAATATTAACCATGAGACCTTATCTGAAGTACCTGACTCAAAAGCCTGCTCAAGAGAGAGAAATTCTGCCTGTTAAGTCATCTCTTAGAAGAACTGAAAGTGTCGTTTTCTTCCTCCTGTTCATGCCCGTGTCCTGCTCTGCCCATAAGAACTTCATGGCCATGTCCTGCTCCGCCCATAAGAACCTCAGCTATGGTCATGTGTGGACACATGAGCCCAAGACTAGAAGCTGTACTGCAGTGTGTTAATGGGCAGCTTTTTACTAGGCTCTTTTTTTCTGGCTATATCACAGACTACAAACAACAAAACATTTGCATACAAAATCAGTTACATCACCTCTGTACAGCTCATTACTACATTTTTTTTCTTGTCCTGTTCTTCCCCTTTCCTGAACACTGTCAGCCTGGAAGTGAAAACCAAAACCTTTCCCAGTCTTGAAAGTGGCATCAAATAGAGTAGCCAAAGCAGAGTAAAACCTGATTCTTATTCAAGCCACAGGTAGGAGATGCTGATGCATCATTTGGAGAAAACAAACACCTACCAAATCTGTATATGCACTCTAGTGTTGAGATATGAATATCTGCTCCCAGGTGTTTTTTCCCTGCTTTCACTCCTAATTTCAGCTTACAGAAGAGCAATCCTTGAGGAAGCCACACCTCTTATGTGTACAAGTCATGTTTTCCCATCTTTGACCTTGTAGGTGCTATGTACTGACCCTTGTTCTCTGAATCTCTCTTTTTCTCTCATTCATTACATGCTGATTCAGAAATCACTAAGTATTAGATGCATGTAAATTACACACCTGCAGTAGACGTGCTTGTTAAACACATATATTTTCAAGTTATATCTGCTATATTTCAGAAAATTCTGCAATCTAAATTGAGCCCTTCTTCAAAAGATTACATTTTTGAAACATCCACCTTTTGATTAGTCCTTGACAACTAACAGGAGCAGCACACACAGACAGGCTGAAAAACTTTGTAGATATGTGCTACTTCTGGTAGTGTTAACATGAGATCTAAAGCCTTCTGTACTCTCCATACCCCAACTTGTCTCCATCATATAAATGTGCAGGGAAAGGCAGAAAATTTCATCTTTGATCATTTTAGGCACTTCCTACTTCTCTAAAAGACAAATCAGTTTCTTTCTGTCAAGGATACACACCAAGAAACCTTCTGTTCCCTTTCCAGAAAAAAAAGAGAGTTGATGAAAAGACAGAATACAACTCCAGATAAAACACAAATTAAATGGCATCCAGTGACATTTCAAATATTTTCTTTCAGGCTTTTCAAAATTTATAATTACCAGGAGACAAAAAATGAATGTTCCCTCAACAATTTTGCACCCACAGGGAAAAAAAAGTGGCTTCATTTGGGGGAACTCTCAATACGTTTCCTCTTTCACCAGTTTGTTCTTTTCCACTGCTCTTCTATTCTGTATGGGCCCTGTACCTAACCTCACACACCTCACTCTAATATGCATTGTCATTCCAGTCGTGCCGTCAGTAATGTGACTAACATCTGTTATGTATACTTTGTTCTCCCATCTACAATTCTCCCAGGTAAATCACATTTAAAAATAATAATGAAAAAATTGTAATAAATTTATCATTTTACGGAATTCACAAAGAATGTGCAGTTACAATGTATAGATTGAATTCTTTGATTTGTACAGAAAGATTTGCAAATCTGTATTCTGTTATTTTTTCTGGATTTCCATTATACATGTAAAATTTAAAATAGCTTTCTGATCTCAAGGTTTTAGATTAAATAAACCTTGCTAGGCACTAATAGACCAGGAATATTTTATGTGACATCAAGTCATGCATCTGTTTTCATATCATAATTCATTCTGAGTAATATCTAGTGAGAGATTTTTGGTAAGCATTGTATAGGTGAATATCAGTAGTGTGCTCTAAGTCAGTCCTTTATTTCTTTCAGCATGAAAAATTTAAGAAAGTAAGTAAAGTCCCAGATAAGAATTTTCTCAAATTGCATTGGCTTTGAAGCCCATTTATCCGTATCTTATTTCATAATATATTGCACCATTCTCTACTTAGGAGGACTGGGAAAAAACTATAACATGCTCCTAATCCTAAGATGAAAAAAAGGGATGATTTACATGAGCAGACTTGTAAGAAATTTTAAATTAAAGCCTAAAGCAAAATCTAAAATTATGCACATGGGGGTTGGTATATTGCCATAATTTCTCATAGGGACTGCATTTATCAGCCAAATGATGTTGTAATGCTCTGCAACCTAAAGTCAGGGCACTACTTTAACATGAAGGAAAAATAATAAAACCAACAAAATTCTGGTCCAGAGTCTGACATAAGGTGCTGTCAAACACAGAGAGTACAACTGTGACGATGGCAGCTGTTCCCTTTGGCAGAAAAAACATCTGGGAAAACTATGCAAAATGAGAGTTGTTATCTGTCTCACACACCATGAATGGAAGGATGCTCAAAATATTGGCCATGTGAATGAGAGAAGCTTCTAGAGCTGGTAACAAGTTTAAGACTGTATTGCGTGCTCAGTCTGCATTTGTTAAATGGAAAATTCTGACAAGCTGAAAAGAAAAAACATAATTTTCTATGAGGAAACATGGTCTCTTCAATACTTATTGCAAATGCGTAAGTGTTTTTCAGCTTGCCTAGTCCAAGGGCACCCTGACCTACAGAGATTAGACAGGTCTCTGAAGGGGTTTCATTCATGTAAGCAATCTGGTCTCTCCTGAAGAAACATCAACCAGCACTAGGCTGTAAGAGTTAAATTTTTTTACAAGCAAGTACAGTATGTGCAAGACTGAATGTACGGCATGGGGAGTTCAACCCCTAAGTCAGTACAAGTGTAGATTTTCCCAGGCTGCGCTGTGGGTAAGCATGGACCTCTCTATGACTGAAATAACACTAAAGGGGCTCTTGGATTTCCGAACCAGTTTCTTCTGTTACGCTGAAATCTTCAACTCATTTATCAGTAATATCCATCATGGGTCAACAGCTTTCAGTCATTACCAGACAGATCTGTTTTGAAGAAGCAAAATAAAAGTGAAAGGCTTCATAGATATGCAGATTTTTAAGGTATTCATTGTGCCAGATTAAACATCCACTTTGCTGATGGGAACATAGTTAGAATTTTCATATTATTACCCTTCATAAAGAAAATTAAGAGTTAATTACTTGAACTGCTCTCTAAAAGTACAGTCTCTCTAGAAAATCAGCTACTCAGACATTCTCAGTTGCATAGATATTTAAATTGATTATCTTTACATGGCATGCAAATGATGTTTTCTGCAAGTATAAATCTCTTAGGACACAATGTAACACAAAATTTAAACTGACGCTGTCAAAGTTATCAAAAGAATTATAGAATCATCCAAGCTGGAAGGGACCCAAAAGAATCATCGAGTCCAACTCCTATCCCTACACAGGATACTCCCAACATTCACACCATGTGATTGACGGCATTGTCCAAATGCTTCTGGAATGCTGGCAGACTCCGTGCCGTGACTGCTTCCCTGGGGAGCCTGTTCCAGTGCTCCAGAATTAATCATCTATTTGCCTTTTTCAGTCCCTTACTGCAGTCACGTTTCTGCTTCCACATTGGCCCCAGGGTTATATCATTACAGCCATTTATGAACTGGATTGCTCTGCAAAATAATGTGGACATCTTAGCCCTGAAGTCTGGTTCATTGCACAGCCTGCAGTGAGGAAAAAAATGAAAGGAAAAACACAGGGCAAAGGTGGCAACATCTGAGAAGATGCAGTGCCTCACCTTGCATCAATGCCAGTTCAAAATGCACCTTAAACTACAGTTCATCTTTGAGTTTTACCTATGATGAAATTCTTTAAAGCTGGAGGAGGACCAGAACAAAGTAGGGACTAATCATCATGTTAAATTCAACTAGGGACATAGCACGTCTCTAGCTTCCAAGAGTACTTTGAATTTGTGCACAAAATACTAGGTGGTTACGTCCTTAAATACCCATCAAAGCTTTAAGAAAAATTGGGTTTGATGCTTGCAGAAAAAGAAAAAAGAAAAGACAAAACATTTTGGGGCATTCAAATCCAAAATCAAAGGTAGTATGTGGGAAAACACCACTGGAAACCCTGTCCATAACATGTATTTAAGCAAATTTTTCAAAAAAACCCACAGGCTGTAGAAATTTCTGTTTGATTTTTGCTATATGTCAATTAAGGCCACTGTGGAGAAAAAACTTCCAGATGTGCAATTTTGACTGCTACTCTCTTCTGCAGATTCTGTCTCTTTTTGGTGTGCATGCATATCATAAGATTGATGTAATTATCTAATGTCTTTATATGTTCTAATATGTTCTTTTATTTTTCACACTTAATATAAAATTCTATTTAGTTGAATTATGAAATGTATTAATATTAACAATTCTATATTATTTTAAAAATTAACAATTAAAATATGAACAATTGAAATGCATGACAAAAGAAGTAGAAAGCATAGGGGGTTTTGACCTTGCAGTTCTCTTTATTCTGACTGACTAAATGCTCTGTCCCTGCCTGCTGTTCTATAAACAAGATGTGGTCTGTAAACAGCCTTAAATAGTCAGAGCCAAACGATGCAGTGGTGCAAAGATCAAAGTAGCCCAACTTTCACCTATCCCATTTATGAAATACAAGACTTTACCATATTAAAAATCCTTAGCTTGGTAGCAAAAAAAACCCTATAGAGAACATTAAACTGTCCCTTATAAATCGCCATTCAAGACAACAATTGCAAAAAGACTGAGAAAAAGTCGCAACGTCACCAAAGTTTGTTTTGATCCTTAAACTGTAATCACATGATCTTTAAAAAATAAACGGAAAACTAGAAGTGCCTGAAAAATAGTTAATGAAGTTCAAAACAAATCTACAGTTTCAAGGCCTAAAATAGATATATTTGTTATCACAAATACAACCTATTTTTTTTTGCAAATTAAAAAGATAAAACAAAAAAAACCAGAGAAAAACAGGGCAGTGCTATTAGAAGAACTTAAATAATTTTATATATAGAATATGTATAAGGTATCAACATATCTAGACATTTCTAGGATAACCATATAAAAATTTTGGAAAATGAGTGTTTTCAGAAACCCAGGGGTCTTGTGGCAACTCATCCTGCCTGGTAAGCTTATTAGTTTAACAGAATTAGAAAGAGAGGACAAATATGTTGCATGAACTGGCAGCCACATTCTGATTGTCCTTTCCTGGCAGTTATATTTTAGTTTACCTGGAAGAAGTCAATGTAATTTGGAGAAATTAATAACACACTTTGTTTATCAGAAACTGGTTCCCAAAATTTACATCCAAAAAAAGTCTTGTCACAGAATGGAAAGCAAGTAATCTTTTCACAGTCCTTGGAGAAGAATATGAGAGACTTTTGCATACACATACTGGGCTTGTTACACAAAAGACAGATCCAGAAAACATAGTTGAATATTAAAAACTTGGAACTGTGTTTTATAGCTCAAAACATTCTGTACACCCAAAGTATTTAAACCATAATGTTTTGCTACAGTCATTTCTGGTGTTGTCGCATGTTCTTCTCAGATTATAACCACGCAAATACAGCAACAACTATGGGAAGGAGAAAACCTAATAACACTGCTTTGCATAAAACAAGTCAGAACCAGATCTTTCTTTTAGATGTTCCTTCTTTTCATAAGATCACGAAGAAGGAAAGAAAAAAAACAGTCATGAGGTAACAGCATCACAGCAGACCCAGGTCTCTAACTCTGGAGTACTGGGACATGTCCAGCCAACAAGATCAATGAGATAACAAGGTCAAAGAAATGAAGATATACTTCAAATTAATACCTAGATTTAACTTTCACAAAATTTCTATTGACCATAAATTTCTTATAAGCTGCCCTTCAGGGTGTACAGCATCTATCTGAAGAATAAAAAGAGTTGTTAACCTTAATAAACTATCCCATATTCCCTTCCAATTTATTTCCACAATGGTGACTGTGTTTACTGCATTGAAAATCATTCCACATTAAAGGCCATACCAGGGGAAAAGTCAGCAAGGACTTTACCACAATATATATGATTAGCTCTGTAAAATATTTCTCAAACTTTTTCCCATGGTGTTAGACAAGCTAAAATAAGAGGGAGGGAACAACTAGTTACTTTTTAAAATATGAAATAAAGCTACCCTGTGCAATTACTATTGAAATCCAGTTGTTTGGGTTTTCTTTGTCGTTCTTAGAGTCTTTTTAAGGCACAAGCAATCCCAGATTAAGGTGTAGAAACCTAAATCTTATTATTTCATACATAGTAATACGTATGAAGTATAATTCAAGATTCAAAATTAAACTCAGTCTGTCCCAGAAACTGCATGTTCTGAAACCTGACCTTTTTTCTTTGAATTTCAGTGTTTTAAGTGCAAGATATAAGGGATTAATTTGTTTTTCATTCAATGTTCTAAAAAATAGACACTCACATCTAATCTGGACACTTCTGTAATGAAGAAAACAGGTAAAGATAAAGAGTATTTAATCCAAAACATAGACGGTGGAAAATAAGTGAGATGTCAAACTTAGATTTAGACATCTGAGTGTGGCATGACTAAAGTTGACTAAAAATTGTCCGACCCAAGGTGACATCACATACCTAAAAGAATAAAGTAGGTTGCACTTGGGACTAATCAAATATATTTGAAATCTGTGTGCAAACCAACTAAACTTATTAAATGTTCACTCTGTCTGAACATACATAACTTTAAAAGGATATTTCAAGGATATTTCAGTGTCCCTGGAATTCCCAAATGTACTCCATAGGCTGCAGAATTTACCTCCAACTTAGTATTTAGCAATATCACGTGTCTACAACTTGATCAGGAAAGACACCAAGGCAGCCAACTTTGGCAGTGTTTGACTATAGAGGATTATAAGGAGCAGGGGTTTCCAAACATTCCTCAGGCATGAATTGTGTATCACCAGAAAACTCAGGTCTTTAAACCCGTTCATTTTCTTTATTGGCTTAAGAGAGTCTCTTAAGATTGGATTAGGTAGAAGACTTCCAATATAACATACTTAATTGTCTTTAAATGCAATTTTCCATCTGGAAACAAGAAGATAATTTACTTCCTAGGCACTATGAACATTTCTGTGTCCAGTAACAAAAGTTTCACAAAAATCAGTGGTAAGCATATTACAAGTAAAGAGCTACACGGATAGTACAAAGATACTCATCTCAAGAGGTGATTTGGCCCTGTTATGATTTAAATTGCCCTTTGGAGATTTTTTTTTTGTCTCTCTTCACTATAGTGGAAAATTAGGGAAAAACCTTCCAAAGAAAGACCGAGATTAAGCACCTAAAGATTGAGGTGTAAGTCCAGACTGAGAAACTAGTTATGAAATAAAAGGTTTAATTATTAAATTATTCCTGAAAAAAAAAATTTAAAACCCTGTTGTTATGTGCAGAGACTTTTTTAGTGTTTTCTCCTGAGAAGTAAAGGAAATATTAGCAAGACCAAAAAACGTCTACAGCTACTAAACAAGAAAACAGAGAAAGTGAAGAATCATTCTGCATACTGGATGAGTTTTTTAATAGTTAACCAGGTTTGTTATGGTACTGAAAAAAATTATTGCACCATTAGTTTATACAAAATAATAACTTATCCACAAAACTACTTTCATAAAGGATTGTCACCATGAAGTAGCAATCAAGGACAAATGCATGCATACATCCGGTACGCTCATTAAAATACTTCAAAATTGTATTAATACCTTCAAATAAACTGTCCAGAATATTATTTTTCACTCTGACTAATCCATTAATTTTGCATCAGCTGTAAAACAGTTTCTTTATTCTATTAAAACTGTTCTAAAATTATATTTCCTTAGAAACCTTCCTGCAAAAAAAAATAATATAGTGTGTTTTAATGGATTCTTACAAATTGATTTGCACTTTCCTATAATAAGAGATAATCAGAACAAATTAAAAAAAGGCAGTTTATGCCCACCTTAGTCTTATCAATTTAGTTAAAAGCATAGAATTATAATTGTGTTTTTACTGCACTTTCCTTGAGTTGAATTTCAAACTTTTTTTTGAGTAAAATGCCTTTTCTGTTAGGTAAGCAGTACTTCCAATATTTCATGAATATGGGAGGCAACAGTGATTCAAGAAGTATGACACTAATAACAGTCATTATTTTAAGAGTATTCAACACATCTGACCATGAAGTTGTGTGTAAACACACTTCATCCACTCTAAAAAAAATTTACTAGATGAGAAAATAAATTACTGCTTAGATTGAGCAGAGATGGGGGAATATGTTGCCTCTTTCTTTCCATATACTTTATTATATTTAGGCAGAATGCAGACACTCAACAAGGTAAAGACTTTTAGCTAGAAGTGAATTTCCATATGGTTACTACTCACAAAGGAAAATGCATTTTTCATCCCTGCTGTTCAAAAAAATTTGCAAATATGAGTTTGACAGAGAGATCACAAGAAATACAACCATTTTGTGCCAGAACTATTTCAAAACTTCTAGCCAGTGGCACTGCACTTAGCAAGAAGGAGAAAATGCTAAAATACATCCTCTACCATTAACTGAGTCACCATAATCTTCTGAAAGAAGAATAAAATAAAGAATGCAAAGCCTTTGGCTGCTCTTTGCACCACGCTCTTAGCACAATGCAGCCCCTACCTCTGATAGAGTTCCTTTAATGATTGTAATCAAATAATCAAGTAATAATAACCAACAACAACTGGTAACAATAAATAAGACTGAAAAACAAATAATTAAGAATTAAGAATGTAATAATAAATATTAATGAAGAGGAATATCATTGTATTATGGACTATCATAAATTCAGACGTGACTTGAATAGTTTGCTAATTATCTTCACTCATTATGAAATATCACAGTGTTAGTTTGCATGAAAGAAAGTTCATAGCTTTATCATCCTGAGGGAGGAAAGGCAGTTCAGCATATCAAAATATTTATTCAAGCTTTGTCAAATATATTCAGGTAGTCACATGTCTGTGCCAGTGGATGTATACATACATACCTCACTCTTTTAAAAGAAATCTCTATCTCTTTGCATAGGGATGCTACGGCACATGGCCTGGCATCCTTCTGGTTCTTGCCTGGAATTTTGTTTAATTTCCTGATGTATATATATGAAAGCATTGTAACGTTATTTAGCAGTGCAAAATAAAACCTCCAAATTTCATGGCTCCGAGTCTTGTAACTCAGTCTTCATAGCACAAGAGATTAATAATTTTCTCTAATTTTTGAGTCTGTATCTTAGATTTTTAAATGTAGAATAGTAATGTACACTTCTTTTTAATTATTATAGCCATTATTTTTATTACTGGAAGGAAAAAAGACACCACTGCAGAATATTCATTCCCATTTCAAAATAAATATCTATGATGAGCAAAGCCAACAGATTTACATTGAGTATAGAAGGAGTTTAAGTGACTGGCTTAAATTTAATGACTAAATTTCAGACAGCTAAAACAGAGGAAGATAAATTCCACCTTCCGAAGACATGATAAGGTCTACTGACACAGGCCTAAATAATAAAGAGCTTAACTTTTCCAGGTCAAAATGCTCTACATAACCTATAAGTATCCAAAATGTTCTGAGGTGCTGCAGGTAGCTGTACCCCCAAGAACTTTTCATACATTACTCCTGCAGTCAGGGGTAAGTGTCATTGAAGTCTCTAGATATACTTAACAGAAAACTCTGTGGAGACAGAATGGCCCTCCAAAGGCCTGCAGAGGCCCAAACACGGTCCCATGCGTGGAAGCATGCACTTCACTCCATGAAGGGGCATCATAAGTAGTGCAAAACAAACATGCCTAAATTAGGTAGACTGGGGCCTCCCCACACACTGCTCAATAGAAACAGTTAGCCTTCACTTTCCTGTATTCACCCTTGATTACTATGACATAAATATTTTTTACAGCTGAATTATCAACCCCTTAAAATTTTGTATTTTAATAATGGGATTGATGACAGCACCTCAACCATAATAGCATAACAGTGTCATTATAATTATCATTATAGGAACACATCTTACAGCGAGGCAATGGTACACTCATTAATTTCCTTGCCTGATGCAGTCAAGATTCAGATAAAGCTCTGAGTCTAGAGGTCAGAAGTCATATCAATCTGCTTCATAAATGTTTATTTTAGCAAGATGCTATGTCATAAGGGGATAGTAGAGAAAGGCTTATATATTCCTATGGTGACCCTGAAGAAACAAACTGAAAATATTAATATCCATTTAGATTAATTTTCTATAAATTTTGTTAATTTAATGATGATAAAAAAGCTGAAGAAAATTCAGTAAATTAACACATGATTAACCAATTTAGCAGTGGATTTGTTGTTGTTGTTGTTACTGCATTTAGAAAGTTTCCTCATTGAAGGGTAGCATATGTATTAAAGTTTGCTATTACTTGCAGAATTGGTTACGTTTCATTACCACAAGTTTAGAATGCAGTATCAATACGCAAGGAACTGATTTTTTACCTTCTAAGGTTTAACTTCCGATTTCCCTCTTGCTTCAGGAATTTGGGTTATCTAAAAGCTTGTGCATTTAAGCAAACAACAAGTCAACTCATAAATAATGTATCAATTAGGTTTTAGTTTATTGTGTGTCTTAAGCAATGATTACATGACATGACAACATAGACTTTTATTTCACATGTTAATAAATGAAGGGACAGCTGAACATCACCATAATACAATATTACACTATTTGAATAAAGATATACATTGGAAAACTAGTGAACATTAAACAGCAGTAGTAAAGATGCCAACAAATACTTCCCATATAACAATATACATTTTTTCTTTTCTTTTGTTTTTATGCTTTGTCTAGAAGCCTAGTTAATTTTTGCTAGACCACTACTAACTGAGTTCTCAAGCTTGATCGTAGAATCATAGAATCACAGAACGGTTTGGGTTGGAAGGGATCTTAAAAATTATCTAGTTCCAAACCCATTGCCAAGGGCAGGGACACTTCCCACTAGATCAGGCTGCTCAAAGACTCGTGCATCCTGGCCTTGAACACGCCCAGGGATGGGGCATTCACTACCTCTTGGCAACCTGTGCCAGTGCCTCGCCACCTTCACAGTAAAAATTTTCTTCCCAAAATCTAATCTAAATCTCCCCTCTTTCAGCTTAAAACCATTACCCCTCACCCTATCATTATACTCCCTGATAAAAAGCCCCTTCTCATCTTTGCTCTAGGCCATCTTTAGATACTGGAAGGCTTCTCTAAGTCTCCCAGGAGCCTTCTCTTATCTAGGCTGAACAAGCCCAGCTCTCTCAGTCTGTCCTACTATAGGAGGTGTTTCAGCCTTCTGATCATCTTCATGGCTCTCCTCTGGACTCACTCAGATTCATGTCCTTCCTATGCTGAGAACTTCAGAAGTGAACACAGGTAAGGTCTCATGAGAGCGAGGTAGAGAGGAACAATCACTTTTCTCAATCTGCTGCTCACAATTTTTTTGATGCAGTACAGAATAGAGTTTGCTTTCTGTGCTGCAAGCACACATTGCCAGCTCACGTTGAGCTTCTCATCGACCAGCACACTCAGGTCCTTCTTGTCAGGGCTGCTCTCAATCCATTCTCTTCCTAGCCTGTAATTGTGCTTGGGATAGCCTTGACCCAGGTGCAGGACCTTATACTTGGCCTTGTTGAGCTTCACAAGGTTAGCGCAAACCCACCTCTCAAGCCTGTCAAAGTCCCTCTGGATGGTATTCCTTCCCTCCAGCTTGATGACCTCACCACACAGCTTGGTGTCATCAGCCAACTTGCTGAGGGTGCCCTCAATCTCACTGTTCATGTCTGCAAAAATTAAACAATTAAACAATCGACTCCTGAGGATTGCCACTCATCACCAATCTCCACTCGGACATTGAGCCATTTACCACAACTCTCTGTGTGCAGTCATCCAGATAATTCCTTATTCACCAAGTAGTTCATCCATCAAATCCATGTCTCTCCAATTTAGGGACAAGAATATCATGTGAGACAGTATTGAATGCTTTGATTAACCTGAACAATTGAGAATGAAATCCACTTGAAATCTGTAGTCATTCATGTAGTCTTTTTTTTTTAAGGAGGTTATTTTTCTCGAGAGGTCTGGAAAAATCTTTCATTGATCTTGTTTTTCCTGTTCCAGTATGTTTTCATCTTAACATACAAATGCCTCTATTAATGAAAATAATTCTAGACGCTTTTTCAGTATTTTCTGTCATCATCTCCTATGTGCTAAGAAATGTGTATAGTCGAAATACATGTAAATCCACGAAGGCAATGCTGGCATGTTTCATTACTGGTTCAAGCTTATCATTGGGCAGAAAATACATATGCAAGAGTTCCCTTAGAAAATAACCCAATCCACAATGTACACAGATATGGGACTTAATCAGTATAAAACTTTAAAGTTACGTGAGTTTTTGTATTTTTTAATGTTCCTACATAAAGCAGAGTGTCTTGCCTCCACTTCTGACCATGCTCTGCACAGCCAACTCAGTGCAATGTCTACTACATAAACTGGAAGCCCTTCAGGAGACCTTCTCAAGAACAAAATGCTTTGCCGTGTTTCTCTAGGACAAAGTATGGGTGAAATTGTGGAGGGCAGCAAGTCGAGAAGTTGATTATTGCTGCCTGTCATTCAGAGGAAGCTCCATTAGGGCAGCATAAATGGCTTTGGCCACTGTCTTGAATAGCCTTTATAGTTAATCATCCCTGGTCTGTGACGCAGCCCAGTCAAGCTGCTTGGATCAGCTCTTGGACATGTAGCAGGGAGGCAATCAAGACACAGTAAAATATAAAGTAATGATCAGTACAGAAAATGATTGGGGAAAGATAGAATATCCCTCATCTGTAAATCTGATAACATCATTCCATGATAAATGTTGGATAATTTTCTCATTTTATTTTCTTTCAGAAATGTCAGCACTGGCAACTGGGAACCAAATGATAACAAATCAATTCTATTGTTTCTGAAAGTAATTAGGGATTAATATTTGGAAAAGACCGATACTGTGTTTTCTAGAAATACCACTATTTGCTGTCATTTTCTCAACATTTATTGTAAGAATCTCAAGGACCTTAGAATGCAAATAGTGAGTATGTCAAATTGCATCTGAAATGCTGAAGTACACTGGCGATTAGAGAACAAAAGTTCATTCCTTTTTTTTTAACCTTTGCAAAAACATTTATTCTTCTTTCAGTTTCTCCTTTCTTTCTTCAGTCAAAATGCTTTTAACTAAAAATTAACAATGTATAGTCAATCACTATGCACCCAATACACAGGCATAAAACTTCCATTCACAGTAACAATGTTGAATAGAAGCAATGTTGTCATTAAGTATGTCCTTAAGCGTCAGGAATGAAGTCTAGAATATTAAATTACAGACAAGCCCAAACAGTAAGAGCAGCCAGAATAAAGTTTCTCGAAACTACGGATAGGGACAACGGAGAGTCCAATCACTATAATAATTCCTGTTCCTGCCTTGAGGAAAAAAAATTGATTACATAATTCAGAAGTACTTCACGAGCACGAAAAGTGTGCTGTGCTGGGTAAGAAAGAAAAAAAAGGCACTGATGTTTTGGAAGGATTTGTAGTTGTAATGTCTCCTTCCAGCATTAATGTAAATTCTGAGATTCAGTACCAAAGGTCAGCATGGTAATGTTGGTTACTACACAGAAAAATGGAAAACTGATTTCCCCACAATAAATAACATCTCAGAAGAGAAAATTATGAGTTACTGCAGAACTGTAATTGTTTTTTTCTGAGTTTTGATTAAATTAAATGCATTTATGAGATTCCTTCAGTAACTTTAATAGTTCTACAATGAAGTGATGCAGAAATTAAAACATCACTTTCTCTATCATGAGTAAAAAATAGCCAATATGAAAGAATGATGGCAGTACACACAAACAAACCATGTGTGTAGAAGTGAACTATAGAGTGGGGATTTTTAAGTCCATATTGTAGCCAGAAAGCACTTAATAAATTATTTCCAAGAAAAAAAATCAACCAGATATATTCCTACAGCAATAAACAAATACTAATGGGCCCTTAGTTATCCAGAAATCTAATAAAATTTTAAATATATTTAAGATTTCTGGATTTAATTATTCCAATTTTATGCACTACTCTTGGAAAGGAAAAGGTAAATATTGGAGAACAACTATTCTATCATATCAAATGTTCATTATCATGATGCTTTGCCTACATCAAACTATTCAAAACACAAGTAACACAGAGTTAGATAGGTTGATGACCAATGTTCCATGAAGATCATGTAAAGAAAAAATATTAAATT
This sequence comes from Dromococcyx pavoninus, assembly GCA_033558185.1. Taxonomy (NCBI): domain Eukaryota; kingdom Metazoa; phylum Chordata; class Aves; order Cuculiformes; family Neomorphidae; genus Dromococcyx; species Dromococcyx pavoninus. The sequence goes on from JAUMJL010000208.1 coordinate 2,747,225, forward strand.
TTATTAGTATCTGTTACACCTTAAACAAATTCATTATACCTGAAGAGTTCTAGATTCTTATGCATCTATAACTGCATGCACAGGTGGGAATATGCCAGGTCCCACATTTTTATAACTGTATAATATCCAACTTAAGTATATAATTACCTAACAAAAAACTACTTACTTTGCAGTAATAGAAGCTTTTTAAGATTTTTTTTTCATCCACGTATTCCACTGCTAATGCTTATGTGTCTCATGTGAGAGAGCTTAAAGATTTGAGGTTAGTAGTACCCTTTCTCTGCACACTCCCCAAATCTTTGTATTTGAAGTGAAAGCCTTACTGGGGCTCACAGTAGTCATACTTCAGTCAGCCACTGGCCCCATGACATGGAGCCAAGCAAGGCTACAAGGCAAGGGTGGATACTGTTTAAGCTATGGGATGTAAACAAAGCCAGCATGCCTGAGAGAACTATTGTTGCTCTAAGAGTGGTAGTTTTCTCTTTTGAAAACCACCCGTATGTGCCCATCCTAATTAGCAGAGCATTTAATCCAGTGGTGCAATATCAGTATACCAGAAAAGCAAGCAAAGCATCTTGGTGCTGAATGGAACCCTAGAGGCGGAAGTTCCTCAGAATGTTATGCGGCCATTGGAAATGTAAATACATGCCTGTACATTTGTTTCTTGCCTGAGACTACAGTAGATGCTGTTTCATCATTTATGCAAAGACTAATTTTAATAGAGTTCTTTCAAAGTACCTTAAAAAAAAATACCCAAAGCACTGGAAAAAAACTTTTGTTCTTCTTTACCTCAGTTAGGTCGCTACCTTTATAAGAGTATTGAGGGACAGGCTTAGGTGACTTTCGTCGTTGTTTTGAATTTTCTAGGTCCATTCACTGAAAATTATAATATTTAAAAAACTCAGTTTAGACAAGTTACATGGATACTTTCCTAAAGGTGACAGAAGATCAGCTTTCAGCTTAATATGCTCGCAGTGCGAAGATTTGAGAAGGATGCAAATTTCTTGCATCCTTCAAACAGCAGTTTTTTAAGAAAATTGTAGAAACCTGCAGACACTCCCTTCTCTTGAGCTATTTCTCCTATAGCAGCTGATGCAGTTTGCAGTTAGAGCTTTGCAGAGCCCTTATTTTTTCTTTCGTTGAAGGCTCACCTCATCTGGGTTGCAGGAGTTGGGGGTCGGTTAACAGGTTTAGTTTCACTGAAGTCATTGTGCACTTAAGTTCAAAAGCTGAGGCGTATCAAAGATAAACTAGTCCCCAGATACATTCTTTTCCTATTTTTTTTTCAATAATCTCATTGTGCTTCCATGACTGTCAGAAAGTAATACAGAGAGTTCTCTTGTGACTAATTTTGGCCCTATAAAATTTGCTCAATTACCACAAAGTGCCATGAAGGAGAGTGGAAAATGTGTCTGTATTCAAAGGCACTTAGTTCAAATCATACTGAAGTTTTATTTTTCATTTAGAAATACTATAACATCTCTATCATTATATTGTCAGTTTTACTTTTTTAAAGCAAGAAGTGGCTAGGTAGAAGAAAGAAAGGTAAAAAAACCCTAACTTCTTGATCACATTTAGCAACTATATCTTCATCTGTAATCCATGGAAAATCCTCTTGCTATTGTCACTGCTATTTAGAGATAAATATGAGCTGTGGAGAAGAAGCGCAAAAATAAATTTACTTAAAATTAGGTGTTGCTGACTTTAAAAATAGTTTCTGTTCTAGCTCAAGGCAAGTTCTACAGACTGATTACAAAACCAATAAAAATGAGATGCTGACACAATGTCAACTTTAGAGTAATAATTGCACTACTATAATATACTGTTTAATTGTTGCTTATTGTAATTAAAATCTCATGGCATACCAGAGTTGCAATTTTCTTTTCCATGTCAGCAAGGTTTTCTTTTATAGAACAGTTTGCCCAAAGCAACAAGAGATGTTACAAGACAGACATTAATCAAAGGACCTTACAAAGATACATCTGGTATCCTTGAGGCAAAATGCTTGCCAAAACACAAACCTCACATAAATCGGAGCACAGTGGATATGGGGGCACTTTTATGCTTGAAAGCAAAAATTTTACAATTCATTTTAAATATCTGTTATTTGAAGGAATATTCATGAGTCAATATTATTTACTTAGTGACCAAAATACCTCTCACTGAGAAGACTGACAGCTAATTATAATTAACAAGACTAATAATTTTCCCATATCCATTTTCCAGATGCTAATGTAAACTAGATTGACAACACAGATAGACGTAACAAAGAAGTCTAAGAGAATTCCTCCGCACCTGCTCAATACCAAAACATCATAGAGGTCAGCAGAAAATTCAGAGTTAATTTTAAGATTTTGATATGTTGAAATGACATCTGGCCTCAGTGGAACATTGAGGGCAAATTCAATGAAAATGTATACCACCAGAGAAATCTAGATTAAAAAAAAGAACCTTAAAGATAATTAATATCACTTTTACATAGTGTATCAGTAATGCTGAAGCTTAATGGGAAATAAACACTTGAGTCAAGTTAATCTGATGCTAGGATGATTGGGCAATTTATTACAGCTTAAGAAGGACATTGCCACCAGGACGGGAAATAAAGGTTTTCAAACTTGGGGTAATTATTTTCAATCAGAGCTGCTTTCAAGGTCAAATGTTTAATACTAGCCATTATTTTCTCTCTGCTAACTTTGGCAGGTGTTTCACATGTCTCATCCATGAATAATTAAAGAAGTAACTGCTGTATCAGCTTAACCTTTGGAGAAAAACTTGAGTGTCCAAGGTAAAGATTTTATTTGGTTTTAGTGTCCCCAAAAGACAGCAATATACAGTTTATCTGGCCTAACAAATACTGCCTACTGCTTTCTAATTCAACCATATAAACATTTCCTAATAAGCTTTCTTCGTGATTTATTTTTCCATTTGGACTATCCTCAGCTACTTCAGCAAATAGAGACAAATAACAAAACAAAAAGCTCTCTGTAAATGCAACCTGCTAACACAAAAGAAATTAAACGGAATTTAAGCTGCTGGCAGGCAAGAATGAAGAAATATTTGATGTGGGTTTTTTATTCTACTAATATTGTAACTATATGAAATGAAGCAATATTGAGAAGAGAGTAGAGGTACTACGTTTGTTTCCAATTTACTTGTTTTTATACAAAGATCTGTAGCTTTTATACAAAGGTTTGTACTGCCTTTGTATTAGTCAGATATTTATTTAAGATTGTAAACCACAGACTGGAACTCTGGCGTCAAAGAAGACCAAAAATAAGTGAGGGAAATAAATGGGTTACAACGTGCTGTGCTATTAAATTCTGAAATGTACATTACTTGCAGAGCATCAGCATCTTACACTAGAGCGTTTATATCCATTGTATCAATCATATTTGGCCTTTCAGATCACAAATTCAGTAAAGATTCTATATGACTAAGTACATTCCTTCCAATTCAGTTAATGCTGAAGTACGTTTAGCACTTTGTTCAAAACATAATAAGAGAATTTTGTGTTTGCTCTAACACTGAGAAAATTTTTAAAACTTTTTCTCTTTATTTTTTTCTTTTTTTTTGTGAGTCTGCTTGTATTCAAATAAAGGTTCTTTGCCATCTTACATGCCGTCCAAGGAATCAGTATTTTACAAGTGCTTAAATATATGTTGAGGTTAATTTTTACACATCAGAAATTCAACACAAAGGAGTTGTTATAAATTGAAAGGAAGCCTTGGAAATAGTAAGATAAGTAACCATAAATTAGGAGAAAAAATCAACTGCATTATATAGATAAATGCATATATAATAATGCTTAAAAAGAAATAAAGAGAAAAAAAGAAAAAAGTAGGATTTCTCTTCAAAATTGGTGAATGTATATGACATTAAAAGACAAAAGAACAAATTTTGTGAAATCAAATATCTATATCCCTTTAAAATGTGTTTTCTAAAATTTTCCAAGGTGGTATTGTTATTGAGGCCTTAAGCCAGCAAGCAAATAAGCAATTGCCTAATTTAAGCACATGTACTCCTTATTGATATGTAAGAAAATTCCAGCTAAATCCTTGTCCCAGGAACACTTAACCTTAAAATTCTACTCATTCTGTTTGCTTATATAATTTTTAAATTACTCAGATTTTTTAAAAAACTACATTATCATACACAAAAAATTGTATCTCTACTCAAAGTTAGCCTGTATTAACTTGACTCCTATATTATTTTCCAGTGTTTCTCAAGCTCAGAATTTCTTGCTGAACTGCTTTTAATGCACCTATGTTAGAATTGACTACTCACAAACAACTATATCACTGCCTACAACAACAAAAAAGAGTGGAGAAAGCATGTCTAATAAAAAAATTCCAACCTGCACAAACTTCTTGTTTAATTGCCTTCTGCTAAGAGTAATGCAGAAAAGTTATTAAAACCTTCGTCTTGTCTGTGATCACAAAGGAACCATGTCCACACTTACAGACATTTTAATAGAGTTACTAACTTCTCTAATGCACTATAGTAGTCAGTTATTATTAACTATTAAGCCAGTTACTGAAGACTGACTTTTGAAAACTAACTCTTGTATGTAGTACTCTAAAAGTAAATGCCTACTGGTTCTTTACAGCAGCCATTAGACAATATATGTTGGCACACCACTATCTAGATTTATAAAAAAACCCCTCACATTAGCATGGTGTCTGCTGAGTAATTCTGTAGGATGCATTACTACTCCAATCTTCAACACAGGGTCAAAAGAAGAAACTTATTTTCACATCTTTGCCCTCTGGGATATGATAATTTAGAAAACAGCTTGCTTTGCCCCAGGAAAAAGGAAAAACATGCTCAAAGTTTTCCATATGTCATTCCATAAAAATGTTTTCTTAGCTCAGAATGAAGTCCTCAAATCAAACTGAAGGGTGTATTTTGGTAACAATGTCTAGATGGACGTGGGCTCCCTGGAGAAACTGCTCCCATGTGGAAGACCTGCATTTTTTTTCTAAATCCCATAGAATTTCTCCATAACCTGAAAGCATGTAACACTTTCATTTTTCAGGAATGGCAAAATGTAGAGGCAAAATATGTTGAAACACTTAATGGAGTAACATTTTCTCTTGCTGTTGGGGAACTGAAAGTCATAGATGAGGTACGTTTTTGTTGTCTTTCAGAAGTACCAATAAATTGTGGACTGAAAAGCACAACATAGTCATTATGAATAGACCTTATTTATGTCAAAGATCTTGAATTTTTATGATAAAATACCATTTCTCAGTAGACTGAAAAGACATAGAAAGAAGTTCTGTCACCAGCTCTTCATTCTCCAGGCAAATTCAATGCCTTGAAAAATAGGATCCCTGCAATATCTATTGTGATATTTGTAATGGTCCATCAAAATAGAAACTATCTGCTTTCTCTTATAGGTAAAGGAGTGCAAAGCCCCTTGGCTTTTCCTTGCTCACTAGTTTCCAGGCTTTACTACTCTTCCAGCTCTGCTGGGTAATCACAAACAGCACAGCTATAAACAGATGGATACCAGGTAACAAAAGTTCCATAGCCACCTGAGAAATCTACATCTTTATGTACTTGGATAGATGATAACCTTGCCTATAAGTCTACTTAATAACTTCAGTCGATGGTGAAGGAAGGTTAGAGGGGAAAGCTGAACTCAGTGTTTTAAATTCTAGGTTAACATTAACTTCTAGAAAAAAACTTATTTGTGAACAGATAAACCCTAGCTATAGACCTATCGTTAGTCCCGCCTTGCCATTCCACTTCTCCAGTTCTTCAGAAAGGAAATCATTATGTCAATGCTTTCCAATTTCAAGCTTCTTTATTTTGTCTAATTCCAGATGTCATATTTTTCCAGTGCCGTGGAAGAGCAGAATATTTTTACATCATGGTTTAGCAGATGGAATCCATTCCAGCCAAATTTATTACTGCCAGATGGCTGACCCCTATTTACCAATGAAAAGTTAGACACAGAGATAAACTTTCTGCATTAAAATAGCAGGATATCTCTTCCCTCATCATTTTCACCCGCACGAATGGATAACCAACTTCCACCAGGTCAATCTCTACCAGTAAATCAGTGGATTTCATGTGAGATTGTAACATCATCTGAATTTAATTACAAAATTACCCAGAAAAGGATTTATGTCTTTGATACTACAATTCATAAGGAATATATCAAACTATCTTCAATGCCACTAATCCTATATTTGAAATTAATCCATTTTTCAGTGTTTGCAAGATGAAAGTCCCAAGTACAACGGGCCAAAAAATGTGCAATGGATGGTAAAAGGATTTTCAGGTGATACAGATCCATGCAACAGATTATATACTTTTTTTTTAAGTGGTTACTTTCTTAGTTGAAGACTAAGAATAAGCTCCGGAGCTAGAAAGCAGATGTGGAACGAAAATTTCAATATCCAGATAAAGATGAGGATCATCAGCATCTTGCCACAGGATTAAAATAGCTAAGGTTGTCTCCTGACTTTATACAGGCTTTGATTTCATACCCAGAGCAGTTCTGTATTTAACAGTTCAGTTTAGTTCTGCTTTTGAAAATGGTGTTAAATGGTGCATACAAAGGGAATCAGAGAAGTGAAAAGGGAAGACGCAATGAGGGATAGAAAGCAGGTAACCCTGAACTGATGATTCACGGACCAAAATTAGATAGTAAACATGAACTCCAACAAGAGACGTAAGTGATTCTTCAAAGAATTTGTAAACTGTGCTATGTACAGCAATGTTGCATTACAATATCCTAAAATAGCTCTGACTAAACAAGAACCAACTAATGACAAAAGGAGTTGTAAGACAGTGAAAGCCTTATTACTCTCTCCATCTTTGACTTGTAGAAGAGTAGGATCTTCTTTTAATATTCTCTTCCTGTCTATGGACTACCACACACATTCTATCAGTAATTCTCCAATCGCCTGTCTCATTTCACAGAAAGATGTTTCTCAGAATCTTGTATGGTAGCGAATATAATTTTTAAAAAGCTCAGCTCCTCTTCTCAACTAATAAGAACAAATGCACATAGTGTAATAACTTATTTGAGGTAATTTTTCATGAATGCCTTTTAAATGACAATATAAATTTATCTTCCAGAATAAAACTGAAATCCACTATTTCAATTTTCCCAGATTGTCAAAATGCGTCTATATATTAGAAAATGTTAAAATTTGTAGAGGGCCAAAATCTTCCTATTTCCTTAGTAATGTTTTTGTCTAGCTGCTTGGGAGGTAAGAAGCTTCCTCTGTGGCTGTGACATGTAATAGTTTTCCACTGCTGGTTTTCTTATACCTTTTTCTGGATCATCTGTCTGACACCGACTGGGACAGTGCACTGGCCTAGTGGGACTGATGCAATGTGCAACTTCAGCATTATATGTGGCTTAAAGACAGAGTGTTTTCCTAAATCACGTGTTATGCAAATAGCATGAAAACAGTGCTGTGAGAGTTTCGTGAGTATTTTAAACCATTTTCAGAAGAGCGCAACAGTAACCACTGTCAGAAAAAGAATACAAATTAGGATCAAACATCTGATCTATTAAGACCATTTTTTCCTTCAAGTTACAAGATCATAAAAATGTACAGTGTTATATAATGAATATATATAAAAGATATATATATATTTCATCTTTATTGGAATATAGATATTTCATCTTTGTAGATAAACAATGAACCAAATATTACACAAAAGGAACAATAAACAAAATGCTAATTAAAAGGCCTTCTTAGTTTCCAGCATCTTTAACATTTAGCCACTAGTTTAAAAGTAAATCATCTCTCTCTTTGTTTTCTTTAGCTGCATTTTAGCCATTCTTTCTTCTGCAAAATTCAAGGTGTAAGGAATTGACAGTAAGAACAACCATAACCCAATATACTGCCTAGTTTTAGGCAATATATGGCAGAAAAGACTGAAAAGATCGCTGATTAAGGAACATTTACTTTCTGTTTTCTATCTCTCCTGCAAAGATGAGATTCAAAGAGCATTAGAGGGAGCAGTCTACCTTACTTACTCCTGCCTCTGTTCCCCATGTTCCTTTCTCTGGTTTAACTGCTTCTGGTTCCTTAATAACACACAAATAAATCAGATTATAGGCACATTCACTTCAAATTTAGGATGTGTACAGGCAAATGTTTAAGGTGATAATTTTGATAAAGACAGATATAGTTAGAGAAGCAGACCATAGTTAATTACGGATTCCTGTGTACATTCTCCCACCCAATGCATAAAACTTACATGCATACACTTTTTGTATAGCAGCCCAGGAGTGAAGTTAGCACTATTTCATTTTAGTCTTAATTCAAGTTTTCATTTCATCTATTTCTCCCCTGCTACCATCAAATATAAAGCAAGTTTTGAATCTTCAGCACCATGAACAGTCTTCTGTGATTTAATGTGCAGTTTCAACTAAATTATTTGGGATATTTCCAGGAAAAGGGTGCGTCAAATAGGCCAGGATATCTGAGCAGGGTGACTAGCACGTGGAGCCTATCCTTCCTTCCTCCAGATCTGTTGTCATAGATGGTACCTTGAGTATTAGCTCTAGATTGCAGCAAACAAAGGAAATAAATAAAGCCCTTGTAAAACCTTCAAAGATCTCTTATAATGAATAGTATCAAGTTACCTACATATACCATCTGTCTCTTTATTAAGGCTATGGCATAATATATCTTCCCCTATTAAATGGTTCAAGGTTAAACATGAAAATTAATATCTTTATCTAATTGATATCAAACTACTCAAATTGGACTGTTTAAGAATCACAGAAATGCATTTACGAATTTATCGCTAATAACAAACTCTACCTTCCACAAATATTTGATTTAATTCCTCAAGCATACCTATTTTGGCAAAGAACACAGCATTTCCGGGTACAGTGACATAAAACACATGGGATCAGACATATGGCTTTAAAATTCTAAATGAATGTGCTCAAGATTGTTTTTCTTCTTTTCCCTTGACTTTAGCAAAAAATAATTCAAACACATGCCGAAATGTAAAGAATACTAGAATACTAACATACTGGAAGAATGCTTGCACAAAAACCTTTCTTTATATGTGTGATGTTGCATCACCAGTGGGTATTTCTTATATCATATGAAAGGTTGCATCTGTCCCATAACTGTATCCATATCTGCTTAACTGGAACCTTTTCAAGTGAGATAATAAAGAAATGCAGAACAAAAACATTCACCTGTGCTAAAGAAAATTATTTAATTATCAAAGAAAAATATTTCAAACTTTTCTTTAAAACTGAAGTGGGTGTCTAGGACAGGATCAGACACTATAAAATAAACCATTTTCATTTTGTTTCTAGGCAGAGTTACACAGAGCTAAGGCAATTAATATTATTCAAAATGAAGTGACATGTAATATTCTCTTTATTTGCTGTCTGCAAAGCACCAAATTGCAAAATTTAAGTAATAACAATGCATCTTTTTTTAATATTATCTGTATCAACACTGAGAAATTCAACCCCCAAGTTTAGCTTAAATAAATTTGGACTTTCAATAAGGAAATGACTGCTACACACAACAAATAATAGCAGATAGTTTAAACATCAGCCTTAGGATAACTTATTTCTTGAAAAAACAATTTAAGCTGAAATTTCAATTTTGTTGCTTATTTTATCAGATAGCTTTTCACTTCAATATTTCAGTGCTATGTGGAATTTTCACAGTAAAGGATTGCTATATCAAGCCTATGTTTAACATTCACACTTTTCAGGATGCATATTAATCAAAATAAGCGTTGCAATAGAATCCATTTACAAACTTTAGTAAACAATTTGCTGTGGAGAGAGAGAAAGTACATGCAAAATCACATTCCTAAAATGAATTCTGCAAGGACAGTAAGAATTATTTTAAATTGATTATCAAATGAGATCCTGAAAATTGTAAATTGGCTTTACCCATTACTTTTATGTGCAATATTAAAGTGTGTGCCAATGCTATAAAGTCAATTAATACAACAGAATTGACTCACAAGAATTTCTTCAAGCAAGTGGGTGTACATATTTTTCTTTGATACTTAACCCTTACTTTTCCACAGGTTCATTTTCTCCTTCCTATTGAGGAACTTGCACAATTAATTTTTCCAGTAAAATAAGATAAAACATCCTTCTTTATAAATTAGAAGGAGTTCTATAGTTCCTCTTTTCCCGTTTAATTACTTTTTAGCTACATCTTTGTTAACAAGAGGATCACAGTAGGAATTAATCTGTAGAGCAAAATATTTAGAGAACCAGTGATCACATCTTGTGTGTTTTAGGGGCCTTTATTCCATCAGGCACTTCTCTGGACCTGTTAACTAAAACTACTAGCATTTGTATTGCATTAGGAGAGATCCTGGCGACCATGTTTAGATTTAGCTTCATACAGAGAGTATTCTCATAACATGCTCCAAAACTGGTTTACCATCTGAAAGACAGCATAGATTGTGAGGATGGCTGGGGAATCCCCTTAAGAAGTAGACTAGCCTGATCCAAACTAAAATGCTAATGCAGATTTACCTATAACCACTCTATCCTCATTCTTAAAATAACCCTCATTCAAGGTCTGTCAGACCTTCCTTACTTTCTGAGTGTAGCTAGTTCTCTTGACACTGGAAAGAAGGTACAATCAAGTCATTACAGTTGCCATGATTTCATTCATCTCCACGCAATTTCACTTTAACCTCTTAAGGCATGTGATACAGCAATGGAAATTTCAACTGATATATATAACTGCTTTTCTAGTTCTCTGGAATCCTAAGGAGAAAATAGAAGGTGACTAAAAAACCTTTAATAACCTTTAATGAGCTATTTGTGATTTAAGATTCTGATTCAATTTATCTTTCTGCTTCTGAGTTACCTATTTCAATGTGCTTTTTTTCTCAAGTTCCCTCTCTTAAAGATGCTACTCCCTATTTCATAATGTGCATCTCACTAGAATATACAATGTTCCCTATATTCTCTCTGCACTCCTTCATGGTATATCCATCACAGTGCACTACATTTTAGGTGATGAACTCCCTGCTTTTTGTTTCTCAGAGCTGAGATCAAAAGCAATATAACAGAATTCCATAGTGACTCACCATTTCCAGGTATGTAGCTCTTCAGGGAAAAACATTAGAATTACAGATTTTGGACACCTTCAATCTCAAAGAAAATGTAGTACTTGCTATAGGGCACCACAGTCTTACTAAAAAAGCATACGTAAGAGATAATTCACAGTTAAAATCTACAAAATTTTAAAATAATTTCTACAGATACCTATTATATTCCTACTGAGTTTTGTAAGTTAAATCTTTACTATAAAACCCCACTGTGGCCTCTGTGTTCTAGACAATAAAGCATAATGCACAGCATGTGTAAGTTTTGTGTTTATTGGCTTCAGAGAAACAGAACTGCTTCTGGATCTTTTCTCCTACTATCCCAAAGGGCTGCTAAATTATTGTTCATTAGAAAACAAAACATGACTTGCATAATTTTTCTAGCTACCCACTATCATCTGCTTTCCAGTCTTTTTCTGGACTGATCAGTTTTACCCAGTCATCACCAGTCACAGGCTTTTACCAGTGACTACTAAGCTGCCTCTGCTTTGGACATAAATGTCCACAGAAGTGGACAAGAATACTCAAATTTTTTATACTTAACTCTTCAGCACATATGGGAAAAATCCTGTTGGGTGTTTTAGAGACCCTACAGAATATTTAAATCATAGCAAGGCAAAACTGTAATCTCCTTCTCCCCTTAACAGAGGCAGTATTGGATTATCTGTATTGTTACAATACATATCACAGTGCTGAATATCTGCTTAGATTCTTTAGCCTATGATCTTTCTGATGGTATGACAAAAAAGGAAAACCACACTGCTTTTTTTGTTAAAAGTTACATCCATATCTGCCAAGAGCAGAAAAATTTAATCTGAATGATTTTGTCACATAATTTCTTCTAATAAGGAGAAAGGATATAAATAGGTAAAAATAAGGATATTATCTGTCAAGAGCATAAACACTGATTCAGATTTCTGAAAGTAACATGTGGCGGAGAAAAACATATAAATCTTGAAAAAAATAAGACCATGTACGAAAAGTAAATACTTCAGCATATTTTAGATCATGCGCGTGATAAAGCTGTGTGAAATTCTTGTCATGATTCTTAGTCTAAATTATTTCAGTAGGTCAGATTCAGCATGTAGCCTGGAGCAGAGCTCTTACTGAAGTGCTTACCATGTTCTACTATACAGAAAATGTTTCCTCTCATCTAGAATTTTCCCATGATGAAGCAAAAGATTAACAGGATTAGATGTCTTTCTTTGTATCAGTTTGGCAGTTGTTCAACCTCTTTGTAGCTCGTGAACAATTTACTGTTTTTCAAACATTTCTCTTTACATTAGTCCACCGCTGATTTCCTTTGTGTCTCTCAGAGTCCAAAGCAAGTACAACATTGCTTTGAAAGCATCTGAAGAGATTCTGAATGTTGCATGTCTCACATTGGTTTCTGCTAGAGGACAAACGATTTAAATATCCACTCGACTGACAACTTCTTCTCAGTAAAATGTATTTTAAGAGAGTTCTCCTGCAGCTAAGATATTTTTGTGTATTTCTTATTTCTTCCTATATCATTTCTATTTCCTGGTTAATGTATGTGTTCTTCTAAGAATTCATTTTCATGATGAGGTGCTAGGGCAGCAGCAATGAAAGAGAAAAATGTAACATCACTCTGCCTTACAAAGAACATACCTGCTTTATTGACTACAAAACCACTTCCTCATTAAGACTAGAGAATGTAAAGAACAGGCACAACAGAACAATTTCTGTGCTCCTGGGTACTGAAGATACAGCGGACAGCTCCTGCCCATCAGTTTCACAGCTGTGTACGCACAACATTGTAGCTTGACTAATACTTTCTTTTCCTGAAGCAAAGGCAGAGCAAACGCCCATGCACACAGAATACATTGAGAATACACACATTGAGTGTCCTTAACTTCTAACAGGGAACAGACTCTCTGACACATAACTGAAGCAAAAAAAGGAGACATGGGCTCCAGACTTAACCACAGATTCACTGCGCACAGTCTTGCTGGATGTATCTGGACACAGGCAATCACTAATCCTGGTTTCTCTTCGTACATAGTCTGCACCATATTATGTACAGTGTATGCCCTGCAGTCCTCAGCAACCAGAACCTTAACCAGTCCTGTCTGCACTCTTTTGTGGACATGTGATAAAAATTCAAAAAATGTCTGGATCAAACCTAGATATCTGGCAAGACTAACTGCACAGCCTTGCCAGTGTTTAACTGTGGTTGATACTCTTATTTCCACCCATGCACAACGACAGGATAATTTTAGGCATTTCCATTACCCAGATTTTGTACAAGTCTTGAAGTTATTCACGTGAAAGTTGTTTTGCCATGCAGTGCTTCACACAGTGAGAGTACTGTACAAATAACAATTAAAATATGTTCTTATTTCATTTGGCTATGCTGTTGTCTATCTGGATGAGGTTGATTCAGGAGAACTAATTGCTTTCATGCTTGGGAGCACATATATAAACATTTATAAAACGTAAGTAATTAAAACTATCTTCTCTCTCTTTGTTCTTTCCACCAACATACTGTGTGTTTCATGTAATCAGTGGTATAAATGAAAGTATTTCTCTGTGTGTCAGTTCTGTGCTAATGTACCTGAATCATAATGGTGTTGCGACCTTGGGTAGATATATATGCCAGTAGAGATATATTGCGGGCAATTCCTACTGCATGGAAGTCTAAGATCTTTCTGGAAAGAGTCGTGCTGGTGGGAATACTGTCTACAAGAAAACCTGAGGTTCCCACAAACTCTAGGGGGCCTCCCTAGCTAAGGGCCAGAGTCCAGTTTCACAGAGGTACTCTGACATTTGCTTCCAATTCATTCAAAATGAAAATAAAAAGTTGTAAAATTCTTAGTGTAAAGAGAATTGAGACCTAATTCTAAGGTCATTGGCTGGGAAGGCCATACAGCAGCTGTGCAGGCTCTGCAACCCCAGCCCTGGGCTGATCTGCTGGTCGGGTAGGGCAGAAGCTGCGATCTCTGCTTTCTAGGAAAGCTACCATCTCCCTGTCCAGGGTTTTGTAGTAGCAAATTATTTTCAGCAAATAATCAGCACTTGTAAATCACTTGTAAAATAAAGGGTCTTAAGTCAAGCTCAAATTGATATCTTATTCTTGATTAGACTATATGCAATTCTGACAAATCAGTCTGTGGGCTATGAATATGCTGTTGGCGACAGTGAGAGGAGAAGAAACCTGCAGCTCATTTACCTAAACAAATACAGTAGTGACAGACAACCTAAAGCTTCTGAGACTTTGTCTCACTGTCTTTCAAGTAACAGAGTGCAACCCACAATGAGCAGTTTCCATGTTTATTCACACTAGCACTGGAGGGTTTACCCAACCCTACTGCACACCATAGTCTTTGCAAATTTGATTTCTGTAGTAAGATTCATATCTGTAAGATTGTTTCAGGTCCCAAATCCCGTTTGGATTATTTATTTCAGCAGTCTCTTAGGTGTCTATACTGGAGCTAGTAACCAAGAGGTCTTGGTGAATTTGTTGTTAAATATTTTCTTTTTTATCAGATGTATATGGCTGAAGCTGATAGTGATCAGTGAGGTAGGAAAATACTGTACTCTCCTACTTGCACATTGAGAGAAGACAACACCTACTGCCAGTCATCAAAGATATGGAAAAAGCAGCTTTTACAAATCAGACCATTGGTCACACATGCAGAACCTTTCGCCAGTCTTTAGCTTAGTTCCTTTATCTGCATTTGCACAAATATCAGCCATTAACCAAGGAGTGAATTCAATCAACTTGTCTCCAATGGGAGATAAAATTGAAACCATCTGCTAGTTCTTAAAAGCAATGAGGCAAATTTTATTACAGAGTGATTTGGTTACTGTTGCCCTTGTTTCATCTCGCATATTGAAGGATTTCTCTTCTGAGAAGTCTTTCCTAAGCTTCAAAATGAGACTGGTATGTTAAACGCACTATTTGTAAATATTGGAAAAAAACCCCATGGAACTGCTGGAAGATGCCATTCAAAAGTGACATGCTAGTCTTTCAAGTCAGGATTAACATATATAGATAGAGTCCTCAGAAGAGTATTAGTTTTCTTTAGGACTTTTTTTTCTCTGTTCTTGTCTCATCTTGTTTGTATGCAAATATTCCTGGAATATAATTTCTTTAAAAAAATAAAAATTACAGGAAAGTTGTACGTGATCTTCTGGGCTGGATTCTATTATAAAAACCACAGCATAACCAACGTTATGTATAACAGCATTTAGACATCTTCACTGCATTCATCACAGATAATTACATTTTAAATAAGTACACGTTAGTGTTAACTCAGATCTCTCAGATTTTTATACTGGCATCAATATGAACATCCCTGTTAATTCTGCATTTATAAATAGTCTGAAGAGGTCTAGACTTATTTATTCTAACAGTAAATATAAGGACAGAGCTATGTTCTCTCTGAATTCTCATTAAAATCTTCTATTGCCTTTCCAAACACATACACATATACCCTCAAATGGGTGGATGAACTTAGACTTTTGACTATGGTAGTAGAATCAGTTTTCTAACTTAGCTTCACCTAAGTAACTTCATTTTCTGAAAGTAAACAGCATATTTTTTCATTAAAGCTGGTTTAGTTTTATTTTACAATCCATAGCCTTCCTTCTCTCATTTCTCTTCCTCCTTTCCTGGGGCAAGATTAGTGGAGAAGAAGAACTGAACTCACAGCTTCTGGCATTTAGCTGCTGATCAGGTGGACCAGGGCTAAATCATGACAGTTATACAACACTTATGTGTATTATATACATTATGATATGTAGACACGATATATATATTTTACTACATTGAGTTACACAACAACTTCTTTACCCTTAGGTAGATTGGATAATGAGAGTTTATCAAATTGGAAAACATTTGAAAAATCCCATTGTGATTCACATCCTCATTCGGTAGCAGGCTAGAGAGGTTGGATTTGAATTACTGCAGCTGCTTGAATGTCAAGAGGTCTACAATTCTTTCTGCTCATTAATGTGAAATAAAAATTTTAGATTATTCTTCACAGACCTATTGCCCAAAACTGCAAGTTATTAAGCAGTTTGCCACTTACTGGCTGCATGGACTGGAAGGTACAGGGGGTAGGTAGGCTATTCTAAAGACAAATATTTGGGCATAGACACTCTATGCAAAAATTAATGACACCTTAGAGAATTAGAAGCCTGAATGTACTGCAAAAGACTTAAACGATGCAACCTTGCTCTGCTAAAACGCTCTGCCATAAACTGAAGAGTGAGTAGACTGCTGGTGTCAAAGAGGTTTCTGCTTATAACTACGTACTTCTTTCTCTTCTAGGATTTTTTCAATAATAGATAAGGTTAAGCCCAAAACCAAACATTTCAATTGTTTTGCCTATATTGCTCTCCCTGTACGTCACAGGGGGAAACAAAAATGCTTTTGTGATAAACTCACTGAGCACAACAACTGCTCACTCTCTTTTCTGAGTGATGTGATTGTGTTAGATCATGATCAATTCTTACTTTTCACAGTGACACAACTGTGGTAGGAATCATTACTGTCTGTTTGGAAATTCTAGCAATACCAGCAAAGAATACATTTCAAACTCCTTCCTTCTACTGTTACTGTAATGTTATGACATTCAGATTTATGGGAACCGTCTGAAGAGTAATTAGCTGCAAGTCTTAGGGAGGGGATCTCCTTCTGCTTTCTTTTCAATGCATGTATAATATAAGTAATTACTGGTTTGGGTCAACTGCTCTTGAGAACAGATTTCTTAGTCTGAACTTCATTTAAATTTTAGACGATACTATTTTCTTTTTCTCCATCTTCACTGTTTCAGAGGTAAAAAAATAATAAAAATCTACTGAAACAAAGACAGAGTTCACTTAAGCAGCTTAAGAAGCTATTTGACAGTAATGGAACATTTCCACCATTTTTCTGGACAATTTTCAAGCAAAAATAGTGGAAATGCAGTTGCATTTTTTAGACTGAGTCAACTCTTATTGGGATTTTAAAGATTATGAAGATTATAGAAATATCTATACAATTTAAAAATTGAAAAATGCAGTTTTATTCATGTGAAGAGAATCTCTTGTGTAAAGGCCTAAGCAATTTTGGGGGAGGAGCTTATAGATCAAAAAGTATAAGTCAGGTCCAAAATACGCAACTCCTGTAATAAAAAATAAAATGGAATCTCTTTTATAGATGAAAATATGGATCCAATACACATCTGGCAAAATATTGAATAGCTATAAAACATGGGAGGTAAAATACACCTATAATTTAAACATGAATTAACAAATGCCCCAAGATTTTTATTTTTATAGGGTAATTTTATATTTCCAATAATAAAAACAGATTGCTTAAAGCAGCCTCAATCTAAGTATAAAAAATTACTGTCTCACTCAAGAAGACACCAAATGGTTCTGTTTTGGGTTTTTTCTTTTTTTTTAATTTTTCAGGTATGATGGGCAAAAAAATGAAGTCATACATGTAACTGGGTGAATAAAAAGATCTAAGAATAAAGTTTTAATCATTCAAAACAATTAAATCAGAGGAACATAAATTTTATGCAGAGCAAGAATTCAACATGTGGCCACTAAGAATATATAAAGGAGTGAATGTATGTTTTAAGATTCCAGGTTAGTACCTTGCAGAAAGCAAATTAATCACTCTCCCCCAAGGGATGAATTAGGTGCTTAATAATCTTAGCAATCTCTGACTACATGGTGCATGTAGGGCACAAAGATAATGTCTATGGAACCAGAACTCTCTTCAGGCTTCAAGTTTAAATAAAACATTCCAGGCAACCATCTGTAGAAAAAAAAGCAAAAAAGGGCTTGAGTTGTTACAGAGTATTATATTAACATATCTGGCTGATGTTGCAGCAAATTCAAATAAATTTTGAAAAATACTCATCTGGAACAGCTTTTCTTCCCTCCGTTATGAAGAAAAAGAATCAAATTTGTGCTAAAATTCTTCACTGAATTCTTAAGTTTTTCATTTTCACTGACAAATATTTGTCCTACATTGTGTGATTTTCTGCCACAAAGTTTATGGTTCTTCTGTAAAGATGTGGAGTGAAGCAAGGGAGTAATGTTTCCAGTTCTGCGTTTGTTCTGTAGTTCTTGTACACGAATTGATTCTAACTTTTTCCACACCTAAGGAACTCCACATTTTATGAATTCAGTTTTAGCTAGTGTTTATTATATGTGCTTTTAATGATTTCAGACCTTTCTTAACATGCAGGTTCCATTACAAGAATTTTGGGTTTTGAAAAGGAATTGTGAGATCACAAGAAGAAATACTTCTAAGAAAACTTGTGTTAGAGGATACTCTAAGCATATTATACACTTAAGTCATATTAGCAAAACAATATATTTCCACTTTCCTTCTCTGTTTCTGAAGTATATGTACTTATGTCATAAGTACCATCAGAAGATAATAGATACATCCTGTAACACACGATAAAGTGAACAAGTCCACAAAGAGAATGAAAATACTCCTGCAGATTTGGTAGGGCTTTTTTGTAGGATTTTGCCTTCTACGAAATATATAGTAAATGTCACATTAAAATCAAACTACTGCTGACATTTGTAACCTGAATAACCTGTTGCGTATTAACATTAATTGAAGTTCCTCGTTGCTGAAAGACAGCCATTTTTATTGCAGGACAACATTTATAAGGAATGGAAAAAATGTTTTTTTTTCTTGATGTCAAACAGAAAGTCATTTGGTTATAAGAAAAACAAGATATCAGAAAACTGCTAATTCTGTTGCTCCAATACATGCTACCTGAATGGCTTAACATCACAAAAATATGAAACTGTAATTATAACACAGAGGTAATTTCTCGTCTAACATTTTAGTCATTAATACCAAGAACTGCTATTGATTTTATATTATTCTTAAACAGAGCAATTTATGATAGTCTGTTCATGAATAGATTCCACGGAAACCTTTAAGAAATTAATTATGAAGGAAAGCACTTTACAAAGCATGGTATTCTCCTTTTTCATCGTTTATCCAGTATATCAAATAGATGTGTTGCAAAATAGACTTTGTAAGGTCTATCCCTCTAAAAAAAGTAAAAAGGAGTAAAAGTTGTACACTGCAGACACTATCTGTGTTGAAAATAACTAATCAGATTTATAGAAATTATTATGTGCATAAAGTACATCTGATTCAATTATTTGAAAATACTTTTGCTTTGTGTTAACTATTACTTCAATTTAGTACATAAGGCCCTGATCCTCCCAAGACAAATTTGCAAGCACTGCCCTGCATGTAGCGTTGTGACTGAAGTCCAATATGCCTGTATTTACAGGTTCACAGACTTATGAATCACTTCTGCAAGAAACTAGTTCAAAAAGCCGATGCACTCAATGTTTGGATTCACTTTTGTTGGACTTTTGGGAACAGATAAGTTACTGAAGAGATAAGTGTAAAGAAGACCCTGGAATGAAAACTACTAGAATGACTGCCTTCCCTGAAAACAAAATAAAAAGCCTTTCAAAAAGTATTTAGGAAGTTTCTCATCCCCAAACAGCACAAGTGAAATTAAACAATTCTCCCAAGTAAAGATCTCCCGTCACAGGTATCTTGCATTATTGCACAGGCTCTATGAGCCTTTTCAAGTGTGCAGTGAACAGATGGAGACTGTTACAAGCTTTTCAAACCAGTGTTTACTGCAAACTTTCAGGCAATCTGTCATGAGTTTTGTATTCCCAGGGACTTTTAAAGTTTTTGAAAAGGGACCAAAATCATAAATGGTCCTTACTTAGCCATGTCTACCTAATTCACAAGCAAACTTTCATACTCAGTATAAAAAACATGTTTAAAAATATGAAGGAAATTATATGATTTTCTCAAATACATCAAATCACTTTTGAAGATAGACCTATATTCGTTGTTGTGTTAAGAGAAAATAGACATTGCAAATTAAAGTCTTGTTATTCTTCTAGAGACTAAGCCATATTTTACCTTCCAGTTAATGAAAAGATTTGTTGAATGCAGCAGTAGAATAACATGCAAAACTACAAGCTTGGGTCCCAGCTGTTCAGTCAATGAGAGAGTTCTCTGAACCGGCTGAGACCTGCATTACTTTCAAATTGTCTAAGCTAGAGAGCAAAAATTGTTGTGCCCTTATTACCAATATACTCATTTTACCTCTACCTAAGCTTTCATACAGGGTTAGATTGTAGCTCCTCATGAACATAACAATGCAATTTTTTTCCCTTGACATTTTTCACAGGGACAAACAAGCAGGAAATTAAATATCTCCCTTGGAGGCACTCACAGAAGCATACATTCTTCTAACCTTTGTTATTTCCCATAAATAATAACTGCTGCACTTTTCTTTTAATAATACACAAAAATCCTTCCAGAAATTACATTGTTTCAGATTTTCAGCTTTCATACAGCCAGATCATGAGTCAAAAAAAACCCCAGAAAAGTATGGTGTGTTTGCTAACAAATTTGTCTTCCAAGTTTTATAAATGGAATAAAATACAGCTTAAATTTATGTTCCAATGACAGTTGCAAAATTCCTGAATTATTCTTCTCCAAGTGATTTCACTAATGAATCACTACATCTGTCAGTACACAGTGCTAGTTGTAAACTGCTGACAGACAACAACAATCTGAGAGGATTCTGTTACATGGTTTCCTATTCTTGATAATATCTTCATTGATATCCCCAATTGTATCTAGTGCCTGAAAGGAGAAATGGGTTATCAGTTGAATATTTTCATTTGTCTAACCGGGAACAAGCAGCAATCATCTAACGACTTAGAGTACCCTGGCAGATCATTTAAAAAATCACAATTTGTAGATCAGAACCCATAAAAACAACAGAAGTGCCCACAGCACATTTGAGGTCAGTTCCTTCAAACGACAGAATGGTTTGGCAAATGAAAGGAAAAGCCACTAATCTTGAACCCCACCGTAATATTTTATTATTACTTATGTATCACATGCAATCAGAAAAATGTTTATGCACTTAAGATCTTTGTTATATGTTACATGGTGTTCCACAGATCGGAGATCTTACGTGTTTTTTTTTTCTCCATAAACACATTATCACTTAAAAAAAACCAACCTGTTCCTTTTTTTTGTCACACTCTCTGTTATCACAAGGGGACACACTCTGGTTTGGAGAACATGTTTTTAAGCTACAAAACAAAAGTAGAGTCAGCTCATACACATCAGGTGAAGAAAGTCAAACTTCCTCATCAATTATTTCTAATGTTCATGGGGATACAGTGGGCTTTGTTGCTAGTGACAGAATGTCATCTGGGCAAATCTGTTCCACTGGCCCAAGGGTAAATTCCCTATAATAGCCAAGCCACCAAAAACATAAGGAAACAGCATGTGTGGCCTTGACAGTCTTTTAATTCAATAGTCCCAAAAGGCTAAATGATTGACTACCCAAAGCTTTTGAAATTTCCCAGGTAATTCAATATGAATGATGCAAATGTTAGAAATCACACTGATTCATCCTGGGAAGCAGCTGTCGCACTGAAATGGCATGACTTCAGGATGAGGAACAGTGATAACCATCCAGCAAGGCCTGCAGAGCTCACTTCAGAGATTTTTCTTTTCCATGACATCAATAAATATCACCAATTTTTAAGTTAGACAGTAAAATGTTTTAATGTCCAGCTTTTACAGGCCTAGCAGCAATAATCCTTCTAGCCTGTAAAGGCCAGGGAAAAGCTTGGCAGCCTGCTAGTATTTTAGTTGGCATTGCACTGGAAGGGGATTTTAAACTTTGGGAAATATACATTGTTACACGAAGCATGTGAACCTATTCAGAAATCATTTCAAAAGTCAACCATCTGTAGATTTTGCAGCTATGAGAATGCCACAGGCGGCTGAGGATTTCTATTGCTTTATAATGCGCAGTATGGTATATTTCAAATGGACACTTGTTTTCTGAATTGTAAAAGTACAAGTATAGTTAAGGATATCAAATGTTTGATGCCTCATAAGGTTATTATGGGTATATGTTTACCAGAGTCTCTCCTATATCTCAGGAGTTAAGGTCTGCAAAATGATTAGTTATTTGACCAAACAAAATTTTCTCCCCAGCCTCCTCACGGTGTCTGACTGAAATTGTCCAACTAAAGCTATATCTGTAGGCTGCTCACACTGTAGGGAGGCTGCAGAAGCTCACTGGAATTCAGAGAATTACTGTGCCTGCAGGCACTTGGCACAACAAACAAACAGTACAATGCTTGTAGAGAGTTTCAGCCAGACCATTCTGGAAGATAAATAGGCATTACACACATGCTTTTCCACTATTACATTCATACCTATAACTCATGGAACAAGAGACAGCGCTCATTGTATTTCAGATGCTGACCACTTCTGCTGAATATATTTTTGGGGATTGTGGCTGCTTGTTCGTCTATGTTAGGAATATCAGTAGCCTCCACTAAAAGCTAGTAGAAACATCTAGAGTTGGCCCAACTTTTAAACTGTTTATTCAACAAGGACAATGTCCTATTTCTGCCTTTAGAAAAGAAATACAGGAAAACAACAGCAGCTCTGATAACTTAGCCTCTCATGCACACAATTTTTACAGCAAAGTTCACATATAAAAAAATATAAAGGTGTCCTATAATCAGTTTTCTTGAAAATTCGTCGAAGAAAAACAGTCATCAGAAAAGGTAGATAATGAGGCTTTTAGGTTTTTAACACTAGTACAGTTATACTGAGCCATTTTCTTCAAGGCATATGTTTTCAAACTTCTTCAGCTAGGATGTGAACGCTCTTTCGGAAGCCTTCTTGCATGGTTAGTCATTTTATACATTCCACTTTTCTGTTCTAATTCAGTTCTACAATAGCTGAAATCCTTGGAGTAATTTACTATTTATCAGTGTAAATCAATTTTTTATTTCTTGCACATAGCTATACACTTACTGTATTCTTTTACTGTTAAACATATGCACCAGCTTTTCTCTGTAAAGTGACTTCAAGCATTACAGTTAAAATCAGAACCTAAATAAAGAAATTGATTAAATGTCATTTTACCTAGATTAGCTACATTTAAAGGATTCTTAAGAGATTGACAAAGTGGTTTTATGCATCCTAAAAAAATAAAAAAGTAGCACCTTCAGTAAAATGGGAAGAAAAACTACAGTGTGTGAGGTTTAAACTCATTTGATTTACAAATATAAAGAAAAAGGATATTCAGAAAAGCTGGATAGTTGAGAAGTAAAACTCACCTCCAAAACCTGAACATTGAAAATTTTGAGGCTGATGTGAAATAATTCTCTTTATGCAAAAGCCACCTTTCCTCCACAACATCATTTTCCAAAACAAAAGCAATTCTGCAGTACAACAAAATCAATCACTGGAGAATATAATTTGTGATGCAGTGTAACAAGTCATGTTCCTCTACATGCAAAAATCAAGGAGTTCAATTTGGATCACACTTCTGTTTTAAAAGTACATTATCTACAGGGCAGAAGAAAAACAGGTCACCTTGCACTTTTGTTTCTATTCTAGAAGTACCAGTCTAAACACCATCATGAAGGAAGAGAGGTGATTAGCAAAGATAGTTTATAGATCAACGGTATTTTTGAAATTACACTGGTCTGGTTTTGTGAGAAACACAAAAAGGCCATCTAACTTGTTTTTAGGATGAGACGTTGTTTTGCCTTGGATCAAGAGATAGATTGTACCCTCAGTAAGTTTGTAAATGACACTAAGCTGGGTGGAATTGTTGATCTACTTGAGCATAGGGGTGCTCTACAGAGGAATCTGTACAGGCTGGACCAATGGGCTGTGATGAACAGGATGAGGTGCAACAAGGCCAAGTGCTAGGTCCCACAAAAATCCTGTGCAATGCTACAGGCTTGGGAAGAGTGGCTAGAAAGATGTCTAGTGGAAAATGACCTGGAGTTGTTCATCGACAGCCTAAGTGTGCCCAAGTGGCTAAGAAGGCCAGTGGCATCCTGGCCTGTATCAGTAACAATGTGGCCAGCAGGACCAGGGAAGTCATCCTTCCCCTGTACTCAACATTGGTGAGGCTATACCTTGAATACTGTGTTCAATTTTGGGGCCCTCATTACAATGACATAGAGGCACTGGAGCGTGTCCAGAGGGTAACAAGGCTGGCAAAGGGGCTGCAGAACAAGTCCTACAAGGAGCAGCTGAGGGAACTGAGGTTGTTTAGCCTACAGAAGAGGAGGCTGAGGGGAGACCTCGTCACTGTCTTTAACTACCTGAAAGGAGGTTTCAGAAAAGTGGATGTTGGTCTCTTCTCCCAAGTAACAAGTGATAGGGTGAGAAAAAATGGCTGCAAATTGTGCCAGGAGAGGTTCAGATTAGATATTAGGAAAGCCTTCGCTGAAAGGTTTTTCAGGAATTGCAAGAGAAAGTTGAGTCACCTGAAGGCATTTGAAAAACAGCTGGATGATGTTTTCAAAGATATTGTTTAGTAATGGACAGATACAAATGGATTCAACGATCTCAAAGGTCTTTTCCAAACAAATGATTCTATGATTCTGTGATTCCAGCCATAGTTATAAAAGTTATTCAGATTTTTAGCAAAAATATCTTCCACAGTTCATAGAAGACATTTCTTAGAAGGAATGAGAAACCTAGATCATTGGGCAACAGAGCCTTATTTGTTTGCCAATGTTGATATAACAAGAAGAAGAGCTAGAAGGGAACATGAAGGATTATCTAATCTATACCCATCAACACATTAATAAAAACAAAGTTATCGATGTACATATTGTTTGCAAATGCATATTATATTATTAATGTTGTTTGTCTGGAATTTTTAGCATGGGCTGGGAGACAGCTCAACTGATCACATAGTCAGAAAGACTGAGCACACTTTTAATTAGTGGAAATACAGGTACAAAAACTAAGTAAATTCTGTGATTCCCTGGCAAGGACGCTTTAATTCATGCAGCAACATTAAGAACAAGGCTCTGTTTGGTAATAGGCATTTAAAAATAGTAAAAGGCAAACTAGTATTTTTGTTTTACAAAATTAAGCACAAGCACTCTTGAGAGTAACTTGATAGGACTAGTCAATTAGTTCTGCAAACTAGACTAAGCAACTGCAAGTCTTCCAGGGTAAAATCACTTAAAGTAAAACTATTCAGGTCTCAACTATCTCTGCTTCTTTAAAACAGACGTAGCTTATGAGCATCTAAGTGATTACACCTTTTTCTACATCTTCCATCTGCTTAGAATAGATGTTGGCACAACTTTTTGAACGAGATAACAAAGTCAACCATCAACCATTGTTAACTATGTTCTTATAAACCATTTCTTTTTCCTTCTTTACATTCTGGGAAAGAAGAAGAAAAAAAAAACCTCACACACAAACAATAAACCAACCAGAAACTTGGCAACAGTCACTACAACTTGTATGACAAGACATTTCTCCATTAGAAAAGTAAAGTCAGAGATTTGAAAGAAAAACATGCACCATCTTACAATAAAGAAAGTGCCCCAAAAGAGGTTGTTTTCCATTAAGCTTAGAACTTAATCCCTGAATGCACTACTTATCTGCCCATGTAGTTCCTAAGAAGATATTCCCACTGGGACTTGTTAAACAAGTTTAAATTATTTGAGTAAATTATGGTAGCAAAATCAGTCTGTTATGGAGCAATACGATACTGATTGCTGTTTGTACAGCTTTTGACATGATGAAAGGGAAGAAAACATCACTTCCAAATAAAGATCTAATGAAAAATACTTTTTTCTGAGTCTCTTCCAGGGACTTTCACCTGTTGCATATAAAGGTAGCAACCAGGGACCACCTTAATCCAACAGAAACACATGAACAGCACGTGATTCTCGCAGCAGTACCCCATTTGGGGATTACACCAAAAGCATATCTCACAGTACTTTTCTCCAGCAGCAAACTTTGTCCATTCACTCCTTGGCTCACTCATCTCAAGGTAGATCTTCTCACTGACTTGCCACACATGACTGCTCCCTATAGGAGCTGCTTCACATTATAGCCAAGCTGATCAAGAACAAGAAGATTCACTTCTCGCAGCCCACCCACTGGTCTCTGCCTCTTCCCTTGCAACTGCGCTGACCCTGCCTTGAGCCAGACAAGGATCCCAAACCAAAAGGGAAGGATGTGATTTCAGCTCATTGTTTGGAGTGTAGTTTTTCTTGCTGGCTTAGCTTCCAGAATCAGTTAATTGGGCCTCCACAAGTGCAAGAGCAGAGGTACAGCAACAAGTTCATCAATTAAGCTGTAAGTATAGTTAGGTTGAGCAGTAAAAAGCAACCTAGTCATTCATCATGGGATTCATATTATTGGAGGGGTTTGCTGTAAACCAGAGCGGTGTGAAAGGGATTCGGGATTATAAACTGGAGAGGGTATGAGCTCTGGATAATATAACTCATACTTTTCAGATAAATAAACTGTATAATCAGTTGCATTGGCACAACAAACAAGACAGTGATTTATGAGGGGCAGAAGAGAGGAAAGCAGCTGCAAACAGAAGGGAATAGGACTTTCTCAAACTAGGTTTACCATTGGAAAAATCATAAAATAAAACCTCAATTAAATGTTTTTTCAAGTGTTATCTTTCCATTACTTATTACAAAAATGTCACATATACCTTTCTCAGCCTTTTTATCAGATTTTCTTCATGTTTGTGCACGTCCTGCACACACAAGCCAAGGGAAACACCGATCATTTCCAGTGAAATTCTGTATGCATATAATAGGTTCGGTTGCCTGTTATCTCCTGGTCTGTTAAAAATGCTTTTCTATATTTTTCTCTCCTTCCTCTTGTGCCCAAGGTGCTGAGAGCTAATAGTTTGCTGTCAATGCCATTGCTTTGTGCAAGGGCGTGCTTCTGAGCTGATCAGTTAATAGCTGAGAGTGAACAACAACAAAAATATCTCTACAGTTGCAGCACATTTTCTTCTGCTCTCATCACCCTGGATGGAACTCAGAATTGCAGCTTCCACTTCACCCTAAATTTTAAACTAATATTGGAAAACTGACAATTTTAGGATTAATAGCAGACCCTCAAAGAAACATAAATATGGACATGATGAACAGATTACATTGTTTCTGAATCTGCAGTATAGCTATATCTCATTCATGACCTTGTAAAAAACTGTTCTCCCTCTGCCCACTGTCTACTCCAATTCCCTGTGTCTTCTTGAGAAGAATTAGATTGTACTCCAATAGGACCCTGACAAGAGACAATCTAGGAGACAGGACAGCGCTGCACACCACTGAGTGCACCTGAAGCACAGACACAGTCATCAAATCTCAGTAGACCTTAAGGTTGTAGGTGGCCTGGGTGCATATTAAAATGTTTCTGTGTATAGCCACCAGTTCCTACAAAAGTAGCAAAACTGAACATAGGCCGTCTGCTCTTCCTTTGAAAATACAGCAGAAATCATTATAGCACCCTCGCCTCTATTCATAAGAAAATAAGCACAAACTAAGTCTACACAGGAAGGCAATATTTCTTTTATTTTACCTTTGTATTAAGAACCTAGCTGTTAGTGGAAATTACACCAGCATAACTGCCGTTACCAGTGTTTATCCCTGTTGCAGGTTTGGTTGTTAGTTGCAGCTTGTCCAAACCTACAGAGTCCCCTAGTGATTTTCCAGTCATTTAAGGCTTCTTCCTAATTTCTTGTATTTCTTAAAGTAATTCTACGTTAAAAAGGATGAGGGGAAAAGAAAATGTGAAGTCTCTATTTTTGTGTAGATATGTGCGTTCCCAAAAAGCTTGTTCTGTCTCTGAAACTTCACAATAATTATTAATTAGTTGCTTTGTTACGTATGCAAAAAATCTGGAAACTAATCAGGAGGAAGAGTGTCATAGAAGTACTAATTGCTCACAAGACATCTATAGACATTTAAATACAACAGGATCCAGTCCTAAGATTCATTTTGCCCCAGCACTTATGCCCGTGTAAACCATTTTTTTCTAAATTCATCCTTTACTAGCACCACCGGAAGCTTGGGGTAAAATTTTTGAAAGAGCTCTAGAGGGAGGACATCTCCTCCAGCTTAGTTGAGGCAGACTGGCTTCCTGCGTAAGGAGAGTTCTGTGAGCAGGATCTCAATCCACCTTCTGCTATCAGGTGAAATAACTCAACCTCTTTAGCACACACAACCTCCTCCAAATTAAGCATAGCAAATGGAATCCTATTTTAGAGAGAAATGCCATAGAAATACATCTGAATATGCCAGTTGATTTTCCACACCTTCATTCTCAGGTTGTTACTGGCTGCCTCTGAATTTTCTTCCCTACTCTGCTACTATCCTAGGATTTCTCAGCTCTGCCAGTACTTGACTTCCACTTCACAAATCGTCAAATCATGCTTGAGCAATGAATAAGACACAAAACCTCTGCAGAATTTTGCTTTATTACTATTATCAGGTAGCTGAAATTAATGTACCCTTAGCTTTGCAAGAGACAATGAGACTTAAGTCTTGCCTACTGTAAGACTGGAAATGTAAAATAGCAAACTATCAGTAATCGCTTAGAAATAACATAAAATGAAAGGTGGTCCCAAGAATTATACACCTCCACGAAAATCGCCCCCCATATCATAAAACTTATCATATTTGCTAGTTGTCTTTTCACTTCCCACCTCACCCTACTACATTCATAACCATTGGCTTTTGGTTTACTTGATGAGAATACTGATAGGCATTGATAAGCTCCCCTTTCAGTCTTCTCTTTTCCAGGATAAACAGACACAGCTATCTCAACTTTCCTCATAAGAGATGCTCCAGTCCTCTCATCATCTTTGCGGCCTTCTGCTGGACTCTCTTCAGTAGTTCCTTGTTTTTCTTGAGCAGGAGAGCACAGAACTAGACATGGTATTGCACATGCAGCCTCACTAGGGCAGAGTAGAGGGGAAAGGAAACCCCCCTAAGTGAGGGCAGAGTAGAGGGGAAAGGAAACCTCCCTAGACCCACACTCATCTTAATGCACACCCCAACACCATTGGCTTTCTTGGCCATGATGGCACATTGCTGGCTCAGGGTTAGCTTGTTGTCCACCAGCTCTCCCTGGTTCTTCTCCGCAGAGCTGCTTTCCAGCAAGTCAACCCCTAACCTGTACAGATGCAAAGGGTTATTCTTCTCTAGCTGCAGGACTCTAATCAGGCCTTTGTTGAACTTCACTAGGTTCCTCTCCACCAAGATTTCTAGCCTGTCCAAGTCCTGTTGAATGGCGGCACAGCCTTCTGATGAGTCAATTCTGTGTCATCAGCAAACTTGCTGAAGGTACACTCTGTCCACTCATCCAGGTCATTGATGAATGTGTTGAACAAGATCAGTCCCAGTACTGACTCCTGGGACACACTGCTAGCTACAGGCTTCCAACTAGATTCTGCGATGCTGATCACAACCCTCTGCACTTCACCATGCAGCCAGTTTTCATTCCACCTTGCTGTCAAATCATCTAAATCACACTTCCTAATCTTACATATGAGGATGTTATGGGAGACATTGTCAAAATCAAAGATCTTCCTACTAGCTAAGTAAGCTGAAGCAGCCTCCAAGGATCAGGTGAACATCAAGAACTGACAAGAAAATATAGCAAGACCTAGTAAAAGCAGGTGACAGGGAGTGAAACTATTTCTGTTTGTGGCATCAAATCACCACATTAGTTTAGCTGTCTCACAGACACACCAGGAGAGTGGTTGAGTCACCGTCACTGGAGGCATTTAAAAGACATGTAGAGGCAGCACACAGGGACATGATTTAGCAGTGGGTTTGCCAGTGTTAGATTTACAGTTGGACTCAATGATAAAAAGCTCTTTTCCAACATAAAAGATTCTGTGATCCTGTGATCCTGTGACCTCATCTGAAGGTGCCCTTCTGCCACAAGGGAAGACCTCAATGCTCCTCCCTTGTCTGCTTTTTCCAGACCCACTTGCAGTCAGATTCCCTCCACTAACACTACAGAAAACTACCTTTTTTTTTACCCACTCAAGTTATTTTTCCGATAAGTCGGTGAGTTGAATCTGCCCTGATTGGTCCTGACGAGTGCCTGAACCCGCTCAGGCTGACACACAGGTACACATGGACACAGAGCAGTGGGGGGAGCTGGACCTCTCCTTCTCAGCAGAAGTGAGCTTGGTCTGTCCTCTGCCCTGAAAATGTTTGATCAGTCAAATGCCTTCTTACAGAAATGATCAGAAGACCAGAAATAAGCAGATTACTAAACATTCATGACGTAACTGAAAATTTCACTCTGAATATCCTCCATAGTGTACTACATACATTTTTGTTTAGGTACACAAGGACTCAGATCATAACATTTATTAATGCACAAAAAAATGTCCATGTCAACAGACACAATGAGTCAAAGTTCTGCTTTCCAGATCAGGATGTATAGGAAGTGATCACACATGTGAAGGCACTACTTTTGCTCTCTCACTCCATGCAGGAATGTGGGGTGATGTATCTGCAGATAATGGAGCAGACATAGAAGGTCATTGCTATCAGAACAAAGACCTCCTGCTCTCAGACCTTCCAGTCAGCAGGGACACAAAATGATCTGATCCTTCAGATGAGTCACTTCAGCCCACTAAATAGACAAAAGCATCTTCACATTCTTTTAGGTTATCCTCCTAGAGCTTAATATCTTGTTTAAAATTTGACTATCTCTCCCAGTTTTGTTTTTGGTGATTTTTTTTTTACTTTCTATGTATATATCTACAGTTTAAAAATTCAAAAGTAGATTTAATTTGCTGATAGAAATCCTGACATTGATGTTTGCAAATGTTGGATGTGCAGAACAAATAGCTTCTATTTTTTA
The DNA here is from genome assembly GCA_033558185.1 of Dromococcyx pavoninus. NCBI lineage: Eukaryota > Metazoa > Chordata > Aves > Cuculiformes > Neomorphidae > Dromococcyx > Dromococcyx pavoninus. The sequence continues at coordinate 2,778,066 of JAUMJL010000208.1, forward strand.
TATGAATGTACTCTTAAAAACATGAAAATCAGTCTTATCTGGCGGATTTGGTCCTACGTAGTAGAGTTTACTAGTAAAAATGTTTTGTCAAAAAATATCTGTCTGGTTATATTCATAAACTATCAAGTCTTTAGATATTGTTCAGGGATTTATCCTAGTCCTGAGCTCACGCAAACCCATTCAAATGTCATTTTGTTCATGTGTGTTGCTGTGTAAACTAAAAAAAAAAAACCCTATTTTTTTTAGGGCAGCACTGTGAGTCTAATGTTTAAATAACATTTTTTAAACCATTCAGGTTATGTAAACATACAGTTTATGTCACTCATGCCATGCATAAGTCCAATATAAAAAGTCAGCTACTTAATACCCCAAAACTTTGAAATCAGTAACATAAATTATACACACATTGAAAAGAACTGCTCCCCTTTGGTAACTGATATCTTCTGCAAGCAGATACTTCACATTTTCCAGCAAAGCCCAATGCCTGCAATTCACCACTGATGCTGGTTAGAGTCTGTCTATGAACACATAACTAAATGTCATGTCATTAGCAGCACTGTGTTATGGGAGGACTTTATTTTTATATGCATTTAACTACTTTCTTTGAGCCTACTAATTTACAGCAACAGTCCCACCAGATGGAAACATTTAATGTAATCTATTCCTCATTTTCTGTGCTGCTCATGACAAAGCTTTAAAGGCATTTAAGAGAGAGAAGGGGTAAAAAGTGTTTTCTGGGAGAGTTTGTGAATGATTTAAGTCTCTGCAACTCCAAAAGTTGGAGACGTTTGGTAAGCTGCTTACACCTTTTATTACCAAAGAAACAGGAGAAATAAACTCTTTTCTTTTGCTCTACTTTAAGTCCAGTAGTGTTCATGTGGAAACCTCATGAGCAGGCAGAGAAGACAGGCTCAATACTTGGTACCCTGTTTTTGCAAGCCTCCTCTGTTTTGCTCTGTGTTCCACAAGCAAGACCAGAGCACAGAGACTGAAACACCATGGCTACCTCCCTCCCATTTATTGACTCTTGTCTTTGAGCTACTGGTTCATAGGCTAAAAAGGAGATGAAGATTGTTGTCCCATCTATCAGCAGCATTTTTGGGGAGTAAGAGCATGGGACAAGCTGGGAATATGGGGAGTAATTTACAAAATGCCAATCCTGGCTTTAGGATATTGGCCTAAGTAGAGATGAGACTGCATTTTTGTTCACTTGTATCTGCTGCTGCTGAAGTGTCAGTATGCAGCCAACTGTGTCATATATCCCATTTTGAGACATCCACATCTTACTAGGTACTACAGAGGTTAATAGATATCTACATCAGGTTTGCAGCCTGGGACTCAGGCTCACAGGCAAGGGCTAAGTGTAGCAATGCTGGGTTTCACCGTGTCTTCCAGGGTACCTTGCTGGTCAAAGAATAATGCAGCTTTTAAAAAATTACTGTTTTCAAAGCACAGATTTAAGTGACCTAATCATTACCGTAGCATATTTTACCAGTCACATTCAAGAAAATCCATACTATAAACTACCAGGATTCTGCACGGAAGATTAAATCAGTTGTTAACTGTACTGCAGGCAGTTTCAATCTCCACATCTCTGAGGCAACAGACTGTTTTCAGAAAGAATACAAAGAAGTACAACTACAGTGACTTAGGAGATGAAGCAGCTGTTTCGTGCAGAAAGGTTAAATAAGTTGGAGTTGGAGGGGAGATGCCTGAGGGGAGACAAGGGAAATATTTACAAAATCCCCAAAAGAGACGATAATATGAATGAACGTCTGTTCTCCCAAAAATGTTGGTGTATAAGGAACTTCTAGAAATGGCCACGATCAGATGTAGGGCTCCTTCCAAGAAAGTCAACATCTCAAGCTTGAAACCTATTGCGTTCAGAAAGAAAAGTTACGATCAGAGGCGTGTGGCATCTCTGAAAAAAACTGTAAGTCAAAATACAGTTGGATATTCAGAATACTAGTTTTGCTTTAAAATCCAATGTGAAAAATAGGTACTTTTCTCACCAAAAGCAAGGCTTTGTTCTGATAACTAAGACACAATGCATGAATTATGAAGTAAACATCACCCAAAGAAAGATCACCTGAGGTTAATGATAAGTTGACAGCTTCTTGATGGTTGCAGGGAAGAATAAGAAAACTGACCTAAGAGAGGCCAAGAGGAAAATAGCCCTGCTAATTACTGATAACCGCTCTTTTTCAAGTGGTCAGTGACATTTCTGCTCTTTCATTTTCTGATGGATTTCACTTTGATCCTAACAAATATAACCATCAATATATTAACCTGACAGGCGATATGTTAAGTTGTGCATTTAGTTTTCTCTCTCTTGTTAGATAAACCCTACAAAGGCCAATTATATTGTGTGTATCAGTATCAAACAAAACATCACCCATCGTTTGGTGGGTTAGTGATTATAAACACAAAGCTATACTTTGAATAAGGACTATTGCTGTGAAGTTGTGTTTCCATTTTATCTGAACTGTTTTTGAATAGAAACACATTGTAACTTGCAATGTACATACTTTCTCAGTAGTATTATTGATAACTACAGGAAAAGACTTCTGTTGTGATTCCATCTCTAATTACAAAGGGTCAAATAATTCACTATACATGAGTTTTTCAGTTCTTGTCATTTTTTGACATCATGAATTAGTATGATTTATGGTTCACTCATTACAGCCATTTTATAAATAATAAATATAGAAGTTTGGCAAAGTTTGATAAAGCTGCTAAAAAAATCTCTTTGGAAAAATTAAAAACAGAGTACACTGTTCTCAGGCAAAATATATTGAGTGTCCCTCCACATGTAAAATCTTCAGAATAATCTGTTTTACAATTGCATTTCAGGCAATCTCAATGTTAAAAAGAACTCAGTTTTCAAGCAAAGACAGAAGAACTGCAAGAAAAGAGAAGAGAAAATTGAATTGCTTCAGTGAAGAACAATTAAGGTTAAAGAGATATCTTTGATAGCGTATTAGGCATAGTGGTAGATGAACATTCATATTTTTTATACATGGCATTTCTTTTCATAGTAAGTAAGAGAGCTCTAGGAATTAAAGCAATGCTTTAAAATAAGGCCCCTTGACTTTTATAGTATTAGTTATTGTTAGTTTTTCACATTAAATACACATGACATTTTTAAAATGAGGCTGAAGTTTAAAGTCTTTCAGTAGATAAAATAGAAGAGTTTCTAAGAACATTTTAAGTACTAGCTGAAGAATATTGTTTTGGAAAATTTTTGTTTGTCTAAAGTTCCTTACTTGACTCAGTCCTAAAAAATCATATATATAAAAGTTAGTTTGATGCAGCCATAATTTCATGAAGTGTCTGAGTAACAATGGGCAGGGACTGTGGAACCTGGCTCTCAGAAATGTAATCAAAGGGTCCTGGGCAGCTGGGACTTCACACAAATGTGCTCTACGCTATCCACAACCGAACAAAGACCTAAAGATATCTGTATATGGTTAAAAACAAAATCAGGGAATTTGGACAAAATCATCTATCTGGACTTTCAGGAGAAGGAAGGAGGGAAAGAAGGGAAAGGAGGGAGGCAGAGAGGAAGGCAAGGAGGAAGGAGGGAGGCAGACAGGAAGGCAGGAAGGAAGGCATGAAGGCAGGGAGGCAGGTAGGAAGGCAGGAAGGCAGAAAGACAGGAAGGCAGGAAGGCAGGCAGGAAGGCAGGAAGGCAGGAAGGCAGGAAAGAAGGCAGGCAGGAAGGCAGGAAGGCAGGCAGGCAGGCAGGCAGGCAGGCAGGCAGGAAGGAAGGAAGGAAGGAAGGAAGGAAGGAAGGAAGGAAGGAAGGAAGGAAGGAAGGAAGGAAGGAAGGAAGGAAGGAAGGAAGGAAGGAAGTTTCAGAGTACAGCAGAGGGAACTGAGTGACTCAATGTGCTGACAATGTCTGAAGGCTTCAAACTGGCTAGATAAAGAATGTGCAAGTGTCAAGTGCAATGGAAAAAATCACCCTTGCTGTAAGAAAAACAGATTAATTTGCTAAACTTTTGAGTCCAGTGTGGAAAAAAAGACTTTATGTAAACACTCTTCTTCTTGTCCAAAAGCAAAATAGATAAAGCCACCTTATACTAAAACCTTCCAAGAAATCGTAGAAGACGTTGGTCAGCTTAGTATGAAAAGACTTTCACAATGGAAAGATGCAATGAGTCCTGCTTTCTGCTTTTGTCTTTATTCATGCCCTTTAACAACAAAAGATAATTAAACACTGAATACGAGGTGCAGGAGAATGAAACATCTACCAGGTGGGATGAAAGATTTATTACAGAGACATCTTTGATTACAGGCATCCTTGAGAATCCTTGCAAAGAGCTAAAGGGCAAGACGTTAAGCCATAAATCCCAAATGACTATTATATTCAACTAAAAGAGACATTTGCTAGCATAGTTAGACTAAACTAAGTTTTTGTGGCCTTCTTAAGGATAAACAGCCCAGTCAAGGACTGTCTGTAAGTACACTTGCAATTTCTTTACAGAGGCTGTTAAATCAAGAGAAAAGGAAATTTTCAGATATTATAAAGCTGTACTCTTGAGCACAATCAGCAGTCCACTTTACAATGCGTGAGTTTCTCTGGAAGATAACAGTGTATGCTCAGACCAGATGTTCAGATTTTGAAGTCCCTGGTCATGGATTTGTTTGTACTATGGGTACGGTAGAAGTAACTGTCCATAACATAAAGCATGTAATTGTAATTGACCTGTACAGACACAGCATGTTTTCAAACAGACTGCCAATCATGCATGTGCAGTGCTCTCCCCGAAAATGTCACACCCAGATCAAGTTCATTCAAACTCAGCCTCAGCCATGCAGTTAGAAGAGAGCTGTGGCAAACAGTTCTCAGGCACTTTCATCTGTGTCTCTTTGGTGTGTTGCATTGCACTCGGTTGCAGGATTGTTGGATCTACAATTACTTTCAGTTCTAGTTCCTTCTCTTTCTTCACTGAGATGTTGTCTTTCATCCTTCCTCATTTTCCTGGGCTGTTTTCCCTTTGATATGCCTTCAACTTCTACTCTTCTTCACCATAGGAGGACTTCTCTGAATAAGCTGGATCTGATTATACGGCACTTAGATCTCCCCTTGCTCCCACCAGTCCTTTAAAATATAGGTGGTTAATTGGAGCCAGCTGCTTGGTAGTTTTTCCACCTATGTGGTAGTTCAGTCTGTCACAATGAGAGATGACAGTGGGAATAGGCCATAAAAATCCTTGGGAGTGAAGATAAGCAGCTTACATCTGATATACAGAAGAGACATCATGTGGAGGGAATCAAAGGGAGGGGCTCTATGGCCAATGCAACAGACCTAGAGAGACGTCTTTGCTGTAATGCTGGGGCAAGACTGCTTTTGTCAAGGGAGGAGGAGGAGGCTGTACCAATTTAGAGAGGAGATGATCAGAGCACTCTGATGTGGTTTAGCTCTGGAAATGGATAAGAAAACCCAAAGCTGAGAAACATTATTAAGGAAGGATTAGCAAAATTTAAAGAGTATTTGTATAAGGACCAAAAAAGGGGGATTGTCTTATGTATTTGGCAGGTATTGCTAGCAATTTAGCATGAAAAATGAAAATACTGCAAATCCACAAGTTCAGTGTTATGAATATAAGGGCTCAGTCTCTTTCTCCTCCTCTTTTTCTCCATCTAACTCACTTGCTGCATTTTAGCCTCTGGTTATAGGTTCTGCAGTCTGTGATCAAGCAAGAAAATAAAAATCAGAAATAAATTGAGTCTATTCTAGGTGTAAAAAATCCACTACTTAACACTGTGGCTTCAACGGTGTTTAAATCTTTAGAGTTCTGATAATAAATATTGCACTTAAATCTGTAATGTAAATTTCACATTTTGTTTATCTAAGAGGTATACTTTAACATACTAGAATGATATGACAGTGTAAAATCAAAATGCTTTACCTTGGATAATAGCTACAATATGAAATTACATTTGCTTCTTGTCAATTTGCCATTATAAAAATACGAGTTTAGATTGAAAAAGAGGAAACAAGGAGAAATTGGAAAAAAAATGGTGAAATAAAGGAGAAAAGAGAGGAAGGAGAAGGGGAAGGTGGGAAAGAAAAAGGACAAAGAAAAGGGAAATCATTGCCCAGTCAGCTACAAGTGGCTGTCTTTATATGCTCAGATATTATTGCATGTAATGTGGGTAAGTAGTAGAGCCCACACAGAAATTTCAGGAAAATTGCAGGCTGATACATAATCAATTTTTTTTCAGAGTAGGATGTAGATTAATCTAATTGTGGTCTGCTGAATTCAAGTATCAGCTTTTATGCATCCTGTTTATTGTACACTTGCCAATTATGTCTAATAGAGACAGACAGGTGAAGTTCAAAGGAATAACTCAGTGAGTTAAAATTGGAATCACCCAAATTAGCAAAACTCTATGGTCATATCATGATGCCGAAGAAGTCAAAAAGGAGCTTTGTTTAAACAGCCAGTGTGTTTAAGATTGGGAAAATAAATGTTTCCTAAATAAGAATGGAAATCACTAAGTAGTTTATTTAAATCTTGGTTTCTCTTAAGTTGAAAGGATTTTTGCCTTTTTTCTCCAGTAGGTTCAGGTTGCTACCCATCTGTTTTTTGTTCTTCCCAGAATATATCCGAAATGTGTTACACATTCTGTAACTTTGCTACTTGTCTTGAAGAATACATGTAATACATATGTAAATACACCCATCTGTTTCCCCAAGCCACCTGGCCTGGTGTTCTCTGAGCTTTTACAGATAAAACGAGCTAGATTTAGGCTAGGTCAATGGGGTCCCTCAGCTATATACATTCAAGGTTATTGTTGCAGCACTCATATCTCTCCCAGATGAGACAGAAACCCAGACTGCTCTTGATGCTTATTAAAATTTCTATGGCACTCCTCCTAAGATTAGGATTGTTAACTTCAGCATTAGTTCTTATGTCCTGGATAAATTCTCATTGAAATGCAATGGGTTTTGACATTCTACTTTCACTTCATGGTGCATATTGCCGAGCATATTTCATAGCACCTCTAAGCAGCTACTGAGATTCATGTTATGGTGCCTGCATGTTAATGCCGATAGAAGTTGCTTTGCCTATTCCTTACCTCTTCCGTAATTTCCTTATTCAGAGGCTTAATAAAGGTATATAAATGTTTTAATTATTTTGGAAGCAAGATAAAGAGGTGTATAAACATCATCTGGATCCACTAAAAGTCAACAAGGCTGAAGTTTCCACTTTGGGCTTCCTTTAGAAGCTTTTAAAATGTATCAGCAACCAACTAGTGTAAATTTAAAGTCACGTCTATATTAACAAGTAATATAAAATAATACAGGAGAAGCAGTACATAGAAGCAAGTGGTGCTGAGGACCCTGTATCTTCACTGGGTTCCAGCTCAGGAGTGTTACTTCACAACAGTTACAAGTCCTTTCCCCAGGCTGAGCAACCCAGTGCACACACAGCATGAAGCTGTCCACAGGACATGCTGTCAGGTCACAGTATCACAGTATCACAAGGTTGGAAAAGACCTTTGAGATCATCAAGTCCAACCTATGACCCAACACCAACACCTACTCATCCTCTAAACCATGGCACTAAGCGCCTCATCCAATCTGTTTTTAAACACCTCCAGGGACAATGACTCCACCACCTCCCTGGGCAGCGCATTCCAATGGCCAATCACCCTTTCAGTGAAATTTTTTTTCCAAATATCAAGCCTAAACCTCTCCTGATGAAGCTTGAGACCATGTCCTCTAGTTCAGTCACTGATTGCCTGAGAGACCAACACCTGCCTGCCTACAACCTTCTTTTAGGTAGTTATAGAGAACAATAAGGTCTCCCATGAGCCTCCTCTTCTCCATGCTAAACAACCCCAGCTCCCTCAGTCACTCTTCATAGGGCTTCTGCTCCAGCCCCTTCACCATCTTCGTCACTCTCCTCTGGACACACTCCAGCATCTCAACATCTCTCTTAAACTGAGGGGCCCAGAACTGGACACAGTACTCAAGGTGTGGCCTGACCAGTGCCGAGTATAAGGGGATGACAACTTCTCTAGTCCTGCTGACCACACCATTCCTGATGCAGGCCACTTGGGCTCACTACTGGTTTATGCTGAGTTTCTTGTCCACCATCACTCCCAAGTCCCTTTCCACTTGACTACTCTCCAGCGACTCTGTCCCCAGCCTATAGTTCTGCATGGGGTTGTTGTGTCCAAAGTGTAGAACCCGGCACTTCGACTTGTTAAACTTCATCCCATTGGAATCAGCCCATCTCTCCAGTCTGATAAGGTACCTCTGTAGGGCCATCCTACCCTCCAGCAGATCAACTCTTCCTCCCAGCTTGGTATCGTCTGCGAACTTGCTAATGATGGACTCAATCCCCTCATCCAGATCATCAACAAAGATATTAAACAGAACCGGGCCCAACACCGACCCCTGGGGGACACCACTGGTGACCGGCCGCCAACTGGGTGAGACACTGTTCACTATCATTCTCTGGGCTCGGGCATCCAACCAATTCCTAACCCAACACAGAGCACTCCTGTCCAAGCCATGGGTTGCCAGCTTCTCCAGGAATCCACTATGGGAGATGGTGTGAAAGGCCTTGCTGAATGCCAGGTGTACCACATCCACAGCCTTCCTCTTGTATGCCAGCCGAGTCACATGGTCGTAAAAGGAGATCAGGTTGGTCAGGCAGGACCTGCCCCTCCTAAATCCATGCTGGCTGGGCCTGATCTCTCAGTCATTCTGCAGGTGCTGCATGATTGCATCCAGGATTATCTGCTCCATAATTTTACCTGGAACCGAGGTCAGGCTGACAGGTCTGTAATTACCTGGATCATCTCTATGGCCCTTCTTGTGGATGGGAGTCACATTAACCAACTTCCAGTCTTCCGGGACCTCTCCAGTGAGCCAGGACTGTTGATAAATGATGGAAAGCGGCTTAGCAAGCTCATCTGCCAGCTCTCTCATCATCCTAGGATAAATCCCATCCATCCCCATAGACTTATGAGGATCCAAGTGACTCAGCAGGTCTCTAACTTCTTCCTCCTGGATTACAGGGGAGCTGTATTCTATCCTGACCCCATACACCACTTCAGAAGACCAGTTGTCCAGTGAAAAATCTTAGTGTTGAAAATGGAGGTAAAGAAGGCATTGAGAACTTCAGCCTTTTCCTCATCTTTAGTTACTATATTTCCCTGCACATCCAATAAGGAATGGAGGTCGTTGCTGCCCTTCCTTCTGCCATTAATATATTTGTAAAAACACTTCTTGTTGTCCGTAACGGAAGTGGCCAATTTGAGCTCCAGCTGGGCTTTTGCCTCCCTAATTTTCCTCCTACACGACTTAACAACATCTTTGAACATAACCTGATCCACCAGACCTTCTTTCCAAAGGTGATACACCCTCTTTTTCTCGCTTAGCTCCTTACTCATCCAGGCTGGCTGGCTGCCCCTATGGCTCGTCTTACGGCACATCAGGACAGCCTGCTCCTGCGCCTTCAAGATTTCATTCTTGAAGTACCTCCAGCCTTCCTGGACCCTCTTGCTTTTTTTAGGGGTATTTCCCAGGGTACTTCTCTGACTAGTTCCGTAAATAATCCAAAATCTGCCAAAAGTTCAATGTGGATGTCCTGTTCTTGCACAGATATTTGTGGTCAGATATTTGTGTCTTCATTGGGGTTCAGAGTACATTTGATGACACACAATGGGGTGGCAACTTCCAGAGTAGCTTGTCCAGAATGGATCTTGCTAATGTTTACCCAAACCTCCCTGCAAACAAAAGCAACAATATTCAGTGGGAATAACTGGAAGATTCACTTCAGTAGTGCATGTTTTTCCCAAATTTGAATGCTAGAATAATTGCAGCCAGGGCTCTTGCTTTCAAAGCACCCATATAGCTTGTCCTCTTTGTTAGGAGATAAAAAAGTACTACAGAGCTCTGTTTCTATTTCTGTCTCTTTATGGTGATGCTTTGGCAACTGCTTTTGTGTAGAGCTCTTAACTACAATAAACCGTATGCTGTGTAACTAACTCCCCTATTTTCAAATAACCTATTCCATTTTAAGCAAGATGAGAATGAGATTTTTTAAAGTAGGTTTTCTATTGTTTTTCTATAGTGTTACAAACTGTAACAAAATTTAGCTGACAGTATACCAGAACTATGAAATTAATTACAGAAACTATTTGATCCTGTCACTCCATAGATGTATCAGAGGCTGACAGCTCAAGCTGAAAAACATACTCATTATTGGTAACTATTATTTTAGTCAAAAGTTAAAATGTAAATATTCCTCATTCTTTTTCATTATTTGTGTCATACATTAATATCTAAAGAAAACAGAACTATAAATAGCAGACAAGAATATCTTTCGCTAGAAGAGACTTAAAGTGTCATACTTATTTCTTACTGTTTTCACCTGTGAAGACATGGAATAGAAACACTGAATTCCTTTATATGGTGTAAGTCCAGAATAATTGTGTTGAAGAAACTCGCTCAGAGGAAGTCTTATTTAGGACTAATGGAATCAAGTCCATAACATCTTGATTCTTAATGAAATCAGAGGAATTAAGAACTAATATACAAAGCAGAGTGCAGCACTGTGTTTCCATACGGACAAGTATGTATCTACTCAGTCACTTGCAACCTTGTATTTAACCTTTTTATCTTCTTTAAAAATCCAAGTTATCAAAGTCCACTACACAAGTGCATCAAGGAGAGTACAGTTGACATTGACTTCTTAGTGAGGAAAATGTCCGAGTATCCCTGTAAAGAAGAAAAAGGACTTTACAAACCACAAAAACAAGCTTTTAATCCTCAAGTCAGAAAAGAAGTTAACAGACCCATGGGAGAAAGGAGAAAAGCACCTTACTTTATGTTAGCCAGAGGTAACTCCTTACCAGTAAAAGTTAGAGCATGCAGTGGGCCCGGAGTCCCATTTGGAATTGTTGTTCCTCATTGATTTTATCCAAGGACTATGGGTGCAGATCAGCTTGGTGAGTCTCACACTTTTTACAGGTAAAAAAATATTTCTTCTCCCCTCCTCATTGGAGTAAGCTGCTGAACAGCTTTTAGCACACTGCAAACTGAGCAGAACCTGAACTGTTTCTTTTAACCATAACTGAGTTAAAAAGAAAGAAAGCTTGCTGGCATCTTGGTACATATACATATTATGACAGAATAAATTACATATTAAACTGCATTGTTTATTAACACTAGTACAGTTATATCTAAACAAGTTCAAGTTAGTCGGTATTTTTCACCTTATTGTCTTTTTTGCTAGGACAATACCTAGTTATGATTTCAAACCATCCAAATATAGCACAATCACGTGACTCCAGTGTACTTACAGAGATAACAAAACACATCATTAAACCAGCTAGCATCAAGACAATAAAGATGATTTTTTCTTATTGTTTTTATTATGGGGATTCTTTTAAAATAACCTATTACAATTAACAGTCATTTATAATAAAGTATGAATACATTCATGAAAATGAAAACTGTTTTAGTAATTTTCACAATAACTTTATTCTAACCAAGAATTACCAGTATCAAGCTTCTGTCATTTCAAGGAGAAAAATTAAATTCTACTGTGTGTAGGATTTCTTTCTTATAAACACTTTGGCATACAAGTAGCTTTTAATATATACCTTCATGGGATAATTTGTACAGGATCATGTTTCATTTTTATAGAACTTTTCAATTTAGCTCTTATTAATTTCTACAGACTCTTTTTATTCAGGAAAGAAAAATAGCAGCTCTTGAAACTTACAGTCCATTAGCAGCCCAATAAAGACCATGCAAGGTCAGTCCTGACTCCCTAAGCTTGTAGATCAAGGAATTTGGTGGAGCTCCTCAGGGTGTGCTCTGTGCCAGTGAGTTCGTGCTTTCTCCTGCTGGCAGACCACCTGGCACAGGGAGGAGTGCAGCAGCAGATGGTAAGTACCCAAATGGGATGGGTCTCACAGTTTGGAAAGTCCAGTACATTCAGTCTGTTGTCAGGCAACCGCAGTAACAGGGAGGGAGAGGTACACACTGCCTTCCCTGCAACACATGCAGAGCCACTTGCCTGGAACAATAGCGTCAAGCCCGCAAACTGAAGAAAACAGAGATGCCACAGTTAAAGTTACCTTCAGTCATTGCCCACAAATAAAATCCAGTGCTTTCTGGACTCCCTCACCTTCGAAAAGCCATGAAAATGATAAATATATTCTGGCTCAAGATCTCTCTTATTATGCCTTCCTTTAAAAAAGTGTAAGTAGAATTTCCTTGATCTTCTGAAACTTCCTTAAAGTAACAGGCTCCTTGCTATCAAACACATATGAAAAGCTTCCTGAATGATCAGCAAAAGCACAAAATATGTCCATACTCCAGAAAAGAGGGACATAATCTTCCAGAAAATCATGATAGATTTCTGTGAGTTTCCCTGGTGCTGTGTTACCCTGCAGAGCATTTATTAGCTTGTTAGAGCACAACTCCAGTATATACATGGTGATCTCTCCTTCCCTACACAAGCCACTGACACAAACTCATCTCTGCTCTGCTGCTCTCTTTCTGTCTCTGCTTAATTAAGGGCAGTGTCTTACCCCTTATTTCTAGGGAAGAATCTCACATTCCTGCTTCAAACATGAGCCATTATTTTGCCTATCACTGTTCCATAAGCATTGTCAATTGCAGAGTCACTAAGCTGCCAGATGAGGCCTTGCCCTATTCAGCAAACCTGAGATCTAGTCTTTTAAGGAACACCACGACAATTTTGTATGTGTCTCACAGATTTAAACCTCTGAACTCTTTCATCACATATCGTTAGCAAAAATACTAAAGTATACTGTGTGAGGTAAAATTACTTTCTAATTTGCACAGAACACACAAAGGTTATGATTTTTAAACTATTTCTGGATATAAATAAATATGAAAGTGTTAAGATAAATAAAATGTAAAACAGCATGACAGATTCAGAAGCAGCTGAGACAAGACGTGGACCATTACAGCATTGGTAATGAACACTCCTGTCCGACCAATAGGTCTGCCTTGCAGGTCGTATATACCTTTTCTGACAGTGTTGACACATATTATCTAAAAACTGACATGAAATCATAATGCATCTGAGCTCTAAAAGAACTGGGGAGAAAAATCTGTAATAATAATATTTAACTTTTATTGCCTAGCAGTTAAAATAACCACCTTCTCTGTTTGGTGCTCCACTACCAACAGAGCAGTAAAGCTTCAGTGTAACCACATGCTGTAAAATCTAATTGACTGTTGTCCAAACACTGGATGTAATGTGAAATGTCTCTTGTCCATTTACTGCAGTGTTTGGGAAGTACTGTAGTGATTTATAGAACAAGGTGCTCCTCTTATTGTCTATGATTTACTCTGCAGCCATGCAGAAAGTGGCAGTACTGACAGATTTCAGGAAAAGATTGTCAGCCGTTACCCCCATGGGTTAGTCAGCAAAATCTTCTTCTTGTTGATAAGCAATCTCAGCAGAACACTATTTTTTTTTATTCTGTATTTTATTGTCTTAGCCCTCTGTGCTTCTAAAAATGCTACTTTTAATGCTTTGAATGAAATCTTTATTGGTTGATACAGTGTGTAACACTCTCCATAAAAGTGCTGAATGCAAGCCAGAAATATTTGATGAAAATTTTTTAAAGCTATATTTAAAATAATCTACTGAGGCATTCAGGAACACAGAAAAAAAATACTGAGAAGAGCAAAAGAAGGGCAATAAATACATAATGTCCAATAAAGTGTCAGCTTTTATTGGAGCTGCTCAAAGACTTGATTGTCACTTGCATAGCATTACAGAATACTATTATATGGTATTACTATAGGGGAATAAAGTAAAATATTTTTTGTAATGAGCAAAGCTGATTTCTCAGGTGAGGGCAAGGTTGGTGTAACATACGCTCACATGCAAGGATGAGCTTTTCTGGAGACTGTAGCCAATAGCACTCATCCTCAGAAAAGAGAAGAGCAGAGCATTTAAAGGTTGCCCATGCTTCAAATTCAATGACCTGAAAGACCAGCATACTATGTCAGATCCAAGGTCAGTCTACAGAGCAGTGCCATTAATCAGACAAGGACATGCACATGTTAGGGCAATATACTTTCATTACTGGGCTGGTGGGAGAACATGATGATCTTAGAGGTCTTTTCCAGCCTTAATGATACTATGAATCTATGATTACCTGGATATAGGCTACCAGCTTCTCATAAGCAGTATTTTAAGACAATATGATTGCCCGTGATTCTCACAGACATGCATCTACTGTTCTTCCATATGAAACAGATTCCTGAAGCCCTGATCGATCCATTCCTTTGTTAGCAATAGTAGTAGCAATAGCAACTCTCCTTTCAAGAATTCTGAGAAATGTCAGATTCTTTGGGCTATGCACTGCCCAGGAGAGAAAATCATTGCCCAAAAAAGGCTCCAACCACTGCAGGAAGGTCAGGTCCAAATGGGAGAACACAACATACTAGCAACACTCTCCAAAAGATATGCAGATACCACAATTTTTTAAAAATATTCTTAAGTAGATATTAAAATATTCAGCTTTATTCTATCTAAATTTTGTATTATTGACTTTCTGTATTCTATTAAATATGTTCCAGGGCAAATTAGAAGTAAATATAAGCCTTCAAAAAATCATTAAGAAAAACCAGTTATAAGGAAAGACAAGAAAGGCACCTTGAGCAAAGCTGTAGGAAGACACCTAAGAACAGGATAAGCTGTGTCAAGATAAAAGAAACAAAAAAAGAGTTTTTGAAAATGTAATGTGATCCTAGTGGTAGTGTCAGTGCACTTGTGATGGCCTAAGAAAAAGTTTAGACTAGCTAGTAATATTTTCGGAAGAAAGAAACAAGCTTTCCAGTCACACATGCCTCTGCTTAGTGTCAGACAATGCCTGAGGCAGCAGGCTGTTCAGCTGCCAGCCTTTCCCTGGGACAGTTTTCCCTTGGGATTCTTCTCATGCCCAAGCCCACAAGAGGGCAGCTTTACCAGGATTTTGCAGATGTTCCTCATGGTGTAGCCACACCCTTCTGGAAACATGGGATTCACTGACTGGCAAATGCACAGGAGGTCCAAGACTTCCCAGAAACACCAAATATTTTGTGTTTCAGTTGCAGAGTTCAGCTGATGCACCTGAGATTTCCGGATATCCAGCAGCTTAGCCAGAGAAGAGGCAGCTGGAATTCCAGGTTGAGAGTGCTCAGAAAAATTACTTCATCTTCAAGTTTCCACCAGATAAGCTTCCAAGCGGAGATGATTTTAATGTCTGGGAAAATCCAAATATAAAGTTAGGAGAATGGATTGCAGAAAAGCCTCTTACTTATTTAGAGGCTCCTGCTCTGACACCATTCTCATTATGAAACATTAGAAGCCCTTGAAGTCTTAAATATGAAAATTAATTAAAATTATCCTAAATAAGAGTAGTTTCAAGTGCGTTCCACCAGATCACAAAATGTTAGCTCTAGGACAATATATCCAGAGAAAGAAGAAGAGCTGGAGGAGTTCTTGGTTTTATTAGAAACTAATATAGCTGTGGAACTTTGAAACACAAATCCTCAGAGATATTAACATTAGAGCTGAGGTAGAGTTAGTGCTGAAATGAGCCCACCAGCCCATTTGATGACAAGAGAAGAGAAATGAGTCAGCTCTGTGATACAGCCACTAGTAAGTCTATGGAGAATGCAAAGATATTATTCTGGCTTTAGGTTAATTGTTAATAACCTTGTTTCTCTGCCTTGCTTTATGCTGTGTATGAAGAAATAATGAATTCAGATCACGTCTGGGGTCGAGGGATACGACGACTGAAGAGCACTACAACTCTTTGCCCTGTGTGGCCATTCAGAAAATAAAGGAGGCAATCCACACAAGCGAAGCATGGTAGCTAGTGGAAGGGAAAGATATATTCCTCAACTGTGAATTTCTAACAATGAAAATCTCCCAAATGCGTGTCAAAGGCAACTTGCCACCCAAACTTCATTATGAGACGTAAAGAGATGAAACAAGAAAGGCAGGGAGAGGGGAAAGGGGATCAATCTCAGCTCGTGTTAGTCACATAAAAGCTAAGATCCTTCTACAGTCAGAAAAAAGAGTTTATTCAGGGATGGGTGTCTGAAATAGGTGGAAGTAAAAGTCAGTAAGACAAACCTCGCATGAACTGACAAAATTCTGGAAGAGATCAAGTTTGGGCAAGACACAAACACTTTAATACCTTTTTTAAATAATTTTATTCTTAATGACTACCATTACTTTATAAAAGGAAGGCAGACATAAGCAGGAAAAAAAATATTTGCTTAAAAATCATCTGAGCAAAGGATTTCAAGACTGTATTTAAACATCTTCTAATAAGAAATAATAATATTAGAAATTACTCTATGAGGGTGGCCTTTTAAGGAAAAACAAAAGAAAAAAAAATCCAACAATAATTTTGATGAAAACTAAAGTATAGAAGAACTCAAACATGAAAAGTTTAAGTTAATCAGGAATTATTAATTTCCACTGACTTTTTTCCAGAATACCTTTCCAGAAATAATGCTTTTTGAATGGCTGAAGGTAAAGGTAAAGACCACCTTTACTGGAATGATTTCTTTAGAAGCTTTTAAGTCATATTTATAGAAGAGACATAGAAGAGGGCTGAATATATAAAGCAGGAAAAATATTAATTTTTAAATGTGAGACTAGTAACAACGGAATAAAGAATGTTAGAATTACTGGGAGTATTTTTGGCTCAACTCATCAGATGTAAATAGATGCATTTGCGCCTGACACTTTATTCTTTTATTATGAAACAAAAGAGACTGAGGGAATACTAAACTGTCTCAGACATGATACCCAAGCACTAAAAAGAGCTGTGCTTTATCACGTGTTTAAGGCTACACTCTCCTACAGCTGCTGCTGCCTTATTGTCTCATTTCTAGCTACTACAGATGGAAAAAAAAATACAAACACACACAAACAAAAAAAACCTCACAACATGTTAAGTGACTCTTAAAAATAGCTCATGACCACTCATATCCCCTTAAGTGATAACTAAAGATGAACAGAGTAAATTCAGTGTGAACAAGTTCAGACTCCTCCGGACCTTCTTCCTCTGTACATTTTACTGCTTCTTATAAATAGATCAGTTTGTTTAAACTGTTTTCTGTTTATAAACCTCTCACAGTGTTTTTATCCCAGGTGAGCACACCTCATTATCCTTTATTGTTCCATTTAAAGGTGACTTCTTAACTTCTCCCTTCTCGTACTCTTTATAGGTATAGGTACTTCTCTACAGAATAGTCCCAAATGACCAGAGGCTCATGAATAAAATATGGTTCATAAATAAATTCTGTAAGCCAAGAAACAACTTATAAAAAGATCTGACTTCAGCAACTAGAAATCCTATGACAGGGAACCTGCAATATTACTTTCAAAACTTCCTACTCATGATGTATCCACTGTACCCACTGATGAATTCTACATGTGAAAAATCCTCCCATGTGGGAGGAAAGTAAGTCAGCAGTCACCCAAAGAGCAAATTTGAGTTTGCATCTTGTCTCTGTGGGTGTGTAGAAAGGAACTGAAGGACTGGAGGAACTATTAGCTTTCTGGGCCAATTCTACTGTTGTGTAACAAAGTCCCTGGCCTGTACTAAACTGCATATATATTTCTATTTATAGCAATTAAATAAAACAGGAAATTTGAAAATATATATCCAGGAAAATCCATCTTTAAATATTTGGATTCCTGGCTTTAACGCTAATATATGGGTTTTTTATTTTTCTTAATTTATATTAAATTAAATTAATACAGCCAAAGTGTCTTCAGATAATTCAGTTCAATTATATTTTCATTTGTGAGTTTTTTTAGGAAAATTATTGCCTACTTGGCATAAAATGTCCTTTTTAAAAGAAGTCGTGTAATTGAGAAGCAGAACAAGAGGTGGATTCATAAGTTCTTGAGGTCAATGTAAGAATAGTAACTTTGTTGGAGGTGGGACTTCTGGTAAAAATGTTTAACTGAAGAACTAATATTTGATATCACTGTTCACAGTTTCAATTGTTTTGCAGCAAAATATCAATCAATCTCCAATTGGTGTCACTGAATTTGATGGACCTTGTTCCCGGTCCCGCATTTCTCTTTATTGGAAGATTATGCTATTGCCACTGCTCAGTTTGCATGCCTGAGTGCCACAGTGTTGGAGGAGGGAGAATTACATGTTCATAGCTAAACTGTGTCTCAGAATAACACTGGGATTTTGCCAGGATGGTCATCAAGATGTATGTCTAAGAAGATTTCCAGGACTTGTCATTGTACGCATGTCCGCTAAAACTACTAGTCTGTAAGAGCAAGGGTTTCTGACCTGACAGGACATTGACCTTGCCCAAATTTATTGCCACCAGAATAGTACATTTTATTAATGTAGGGCAAGTGGGCAATATATGCAGTGCTTCTTTACTTCGTATTTGAAAAGTTCTTTTTCAGTGAACCAATCAAAAGAGGCTTAAGAAGGAGACTGACTTCCAACAAATCCATTAGATAGTAAATAAAGTTCTTTTGTAGTCTTCTTTTTTAAAAAAAGGAAGTAAAATGCAGTTTACCTTTAATAAAACTACCACAAAGTAATTGCATTGTATAACAAAGGATATATCAATGTCTATAGTTATAGATTTTCTGTAATAGCTAAAGTCACAATGATCCATGTGCTTTCACCCATGTTAGTTATTTCCTATTTTAGAAGAATAAAAAGAATAATTTAAATTCAATTATCCTTTTAAACTGTCATAAAATAGGGATTTAGCCTTCCAAGCAATCATCTTTAAACTCACCTCTGAATGGGATGATAATGCTGATACAAGACAGCAAATTAGTTTAGTTCACAATACATACTATAGGTTTGTGTGCTAGGTAGTCAACCTATAAACATGTACAGTTTTTGGAGACTGACCCATTAGAGGGATGTACTTCTTTGTGTTAAATTCTCACCTCCAGTACTGCCACTGTCACACCTGCTGGTTCAGTGTTCATAGTCCCAGAATTTCAATTCCTAGACTCTAATTACTAAACAACCCTCAGGATGATCCTCTAACAACTAGTGTGAAAAAACAAGTTAAAATAAAAAAAGACCCACTAAGAGTATTTGCTCCAAATCCAGGCTAAACTTACACTGCATCCCTCAGTTTCAAAGCCTTTGGCTAGCTTTGCTTTGATTTATTTTGGTATTTTTCAGCTCTTCTAGCTCTGGAGATGAAAGTGTCAAAATATCACAAGTCGGCTTCCTCGTATGCGATTATCTCTGAAATTTTGCAGACATGAGAGCTTCAGAAAGTTTAGGAAGTTCCAATTAAGAGTCCGTAGCTTATCTGTGCTCACCCTACGGTATTTGTTGCATACGGGCAACACACACACACACACACACATTTAGGTATTTACTGACATTAGAAATGTTTCTTCTCTCAGTTCAATGCTTTTTAAGTTTCTTTAAACTCCCGTTCAAGAATGTAAACTGTCTTTGTACTAAAGATTTTGTCTAAACAGCATGAAAATACAATGTAACATGAATTTGGAGAAAATTTTCTAAAATATAACAGACAAAAAATATCCAGAATGGTTGCCCAAATGATAGAAATAATGAATAAACAATAAATACTTCAATAAGGTCCCATTAAAAATAACTTACACTGAAACATGTTTTTAAAGGCCAAGAGTTCACTTGGGCAAGAACTGTTTACTTCAAGGAAATGAATAATAGATTGGCTTCAGCACAGTCAATGATAAAATCTGTGTTTCAGTAGAGCCATAATCTAAATTTATATACTACACATAATTAGGGCCTTCCTTGACTACCTCAAAACTGTCTTATTCATTTGTACCTCATTAGTATCTTGTTGGATTCAATTGTTCCGTCCTCAAGGCAACTACAAATTCCTGGGTTTTACCCAGCTGTTGCTGATAATTTTCACATACCTGACCAGCACTGAATCGATTATGAAAGGGATACCTAAAAAAGCTACTGTAAATATAAAATGCTATATCTGAGATGCATGATACTATGGTGATTACAACTGTATAGAAAAGCAGAGAAGAAAAGTTGTTTTTATAGTTCTTTAAATTGCAGGCAGAAATACTAACAGAGAACAATGACACTAAAGTTAAGACCTATGTCTTCTGGTCTGTTTATTGCCATTGGCTATGATCTCAGGGTCCACAAGTGTAGGGAGTAAAGCAGGAGATAGTTGTATTTTGCCAAATATAGGCCCTCCTGGCTATCAGTCAGAACAGTCCTCACATCTGAAGTGTAGACTTCAGTGTCAACACAGGAAAAGATAGATGGGATTACATTTTCTTTTGAGAGGTATTTATTGCTCTGAAACTGTTTTCTTAAACTCCGAGTGTTGTTATGCAAGAGCATTTTCTCCGCACAAGTTTACTAATACACTCCTAAGTACTTTACAGTCTTGAGAGACTAAGCAAGAGAAAAAAGAGCAAAACAGGGTTTTAGTGGAGATTTGGTCGAGGGTCTTTGCTTCAGATATTCCAAATATTTTTAAAACCTTAGATTCTTGACCTACTTGATACTGGCATATGGATTTTTTTTGCAGACATTTTTAGTTCTTCTGAGCATAAAATGTGACTTCCCCATTACGATGCCTTATAATGTTTCTAGCAAATTCTAAAATTTTATTTTAGGTCTTCTACCACCAATATAGGCCAAAAAGCATTCTTAAAAGTATAATTTGAAAAAAAAAATTGCTTTTAAAATAAACTAGAAGCAACAGCTAAAAGAAAACCACATTACAGAATCTTTTCAGCTAGTTCTCCCCCAACAACTGTTTACAAGTCTGAGCTATGCATCTCTACATTCTGGCAAAATGAAATGGACTGAAGATCAGAGTACTTTCATTTCCAATTACCTAATTAGGAAATGCAATCTCATAAACAGACTTATTTTCATGGGAAATATATCTTATAAAAAATACTATTACCTAGGTAATTAAAAAAAGAAATAGTGGATTAGCCACCCCCAAATCATCTGTCAGTCCAGAGAACTTCTGTGGCATCATGTCTGGTATCAGTCAAAAGGTAGTAATATGCTGTATACAGTTAAGGCTATTAATTTTTGTTGTATGCTTTTAATTTAAAATTTGACAATAGAGTAAAGTCTAAGAATGATACATTGCTTGCAGAAGAATCAGAAATAGTCACCAAAATGAAGGAAGCAAACTGAAACAAATGTTGGTTTTGATCAATTAAGAGAAAAGGATGAGTCTCAGTAGACAAAAACATATTTATGTAACTATGGAAAGGCAATAATGTCTCTCTTTTTTTTCCCTTGAATTTCATGAGAAAACAGACTGTTTCTCCTAGAAATGTAAAACACTGTGAAGGAAAAAAAGCATGGTCTAGACCCCCAGAAGATTTGATTGAAGAAGCTAAATTGCAGAAGTAAGCCAAATACAGTTTTTCTTTTATTTCTTCACTTATTTCTTCTATGAACATCTGTGAGTTTGCTGTCTATTTCTGATGTTATAAGAAAATGATTGTCTATTTGTTTAACCTGTTTTGAATTAAGGATGATTTTCAAAAAAAAGAAAACCTGAATGAAACCAATGCACTTCTCACCTTAACAAGTTTTGCAGGTCCACAACAAATTTTATCCAAATGGTGGCAAAGAACACTCCCATTTCAGCTTCTAAAGCAGAGTAGAAAACAAATAACAGGGGTATCAGAAGGTTTCCGGCTGTCTTTCAGCAATGGCTGCTGGGATGCTGGAGGCTCTATGGCAATCAGTATGATACTGAGATACATGCTTGATACAAACTCAAAGGGGAAATGTGACAAAATATCAGTACTCAATATCCTAACATGAAGGCAACTGAGGTTTTAGATGCAGTGTGGGTAACAGACACTAGAAAATTTCTGATGGCAAGGCAGAAAGAAAGACAAATTTTTAAGCATCTAGGAGTACTGGCAATATGGTGTATGATTAGAGTGTGTTAATCACAGGCTTCAACCAGTTTCTAGCAAAAGAAGACACTGGATTTTCTATTCTAACTTCTGGCTCTCAAACTGAAGAATTTAAAGATGAGGAAGAAAATAAGGTCTTGTAATCAGGAGATTTTGGGGAGAAAGATTTCATGGAGGAACTGCAGTTGCTGCAGTTCCACTACATATTTCTTAGCTTGCTTGCATTCCCTTCTGGTGGTAGAGAACTGCTAAAAACCATTTTTTTACAGTGCTGATAAGTCCAAAGATAAATATTTGGATATCTTTATTTCCCTTTTCTGTACAGAGACATTAGGCTTCACTCAGGCCATACAAACTCTTTGGCATGACCAGAAGGCTAGAAATGTTGCTTTGTGAGATGAAATCTGAGCTTTTCAAATAAATACAGGAGCTGGCACAACGCAGAATCCACCAAGCATCACAAGAAACGTTGTAAAAATTACAGGCATCAGCAAACATGATTTTTAAAGCAGTCTTTCACAGAGACTCCAAGCAAGAATGAATTCCCTCCTTCCCTTGTTCCAGTGGCTACTTACGCTTGTAAAAGTTGAATTTTCTTTCCACTTTTCATCTTGTTTCTTTTTCTAACTTAGCTGTCAGCCAAGAGGGGTCTCATTATGGCTTCATCGCAATAAGTCCCCAAATATTGAGATCCACTTCTACTTTGACAGGAAAAAACAAACTTTACAAATATCCTTTGTGTTTTTGTGGACTTTTCACTTCTGTTTGCCGGACTAGCTGTTTCTTGTAATGGACTGGGATATGGGAGATATTGTGTGTAGACCCTAAAGCAACTTTTTTTGAATACAAAGAATCCTGAAATATAATTCAGCAAATAAATCTGCTAAGTAGAAATATTTTCTAGGATACATAAATGTAGCTATTTCTTTTGTCTCTTTTGTTTGGCACATTTATTATTTGGTACATAGAGATTAAAAGACAAAATTTCAAATCCAATTTGTAAAGAATAAGTTCATTGCTTCTAGTTCTATTTTGATTATGTGATAGATGTATAGAGGTTATGGCCATGATATATTTTTCCTGAAAGCCACAAAAACCAAAGCCATAAAAAGTAATAGAATCTTTTGATCCATTAAAATCTAATGCATTGACATTTGTCATCTTGTATAGTTATGTACCAGTGCTTACGTCTTATGAAGTTGGCTCTTTTTTATCTCAGCTACTATATTCAGATTCATCAGGTTCATCAGTCTATTAATCTGTCTGCTTAAATAATATCTAATATGGAAGTTGAGATCCTGAGTAGGAGTTATGTGCTCATCAGTGGGCCCCAATGACATCAGGTGTAGGTGTAGCTAAATGAACAAATCATTATGTAGGAGATAAAGAGAAAAGAAATAAAAGAAAAATATGTGTGGTAATATTGCACTTAAGTATAGACAGATCATTCAGTATCACCCATTTAATCTTTCTTTCCACAGGCCACTATGCATTCCTCTGTAATTATGAAAACATTATTATGGCAGATTTAAATCCCGTATGATTTGGCAGTGATGCTGTATATTTACTATTCTGGTAGTTTATAACACTGTCATTACATGTACAAACATCTGACAATGCAAGAAGGAAATCCAAAATTTGTTTTCCTTCAATGCAGTGACCCATTCAAGCCTTTCAAAAAGTTAATGTTGACTGCATTCTTTGGGAAAACACAAAATATTTACTTCATAGATAGAAAATACACTATTACTCTCTTCCTTCAACTGTTATTTTTGCAATTACCTCTCCTCCAAATATTCTTTTTTTTAAAAAAAGGCATATATTAACAATCAAATTCAGAAGAAATCTTGCCACATTTAGATTTTAAGGGAGGAAAGCACATATTTATAGCCCCTGGAGATTTTTACACATTTGACTCAAAAATTTTTAAGGATCAAATTTTGTGAAGCTATTATTCAGAAAATTTTATGCTGAAAAAAACAGAGATGCAGATGCTTACATAACATTTTATGGACTTCTATCTGCCTTTTTTTGTTGTATCTTTTCTAGATGGTGATCAAACTGCCTATCAGACCTGCAATTCTGGGATTAATATTAGCTTCTTGCAATCTTAATAGCTGTCAGGAATTTGTGCACTGTTGAACTGTTTTATTATTACTATCTTCCTGCAGATTTTTAGTAGCTCAGTTGATGCAATTATGAAGGCGTTATTTTCTCCTAATATTATAGGTATCTGAGAGAAACATGTTGTCTGTGCAACATTTATGGTTTCAAAATATTCTTTTATTATAATTCTGCATTGAAAGGCTACATAACTGTTCATATCGCTAACCCGATTGGGATATATCATAAAATGCAAAGATATGTTCATATCTCATCCTATAGAAGCAGTGAAAAATCTGTTTAATTGAGGTATATGATCAATCTATTCCCCTACCCCTATGTTTAAGCAGGTTATTTTGGCAACTGGTTATATTTCTGCCTATATAAACAGTCATACTGGGTGTATACACAGGGAGGTGGGATAACTTGTGTAATGTAGGGCAGCTCTATATGAAACTACCCAAACCAGCTCTGAAAATGCTGGCTTGTCTACACAAGATTGTCTTTCTGTGAATTCTTCTTTGCTAGCTAAAGGCATGGAATGGTTCAAGGAGAAGCCAGATGAGGTTGCATTGCAATGTCAGAGAGGTTAGGATGAGACCAAAAGAGTACCAACATAAATATTCTTTTTTTTGCCAGTTCTGTAATGTAGTGTCATGCAGAGATACTAGTTTGTGTCCCAGAGGCAGGATAGCTATAACAATGCTCTTGAAAATTAGTCCTGCTCTTCTAAAACATATTAATTGCATTATAATCAGATTACTTAACATTGCAGACTTTTTACAATGCCTTTTTTAACTAGGTTCACATATTGCTGCCTGACAGCAGCCAGTTCCATATCTTCCCAAATTATGGGTCTGGTGTCTGACTTAAAGCAACCCTTTCACTCAAATCAACTTCAAACAAAATCAAAGCTAGGTCAGGGACCTAATTCTGAAAACAAAACATATAGATATCTGTAACTGCAGCAAAGTTGGCACTCTTTTCTGAACAAAATGCCATTTATTAATTAGAATATAACATATGAGAAATTTTAATTTAGACAGAATCTCAACTTTAAGGTAGAGCTGATATCTGCAAAAAAAATTCTGTTGTGATTTTTTTTAAAAAAATCATTCTTCCTTTCTCTTTCTTTCATTATGTGACTTTAAATACAATAAGCAAATAGTACAGATTGGATGACATCTATGAAGGCTATGCCTAATGTACTGTCTTCTCTCTCCCACAGATATTAGGCCAGAGTTTGTACAAGAGCATAAACATCTACCTTAAAAAATTAAATTCTAAAATTTTCTGCTTTTTTTCCTTTGTCAAACAGAAATTATCCTTAAAAAAACTTATTGGACATTTCCTTCTGTCAGAACTTGTCTAGGATATCTGAATTTGTGTTTTGTCAGGCATCATGATCCCTAGTGGCAGTCACCCAATGGTTTATTGATAACAGACTTCAGAGACTTTTCCATAACTGCAAATTTTTAGGAAAGTTGTCCCACCTTTCTGTTGCCCACCTGCCCCCGGTAACATGCAAAATGTTCCCTCTATTGGTCATAGCATGTGTAATCCCCAAGAATTTGATTTGTCAACCTCAGATGAATGAAAATCACTTCACAAGTCTGTTGCCTGATTATCTTACAGGCTGATATGAGCTACTATCTTCAGTTTACATAAAGCAAGCAACACTTCCATCAGTCAGAGTTTCAGAAAGATTACTCAGTTTCAGTGCTGAGACCTTGACAAGGACTCCATACCGAAAGATGCCAAACTGTAAGGGATTTCTCCTGGGCTCTATTGCAAGGAGCTTGCTGATTCTTAGCTGCCACCAGTTACAAGAAAAACATTACACAGTGCTCTCATCTCTGATGCCTACGAACTACTTTGCCTCTTTTCAAAAGCTCTCCCACTGGTACATTGATCAATTTCTTCCTTTCTGTTTCATATTTAGGGCGACAGTGTCTCTGATGGCACCTGATGTCTGAAAAAGTCTTATTTCTTTAGTACTCAGCACGGTCAGTACGGGCTCGCTCTGCTAGCCATAAAACTTCTTGTTCAGTACTGGCAGCCACATGCCATTCATAGCGAAGAAACCTCTAGAATTCAAGCAGGAAAAGAAAACACAGGGTATTTTTTGTAGATAGGTCCATCTCCTCTTTCTGGCCACTGCAATATTGATCACAATAAGGTACCTCGAAAGCCCCACACATCACTTGAAATCAAACTTTTTTAGTTCAGTAGCCACTGAAACTTTGCTGAAAGGTGAAGTATGTAATACTTCTTATCTTTCATGCCCTCCCTTTGCTAATCATAATTTAGGACTGACTTGAGGCATAGGCAAAACTTGCAATCACCCTGGGCAGTGGAATAAGTCAGTCAAAATCACATTACCTCAGACGTGGTGGGGGAGGGCTCTGGCCTTTCAGCAGCAAGGTCTGTGCCCAACATCTTCAGCTTGTTGCTGGGAACCAGCAGGGATCCATTGGCTCAGCCTCAGTACACCAACGACTCACAATGCTCAGGGAGAACCAGAAAAACCCACAGTCTGAAGCCTCCACTTCTTCCTGGGAAATGTCATAATTTAACCTTTAGGCAGCAGTGGAACAGTACACAGCTACTCTGGTGAGAAGTGGAGGAAAACTCATGGGTTGAAATAAAACCGGTTTTAGTAGAAAAATAAAAGAAATAATAGTAGTAATAATAATAATAAAGACAAACAATGATAATAATATTGTATAAAAGAATATATTTAAATACAAACTCTTACTGCCCAATGATTACTCCGTCCCAAGTAGTGATTTCAGCAAACGCAGCAATAGTAGTGAGCACAAAGTTCACAGCAATTGCAGTCACTGCAGCAAACACAGATATCGCAGCAAGTGCAACAACAGCAGCAAGCAGAACTCTGAACAGAGAATCTAGGTCACCTGCCTGCCCCTTGGGTAAATTTACATTTTTATACTGAGCGTGATGTTATGGTATAGAATATTTCATTGGCCAGTATAGGTTAGCTGCCCTTACCCTGCACCTGTACACTACCAAAACAGGGGAAACTAAGAAATCCTTACTTTCTCAGCAACAACTAAAATCATCAGTGTATCAACACTCCTCTCACACTAAAAATCTAAAAACGAGCAGCTGCTGGGAAGAAAATTATCTGTTTTGCAGCCGAGCGTAAATATTACTTAGCACAACCAAAACCATATGCGTTATCATCATTATCCCGACACTAAATCCAAAATGTAGCAGCTACTGGAAAGAAAAATTAACTCTATCCCAGCTGAAACCAGAACAGAAATCAAACAGGGCAGGACCAAGGATCTGATCCTGGAGGAGGAGGTATTCCCCTACTCTTTGGCCAGTTTTGCTATCAGGGAACTGCACACGCACAGGAAACCACAGACCAGAATGAGGTGCAGAGACATGGGAAAAAATATCCCCTACTATGGTTGTGTCACTTATTTAATACTTGCACAAGGAATAACTTGAAGAGAACACTCTCTTGTCTCACCAGGGAACCACAGGCTGGACACAGAGCCAACTGAGAAGGACAGCCTCTGCCATAAATATGAGTGCTATTTAACAGTCCCCAAAGACAATATTATTTTACTTAATCCTGAGAGCAATACATTTGTATTTCGCTATACTCCTGAGATATCTGAGGTCGATCCTGACTAGTCCCAGCTGAATTAACTGATAACAACCAGATTTATCCCACTTAACTTCAAGCCACTCACTGTGGCATATAATTTGAGGATAGCCTGACTCCACTGTATTTCCTCTGTAAGCAATGGAAAGATCAAAATGGGATAAAACTGACTTCTGAAAGTAATACTATCTTTGTTGACTGAAAAGTGATTTTGACTTCAAATCAGGCACCTTTATTATGTCTGAAGCTAAGGGGGAATGAATCACTCCTCTGCAACTTCAGATATTAGGTTTGGTCAAGACTATAGTCTCGATCCAGGCTAGTTCCTATGCCAGGGCTGTATTGAATAAAGTCTAGGCTTCACTGCATGGGTTGATCTGCTGCTGCTGCAAACTAAAAGCGTTTCCTAAAGGTTATGTAATTCATGTAGTTAATTCCCAGCAAAACAGGCAGATTCACAGAGCGGGTTTTAATTCACGTATGCCTTCATCTTCTGAGTGCAAACCATCTTTCAGAAACCCAGTAATTCTGAAGAAAGTGTATTTCCTGAAACCATACTTCTGCCCTTCACCTCCCATAACTCTACTCCTTTAGGAATTTTCCCTTTAGTTATTTTATACTGTATTTGTATTCAGAGCTTTTGCTCTACACTTGGTAGAATGAATATTTTCACAATTCCTTTTTGCATCAGTGAAACTCTGAGCAGAAAGTGCTTTTCAGGCTGGTTAGGAAAATCATCAGTTCTATTTGCTATACTGCTTTAGTGGGACATATAACTCCTCTTCATCCAAGAGTGGTAATACCCAGAGTAAACAGGTGATAAAGAAAAATCATTGGGATGCTGTAAAACACCAGACAGAACAAAGTACATTGACTGGTTTGGCTCCAAGGACTGATTTTATGTATTAGTGTTATTCTATTCATTTGTTAACTCTGCATATGAAGGAACTTAGTTACCCACAAAGTAGTATTAAATAAACCTTAATTTTTTGTTCCCTTGCAGTCCCCCACTTCCTCAATATGTACATTGGAAGCTTGCAATACACTGGGGTCATAATTCTTCCAGACAAAGTCAAATAATATATTGTAAGTACTAGTTCTCATGTGTACAATATTTTGGCAAGAACACAACCTTATGAGGAAAGTATACCATTGCCTAAAGAAGAATTGTTATATTCATGCAAGGAAATGAAGGTTTACCTTCCTTTAATAGTTTGCCCAATAACTGATACCAAATTCTTTTATTTATTTATTCATTCATTCATTTAAGGAATGGATTGCTCAAAAGATATGAAAAATATGTTTGAAAGCATGTTGTCAGTCTTGAATAGCCACAAAACAAGCCCTGGGCAGAATTTGATTAAAATGTGAGAAGAAGAGCTAATTAGCTTATCTTGAGTTTCCTTGTCACTTACAAAGAACTATTTCTAAAAGGCTTACTTTACCCTAAGATGAAGAAATTATTAACTTAATGCAGAAAGTGAAGGAAGTTCTATAGTCTGAATAATCCAGAAGGTCAGACTAGCTGATAAGAGTTGTTCTTCATTGGCCAGTTTAATAGATAATCAGTTTAGTGATCACCACTGACCAAGTCTAGTTTTGTTCTTTATCTTAAGAGACAAATTTGAAACAACACAGTGCTGATTTCAGCTAAAAGCTTAAGGTACCACCACAAGGAAAACTAGTTTCTGTGAATTAACTCTTTGATGTATTTCCATTCTCTCTAGAGCTTCCAAACCAAGTATCAACTTCTTCAGCTCATGTAGAATCTTCAGATATTTTCCAGTGGTGTTCACATCCTCTGATAACGCTGACTATACAGGGAAGGTATAAATCTTCCTGCAAAGCAGATAAGTTGCCCAGATATTGCAGTTAGAAAATGAAATGAACAAAGTGTCAATTTCCATATGATATAAACAAAGAACATGATGCTAGTTTAATGTGCAGAAAACCAATAAATATATTCACTCCATCTGTGGCCAAGCCACAAATTTAGAAAGATGAAAATCTGTGTCAAGAAGAAATGATTTCTGAAAATGCTGTGTTTAAATATCAGAAACAGTATGCAATTTAAGGAAATATGATACAAATAGAAAGTAGATATGTGTGCATTACTGCTGTCCCATAATTTGAAAATCATGTGATAGCACAGCAGACTTTTAGTGTATTGGAGCAAGAAATTTAACAGATTCAAGTATTGATCATTACAAACTATCTAAAAGGCTGCTTACTATCTTACAAACTATGAAAGCAATAAGACCATGTTATCTTATCCCAAAATACAGTCAGAGGGGATCTTGTCAGACTTCAGTTGGAACGTCACTAACAATGGCAGGCAC
Organism: Dromococcyx pavoninus; assembly: GCA_033558185.1. Lineage (NCBI taxonomy): Eukaryota > Metazoa > Chordata > Aves > Cuculiformes > Neomorphidae > Dromococcyx > Dromococcyx pavoninus. The sequence goes on from JAUMJL010000208.1 coordinate 2,808,095, forward strand.
TTTCTTCTTCACAATGTTTGTCACAACACATTTATACCTGGAAATAGATGGATGCTGTTTCTTGTCTATGAGGATCTTATTAGACACTCTGTCAAAGGCGTTACTGAAGTCCACTTAGACGATATCGAGTTCTCCCCTCATGTACCATGATGGTAATTTCATCATAGAATTTTATCAGTTTGGTCATTTTTTACTTCCCCAATAGACATGAATAATCAGTTGGCAAGATTGGTCTCACAATGATGTCTGTCTGTTCCCTCAGGACTTGTGGGAACATCCCATCAGGGTTAATTGACTTATGTATGTCCAGTTTTCTTAAGTATTCCCTAACCAGATCCTCTTCCTTGAAGGCTACATCCTCCTTGCTCCAGATTTTCCCCCTGTTCTCTGGGAACTGTGATTCCTGAAAGCCAGTTTTGCTAGTAAACACTGAGGCCAATAAGGCATTCTGTACTTCAGGCTTTTCCAAATTTTGTGTAACCAGGTCACCCATCTCATTAAACAATGAACCCACATTTTCCCTAGTTTTCCTTTTAGTCACCTATGTCTTTCTAGAAGGCCTTCTTGTGTTTTTTTAACAGCACTTGCTGGATTCATCTCCACTTGGGGTTTGGCTTTCCTAATTTCATCCCTGCATGATCAAACAAAGTCTGTGTATAATTCCCAAGTTGCCAGTCCTTGCTTCTGTCCTCTGTAATCTTCCTTTTTGTGTTTGAGTTTGGTCAGGAGCTCCTCATTTATCTGCAAATGCCTCCTGACATTTTTGCCCAACTTCCTACTGAATGCAGAGGAGATTCTTAAATATTAATCAACTTTCTTGGGACTTTCTCTTCCAGGTCCTTATCTTTTGGGGCTCTTCCAAAAAGATCTTTGAAGAGGTCAAAGTCTGAAGTCCAAGATGGTGAGCTTGATTTTTACCTTGCTTCCTCTCCTCAGCATCCTGAACACCATCATCTTTTGGTCACTGAAGCAAAAATCACATTTTAATTTCACATCCCCAACAACCTTCTCCTTGTTAGTAAGTATGAGGTCCACTAGAACATCTCTCCTCACTGACTCCTCTATCACTTGAGTCAGGAATTCATATTTATTTCTTGCTTTGACACTGTTTTTCACAGAGAAACTGGCTGCCATGGGCCTGGACAGGCCCACCTTCTGCTGGGTGAAAAACTGGCTGGTTGGTCGGGCCCAGAGGGTGGTGGTAAATGGAGTTAAATCCAGTTGGAGATCGGTCACGAATGGTGTTCCCTGGGGTTCAGTGCTGGATCCAGTCCTGTTCAGTATCTTTATTAATGACCTGGACAAAGGGATCTAGTGCACCCTTAGCAAGTTTGCAGATGACACCAAGCTGGGTGGCAGTGTTGATCTGCTTGAAGGAAGAGAGGCGCTGCAAAGAGATCTGGACAGCCTGGATCGATGGGCTGAGACCAACCGGATGAGATTTAACAAGGCCAAGTTCAGAGTCCTGCACTCGGGCAACAACAACCCCATGCAGTGTTACAAGTTTGGGGAAGAATGGCTGGAGAGCTGCCTGGAAGAGAAGGACCTGGGGATGTTGCTCGATAGCCGGCTGAATATGAACCAGCAGTGTGCCCAGGTGGCCTAGAAGGCCAATGGCATCTTGGTCTGTATCAAAACCAGCATGGCTAGCAGGACCAGGGAAGTGATTGTACCCCTGTACTCAGCACTGGTGAGGCCACACCTCGAGTACTGTGTTCAGTTCTGGGCCCCTCGCTAAAAAAAGGACATTGAGGTGTTGGAGCGTGTCCAGAGAAGAGCGACAAGGCTGGTGAAGGGGCTGGAAAAGAAGTCTTATGAGGAACGGCTGAGGGAACTGGGGTTGTTTAGTTTGGAGAAGAGGAGACTGAGGGGAGACCTCATCGCTGTCTACGGCTACCTGAAAGGGGGCTGTGGGAGAGCGAGTGTTGATCTCTTCTCTCAAGTGACAGGTGATAGGACAAGGGGAAACAGCCATAAGTTGTGCCAGGGGAGGTTCATACTGGATATTAGGAAGAAATTATTTACCGAAGGGGTAGTCAGGAACTGGAACAGCTGCCCAGGGAGGTGGTTGAGTCACCATCCCTGGAGGTATTTAAAAAAAGGATAGATGAGTTTTTAAGGGACATGATTTAACGGATGATGGGTGCGGTTGGACTCAATGATCTCAAAGGTCTTTTCCAACAGAAGGATTCTATGATTCTACTGCCTTGCTTTACTTCCTCACATTATTAATATATCTTCCCAGTGTATATGACTGCTAGATACGAGATAATTGTTCTGAATGAGTAAAAGCTGACTATACGACTTCACAAATTGGAGAAGAAACGTAACTAGTCTTTGTGGCCCACAAGAAAGCTCTGGAGCAGTAAGTGGGAAAGAAGAGAACACAGAAGACCAAATGATACAAAAGGAAATTCACTAGCAAGTAAAAGGAAAAATCATCAGAGGAATAGTATCACTCCAAATTGTAAATGAAGAGGAAAAGCTAAGTAGAATACTTGTTTGCCTTTCAAGGAATCAGCTCTGAAATGCTATTCATAGTTTGACAGCTGTAAGACACCACTGGTTTTCCCATCTTTCTATTTTCTGAAATGTGCAGGCATTAATTAAAATAGAAAGGGCCTGTAAAACCTCGGGGTGCTATACGTTGTTTTACAGTCAAGGTTCCAGATTTTAACTTTCTTTTTCTCAAAACACTATCATACTTAAAAGAGATATCTTTCTCCTTTTAGCACTTCATTTTCATTTCCTCCTACCTAATGTCAGCAATAACTAGTGCTTCAGCAGCTTGTTATTCATTAAATACTCATTTAAAACACCTTTTCTTCTGTATACTTTGGACTCTAAATAGTGTTTTGATACCTAGAGCCTTTTATAATATAAGCCTATTTTTTTTCCAAATACAGTCTACCTTGATTTCTTTAAAACAAGACTTTTAATACACTTTATTTTATTTGTCAGATTTCCAGGCTTAGTTTTAGTTAAAATGCTTAATGAAAATAATAAAAATATTGCTCGCAAGTTCAACAAAACTAGGGAAAAAATTATCCTATAAAACAAACCTTATAAATATATTATTCCAGTTCACTTTTACTATTCACTACACGTCTGCCAGAAATAAAACCCAAAATATTTCTGAATTCAAATTGTAACACATGGTCTCTAAAATCTTGCAGATGTACCCACTACCTTTAAAAATAAAATATTGATATATTTGACCATCTATTTAATTTTAACACAGCATGAGGTTGAAGTCATCAACCATACAGCCTTAGGCACCTATCTTCATTTTCAGACTTAAGCAGGGTTTTTCATAGAATAGTAGAATCTCTGGGCCTGTCCAGCCAGCCAGTTCTTAACCCAGCTGAGAGTGCACCTGTCCAAGCCATGGGCTACCAGTTATCCAGGAGTATGCCATGGGAGACAGTGTCAAAGGCTTTGCTCAAGTTCAAATAGACTACATCCACAGGCTTCCCTTCATCCACCAGGCGGGTTACCTGATCATAAAGGGAGATCAGGTTGGTCAGACAGGACCTGCCCCTTACAAAGCTGTGCTGGCTGGGTCAGATCCCATGTCCATCCTGAAGGTGCTGTGTGATTGCACTCAGGATGATCTGTTCCATAACCTTGCCAGGCACTGAGGTCAGGCTGACAGGCCTATAGTTGCCTGGGTCCTCCTTGTAGCCCTTTTTGTAGATTGGCGTGACATTTGTCAACTTCCAATCATCTGGGACCTCCCCAGAGAGCCAGGACTGTTTGTAGATTATGGAGAGTGGCTCGGCAAGCATTTCTGCCAACTCCTTCATCACCCTGGGATGGATGCTTAAATTTTCATTATATTGGGAAAGCTCTTCCAAAGGACAATTCAAAACAAGGACCCTCTCTCTAGGAAGACACAGGCAAGACTACCTGCATAATAAACTCACAGACTTAGTTACTTAAACTTGGTATCCAAGTTCCAACTTTTCCTTCCACTACTTCTTTTTGATATATGCAAAAACGTAGACAGAAATAAAGTTTTCAGGAAAGGCTCTGGGTGTCCTGGTGGACAACAAGTTGAATCAGCAAGGCACACTTTGCAGCAATAAAGGGCAACAGCCTTCTCAGCTGCATTAGCAGTTGTATATTTTTGTACGCCACTACCTCGTGGGAGTATATGAAGAGAGAAAGACAGACACGTCCTGGAGGTGCACAGTGGCATGAATAGGAGGTGAATATGAACTGGCAGTGTGCCCAGGGGTCCAAGAAGACCAATAGCATCCTGGCTTGCATCAGAAATAGCCTGGCCAGCAGGACTAGGGAGGTGATCACCTGCCTGTATTCACCTCTTAAATGCTGTGTTCAGTTATGGACCCTTCACTACAAGAAAGACGTTGAGCTGCTGGATCATGTCCAAAGGGCAGTGAAGCTGGTGAAGGATCTGGAGCACAAGTCTTATGAGGAGCAGATAAGGGAACTTGGAATATCTAGTCTGGAGAAAAGGGTGCTGAGGGGAAACCTTATCGCTTTCTCCTGAAATGAGATCATAGTGAGGTGGGTGCTGTGTTTTCTCCAAAGCAGCAAGAAACAGGAAGAGAGAAAATAGTATCAGGTTGCATCAGGGCAGGTTTAGATTGGATATTAGGAAATATTTTTTCACTGAAAGTGTTGTCAAGAAATCGAACAGGCTGCCCAGAGTTGTAGTGGAGTCACTGTCTCTGAAGGTATTTAAAAGACATGCAGGTGTGGTGCTCAGGGACATGGTTTAGTGGACTGGCAGTGCTAGGTTAATGGTTGTACTTGATGATATTAAAGGTCTTATCCAACCTAAACTATTCTATGATTCTATGGCACAGGGCAGCAGACACAAGCAGCAATATGATTAGTTATTAGGAAAAAAATCACCCTTTGAGAGTGTTCAAGCACTGGAACAAGTTGCACAGATATAATTTGGGACCTCCACCCTTGGAAGTATTTAAATTTTTCCTGAATAAACACCCTGATCAGCCAGGTCTAATTTCAAAATCAGTCCTGTTTTGACCAGGAGGTTACACTAGTTTGCTTTCAGAGGTCTTTTCCAACCAAAATTATTCTATTACTATTAAGGACAGAGATCTTAAAGCAGAAATTTGTTGCATCAGCTGTGTTTTCTTGTCAAGCTACTGCCAAAACAGTGCTTACAAATATTCAGAGAGAAAAAAATTACACTAAAGAACTCTTTTTTTTCTCTAACTCTTTTGATCACAAATGGATCTGCTCAGTTTAGAGAAAAACTCTAAGAGGTTCCTCAGAGGTAAATGGTCAAAGTTGCCTAGAGACTTGCTCCTATTCACCTCCATTTTTAGCCAAGATGCATTGCCAACCAATACTCTGAAGGATGTATCAGAAAAATATGAAACAGACTGAAAAGGCCAGTTGAGGTCTTCCAGTGAATCCACTCTGAGGAGAGAGGAATGCGTCTATGGGGTTTGCACATCATCAGTTAAGTCTCATTTCCTAACTTTTATGTGGATGTCGCTTTAACTCATTTAAAAAGTATCTTAGTCGCTAATCCACTTCAGAATGATAGGCATAACAGATGCAAATTTGTACCCTGTAACACATGTTGCTTCTGATTAAAAAGCACAGTACAACAACTAATGTTAATGAATTCTGCATACCATAAATAGTGAATTACCCTTGCCAGTACAAACATCCACAAAGGCAAACCTTCACAGAAAGGAGCATCAAAGAGGATCAATTGGGATCTCCTTTCTAAAGAGGGATTACAAAAGGTTACTTGCACAAATCTGTCAGTTACTATTGACTTTTAACGATACTCCATGATATTAGTCTGCCTTTCAAATACCAACTCCTGTCCACAGTCTCAAATTTTCAGCATGCACAAGAGGATAGCCAGCATTATATGACTCATCCCTTTCACACGCCTGTTCACTTGTATTGGTTCATAACCTGAAGCACTATGACTATACCTTGGATTCCCAAAACATGAATCTGTCATTCAAATCTTCTAAAAACATGCATTATCTTATCAATGAAAACTCCTCTAACATATGGAACAGAGCAGCCTTCAGTATTGAAGTATTCATAGGTATTTTGCTGCATGCAGGATGCAACAAAACTCCCACTCTCCTTGCAAACCATTATATTAAATCATCCTCATTTGCGTAATATTATTGACTTTACCAATCTTGTATTGAAAAATTAAGAAACTTGGCATTTTTTAATGCTTTATCCACAGTCCAAAATGTAAAAGTTTGATCCACTTGCTCGATGACTGTTGCTGATACCCTTAAAAATGTTGAATGTTCATATCAATGTTTGAAAACATAAATATTCTAATTTTTCCACTTTAATTAAATGAATGTAAAGGCTGAAATTCTCAAAGAAAACACAAAGTAACTAGGTATTCAACATGCACAGAACAATATCTTTGTAAATGCATGTGTCTAAATTCTTGAGCTTGTCATAAAAACACAGTCAGAATAAGATAAATATCTGAACAGATATTACATTTATATACACACTACATAGGTCTAATTGAAATACTAAAATCACACTTCAAGTCTGATGGCAGATTTCTCCAAAGTTCATGCATTCTGGATACATGAACATCAGTGTGCTGGTTTTGGCTGAGACAAAATTAATTTTCTTCTTGGTATCTAGTATGAGGTTATATTTTGGATTTGTGCTGAAAACAGGGATGGTTTAGCTGCTGCTGAGCAGTGCTTGTGTAGAATTAAGGCCTTTCTTGCCTCGCACTCCACTCCACCAGCAGGAAGCTAGGAGAGGGCACAGTCAGACCAGCTGACCTCAAATGACCAAAGGGTTATTCCATATCATATGACATCGTGCTCAGTATATAAATTTGGGGAAGAAGAAGGAAGTGGGGGACATTTAGAGTTACGCATCTGTCTTCCCAAGTAACCGCTATGCATGCTGAAACCCTTCTTGCCTGGAGCTGGCTGAGCACCTGCCTGCTAATGAGAAGTGGTGAATTCATTCCTTATTTTGCTTTGCTTGCCTGCATGGCTTTTGCTTTATTTTCAAAATTGTTTTTACCTCAACCCATGAGTTTTCTCACTTTTACTTTTCTGATTCTCTCCCCTGCCCACTGAGTAGAGGAAAAAACAAGTGGCTGTGTGGTTCTTAGCTGTCAACTGAGATTAATCCACAACAATCAGCTAAACATGATGACCTGTAAAACACTCTGATTTTAGATATATTGTTTTGACAAAAAGCATTTCTAAATAGTGCATTAAATTCATTTTAAAACACCCCAAAACATTCAGAATAATTTCAGTTGCATTCAGAGGATCTTTATACTGTCACAAGGCATTACATCCTTTACGGACATCTCAGACAAGTGTTGGCATAAGAGAGTTGGGGAATAAGATGCATATGTTCTCATAATGTATTTACAAAAATGTAGAGAGAACATATGGTAGATGCTATCATCAATGTTACAGGAAAAATTGTTGTGTACCCCATTCTCCATTTCTGATGAGAACTGCAAATAAAAATAACATGGACAAAGTAATACCCTGAGTGACAAAACAGGTATTTATGAATCACAAAATGGCAAGACGGCTACCATTCACCCAATTGCTTTTGAAAAGTATTATGATACAATGGTTAAGAAAGACAAAATGGATCTAAATTACTACAACTTTCACAGAGAAAACTTTAGCTGATTTATGCAAGAAGAATTATCACTTTTCTAAAATAGACATCTGGCAGAGTTAAGGATATCTGTCCTCCATTCCATGCTACTTTGAGAATCAGATATTCAAGACCATTTTTCTGCTCATTAAGTTGAATTATATCCCAGTTTCAATCAGAAAATTCAATGAAGTTAAAACAATGACATTATTCTAGCTTTATTCAATGAGAATAGAAGTCTACTACATGACTACAGTTATTAACTATCCTATAAAAACTGGACTTAACTACTAATGTAGTGTAAACATTAGTATAGCAAGTTTTACCATTAAATTCTCCAAGAGTTTTCACTATCACTTAGGAACATCTGAGGCAAGTACATGGAGACTTATTTCCAATTTTTCATCCAAAATATTTAAAAATGTGTGCTGTGCATTTCCTTTGTATTAAAAGTGTAATTTTTGACAAAAAAAAAAATCCCATTTCAAACCACTTTATATACTGAAGGTCAAGGAAGAAAAGAACAAGGACAGAATTGCAAGAGAAGATGGAAAGTCATAGTCTCTTTTACACTGACAGAATCTTAAAAAGTTTTATGTGCAATTGAAGAAAATGAAACTCCATTTATTTTGTTGTGAATGTTCTGGGGTATACATTTCACAAACTTTTCCATTGCAGATGTTCCAAGAACTGGATTTCATGTGAGTTTTGATAAGTCTCTACTTAGAATACACTTTCAGAAATTAAATAGCAAAAAATAAGGAATGGTATACAAGAATGTTCTGTTAGGAAAACGAATGGAAGATCTATATAACAGATGCCCTTAGAGAGTCAGTAGTAAGTGTCTCCTAGAGTGTGATTCATTTGACCAGTCACAGAGGTCTGAAGAAGGACTCTAGGTCTGAAAATGACAAAGGTTGCCTACATTCAGCAGATGGAATGGCTTCAGGCACAATCCATCTCATCTAATTTCAACAGCTAAAATTCAACTGCCTCAGCTGGTAGTAGGAGGTGCTGCTGAGGGTATCAAACAACTAAGGATGGTTTGTACATTTATTTTCAGGATCTCAAAAGCTTATTGGAGTTCACAGGATGCTCTCTTGGTCTGCAGCTCCTCTTCTTACAAAACTACCCTCCTGACCTTTTGGAAAGACCGGTGGTTGAGGAGAGAAAGAGAAGAGTTTCCACTTCTGATCGTTTACTGATGACTAATGGCAAAGTAAGCTGACTTTTCTGCTTACTACGTGTCACTGAGGCTACTACTGTCAGGCCTGCACAGTTCCAAGATAAGAAGTGTCCTTTAGAGTCATAGAATCACAGAATATTCTGGAGTGGAAGGGTTCATTAAAAATCATCCAATTCAGTCCCTTTGCAATAAACAGGGACATCTTCAACTAGACCAGGTTGCTCAGAGCTCTGTCCAACATGATCTTGAACGTTTCTAGGGACGAGGCCTCCACCACCTCTCTGGGCAACCTCTTCCAGTGAGTAATCAGCCTCAATGTTAAAAAAAAATCTTCCTTATATCTAGTCTAAATCTACCCTCTTTCAGTTTAAAACCATCACCCCTTGTCCTAGCAAAACAAGTCCTACTAAAACATTTGTCCCCATCCTTCTTATAAGTTGCCTTTTAAGTACTGAAAGTCTGCAATGAGATCTCCCAAGAACCTTCTCTTCTCCATGCTGAAGAATTTCAAATTTTTCAGCCTGTCTTCACAGCAGAGGTATTCCATCCCTCTGATCATTTTTGTGGTCATCCTCTGGAACCACTCCAACAGGTCTTTTATGTCAGAAATATTTTAAATATCTAATTTATTGTGTATCAGGGAAATATCTTTGCAGCTCAATGGATTTCTGCATGAAAATTCCCTCTTAGAAGAGGTTGGTTAAAAAAATAATATATGAAATTTAAAAATCTGGGTTTATATACAATCCAAGCTACCATGACCTGGAAAAAAACAGCATAAGGAACAGACGTTAGATAATATAAGGGCAATAATTTATAGGGTACTTCTTCCATCCATAATTCCCTTTCAAAATATTGATATCTTTTCAGATAACAAAAATTGAATAAATCTTTACCCAGAAATTTGTCATTTTGTCTTACTAGGATAAACAAGTACTTGAGACGGCACATGAACCAAAAGAAAAGATGATTCAAAGAAAAGATATTGATTTTTTCATGTGAAATATGACTGTTCCATATTGAGGACAAGAAAAACAGAACCATCCAGTGGTTACTATTATATAGTCTTTTATATAGACCAGAGCTACAAAGTTACTTACACTGTTATGGCACTTTTATAATAAAATAGGTATTTCTGTCTATATAAATAGAATCTGCTTTTAGAAATTTAAATCAAACAATGTAGAAATTTTTGACTTGTAGCACAGTCATAACTAGCAACCACACAGAGAAACAAATCTACCTTTATGAAATCTGACATATGGTTTCCTCGTAGATAAATGCTTTGTTGGTAAAAAATGATTAGCTGCACTTTAAACAGATAATTATTACTACAATAGCATATTTTAATTAATATATTGCTAATTTTGGCATTCAACAAGCATGATTTTTGTCTTATTATTAACATTATCACATGAAATATATTTTTATACAATTTGAATCACTTCCATTCTTCCAGTACAGACTGATCCACTATAATAACCAAGACTCATTTTATTCCTCGGGATTCTGCTTCAATTATCATAAGAAACAAAATTATTTGCTTGATTAATGGCAGTAAAATAAAAATATGAGATTGCCTATTTATGACCTATAAAATTTACTGGAATTAAATTAGGAAAATTCAAATGGAAAGCAAACAAAACTTGGACCTTAACAGGAGGCTTGTGTCAGAGATAGGTTTCTCTAGTTGAAAGACAGGCCATACAACATTTTTTAAACTCTGCAAAGGTTTGAAAAAATTCAGGAAAGACTTGCATAAATCCACACTGCTACACAACAAATGAGATCTGCAGTCTTAAATTTGATATTCTGCAAACTCATTCCACAAAACTGTTAAAAGTTGTGAATGTTTCCCTGTGCATGTCTTTAACACATACATGCTCACCGCAATGACACATAATGTGGTAATAAGAAATTTTATTCATGCTGGATGCAAAATCACAGGTGTTTATTCCTAAGCATTAGTTCAAGCTTCTAATATCTGAGGCCAACAAGGGTTTTGGTTGGCCCTTGGAGAGAAAGATAGCCTCGCTTCAGAGATTTGAATTCAACAGCCATAATGACTGCGAAGGATATGAGCCTTGCATCACACTGGTAGCTGTGTGCCTCCTCATCCCACAGCTAGTCCAAACATCGACTGAGTATCTATATGTCAGCACAGGCACTGCTTTGAAAAGATGCAGTGTGCAGTTTTCCCTCACACGCCGCAGAAATCAGATCTCAGCTGAAGAAATGCGCACCAGTTGGCAGCTCTGGTGGTCTTCTCTGCTTCTTTCCCACTTTGTCTTTCTATTGCTATCCTTGAAGAGTAAAAGGCTATTTAGAAGATATTATGACCTAGAAGGGGGATGGTTATTAGCTTTCACGTACCCTCCTCAGGCTATAGCTTTAACATTTCTGCTGTGGCTGTCCAGGAAAATAGCACGATCTTCATCTGTTATACTTTCTTGCCCTCTGCTGGCAAAACTATCAACCGAATGCATAGAACTGACTCCTTTAAAGTTCCTTTTCCAATTGATCATGAAACTAACTGACTTTCTTCACACAATCTTCACTCAAAACCCTCATAAGTAATACTAAAATATTTTGTTTATAAACAAACCTCCTAACAATTAATCCTGACCATTATTCAGAACCAGGCCAAGGCATTGTTATGTAGCATCTCGTCTCCAAAACGTACTTGCTTGAAATCACAAGGAAAAAATGAGGGGGAGTGGAGACCAAACAATTGAGAGGCAGTTGGGGAAATGTAATACGCTTGTGGTTTCCTACAACACAAAGGAAACACAGATGCTGGTATTATATGGAAATAAAGGATAATTGTATTTTCCACTTTAATAAACTATATTTGTTTTGTGATATTTTAACAGAATAAGTGTAAGAATAAGGGTAGCAAGTTTTATACAATTATTAATGAACAGCATGCATACGTTTTTGTAGTCACAATCAAGGAAGAATTCCTTATAACAGAAACTAAATTACTATGGGGACATATTTGTGAACCTTCCAAGAATTTCTGGGAGAGATTTTTGCTTCTGGGGTTTGTGCCTTCCAAGACCTCATGTCTCCAGCTTTCTCTAAACACATACAGTTTCTCCTGAATAGCAGTTGGAAAAGCAGTCAGGTTCTTTGGCTGTATTGTCATCATTCTCCTTTTCATCAAAGAGCAGTTATGGTGGATTAAAAAAGTAATGTCACCATGTCACAAAGAAGAAAGGATGTCTCTTTGTTAAGTATGCCACTGGGAAGGACCTCTCTGACTTTTAATGCCTCTTCAGGCCTTTCAGACTATCAGTAGTTCCCTCCTGTGAGCCATGAACCTTTGCAGAAAGTCTTTCTGCACTTAAGTAACCTTCTGCTTTCTATTTAGTGACCTTAATCTTCAAAATTACAGGGTATTTTCATGGCAAGGAGAGTTTCCCTTACACACCCTTACACAGCGTGGAATGGTTCACATGAACAAGCACATCACACTTAGGAAAATTAAAATTTTCTTTCAGGCATTCTTCTTTCAGTGAATACTTTCAAAGGCCTGGTCTTAACTTGATACTGCAAAAAAATAGTTATCTCTGCTGGGATAAAACAGATGGAAAACGGATGTGAGTATTCACGTTTCTCTTTTCAGCTGCAGTCAAGTCCCTTTTCAGATAGTCAGTTGTTTTACAGCGACTGCTTCAATTCATCATACTATATTGTGCTAATATCCATAAGTTCCCAGATTTGTTCCATAACACAAACCAGATTTTAAAGGATTTGTTTTGGGAAATATCACGTTTCTGCTGGCAGTACAAAGAGCATCTTCGCTCCTGTAGCTGATCACCTAATGACCTTACCGTCACCAGAATGTCTTTTTACTCAAAGTAAGGTCAAGTTCTTTTAACTTTTTAAAGCATTTTAACAGCTGGAAGCAAAATGTAGATCCAGAAAAATTCAGTCAAGTCCTCAACAGACTGTTACAGAACTACAGACTACAGATTGAAATAAATTCATCCAAACTGCATTTATATAGATTCAAATATAAGGATGTTTTATGAATACATCTATAGGCAACATCCATTACATCATCTGTCACTGTCAGCTTCCACACTTGTGCTGCAGAGATATAGTTTCCTTTTGCCTTAATTTTTTTCCAAAAACAACATCAGAGATAATATATTAGCAACATGGTATGAGTCAGGGAATAAGTGATGGCATGCAGAGCTTTTCATTTCAAGAATATAAGTCCAAGTTCACTCCTCCAGCAACCTATCGAAAATGAGTTCATTTTCCAAATCCAATTACTTTGGTTTTATTTTCCAAATCCAGGAAATATGTTCACATCACAAATAACATCAGAGTAGAAGATAATTCTCTTAAAGTTTTTAGCATAAGGTCAATGATTACATGAGGTTAAAACTGATGTATCCTCGTTTACTTCAGGTTTTCCTCACCTGTCAGGATGCCAGCGCAGAGAGGTTCACCGGGCCAGTTCCTGCAGGGTGGTCACCATGTTATGGGATCTCATTGTCAAAAGAGGGACAAATCAGGACATTCACCGAGGAGCCAGGATCTGACTTTTTTAGATCAGTTCAGAAAGAAGTTGGTGGGGAAAGGAATGTAACATATTTTGAGCTACAGCTGTGTCAAAACAAGTCTTTCTGATCTCAGAAAACAGAGTTGCCACACAGTCCTGTCATACTGCTTGCTTTCTGTCACAGTTTGAATGTACACAGTATTGTGCACATTTCAGAATGTGGGTAAGGGTTCCTGTACTATATGTTTAACGCAGTTTACATCAGGGGTGACCAAATTGATTTAAAGGAGAAGTTACGGTGCCCAGCAACACTTATTTGACATCCCTTAACAGAAAAGAGGAACAGAAGCTCTTGAAATCTAGGTTTAAAATGAAAATTTGACCTTCATTTCTCATCTCTATTATTTCGCAAAAAAAAAAATCTTAATTAGATTGAATAGCTTACATGTAAAGTAGTTTAAATAAACACACTCCAAAAAGGACTTTCTGTCAACACCAATAATTATTATGGAGCAAAATAGGGTACTTCAGAACCAACCTGCAAACTGAAATTCAAGAGTTTTGGTGTATGCCAATGTCATGAGTAGCAGATTTGGCTAGGTACTTTTTGCACAAAAAGTTTGACTCGTCTGCCAGCTTTTTCATTTTTATAGTCTTTTTCATAAATAAAAACTGGGTGTGGAATTCCACATTTTTCAGAAGTAAAAAATTTTACACTCACTTTGCTGCAGTTCTCCCTATCCCGTGACAGGCGACAAGTTACCACACAGTACAGTCAGAACAGTACTTAAGTACCTGCAGCCGCTCCTGGATTTGGTGAGTGTGACTGGTTTACTTCTGATGTTTCTTCAACAAGTGCAAGGTCTTGACATAGATACTATTTGCCTTTATTCCAACTAGTAGCACACTGCCAGTCACCTGCACATTCATGTTCTGGTCTTGACAATTAGGTGGCATTTTCTTAAGGATAGATAATTTTCCCATCACATATTACAGTCTTACTCAATCCAGCAGGAATGGAATACAATGATTTGTAGATGTCTTTGAAATTCCCATAGGAATTTTTTTTATCATTTTAGGCATGTCTACAATTTGCGGAAAAGTATGGTCATAAACTACATTATCACAAAAAAAAATAAACTACATTGTCACAAAAAAGTGACAGAGATAAATTCAGTTTTAATATAGATTGACAACTCTATTTAAAGCATTACTTCAAGAGTTAATTGTGCTTACTGGAATTGAAACCAAAGTGAAAAAGAAACCTTGTCTTGCAGTGCAAGGTACAGTCATCCTCAGAACTATACTTCCTTAATGCATTTTTTCCCTTAAGGTCAGATGGAAGAAAAGGGGAGAATCTGCCTGTTAAAAGCATCTCACCAAACAGAGATAGATGGCCTGAAAGCATTACCTGGGATTCACCTCCTTTTTGTAGTGACACTCTGCCATACCAAGCACCTTTAAAGTATCAAGAGAGAGTGCTTTCACCCACATTATACAGTCAAGAACTCTTCAAATACTATTTCTACCTTGCATCTTTAATATTTTCTCTAATTTTAGTTACTCCTAATGGGCAAGTCATAAAGTTAGTCACAACATGCTATATAGAAAGGTCTGTTCTACAGACATTTTTCCAGCAAAGCTCCTTCAGTCAGCACATAGCAGCATTAGCCAACACGCAATTGCAACTTCTTCAGTGAAACTCTTATTTTTTGCAACTAGTTTCACCAAGTAACTGCAGCTCTGCATCCATTCTGTTCTGCTGACATGGAAATGCTGTACCTACACTATTAGGGAGGATCTGGAGTGGAACTGGGACAAAAAAACCAGGATCCAGGGTGGTGGACCTTGCACAGACAGGACAGTGTCTCCTCATAGGGTGCAGTCCCAAGAACCTGCACAGGGCAAGGGAGGCAATGGCGAAGGCTCAGTTGAGCATCCTGGATGAGGCTGGTAGTGAGTCAGGTCTGGGGTCCATTCAGGGAGTCCAGTCAATAAATCAAGATAGTAAGACAAAAGACAGTAGCTTTCCACACCTAATGCTCCATAACAGATGAGGAGACATGGATCATGCAGGTCAATGTGGTTTAGAAATATGTAATTCCTATGCTTGCCACTGAAATAACAGTATGTACATCCTGATTTTGTAAAGACCTAGGAAAGCCCAGAACATGGTAAGGGTGTAAGTCAGACTCAGACCAGCCATTAAGAAGGAACTATGCTGTTCTATGCATTTCTAAAGATTCACGGATCCATTTAATTTTTATATTTTTTTATTCCATTCAGAAGCACACAAACCTCATTCTCATTACACACTGATTTTAATTTGACCTTCAGCAGTGCAACCTGATGTAAGATTGTTATCTGTAAAGTAAATGTACCCACACTTTCATTTGCTGTCTAATCCCAGCCTGCAGCAAATTGTCCCGACTCCAGTTCTGCTGTTGCACCAGAGAAATTCCAGGACTGTTACTCAAACTGAGGGCAGGGCTACAGGAGGAGGCTATGATGGAATGGAAACTATCCCATATTCTGAAATAAAGGACAGATCTGGAGTGGAAATACGCTTAGTCTTTCTGCCACATCTGTTGCAAATGGAGTCATCTGGGTCACTTCTATTGTGGGTCATGATATAAGAAAACTTTTCATGCTGAGGTGTTTGTGGACACGGGTATTTTTATTGGAAACAAAGAATTTGAACAAGGATCATTACGGTTTAAGTTTAAAATAGACTGAATGTAATTTGAGTCACTTCCAAATTAAAATGATTGTTTAAAAATATATGAAGTGCTTCACTGAATTTTAATTTCTCTACTGCAAAAACAATTTTAAAAGATTACAGCCTTGCACATTTTAGAGGGATGTAATCACGCTAGCTAAAACATAAATTTCATACACCACAATAAATTTTAATCATTCTGCACTGCACATATACAGCATTCAAATGTCTTTTTCAAATGTCAAATTAAAATTAATATTTATTACCACACCTCTGAACTAACACATTTACAAAACTGAAGCTCAGGACATTTTCTACCAAGCTATAGCTAAGTCATTTTGTATATACTCAGTTAAGTGTATTCTCTAGAGCGTTAGGAACCCCCAGAATTTCTGAAACACTTAATGGTTTGTTTCACCAAATTCTTCAGGAAAAATCACTTAGGTCAAGTCAAGAAGGGGATTCCAATTCCAGAGCTGTCTTTTCTATCTTGCTAGATCACTGTAAATAAAGCTATAAAGAATAACTGATACTGCTGAACCTTAGACACACAAAAGCTAGTACCTGAGCAAATATATAAAATTAAAGACACACAAGTCATGCTCAAGCCAAAATCTTTGGCTTTGACTCCTCCAGGGCATGGAGGAATTTCATGGGAACTGGACAGGATCTGTAACAACAGCAGCTCCCCAGCAGGGTAGAATAAAGGCCAGGTCCTCAATACCCCCAGTCTGGGGGGAAAAATAGCTCCAGTTGAGAACATCATGGGCTCAGACCCACCTGGAAATGTGTCAAAAAGACCCTTGGTATCTCATCAGAGAAAAAATGTGTTGTTCTTAGTCCCTTCTGCATTGTAAACATTGGAGATTTTCAAACTCGAGTGTCTGTTTTCCCTGATGTAGAGCATGAAGAGGGAGGAGGTTCCTATACTTTTCTCTCTGCAACTCTTATGATAGCATATCAGGTCTTCCCAGAGATATGCGCAAAGGATTTTGTGTGCCCACCATGACCTGTGTGCTGAGTTTCTTAGACCTTCCTAGGACTTTTTTGACTGTATTCACACTCTGCAGCCAAACCTCAGGCACATGGAAGACTTCATGCCTAAATGCATTTATGATACCAGCCCTGTGTTATTTGGAAGCACAAAACTAACAGATCCACTAGCGTCTGCACTCCTAAATCACTTAACCACATTTGAAAAATCTCATTCTTCCCACAAAAGCACTAGCTGACAAAGTGCATAGTGTCAAGCAGTCTGAACCAAATAAAAATCCAAACAGACAGTGTAATTGTTTGTTACTACCCATAAAACAAATAATGTGGCTTTAGATCTCTGGGATAGCAAACTATTTAATTCAAAGAGCAAAATTATAGATACTCCTGCCGTTGTGCACGAGGAAGTTCCTTTTACTGTGTTGAATTCAACCAACTGGCCAATGCCGTTTGTTTGATCTGTACAGAGCACTGCCATCAGTTTTCACTGGCCAGTGTTTTGCAGCAGGACCTCCTAACACCTTACAACATCTATACTAGGGGGTGATGACTGCCTTTTTATAGATGTAGCAAGACACTGGCATTTATTACATTCCTCTACGCTGAGCCACTGAGGCTGTTGTACTTCGTTCAATCAGGGAGACAGACAAAGTCTGCATAAAAAACCGTGAATTGATAATCTTCTAGCTGCACTTGTGGCCATTCTGAGTTTATCTTCTGTGAATGGTTTAAACAAATATGTGACTGGAGGAACCGTTCTCAAAAACCATAATGACCACAAATACTCACTGTCCCACTGGAAGTAGAGTTACTGCTAATCCAATGTGGCACCAGAAACAAAGAGCATCACTTGACATGTCAGGCTAGGCTGGAAAAGACTCTGCCATCCCTTCATAAATGCTCATAACTAAATATTTGCAAATGCTTCCAAGAGAAGAATACTCCTCTGAAATTGTTCTGACAATGATTCGTTATACCCAAGACGCTCAAGAAAGTCCCTTTCCATCTGCAGATCAGATACACGGATAACCTTGCTGTCATACTATGACCTTGCTCATACAGATCCTGGCAAACAAAAAGCACTGCAGCATTTTAATTATACAAGTACACTAAACCACCATGCAAAACTTCCCAGAAATCTCTGCTTCTTTGCTGACGTCAGCACAAGGAGTCAAAAGCCATAATTAACTTCTGATTGAACTTTGATCAGTCAGAATGGATACAGCCTTTGGGCAGTGCCTGGCCTGGGAACTCTGCCAGGCCTGCAAATTCCTACCAGGAAGAGAAGCACTGCTTGATGGTTATCCTTGTCCTCATGTCCTCTCCCAAGGTGTTTGCTGCCCTCCCCTGTCGAGGGCAGGAGGTTGAGCTAGTCTTTGGCCTTGCTTGGCATGGCTTCTCTTTCTTTCTAGGTATGTTAAAAAGAACTTCTTAAAAATCCGAACAGCATCTGAGCAAGGTAGCTCAAAGCACTGGCAAATCACAGGAGAGAAGGGGACATCCCTCCACTCAAAACTGATCACTACCCAAAATTTTCCTGCTCTTCTGGGTTAATTGCAGCAGAGTTTGGTTTCCCACAACACAGACACAAGCTGCCCCAAGAGAAACAGAGGCTGGAAATTATTGTTCCAGGTCTGTCGCAATGACCAGGTAACCCAGCAAGAAAGTGGACTGGAAACTTGACAGGGAAAGACTGCATTTTGTATATCTTTTGTTAAACATGATACATTATTAGCATCATGCTAATATGGGTCACCTAAATGAGCTTCATGAAATTTAGTAAATTTAATGAATTATTTAATAAAAGATTGAGTTTGGCTGGGTGTCAGTCAGCCAGTTAAACAGTGATTGACTGATATCCAGGGAAACAATACTCTGGAGTAGAGGGACCCCACCACTGTGTTGTGATGCCTAAGTAGCTTTGTTAGAAAAAAATGAGATTTCTGGCAGTAGGCATTCCTGGTTTCAGATTCTAGGTCCCATGTTCATCCACTGCTCCTAGTGCTCTTCCCAGGGGTGTTCTGTTACACGCAGACAAAGAAATGTATGAGCTGAATAAATTATTAATTAAAAAACATTTGTTCGACTCTGTACAGACACAATGCCTCTCTCCCCCAAGGCAAAGGTCTTATTCTCAAATCAATCCAAAGTGCCAGGAGAAATGAATGATAGTTTGACTTACCTCTGGTACACTTCAAGAAGAGTGAATGTGAGGAATTAAATGTGCATTGCCTTCAAAGAAGACATCCAGTGTTCTTGGCATTTACCTTAAATCAAAATAAAACAAAACAAAAGAAACAAACAAATCAAAACAACAACAAAAAAAAAGTCAAACCCCTAAACCCTAAAAAAACAGTGAGGTAGGAAGACTGCTTATTTTAAATCTTCAGAGACACAACTTGTCTATGTAATTTTTATTTTGATTTTTTTATACAGATACCTTGTTTTTGAGCAACAATTATGACAAATGAACACCACGGTACAACTTTTTTGTCATTGTTAAAGAATTTAGTTGCAAAATCAAGTGCGAAAAGAATAATTACTTAACTTAGTGTGATCTTCCTCTTCGAGATATCTTGTAGATTGTTCTTTGTGTATGCAAAGATGTTCTTTGTGTATTTTATACACAAAATATCAGATTTTTGCAGCCAAAGCCTGTTGGCAATAAAGTGTCAGCAGTCAACGTACATCAAATATCACCATTACTGCAAAGTAATAACTCAGCTGATTGTCAACACTGCTTCACTTCTAGGGCGGGTTTCTTTCAACCAGACGTAGATACTTTGCTCTGAGCTGGTCATCTCAGGTTCCCTTTAAACTTACAAGGAAGGAAAAGGCACTTTAAGGGTACAGCTCCTGTCAGATGCATTTTACTGTACATATAAGTCTTTATTGCTGAGTTACCATGTTTACCCCTAGAATCACTGGAGAGATGTACTGTCATGAGGGGAATATGGCCATTTCCTGCCTGGATGACACCTCAGAGATGTCTCTTCTTCTCTGCTGATTAGGGCGAATGGGAAGTGATAGTTGTGTCTATACTGTACTTCCCACACTCCCAGTTTTTGAGAACATTTACAAGAATAATTGCCGTACTCTTCACCCAAAAGAATTAAGGATTTTCTCATTAAGTTTTGTCTTTTAACAGGAGAATGCCACAAAAAGTGTCACTCATGAGCAAATTTAAAATTCAAGGCCCTCTGTTTTCTCTTGTCATTCTATCAGACTCACGAGGGAGCTGAGCAATTAAGTATTTGACTAATTGAAAAGTTTTATTTGCCTCTCCATTCATGCTTAACATCCTTCTGTGCTATTTCTGCTTTCTACTTTTATTCCCACTTGCTATATTTGAAATGGACTGAGGATCTTTATGGTAGTTGCTTTAAGAGGAACACTTCCTCGCTGAACAGTCATTTCTAAAGTCCACATTGTCTTTGGACAGGTCTCTTTAACTTTTTTCCTGGATGAAATCATAAACTTCAAAGGATTTTTTCATATGCAGCAACTGACCCACACAGTGTTTGTTTTACTGTGAACAAAGACCATTAAGCACACTTAACAAATACAAGGGCTGAGCTCACTAAAGAAGCCCATATGTTAACTTTTGTAGAGCAGCAATTTTAATCTGGAAACTTCTAGATGATTACAAAGATTCTTGGTGGGATGAAAATGCCTATTTCAATTAACTATGTGCTTTTATTATACACATAAAACTCTTATACATCCAGCAAGGACCACAAGACACACAAAACCCTAAAAATTTAACATCATCTTGAACTTGAATGTTCATAGCAAAATTATCACATACATTAAAGTGAGACAGAAAGCACTGACATGAAAGAAAAACTGTGTTGTTGTCTAAAGTAAATATGAAAAGCAACTTGCCAGTAAGAGATACAGCAAGATTTTTTAAAATATTCTATCTGGAAGACATATGCTTGTTTTCTAAACTGGTAATTTTGCTGTCTCTCATTTTTATATTGAATTCCTGTCTAGACCTCAGACAAGAGGCTCGCTGATTACCCATTTTGGGACAAATTAAGAGACGCAGTCCATTGTGCTACACAAAAGATTTTATTTGTGGCTATGCAGCTGGCTAAGAGCAAAATAGCCAGAGGCAGTAAACAGGCTCTCTCACCTTCCTGAAATTTCAGTTCATAATATGTGCTAATTTCCTAGAAAGTTTACTCTACAAAAAAGGTAATAAATCATAAATCTAGTTTCTTGTCATCTGAAGGACTTTTTTCTTCATGGAACACTATGCAACAATTTTAAATCCACAGATTTTATGAAGAAAAATATCATTGCAACAACACAACATATCTTGAAAGACTAAAAGCTTGCTCACTTTCCAAATGAGAGACTATCACAACATTTATCTGGTGGCATTTTTTAGCAAACTCTACCAGTTTTCCCTGAATCTTTTTTAACTTGCTAGTAATAAGATTATGATCATATATACACTTGTCCTTAATTATTGGATGAAAGGCTGAAGTGAAAAGGAAGAGTCACTAGAATACAACATCTAATCATTCTCATACGCATCCTATACCACGACAGACAGGAGACTGTATTTTGAATGCAGTAATTAGAAATACTCAAGATAATTAAGGATGTTCTCTGGTGATCCTCCTAAATACAACTGTTTCTTGCACAAGCTCTTCAACAAACTCAATAGATTGCTTAAGCAACTTCTGAGCCACATTTTTGTATGCATCCTTAGCATCAGTAGTATACAGCTAATGCATCATATTCAGTAAAATGGCTTTAAGTGATAACAGGTGTTTAACATAATGGAAACTGCTGCTAGTTGGGCAACACATAAATTAATTTTGTTATTTACAGAACCAGATGGTCAATTCTGGAACACCAGCATGGGTAAAATTAATAAGGCTCCTCACTGTAGAACATGATGTCTCATCTGTAGCTTCACTAGTTTCTAGTACCAGCTACAGTGTGAATTGCAAGAGGGCCCATCTGACAGAAAGATTAACTAATTTACTCTCGGTTCAAGAATACTACAGTATATATCACGAATTAAAAGTGGCTAAAGGTCATACAAACAATCTTCATGAGAGATTAATATAAGTGGTAAGAAATAATGTTTTAGGGTTTCATTCTTGTACTCTGTGCTGCTTACAGCATCAGTATGATTTGCTATTATTTCTTCCTGCTTTATTTCTTATAGCAATGGCTTCATAGTGCAGAAAATGCAATTTAGGTACAGGGCTGAACTGTTAAGCCATTTCCATTCTAAGACAGAGATTGTTTTATTACAATGTAATATTGGGGTTCTTTCAAAAGCCCTATTTGAGAAAGCCATGGCCTGATTTAATCTCTGATTCAGAAGAAACCCTTTTCCCATCCATAGTCAAAGTTTGTTCGGGTGAAACCTGTCCGTCACACATATGCACACAGGAGTAAAAAATCTCAGTTGTCTGGATTTCCTAAACAAAAAGGGTCAGCAAAAAACTCAACCACTACAGCCGTGGTTCTCAGGGCAACACACCTTACCCAGGCTCATACTCACAGAACAGGGTGTGCATAGTAAGCATGGTCTAGCTGTTGAATGTCAGACCAAGTGCACTCCAGCTGTAAAACTCATGCATGAAAAAGCATGAAGCACCCAACAGTAGCTTCTATCATATTGTCAGGCACTTGGAAATCCTAAGCAACCAGCCCCTTATCCTCAAATCGCACACAGGCAAAGTCTAAAGTCACCAAACAAAGTCACTTCAGGGAAGGCTAGGCACACAGTAGCTCTACGCACACTGATGATATGCAGAAAGCACTGCATCTGCCTCCTTTTTTTGACACCTCTTTCTTTGTCTGTGACTCTCTCCCAGTGTGTGGTACTGCACTAGTCTGTTTGCCCATGGATGGAATGACAAGGTGGTAGAGAAGGCTGAATGTGTTCACAGCCCCTGCAAGCAGCAGAGAAGCTCCTAAACTCACACTTCTGCAGAGCCTCTGCTCCCATGTGCCTTATGCATTACTGTTACATATTTTAAAGTTATATTAATTTATGCATGCTAGAAAAAAATAGTAAATTATAACTTTGTGCCTCAGGTTTTCTCTGGAACATTTTTTTTCAGTGAAGCCAAACAAAAATGTCGTCACTGTGCACTGGGCACCTTTAGCATTCCTCTTATCCAGTTTAACTGGTTTAAAATAAAAGAAAACATAGCAAGCATAAATATAGATGCGATTCTAATCTGTGACTAAAAATGTTCATACCTTATCCAGAACTTGAATCTCCCATTTCCTTTTCTGTGTGCATCAAGTATGCATTTTTTTCTCCCTATCACTACTAGGAGATTATGTTTTAAAAATGCAAAACCTTCAGTGACTTACTGAGAATTATTGTGCACATATGAACCAGTTTTGTAATTCAATTAGCATATCTGGAAGCTACATGTCATGCAGAATTATTCAAGGAAAGAGTGTCGTAGTAAAATGGGTAAAATCCATGGGTAAAATCCAGTGCATTCTGCATGCAATTTTAAGAAATCCTGTCTATTTTACAAATATTTTGGTCTGTTAAGAAAATAAAAACTTAGCAAAGTGAAGAAACAGATGTTCTTATGGACTGCTTAGACCAGTCACATCACATACCTCAGTCTTCTAATCACAGGTGTAGTATCTCTAAATACATTAAACCATACACTATCTATGTTATACAAACCATTTTTGTTGCTAGCATGCTTTGCAATGTGAAAGAAAACAAGTAAAATAAGTCATGAAGGATTATTAAATACTTTTAAAACTTGTATGTATCCTCAGATATTTGCAAAGCACTGTACTCTCACCAGGTATTTCGTCTTTGCAATAGTAAGTCCACAGGGCATTAGTTGGCCAACTTAAAGAGAAAATCATGGTAAATAAACAGGTAATTCAGATATGTTTAGGTCACTAACATACAAATGAAAGGTAGTCACCAAATTCAAATTAATGACATGTATAGAAAATCTCAAGGTTCTTACAAAGCAGTAACACTCATCTGCAGGCAAGTAAGTATTTTCATCATTCTGGCTCAAGTGGTTTGACTAAGACCACACAAATAAGGGAGCAAGGAGAGAATTAGGGATGTAAGTTTGCATTTATGAAGGTCACATGCTCCAGTAGTCAGTTGCAGCAAGTTTTTGTTACCTTGTTGCATCAGTTGCTTACTGCATGATCACAGGATTAAAGATAGAACTTGGGGAGAAAAAATAAAACAGGAAGAAAAACAAAGACTGCAGATGTATATCTCTCAGCAAACACAGGAGGGAACAGGAGGGAGCTTTCGATTTGGAAGACTCCCCTGCATGTCACACAGAGCTCCTCAATGGGTGATTACCAGAACCAAGAAACCTGGGAACTGACTGCGCAGAGTTGTGAGTGGCAATCAGCCAAGAAAGTTGTTGGCAACAAGTTTATATGTCAAATAACAACTCCAAAACGTCTGTTCACAGCCTGTGTCTCTTCAGAGACCCAGTTTGCAGCACAGGTCCACAGACCATCCTATTATTTTTGCTTTATTCCAACTGTTAAAATTAAATTGTTCTTTTGATAAGTGCATAGTGATTTATTTTAAAATTCTGACCATAGACAAACAGGTATACAGATTACAGTCATTGAACTCATCAGTATTCGGTGGAGGTCCAGTTTTATGTCAGTGAATAGACATGTCCAATGATGCAGAAGTGTCATTCTACAGCTGCAATTACAGGACTAGTGGAAACCTGCATCCCCTCACAACACGCCCAGCAAATCCCCGAGTGGTACAGAGCACACACGGTTGATTTAAAAAGTCCAGTCCAGGAATGAAGAAGGCCATTCCTTCCCAGGAGAATTCAATGCACATCATCTGATATCTGTAGAGCTGTGTTCTGACACTCCACTGAAAAACAGAAACACAGATGACACCTTTTTCCACTGAGTGTCTTCATCCTACAACAGCACCCTCGACATTGAAGAAAATTCTTCTCAGTATCAAAACACTACTGTGTATTTGCAGTGAATCACTACAAATTTGCATCAGTAATGCCACATAGCTTCCTTCAAAATATGTACCCGACTTTTGTCCTGCAGCTGGTCATTTTTTTCTGTTATTTAATACAAAGAGTGATATGCTTGAATAAGACTGTAAAGTAGTTTAATTAAAGTATTAAATAAACAAAAGAAATGCCTTTCTCTTGTAATCCAAACAGAATAGTCAGAGAGTAGAAATTAAAGAGGGGGGCTAGGGGGAGAGCGAACCAAAAACAACCAACAACAGAAACAATTAATAGACAACGAACCTCTGATAAACCATTCAAGCAAAGCAAGCTTCTCCCAAATAATAATGACAGCTCATTATAGACAAATCTAACACTGCATAAACCACAGGGCTTTCAGTAATTGTGATCAGCTTTCTTACCTGCAACTCAGCATTGAGAGAACAAGAGGAAGGTGAAACTGTATAATAAGTTGGCTAACTTATGTGTTGTTCTTCATCACTTATAGGAAATATGCAGCCAAATTTTCCCCAGATGAAATGCCCAGCTAAAGCGAATGGGCCATGCTGAAAGTCCAAGACTGATGGAGGGGGTTTGGCAGCAGTTTGTGCAGGCAGCGCTCCCAGGCAGCTCTCAGATGGCCATGCTTGCAGTGCAAAGCTGAGGTCAGGATCCTAAGCAGACCACACACAAAGGTCTCAGAAGGCAGAAAAAAAAGGAAGGTTAAAGATGGTAATGTCAGAAGAAAGAGCAGCAGCTGGGTACAGGAACATCTTAAGATAAAAGTGACTTCTAAGCACTCAATAGGGGTTAGTATAAGTACCTGCGAGCACCAGTGCAGCACAGAGAAGCAAATTCCCAAAGCACTTTAAATATTTCTAATGAAAAATAAGTACTTTTCCCATCGCTGCTTCAGTACTGAATGAAGTCTAGTATAAAGAACAGGAAGGAAAAGGGATTGCATTTAGTTAACTTAGGAGGTTTAACACTTAAAGATAGTTGTTGCTTTAAAAATTAAGCTTTGTAAATATTGTAAATTGTGTTTAGGTAATCAGAACATTACATTACTACCATCCCACTATCTCAGTAGCAACGAGATATTAAATCTTCTCAGCTGCTATAAGCAGAGAATTCAGTATCTTTCTTTTCTATCTCAGAAACCAGCAATCCAGATAAAACCAAGCATTACCCATAAGCTTGTAGAACACACACAAAAATGTGACAGAAGGTCAAAGTCAATTACAAAGAGGATGAATAATGTTCCCGTGAAGATCTAAACTTTAAAATGTTACCACAGATCTGAAAATATGAATAAACTTCTGTGATATATGAGGAGGTTTAGTGCTTTGTACCTGTCTGGACAAAGACCAGTGTGAAAAGCAGTTTTGCCAAAAGACAATTGTATTGGAAAGAACTGAGGAAGGAAGCCAAACAGGAAATTAGCTGATAGTCAGAGACAACATGAGGAAAACTGGAAAGGGGGGAACCTCTATCTGTTTCTTATCAACAACCTTCAGTTTTATTGTACCTTTCTCTAAAGCACTCTAAGAGCAAGTTTTCATGCAGTTGCACTTTGGCAGCACACCAAGATCTTCCTGCTCATCTCATGGATTTGTTTCTTTTTTTAAAAAAAAAGCTTTCTTTCCTTTAAGACTGTCATGTTAAGTTGGTGAAATAATATCTAGTTGAAACAGACAAGCACCAAAGCTAATTATCTCTTCTTTGTCTCTGTGGATGCCTCACTATCAAATTGTGGTGATATTTCTAAGATAAATCTGATATCTGTACACTGTGTGCACTGAAAATTTCAACTCCTCTTAACTAACAGAGACTTCCAAGAGTAAGAGCAAGAGAAATTAAGGAAACCATACCTTCCTGCCTTGGTATGGTGTTACCCACCTTCTATCCAAGGGTCTATGAATGAGCTAAAACAGGAGACTTGTGTTTCAACTGAATTCTCAGCTGAGAGATCTTGAATGCCTACCCCAACAAGATACCCTGGCCTTGGGGTTGTAAAAGTGTCTGGACCACAACATCCCCATTCTTTGTGTTACATCTAGAAGCATAATTCTTATGTCCAGAAAGGACCTTTTCTGAAAACTCTTTCACAACTTTGAACAGAATATTTGCAAGGGAGTGTTTAGGAACAAGAATATACCCTTCCAAAGGTGTCTACATGGTTTCAGAGTTTAAGTCTCACTTCACAAGTCATTTAGGAACTAAGATCACATCCTCTGCATAAGTTTATACTGACAAGGTGATGCATGATATTAAGTTATTATGTCTGACTGACATGCAACAACAGCAGAGTTCCTAACAGTAATGTTACTTGACCAGTCTATCTGGAATTTGACTGATTTAGCTTGTTCCTGTCAGTGGGTCATTTGATGTACTGGTACTGACTTCATGTGCATTACAGTTCCTCCTGAATTTCCTCTTGGAGCACCCATTAGTGTTGGAATATTGGTATTTCCATGTCAGGAAAGCACTGCCGGTGGACATATAACCTGCATATCAATTAAATTTAATGGGACTTCATTTCTCAAAACTATGTTTTAGAGATATTTAGGCACCTAAAGATGAAGCTAAGGGCTAAGGTACTTTTGCAAAATTCAGTATTACCTATCTTTATCCCAAGACATCCAATTTCTTTCCAAATAAAGACCTACACGAGTTACTTGCAGGTATGCTTATCAAATAAATTGAGGACTTCTCTAGATGCCATAGGAAATTTGTAGCATAACCAGAACTGGAATCCAGGGAGAGTAATTCAGAAGTCTGTACAGTAACCACAGAAAGTTTCTTCCTTTTAACTGCTTACTTCATTTTCAAATCAACGCATAATGATCAAGAACCACCATGCTTTAAAAATAGTGTATTATTAAAATGCCAAAACCATCTGTAAAGCCTTATTGGAAGGGAAACACAAACCTTATATTTTTACAGTCTTTATAACTTTAATTATATTTTACCAATACCTTTTCTGGTCTATATTCTAATCGACTGTTAGTAGTACTGGATGTGTATACACATTTATTTTCATTCCTAAGGCAAGTTTTATAATTTTTTGTAATATAAGACACTTCCAGTTAATGTTTTGTAATGGTAATGTTTTAATGAATAAGAAATTTGAAGAACATTATAATGTACATTCCTAAGGGACAAGCAGCATTTTCATGAGATACCAAGGGAGATAGATAGAATAATTCTTCACAGAAGCTACATTTTCCCCACAAATCTATACTTTGCTCAATATTTTAAATTGGTAGCTTTATTTAGTGCACCGTCTACAGATAATTACATTACTCAAGATTCATTACACTGCAAAAAAAACCCTGTAAAGATACAGCAAATTAAATTTCAGAAGCACTTTTGTTTCTTAATTGATCAAAAGAATTACGGAGTGCTGTACAACTGTAACAGCCATAAGTCTAATGGACATGTCAGCCCCTCTGGCCTGCAAATGGCAGGAAAGTCACTGCATCAAACAAGCCAGCTGGCCGTCGCTACATTGAAATAGATGGGGTTGGGCAACTGTTCTTAAAGGCGGTTTAACCTGTTGACTTTAGAGGAAATTGTGCTAGTGTATGTAAAAGAAGAAAAGGACTCTTTTGGCTTAAATAGAGTAGAGTAAGAGCCAGGATTATTATCTCATTTACGCTAGTAGGGGCCATATCAAGTAGTGCTACTGTGTTAATGCAAACTAATGTTCTTTCTGTCTGCCCAGAAATCTATCAGTCTGTTGCTATATCTATCGTATATAATATGCATTTCTTTAGTGAGTAAAAATGTTCATTTCAGATACGTAATGTCATGCATCTGTCTTTATTACAGCCAAAATAATGAAAGTCTACCATCTCACTGTACAACCAAACCTCTATTTTTTATTAAAGACAATTCCATTACTCAACAATAAGGAACCTATTACATGCCCTCATTTTGGTAAAATTACTAATGCAGATTGAGTACCCTAGAAGAACTACTGAACTTCTGTACTTTTTGAGATTCAAACTTAATTCATGCACTTATCATGATGGTGTTCTTTATTATTTCATACACCAAGCTGATTAATTCTCCCTAGGCAATGTGTAAGTATTAGACAGTAGCTATTACAACAACACTGAGAATTGCTGTTATATGGTGACTCCATGTGGTTTACTTTATGCTTTTTCTACTTCATCTCCTGGCTCAGAGCTGTCATTGTGACCTGTCCATACCAATTCAAGGACAAAGGTTCTATTAAATTTTCAAATTATCTAATTATAATGCCAATTTCACATGAAGATACAGAAAATAAGAAGACTTGACATTATTTTATCTATGTAACATTCCTAAGGTATAGGAAGGTACTATCCTGGATCTAATCCACTAAATGCAACTTAACCAAATGTTTTAGGAAGCTTTCAGCAAAACTAGGTTAAGACATTTCTACAGAAGAATAAACAAAGAGAGAGTTGTGGGTATCACTTTTCTGTTCAGATCAATGTATACGTGTCCCACATTCTTCATCCAAACAATGCCAGGAGATCCATGAATTAGAAGATTTCAGAGTTTTTTGCCTAAGTCACCATTGTTGATTTTCCCTTTATTTGCTATTTTGTTCGAGTTTTTCTGTCCAGAATTTTAGAAAAACAGAACATTTCAGCTACAATTAAAAAGTTGATCTGATGTCATAAAAATACACTGAAAGCTTAAAGATCATAAAAAAAAATCCAAAAAGATTACATCAGAAAAGAAAACCCCACTTCCTACAAGTGTTTAACTTTTGGTACTTAACATCTTCTTACGCTGAATTTGTAAGCCTCCTTTTTAAGTTTTCTATGCCACCACTAATTAAATAGCCTCCTTTGACATATGTTGAGCCAGTTAGACACCAGCAACTTTCAGCACTTGAGGGACAACAGCAGTAGTCCAACTGAGTCCTGGACCACCCTTCCTATTCTAGCTAGCTCAACAGGTCACAGTTGCATCTTCACCATCTGGTCACCATCTTCAGGTCCCAGCTGCACTTACAGAATGCTGATTTACAGCACAGCCACTTTCGAAGTTGCCATTTCCAATGTACAGAGAGGTTTCTTCTAGGCATTTTTAATCAAAACCAAAACACTTAGTAGTATTCAAAATGTTTACTGAACTAACTGAAATCTTCCACTTAGAGTCAGCTTGATAACAAACTGCACTTTGTGCATTTTGCGCTTCATGAATCCAGTAGATTTAAAGTGCCCTGAGCCAAGAAGGTAGAAGCTGATTGTCCCTCTGGTCTGCTACATGGAGGAAGTTCTCAGCAGTATGGGAGTGCAGAAGCTTTCCACAAATAAATCATGTTGCCTGATCATGAAATAAACCGTACTCAGTCTTTAGGAAGAACAGAGTTAATGTCCTCGTTACACTGAATTTCCCCTATTAAGGATTATTCCACCTAGTTTGTGGAAGCCATAACTGTGAATAAACCAAAGCAAAAAATAATAGGTGCTGTATTTACTGCATTACTAAGCTCAGAAAAGAACTTCTAGAACCTCTCAGGTCACCATGAATATTTTACATCCCATAGGTGTTACGGTAACATGGTTCTGGTTTTGTTTTTTCACGAATAAAGGAAGATATTTCTCCAGTATGTACTAATTGTAGCAGTGTGCAGGATTTTCAGTTTACATTTCAGTGATGAGGCACATAAGCAAGAGCAGATGGTATTTGGAGCACAGTGAAGATACAAATATATCAGGGGAGCTGGAAGAGAGGTTCTGAGCATACCAAGCTGCTTTAAAAGCCCTCCCTGAAGAAAGAATGCACTTCTAAATATGTTTACTTGTTAACATTGTTTTCCGTTGTTCTCCATAAAAGGATAACCATAAATTATGCTAAATATTCCTTTAGAATGTTGCAATAAAACCCAAAATGAAACTCCGATCTATGTTCATGTTTTCCATCCTTTGCAATTTTCTCTCTCATGCATACTGTATTCCCTTAGCAGAAAAGAATATTGCATAGGTCTGGCAAATGTTGAGCTGAATTGCAGCGGGACCTTCACTAGAATTCTGTAATATTGCTAAAAATTCAGCAATAATCTCCAAGCTCAAGTTGTAACTCATCAACCATGATGCTGCCTGTGGAGAAAACTAGGAATCAAGCAGTAAGCAAGATGTGATGGGAGTTTAGCTGATTATCTTTGGAATACGCTACAAGATCATTAGGAGCTTGGGTTTCATATAGCAGTTAAGAGACCTCAAGAGGTGTCCAAATTTGGTGACCCACTTGGGGTGCACCTTGAATAGGTGACTGGAGTCCTGGATTGCTCCTGAAAGCTCAGTTCTCTTGAGACTTAATACATGTCACCCAAGTGCAGAGTTAGAGAACATGCAGAGTAGAGAGAAAAATACCTCAAATTGCAAATGCAAACAGGTGGCAGATAATTGGCTTGTGTGGGAGTGGATGTCCCAAGCTGAACTTCTCCACTGTCATGCAAAAATCTGCTACTTTCTGGCTACAATTGGTATGGGTGGCCTGTAAGCTTTGATTATACCTGGACTAAATAAAAGTGCACATATTGAATCCTCCAGTTAATAAAGAGACGTGAACCAAAACCCAGCATTTAGGAGACTGACCATACATTGTGCTTCCCCACACAGACTATTTAGTTTAGGAAAACATAGGGCTTTGAGGGCTGAAAAGGAGGTGGTGAAGATCTTGACTGAAGGAAGACTCTTAGCAGTGGTGGAAGATCCCAAAGATCAGAGCTGCGTGAAGACAAATTTAGGAGGACGTCCAGTGACCTTGGCCCCTAACACCCAAGCTGGGTCATGATGAACAGCAGCACAGTAGAAACTAACCCAACTTTCTGACCAGCTGTCCTAGGCCAGCAGTGACTTCCCTGCCAGGAAAGGATGGCAAGATTTAGTGACCATAGCATTGGGGTCAACAAGGATGTGGGTGCCTCAAGTAAGCAAGCAGCACGAGACTCTCATCTCACTCATTCTTAAATAAGCCTTAGAATCCAGATCCACTGTGTCTCACTGATGGCACCAGAATCTTAGAAGTATTCTCAGATCCTGTCTAGATATGGCCATGATGACTTACACAAAGGAAGTCAGTTTTTTAAATATTCTCCTGGTTCAGATTAAAGAGAGGCAATGATGTTCTCAGACTAGAGGAATTTAGGTATGCAGTTAGCTAAGAGACTACAGCAAAGGTTTTGAATGAGATTTTTTTGCATTATACACTTCAGTTATAAATCCTCTGTTCACCCCTTAAATTCTTTACAGTCTTGTTGTATGAGGAGGATTCATGAAGGGATCCTATGGTTTGTGAGACTCTACACTCTGCTACAAAAAACATCCGAAAACAAAACTCTACTTGACCTCCCACTTGACATTACAGGTTTCAAAAGGAAGCAATTTGTCTCTGCCTGGACCTGGGATGAAAAATACAGATTATTTTAGCTTTGTTATTCTTACTCTGGAGCAGGAATTATCAGACAACTTATTTGAAACTGCTAGCTTGTCATTAAGTAAACAAGTAACACTAATTGCGATTAGTGATAGGCAAGGATTGCCTGAAGGAAAGCTTGGAGTTGATGAGAAAAATTTTAAGTTTTTGTAAATCTCACATTGAAACCAGAACAAGAAAGAATCACTTGAACTGATTAATGGGCTGCATATTTGAAAAAATCCTTTATTCAAATGGATGAGGCATACAGGCTTTTGTTTCAATCCACATGGGGTGACTGAAGCAGTTTACCTGCATATAGTGCTGTAGATGAGATGTTAAAAAATAAAGACGCCTGTTGAAAGAAGGAGATGATTATTACCATCTCCTTTGCAGTACCCAGAGGAAGTTCCCACATCCAGGAGGTTTATGCTACCACTGCAAATATAACCAGGTTGTTAGAGAAAATAATAAACAGGTATTGCTGATAGCTAGCTCACATTTAAAGACAGAAACTTACATCACTAACTGTTCAAAAATACTGAACAGTTCAGTGGGGAATTGCTGAGCAATTACTTTAAACATCTCAGGATGTGTGGGAACCTCTGTGAGAGGAGTAGGACAAATATCTGGGGGAGCTGGAGCCAATGTAACCTCCCTGTTTGTCAGCAACAGTCTGAATACAATGGTTATTTCAAAAACATATGTAGTGAAAAAAGATTAAATTTTAAGGTGTCAAATTTTACCAGCATTTTTTTTTACTACGTATGTTTGTATTATTTTTGGAATCCAGGAAAAATAACCAAAATGAGGATCCCAATGCCTATGCATGAACATTTGGGGAAACAGATGGAACAGATGAACATTTATCACTTGTTTAACAGTTAATGTACTGCAATACTCCAGTTGTTGGGGTTGCTCTGTAATTCTTCAAACACTATGATGCAGTTATCTCCTGATACAATCTGACTTCTTAATAGCACTCTGTGAGGTCCCTCAGCCTCCAGAGGAATAACCATATACCAAAACTGCACCAATGCATTTCAAATCAAAATTTCCAACATGACTGTCCAGCACACTGAAAATCTGATTATGTCGTTGCTTTAACTATATGCTTTAGCAAAAATAAAGTGGTTATCAACAATATAACATGCATTTTATCTAGTGTACAAAAGAAATTCTATTTTTATTAGATCAGAAAGCTCTTAAAACATGCTGCCTGCAAATATGAACTTGCAAAATAACAGGTGCCGTTTCCATAAATTTGTTTTTCTAAGTACAAATTGAATTCTTCTTTTGACTTTTCATATTATTAACCAGGAAATTTAAAGAATTTTTACCATGAATTTTGTAATGTCCTGCTATTACTTTATATGTTCCAGGTGATATGCAAACATATCACAACTGTTTAGTTCACAATGTAGTTGTAAACAATATTTAAACAAATTAATGCATAGTCTGATGCTAACCAAATCAAGAAAGTTAGAACAAGAAGGCATTAAGCCCTTTTGAGTTCTGTTCTTACTTGTATTGACCATATGAAGTTAAAGTGGCGGATTTTTTATTACTGTCTGCATCATAGGTCTGGAAAATTCAAGATTGTTTATATTTCTTTTTAATTAAAGAGAGTATGATAAAATACCTGCTGTTTCAGTATAGTCTAAAGTCATCCAAGAAATACTTCTCTCTCTTCAGTGTCACAGGCAAGGAAGGCAGGTTTCCAAAGAGTGTAGGTCCAGCCACACACATTTCCTTTCCATCCTTCAAACAAGGCTTCAAATTTTATCTAAGGAGACTGAAACAAGGGCAAATTATGAGGTAATCCTAATTCTACAATGGATGGAAAAAAAGAAGGGCATCTTTGTGCAAGTTTGACTCAACTTACATCTCTGCATCTGCATTGCTAACCTTCCCCTCAAACCCCTTCAAATTAAAGCCTGGAATTCCTCACAGCCTTGCTGATATATACATTATGCTTTATTCTTCTGAATTCTTACAGCTAATCAGTCAGGAAAATGCCATTATCTAAAAAATAAATGTACCACACAATATAAACATACATATGTGCTTACATCCACATACCTGGGCCCAAACTCTAACCTGTAAAGTGGATGTTGCATTTTTTCTAGTGCAAATCTCAAGGCATAGCCTCCTGAGGAATTTTTAAAGTTGTTAATCTTGAAGCTTTCCAAGGTTTATAAGAATAAAAACTGACTAGACTTTTATGTCTAAACATAAAATTGTAATCTTAAATGTGAGAATAATAACCAAGGAAACACACTCCTTCACGTATCAAGAGTAGTTGAATTTTATCTGATGGTTGGACCTGACAGCAATTTCCTGATAGGGAGTACAGTAGATTTGTTTCTTTCCAGCCAAGTAACCTGATTTTATGTTAAAAATAAATATACTCCTTTTATTAATGTTAAAGTTCTGGGTCTGGATCTGTGTAATATTCATTTGCAATGAGTTTGTCCCTTAGCTGGCAGCTGAAGAGTATGCAGTCACTCTCTAATCTCCTCCCAGATCGGAGGAGAATCAAAAAAGGAAATAGAAAATCATAGATTGAGATAAAAACAGTTTTAATGAACAATAAAAGAAGAAATAATAACTGTAATAATAGTAACAGTAATAATAGCAGCAGCAGTAATATTGATGGTAAGAGTAGTAATAGAATGTACAAAATTATACTCAGCCCATCCCAAGTGGTGATAGTGGAATATGTGCTCCAAGCAGTGAACACCAAAATGGAGAACACAGTGAGTACTGCAGTTCCAGTGAGTGCAGAGGTCACAGCCAGTGCAGAGCACAGCAACTGGAAGACTGAATGCAGAGCACCAAAAATGGGACACCAAGAGCAAGGCACCGAGAGCAGGGGACAGAGAAGAGCGTACTGAGAGCAGTGGGTCACCTGTGGCAAACTCCCTACTTTATACTGGACATGACATTCATAGCATGGAATACTTTCTTTGGCCAGTTCGAACCAACTGCCTTAGCTATGTCCCCTCCCATCTTCTTGTGCACTCCTTGCACCTGCAAAACATGGGAAGCTGAAAAAGTCCTTGATCTTCTAGCAACAGCTATAAACTTCAGTGTATTTTTCACATTCTTATCATAATAAATCTGGAAAACAGCAGCTGCCCAGAAGAAAATTAACTTTATCCCAGTTGAACATATACATTACCTAACAATAGCTAAAATAATATGTTATCAACATACTAGCTTATCATACTAGCTCCAAAACACAGCAGCTACTGGGAAGTAAATTAATTCTATTCCAGCTGAAACCAGAACACAAAAATATCTTTTTTAGTAAGAACAGTCTCAACAGAACAAGAGCTAATGAGGGTCAGATCCCCCCACCTCAGAGCACCATGAGCATCTAATTCTGTGCATAAAAACTCGTGGTAGCAACTGTCAAATTAAACGTTATGGGAGTGAAGTCAGTCACCTCAACCTGTAGTCGCTCCAGAAAATGATCTAAGTCTGGTCTCATTCAGCATCTGGAGGCATTATTCTTATGTAACTTTTCGTCGAATTATTAATGCATTGACAAATAACAGTCATATATTTATGTGAAACATAACAAACAATTTATGTAAGAGTTTCGTACAGAAACAGTACATTACCTTCCCAGACACGGAAAAAAATCCCCGGAGAGGCAACGTTTCTTCATTTTGCAAACATGGAAGTCACCTGGACCTCTCCTGCTTTGGTTCTATCCATTCAAAATCAAATCAGAAGTAGTAATGGACAGTTAGTACTCTAGAGTTAAATATCCCTGACTAAACAAACTTCTTGACAAGCTCAATTTAGACTTGAAAGAATGGCCAAAATACAAAAAAACAATGTGTGTCCCAGAATCTCTGGATGCACTCAAGGCACATAACAGGACTAAGCTCCAAGCTGCTGGCATACAAGAGTTATACAACCAACAAACTGTAGATACCAAGCAAAGAGAAAAGTTTTTAGCTTGTATCCTGGAACCAGTAGATTAAGCTGATCTTTCTCTCCCACATCTTTATGAACAGTCATCTTTCTCTCATGTGAGCTGGATACTTATCTCCTGCTCTCTTCCAGCTGACCTTGACATAACTTCAATGCCATTAGCTAACATCAGATTTTTCCCTCCCTACAGTATGGTAATCTTTAAATAAAATAGGCTACTGAAATAATTTTGTAGTAACAAACTTACTGATACCTGCACTCCAAAGAAATGGGCTGTACTTTCAATTAATTGTTTAGGATGCTCAAGAGACAGTAATGCAAGGTTGAGAAATATGTGTCCTTCCAGAACCATGTATTAGTCAGGAAACTGCTCTGACATATGGCAATAGAGATCATGCTTGAGAGCCAAGGATGATCCAGAGGGGATCGGCTGGCATATTTAGAATCCATCACTGCATAATGTACCAGTGAGAATAATTGCATGCCTGTGTTCAAACAATCAGCTTTCCAAATTCTCTGCCAGATAATCTCTTCAGTGTGGCTGAAGTAGGTAAGTAACTTGTCAAACACTAAAGGTTAATTAAGCTTTCCTCAGATCCATGTGTTGTTGTTTTGGTAACAACCTTTGGAAATATTACTATATAATCTTATGCATTTTCATATCAATGTGTTTTACAGTAGCATTTTATTTCAATATTTATTGCAGCAGAATATGGATTTTATTACATTGTAAAACTTCAGAAAGTAAAAAAAATAAAAAAACAGAATAAAATTATTTTTATTTTAAAAACTTTGCTTAGTTCAACTCTGTACTCTAAAGTTTTCTCTCTCCTATACATTGTACTCAAGGCCTGATTAGAAATACTCAAGTCAAGAACTTGCATATATCTCAGCTCTATAACCGTTTGCCAGTCTGGACGGAAAATATTGGAGTGGGGATTGCTCAAACAGTGTTTTCAGTCCATTCAGAGCAAAGTCCAGAGGCCTCCTTTCTGAACAGGAGCTGCTGTCACTGTTACCAAGAAGAATGGTGAAACTGACAACAGTTCTCCATCAAACAGACATTCAAACTTCATCAGCTCTGGTTAAAGAATCACTTTGCAAAAATAATGTAAAGTCTTTTTGTTCTCTGCATTTCGTTTAACCATACATTTCATAACTGAAGCGCTGTCCAAGTTTGGTGTACATATTTACTCATTCTCGTGCTATTTTCTGATTTCATATAATTCTTTGATAATAGGAAAGCAGACAGATTATTTTCAAAGTAAGATGTTTTAAAAAGCACTTCTAATTGCAGTTCTTGTTTTGTACTATACTGAAATTAACAATATCTAAGGGTTGGACCAGATAAATTTTCACGGTCTCTTCCAATCCAGGTTACTTATGATCCTATGATTTAATGTTTCTGTTGAAATGTAGACTCCACACATCTTAAATATCAAGCAATAAAAGAAATTGCTTTGCTTCTTTTCTCTCAATTAAGAAGGATTTTTTTGCAACTGTCAAAACTGACTAGTAGCAAGTCTGTCGTTAAGCATAACTCTTCAGGAGTACAGACTTACTTTCTTCTCAAATGATTTTAACACATCCAAATCC
The DNA here is from genome assembly GCA_033558185.1 of Dromococcyx pavoninus. Lineage (NCBI taxonomy): Eukaryota > Metazoa > Chordata > Aves > Cuculiformes > Neomorphidae > Dromococcyx > Dromococcyx pavoninus. The sequence continues at coordinate 2,846,095 of JAUMJL010000208.1, forward strand.
AGACATGACACTTGTGTGAAATCTCACCAGGAAAAGAAATGCACTTCCAAATATGCTGCTAATAAAATATGAAGAACCTGAAAAAAAGTTAATACAGACTTTTTAAGAAACTGCTGAAACAAAAATAATTGTTAGAAAATGCTTTCAATAATAATATGATTCATTTTAATTACTGTTTACTTAAACAGGACTATTCTGATAAAAAAATCTATTTCATACAAGCAAAGGCAATAGAATTCAAGACTTATAAACAGATTTATATTCAAATCTAAATTGCAATTAATTGTTTATCACTCACATAGGCCTTGACTTTACAAGCAGTCATAAAAGTACCTCTCTTCCTGCATGTAAAGACAGTTTTGTCAATATGAATATCCTCACAGAACCAAAATCTTGCTGTATTTGGAAGGGTTTTCTTCTTTTGGATTTTTTTTCCCTTAAATTATGTACTTATAGGCTGCCTGAAGCATTTGTATACTGATGTCGAGCTCAGAAAAATAAATAAAGAAAAAAGATTTTAAATTTATATATTTTTAGAAAGTAATAAAACTCTGAAAATGAAAAAATAAATCCTTTTATTCAACCTCCTGCAAAGAACTTAGACTTCTGTCTAGAAAACGAGACATATATTTCAGACTATCCATTCTTTTACTTCATCCAGCAAACTCAAAATATTCTCTCTACAAGGGAGAAACTTCAGTTAGCTTTGCGAATAATATCTAGGTTTGAGTACAAGAGAGTCATGCCTATTGACATTGTATGTAAAGTTAGTGAATTACGGTACTGGACTAGTTTTCAGCACAGATTTACCCCTATGTGGGACACAGGCTAATACCATTTAACATCTGACTACCTCATATTCTCTTCATCTCCCTTTTCTGTAAAGGCAAGGAGAAAAGGAAAATCACAGCTAATACTTAGTCCAAAAAAACATTGCAAGTTTCATTTAACATAGTGTAAAAATTTGTTTATATTATAACCATATGTTAAAAACCTCAAAAGGTTCTGTTATTATACCGTTTATATATTTTATTTTTTTTTACTTTGAGGGTCGTGAGGCACTGGAACAGATTGCCTGGAGAAGCTGTGGATGTCCCATCCCTGGAGGTGTTCAAGGCCAGGTTGGATGAGGCTTTGAGCAACCTGATGGATGTTGGCCCTGCCCATGTCAGGAGGGTTGTAACTAGTTGATCTTTAACACTCCTTCCAACCCAAACGATTCTATGATTCTATGGGTTTTCTGGAGTACGTAGTCTTGCATATCTGGTCTAAGTCTGTTAGCAAGAAAAATCTATTGTTTTATCTATTACTCCTACAGGTGCAAACAGATTTATTCTGCTTTTCAAAAGCCATGAACCAAACACATCTTCTTCCAGATCATTCAGGTTTTGTTGTTCTAAAACTTGTGTTGCAATAGAGAAAAAAAATTCCCCAAATCTGCAGTTTTAACACTCAATTTCCACCTTCATTTCTTTGACTTAATATTCTATATTTCAGCAACTGGCCTTGGAATGTTTACAGACACTGCTTATGGTTACAATGAGTTAATCACTTTTTCTAAGCATCCATAGCCATCCTGCCCCATCTTGTTTTTCACTCATCGTAAGAGACAAGAAAAAAACTATAGTTTCAGCCAAGACAATTCATTTGTCATTGTTGTTGGGGAAGAGGGATGCTAATCTATAACATTCAAAAGCTTCCACAGACCTTGACAAGTGTTTTTCATAAAAGTGTTAATAATTCTTAATTAGATCTAGAGAATTAGGGACCAATGTAGTCATATTTGTTTCTTTCAGAAATAAAAATCTTCAGTTGATTTACTTGGACGCTGAACATCAGTTTTAAAAACTGCCTTTAGGCAAAATACAGCTAAAAATTTAAGAGTAAACTGCTTAAGGCACATTTTTTGCCCAAGAGTTATATGCAGCTTTAATGATTCTGTTCCTCCAGAGAGAACTGAATAACCCAATTAAATCATTGAAGAAGGATGACCACTTGTATAAAAGCCAAGACCTTCTTTTCACATAATAAAAACTCCGACTGGTTGCTACTCTGCAAGAACATTTGAAGTTAATTAATCCTTCAGTTTTCCTGCTAATCATTCATTAAACATGTCCTGATAATAATAATTCATGAGGTTAGTTATATAACTCACCTTGAATGATTCCAAGAACTAAAACTCACATGAGATTTCATGCTGCAGTTACCACTGATAGAAATTTGTAACATCTGGACTGTCTTGGATCCCCACTACTTAATTCTTTGAACAGACTGTTAACATAAGACCCATATGCCTATGAGCATGCTTCACATCTGTAATTGATGTCCTGCTGTCTACTGGAATACCTTTCTGTCCTATAAGATATTAAGATAAACTCAGCAATCATCTCCAAGGAAAAAAATAAAAATCGGAAGTCTATATTTCTCCAGCATCAACTAAGCAGTCAAGAATGCTATGTACCAGAAAGGTCTGGTAAACTGTAGATTTAGTCCAAACATTATTTTTATATTTAAGTAGGAAAAAGAGTCATTGAAAAGATATCAGAAATTGAGATGTAAGCATGAAGGACAACATAAAGGTTAGGTAAGAGATAATTAAGAAGTTTTCCTAAATCTGTAGTTTTTAACTATAGAGAAAGCTACGTGTTTTCCATGCTGTCAGTCCCAATAACATATATCTTCCAATAACAAAGAAAATTGTAACCTAGATTTGTTTTAAAGGGTCCAGATTCTTGGCCTTCCACAAGGTTGAAAACTGATCCTATGAAAAAATGAGAGATTAGCATGTGCAGTTTTGTCCAGTTATGTGGCATGAAAAGAACCAACCTTTATAAGGTATGGTTTGGAATGTAAGTTTATCTTTATTGTATTTATTTCCTAGAAAATAGGTATCAGAATTACTTAATTAAAATTTGGCATTGGTTATCATACAAATATACTATTGTATAAGTCATAAGATATAAAAAAAAATTTTTTAAAACCTATGTGGAAATCATTTAATGTGTAGTGTATGCCCCATTCTTCCTCTGTGGATACATCAAGAAACATTTACAGGTCTCCTGCTATGCATGACTAAGTATTAAAATACAGAGGAAAATTAAGTAGAGTATACCGTCAAACTTGTGAAGAGTGTGTGTGAACATCACTGAATTTCAAGACCATGACTGAAGGGTTTACAATGATCTTTTGAAACTAATCTTAGAAAATTATTGAACTTGAATTATGTACCCTTATCTATGGGATTCAAAGAATATCAGGAGAAACAGGTCAGATCATTTCTTTCTACATGTGCATCTTCCTGTTTTCTCCAGCACTGCTAATGGAAGCCTAATGGAAGTTATTAAACCTTTCTAAAGCCGTAAAAGGCATTAAGCTCCAAACAGTACAGATAGGCTATGCTATCAGACTTATCTAAAAGTTAATGTGTTAAAATAAAAATATTTTAATCAAATTATGGCAAAGTCTCTTCGTCTAATTTTACATATCTGACTTCGGAGCCTATTTTAACAGCCAGCAGACTCAAGTTTTTAAACAGCCTTCTTCAAATCTGGGCAGCCTGTGGCTTAGGGTCACTCCATCCAATTCCCAAATCCTGAATGATGCAGCAAAGTTTGAAACACCCATATTTAATTTTCTCTCTGGCACCGGTGGTGAAATTTAGGTTCTTCCAGTTACTCAGTTATTCTGTGCCCTGGATATTCTGCCTCTCTCCCTACTGACAAAAAAAATATTACTAAATTTAAAAAAAGAGAAATGGTTGCAGGAGCATGGAAAAGATTGTCTGTGTTCCACAGAGTTGACATCCTGAAAATTTTTGTGTCAATGAGCACCTTTTAAAGATTAAATATCTTCTGAGGTGGAGATGAGAGAAGATCACTAAACCTGGTTGATTCTCAGTTATAAGAAAACATCCTAATGCGTTCCGCTAACAGAAGGATGAGTAGATTAAAAATAAGAATAAGAGACTGATAAGTTCACATAACTTTGCCCATAGGTAAGGCACCTAGAGCAGCAGCATCTTCGCCAGGAGCAGCAGAAAGAAGTCAGGCATTACAGCTGAGTCTTTGAAACTACAGAGGTTATGGACACATAACAGAGAAGTAAAGTTTGAGGCAAAAAGCCTGAAGCAAATCACACTGTGACAGTTGCATCCAAACTGCGCCTTGTGCTTCTGAGAGCATGAGAGAGCATGCTGTGCATCAAGAGGAAAGGTACTTTCAAGCATGACAAATGTAGCTGCCATTTGTTCAGGAGTCAGTTGGCTACTGCTGCAGCAAGATTAAATTACAGCTGGAGGTATCCACATCTCTTCAAAACAAGAACAGCTAGACTTGCTGTGAATTAACTCATGATGTGTACATATCTGTTTAAAAGCCTGAGTGGTAGGTCAAGAAGCCCAAAGGCAGGTAATTCAGGCACAAAAGAATAAAGAAGACGTGCTTTAGTGGCAGAGGAATCCTATTTTGCTCATGTAGGTAGAGGTTGGAGCAAGCAGCACAAACTCAAAGTCTCAGAGGTAAAATATAAAGGAGAAAAATGAAACCAGTCAAAAAGAAAACTGAAAATGAAGTGTAGGGTCTTTTTAAGCATGGGAGAAGAGCGTTCAGTAAGAACCACTACTGCAAAGTGCTCATGAGGCTGAAGCTCTGGAAAATGAGACATCCTAACAGAGTTTCTGAGAAGGCAGAATTGGAACTGAAGGCAAAGCCTATTAAAACAGGTGCCATTTTTGTAGCACGTAAAGTTCAAATCCTCCATGTCCAAGTGGTCAGAAGTGCCTAGAGCAGCTGGTGAAAGGGAGAGTTAATACAGCCACCTGATTATCTTTGAAATGAACATGGATGTCCTCCAGTCTGCGTATGAAAACTAAACAAATCTAAATACATTTGATGTAACTATGAGAAATTATGAGAATGTAGAAAATTAACAGATAAACAAACAAAAACCCAAGAGATAACGGGTGATCCAAAATTAAACATAGACTCATGAATTACTTCTCTTCCTTAAAAACAGAAAACCTGAACATAAAAATATAGCTATTTGAGGACAAACTCTCCCCATGATTTAAAAGTTTTTATGGCTTCCAAGATTCCTGTTACTCAAGAACTTTTCCAAATGCAAAGCCACTGAGAATCATTAAGTATACATATATTCACACACATTTTGAAAGGCTTTAATTGCTTTATCATATTCACCCCAAAAGTGCCTGAAAGAATTAGATCAAGCTTAAAAAAACAACTTTCAGGCAACACAGACTATAAATTAAAAAAAATAAGTTCATATGACTATTATTTGAGATAAGTATTAACTGGAAAAAATATTAAAAAAAAGCATTTAGGTAGCTGTAACTACATACGTGGTTGCTCCACACTCCACAGAAATTATTGTCCTCAAAGGTTTGAGCTAAGATTAACAGCCTATAAGAACTTTCAAGGTAGGCCAGCTTTTAGTACAAATAGTTTCGATGTTGCCTCTTAAAAGACGTTTTTTCCTACAGCAGTAAAAGGGAAAAGGTCTGCAAAATATCACTCCAAGGGCTTGTTATAGCAGGCTTGCCTGTACCAAATAATGGAGTCAAGTGAAATCAGACAGAAAACAACAATAAGTACCTATATTCTGTAATATAATGAGTTCATAATTTAGTCGTCTATATTTACTACTAATGTTGCAGGTTATGATTAATCTGCCTTACTCTAATAGATTCATAGAACTTCCAGTAAACAAATTGTGTTTAAATCCATGTCATTTATATAAAATTACATAGTTTACTAATTTAACTAAATAAAAATCTTAAGCTAGGAACAATTATATAACTGCCTTGAGCAAGTGAATAAAAAATTGTATATGAGCTATGAATGAATGAGCTACAATCAAACATTAAACATCTCTCAGATTACTTACACAAATCATCTCTTCCTTTGTAAACAAAACTTGCCAGATTTAAATCTGTGAAAATTACAAAGTCACAGAGCAGAGCAACAGCAATCCTGTAAATGCATTTTGAGCAAGAACAGTTTTGGTTACATCTTTCTTAAACGGTATTTACAGTGCCATTGTACCCATAATTTGGTTTAAAACATATTAACCTTACTACCTACAGTTAGAATGCTTCTCTACATTCATGTGAGATGTACACATTTAGAGGGGTTTCCCTCTACATGTTACTTGTTCAACTTAAAAACAAGCACGTTCTTGCAGGTTGGAAAAGAAGCAAAAGTAAAAAGACCATTTAATGGTTATGATCAAAAACCCAACATAGGGTAAAAGGACCAGATCAAAGTCAGGTGTCCTACAGGAGACATTTTCTGCAGGGCATACACAAGTCAGCAGATCATATTCCACCAGAGGAAGAGCTTTGCAAGTCCTGTCATAGTAGTAATGTTCTTGGGGAAGCTGCAGGATGTAGGGCACCCTAGGGAGAGTTGCCAATTTTTTTCTACCTCGGGACTTTTCAAGGTTATGCAAAGGACATCAGTAGCTTCCAAAATAACCTCAGTTTGGGGAACATGAGCTCTTCAATGTCTTCAAAAACATAAAGAAATAATTTCCCCTTAAAAGTAAAGCAACATAGTAAAATAACTTGAAGTTACCACGAGCTGACTCGCAAAGGAACTGCCAAATATTGTCTGGTTTGCTATCAAACACAGAAGAAATAATTCTCTCTGTATTTGGAATATCCTCCTAAGCAAAACATCCAGCATATGGCTGGATAAACACATAATGCAGTGGGTGAACAATTGGTTGATAAGTCAGGCTCAAAGGATCATAGTGAATGGGGTTACATCGGGCTGGCGAGCAGTCACTAGTGAGGTTCCACAGGGATCCATCCTGAGGCCAGTATTCTTTATTATCTTCATAAATGACCTGGATATAAGACTTGAAGGTTTACTAACCAGGTTTGGTGCTGACATGAAACTGGGGGAGCTGTTGACACTCCTGAGGGCAGAGAGGCCCTGCAGAGGGATCTGGACAAAATGGAGAGCTGGACAATCATCAACCACAGGAAATTTAACAAGGGCAAGTGCTGGGTTTTGCACTTGGGACATGGCAGCCCTGGATGTACAGACAGACTGGGGAGTGAGGGTCTGGAGAGCAGCCCTGCGGAAAGGGACCTGGAGGTTCTGGTCATCGGCAAGTTGAACATGAGCCAACAGTGTGTCCTGGCAGCCAAGAGGGCCAACTATGTCCTGGGGGGCATCAAGCACAGCATTGCCAGCTGGGCGAGGGAGGGGAATTGTCCCACTCTGCTCTGCACTGGTGCGGCCCCACCTCGAGTACTGGGTGCAGGTTTGGGTGCCACAGTGTAAAAAGGACATCAAACTACTGGAGAGTGTCCAGAGGAGACCACAAGTCTGCTGAAGGGTCTAAAGCGGAAGTCATATGAGGAACGGTTGAAATCACTTAGTCTGTTCAGCCTGGAGAAGAGGAGACTGAGAGGAGACCTCATAGCAGTTTACTGCTTCCTCACAAGGGAAGGAAGAGCAGCAGGCACTGATTTCTCTCTGGTGACCAAGGATAGAACCTGAGGGAATGGCATGAAGAAATACCAGGGAGGTTAGGTTGGATATTAGGAAGAAGTTCTTCACCCAAATGTTGGTGGAGCACTGGAACAGGTCCCTAGGAAAGCAGTCACGGCACCAAGCCTGACAATATTCAAGAAGCGTTTGGTCAATGCCCTCAGACACACGATGTGAATGTTGGGATTGTCCTATGCAGAGATAGGAGTTGGACTCGATGATCCTTGTGCGTCTCTTCCAACTCAGGTCATTCAGTGTTTCTGTGGAATACCTGATAATCAGGATTTAGCTCTTCTATCCTGATCCCTCAAACATTAACACATTGCTTTCATTACTAAAGGTAGGCTGCCTCATGACAAAAAAAGAAGTATCGACTACCACTGCACAAAATCTGCTTGACACAAAGTAGATCAAAAGTACCATTCCTACCTTTACCAAGTCCATCATAAAAATAATGATAGTTAGTCATGCTTTCCTGTGTGCCCTCAAGTCAAAAGATAACAGTTACATATTAAAAAGAGACTAAGTAAATCAGGATTTAATAAATCGCAGTTTGGGGATGTAGTAGCTGACAGGCTCTTGCAGATGGAGAGCTCCTACCCGGGGTCACTATCTCCTGCAGTCCCTCCTCAACAGAGGAGTGATACATTGTTTCTCCCTACAGTTGGCATCTCAGCAGTTCTGCCTCTCGCTCTCTGAATCTAGGGCTGCAGCCAAGTACCACGGCCGATAGATTTATGGTAAAGTACTGGACAGATACTTTTGTCTCAGTTAACTTAATTTACAAGCTATATATGACAGAAAGAACAAAAATAGTCATAGCAGTTAATGTGATTAATTACTATTTAAATCAGCAGGCTACTGGTAATAGTCCTCCCAGTACTGCACTAGTAATGGGTCAGAATCTTGTTGCTGGAATGCAACTAATGAACATGATTAATGACAGAATAGAGTGACATATTGGGCATTCATTTTTCCTTAACTTTACAGTGTTAAGCAGTTTTACCCACATCCTAAAAATGATAGATACACTTAATCAGTAGTAGTAGGAGTCCCATTAAGTTCTCATTAAACTTCCATATCCTGTGTATAACCTTGAACAATACATTAGACGCTAATGAGTATATTCTCCTTTCACTGTGCACACGATTCATATTGAAGTACTCCACTACCACAGCAATGAGAGTGGTGTAAATAGCCAGACGGAGATTGTTGGAGTGTTTTTTCTCTGTAAGCCTCAGAATAATTTCTTTTGATTAGTTGAAGAGAGGAGGTCTTAACACTAGCTGTACAGACAGTCTGCACATATCTATTTGCATCACACTTGAGTACTAAAGGCAGCCCAGGACTTCACTATGTTGTGTTGTACAAACCCACAGAGAGTACAACAGAGCTGGGCATGGTCTAAGAAGAGCAGTTACTCAGACTCCAACTCTATTATTCCTTGATTAATAAGCTAGATGCAAAGTTAAAACATAGTGTGTGGGTCTTTTATACTGTTCTTAAAATTAGTTAGTACCACCCTTAAGGCTATAATTAGTTACACAGAGCAATTTTAAGCAGGAACATACCAGCAGGCAAATAAAAATTAGTATTTCACAAGCTGCTTCTCATCCAAAAATGTGAGTCTCAATGTCATAAAACATGAAGAACAACTGAGAAATCTCAATGCTTTCTAAAATAATGAGGTCAAACTGATAGTGTAGGGATTTCAGCTGTGATCAGATGAGTTATGTGCTCAGAAGCTCACATAAAGACTTATTGGCTTCATTAGCCCATTGAGTTGGGTTTCATTGAGCCACTGAGTGCTTGGGAAAACAGTAACATAGCTTTATTATTTTATATAATGCAGAATTTCATTTGCATGCAGGTAGTAAGAGACTGATTTTATTTTATTTCATTTATCTTTGAAAATTTATCCCACAGTTTAAAAAACATTAAAAAAGAAGGAACAACTTGTGTTAACACCTATCAACTAACTCAGTTGAACAAAGTATCAAGTATATCCTTCAATCAAAATTTCTCCTGTTTAGAGAAACAGTTTGAAACGTAATCAAAGACTAGCAGTCTGCACTCTCTTCAGTGAATGCAGAGGCATGTGGTGAATCATATCATGCAATGGGTCACCTTTTTCTTTCCAGAGGATAAAAGGGAGCTTAGACCCAATGAGTAAGTTAAGAAAATTGAAAAACTGATTAAACACAGATCTGGAAAGATCTGGAAAACAGTGAAGGGAGGATTAGAAAATCTCAAGTGATTAAATTAAAAGGTGCTTATTTAGATTAGGAAGGTGTTATTGTTTCAGCTACATTGGGATGTGAGAACTGGTTGGGATGTGAGAACTGGTTGTATTCAATTTCTAGCACTAGAAGACAGAGCTTTAGAAAGTGAAAGCAACTTCCACAACTAATTGTCATTTGAAATATTTTGAACACTTTAAATAAGACATTTATCATTGCAGGACAAGAACTATATATAGTATATAGAGCAGCACAAGAAATTACTGGAGATGCGAAAAGTTCCACTGCGGTCTTAAATAAGCGAACAAAAGAACAGGATCACATTGGAGTGTATAATTATCTGTATCTCTTTTTTGAAATACCTTTATTCCAGTTTGTCTTGGATCCTTATCTTCTAAAAGATTCCTTCCTCCATTCTTCTGAAAGATCCCTTCAAAAGTTGTCCTAAAAGTCTTATCTTCTGTGACATTTCTGCTATATTTCTGCCCCTTGAAGATGATCCTTGTACATCAGAGACAAAAGCAGCCTATTACTTTGAGAAACTTAAGGAAATAATAAATTGTTTAAACAGTACATTCTAATGTAAGTTATCTTATTTTCAGAGTGGACCGTATGTATGTTTTGACAAAGAAGATTTACGATAATCGTTTTCAATTTAATATAGGTATTCCATAATATGACCTTCATGAGCAAATAGAGAATTAGGGATAATTTTTTGTATAATTCAATTTGCTATGCAGATTAAGAACTGAGAGTTTGCATGGGTTTTATTTTTTTAATGCTTCTGGTTTTGTACCTTTACTACAACTTGTTTCTACTACCACAGATTTAATATGATACTTCATATTATGCACAATTCTGAAACAGCGTAATTAAGGTGCAGTTCTAAAAGATACTAATATTTACAGGATGATTTTTAAATTTTTTCAGTATTTTCAGTTGATCTTTAATATTTCTTGCATATCTTCTCTTCTGCCTTCGGCATTGTTAGAGAACTCTTTGTTTGCACAGTTCCATAGTTTTTTGGAGAAACAGCATAATTGTGCTCCTGTAAAAAACATTGCCCTACTCATCTTTGAGTAAGCTTCATTCTGTGCAGATAGCTTCTTTGGCCTTAAATTGTCAGAATGCATTTTACAGGAGTTCGTATAGTTAAGAGCTAACCCTCTAGGAGACCACAGGCTGACATTATCCAAGCAAATTGTATCAGTTATTTTGCTTGAGCTTTGCCATTCACAAGGTGCTGAGCTGTGGTATGTACTAGCCCTCAAAACTACTGCAGACTGCAGCTGCAGACAAAAAGGAAAAAAAAAAAAAAAGAGGGTGAGAGGAGACATTATCACACTCTACAACAACCTGAAAGGGGGGGGTATTGTTATCTTCTCCCGAGCACTTAGTGATAGGACAAGAAGAAATGACCTCAAGTTGCACCAGGTGAGGTTCAGATAAGTTATAAGGTAAAATTTCTTCACCCAAAGGATTATCAGGTACTGGAAAAAGTTGCCCAGAGAAGTGGTTGAATCACTATCCTTGAGGTATTTAGAAGACGGGTAGATGAGTTACTCAGGGATATGGTTTAGTAGTGGACAGGTAAGGCTGGACTCAATGATCTCAAAGGTATTCTCCAACTAAATGATTTTATGATTCTATGAAAGGTGATGCTTGTTCTATTCTCCTCAAAAAGAAATATAGTTCATAGACTTCTTGATTTTTAAAAAAAACCCTTCATATTTAAGATCATGATAGCTTTTACACAATTAAGCTAAATTAAATTTGTTAATTCTCTCTCAAATATGTTCCGTCACAAAAATCTTTGTTGGGTGCAAATTATCCCCAAACTCATTCCAGACCTCATTTTGGTACACTATAGCCAATGCAGGTGCAGGAGAAACATCAGAACCTCAGCCACAAATCTCTAGCCTAAAAGATATAGAAGACATTCCTCTCCTGAGGCGCTTCCCACCTGAATGAACTCTTTCCTCCTCTCTCTGCCCAGGATGAGCAGCCTGATATGTCATCTATGGTAAATGCAGAAAGAAATTATTAGATCCTCTCTGTGAATGGTTTCCTAAAATTGTTACTTTACTTTGCTTTCAAAAAGTGTGAGTCCTTTCTGTTATGTTATTATTGCCTGAAGTGAAGGATAACTGAAAACACGAATAACGATAGTCTATTTCCGTGCTTTGGACACTCTACAGAAAGCATCTGTTCTGCTTTAAAATAATATAGCCAGAGAAATGAAAACGGTGGATAATACATGTTAATTGAGATTTGAAGTGGAAAATTAAAATTAGATGGGATTCATATAACAAGGATATTTTCTCTCATTTGCATCTTTCTTTTAGATCACATAATACTTTGCAATAAAATCACAAATAATATTGTGTCAATGGTCTGCTTAGACACTTATAGGACAGGCAGCTGGTCTGTGCAACGTTGAACTCCCTTGTTTTGATTGCAGTCTTAGTTACGTTAATATTCAAGCTTTTGAAACGTTGAAGACATTATTTTAAAGGTGGCTTATATAGTTTTTTTGAGGAGGGCTACAGACACATACAACAACATTTGAGTTGAGATCTAAACCTGTTCTAGGATATTCAGGTAGCAGCATCAAGTAGGTTGCAGCATCAAGTATGTAGCAGCTATGGCCTTCTAAAACCAGGCTTGGTCTTAATTCTGTTACACAGAGATCTCAGGGACAAATAAAACCTTTTCTGGGCAAAAGTATTGCCTAGGACTTATCTCATTCTGAAGTAAAAATCTAAAGACATGAAATGAAACTTAGTCTGGCTCACCCCTCACAAGCATGAAAAGGTCCTTATCACACTTTCATCGGAATTCAGGCCAAATGGAATCCTACGCTCATGCAGGAATGATGTATCAATTACAAATAGCTAGAATGAAAAATAAATATCAGGGAACTCTGGCAACACCCCATGAGGTATCTTGGAGTCAAATGGAAAAGTAGTTTACTCTTAAAATACGAGAAACCGTTCTGTAAACCAGTTGTGGAAAGAAGAGAATAAAAGTTTAGCTGAGAAATCATAAGTACAAACTCTAAACACACAACTACAGCAAGAGGTGCCTTGTATATATGAGCAGATTCTGGACAAATTGAGATAGTTTATAAGTATCTTCATCTCCAGTAGAATGTCATTGGTTTGGCTTGTTACCTGCTTATGGTGTTGCATAAATCATCTGAGATCAAAATCAATAGAGGTACATAAATGAAGATGCACTAGCAATTAGATGGATGGCTGAATAGGTCTGCCTGGGATGGAATCCAAAACAGATTGCTTGGAACTTCATTTCACTCAGAAATTTAGCTGATTCATCCAGGCTAAAATAAAACATACCTAAATCCAAACCTAAAGCCATCAGAACCCCTCCTTTCTGTTGGCTGGAAGGCATCCTGAAAGCCTGTGTGTTACTGGACTGAGTGAATGAAGAAGAAAAGTAGAGCTTGGGAAGTGTTTGTCAGTCCTTTAGGTCTCCACCCCTAAACAGAAAGTGAACTTACAAAGTTTTAGCAGCATGTGGTGATTGTGCAAAATTCCTGATGGGGAACCTAGAAAGAATATTCATTGAGGTATTTCTAAATTGCAGTAAGTAAAGAATTTCCCAGCCTACAAACTTGTATCAAAAAACAAATTTGTTAAATTTTCGTAAAGATTAAGGTTTCTTCTGTGCCAAATCTAAACCATCTTTAGCAAATCCTCCTCAAGAATGTGGCCCTAGACTGTGGAAGAGTGATGTAGTTGGTACCGTTGTTTGAAATATTGCCAGACACACTTCATGGTTGAGAGGGAGGAAAGTTGATAACTTGTTCAATGTAATTCACAGGCATTGCAACACAGTTCACAGGTATTAAAAAACTTTCTCAGCAGAAGTATACATATTAAAACTCATATCAAAGCTGTTAGAATAAAGAATGTTCACGTACCTTTGAAAGGGAAAAAACCTGAACATCTCCAATGTCTTGCATTACATATCCACGTTAGTCAAATTTTAAAAGCTTAAGCTGAATGAAACAGACGTGCTATTCAACATTAGAATTTTTCACTATTGCACTATTCAACATTAGTGTTTTTCACCATTTCTAGGTTCTACAGTAAATCTCTGTACTAATGAGTAACTAAAAGCTGACTCTTTCTGGGAGTTTTTTGACCACTGGCCTATGACTTATGTATAAGACAATGTTACATACCTCCTTCAAAGCAACATTCAGTTCACTGTAAAAATTTGTGTTACAAAGCTGTTTCATCCAATTAAGTACTTTTTTAAAGGGTCATAAACCAGCATGCCTTCAAATGTAGTAACTGCACAGAGAGCTGCCTCAAAATCCAATCCTGTCCTTTGTGAAATTTAACATTGGAACGAGTGTCAGTGTATTTCTTCTCAGCAAGCAGGTCTTAAAAGGCAATAATGTTGTCAAAGCCATTCCCATGGATTTTTGTCATGGGAACTGGGTGTAACAAATGATTTTCAGATGGAAATCAGACAGCATAATTTCTAAAGCATCACAAAAGTACTGTATCAGAGGGAAAAAAGTGACAAAAAAATTCCATGTCTAGGACAAATTCAAAAACAAATAAGAAACTTCTTATTTTCTAGCCTTCTAATTTGTGACACGGTTTAGAGAATTTACAGCAGTGTTCCTATATTTAGCAAATAAGAAATGTCAGAACAAGGAAGGCATTAAATCCATAAAGAAATATGAAAAATTGATTTTGAAATAATGTTTTCTGCAATCAGATGCTGTTTCTGTGATTGATTGTTTCAAGATTTTACACTGATATGAGGTCTTATGCTTAGTTTTTGAGAGGGAATAAGCAATTTAGCAATTCCAGAGAGCATTAATTTTTCTTTTTGTCATCATTACAAGAAATATTATACTTCATGGAGTCTGGCAGAATTGTTAATAGATCTAAATTTTTTATGTGGGTTGTTTTATGTTTTTTGTTTCACTTGCATGTAAATTAAATCTGAGAACATTTGAAAACAATACCAGTTTCTTTATTTGTAATGACTAGAAATTTTTAAGCATATTTTTAAACTAACAATCTTTAAACATATTGTTAGGTAATGGAATAGAAATAAAAAAATAGAACTTCTACATTCCATAAAAATAATTTGCCGTCCTTGAGTCCTTCAATTTTTAAGTTGAATTCAGAGTCAAGTTAAACGTGGAAGACTGTTATCTTACTTTCTCATTACTAAGAACTTTGACAATGCCAATGGAATACGTTTTAGAGTCAGGCATTCCTGATCTACTATATAGAAAAATTTTAAAAAAATCTGCAACATAATTTACAGAAAAAAAAAATCAAGATCTCACATCTAGTCACTATATAGGTTTTGATACAATTAATTTTTTACAGAATTAGCATGCTGTGTCAGGAATGATGAAGTTCATAAATCAAAAAGTAACTAAATAATTTCCCCAGAACTTTTTCATGGCTTGACATATCAAAGCTATTTTGTGTAGAAAATATGGTTTATTTTCACTATTGCCAGAAATTAAACTGAAACACATTCTCCAGGAATCCCTATTTCATCTCAGAGTCCATAGAGTCAACATGCTTCTCTAACACCAGAAACTAAGACGAAAGGACAAGACTCTAAAGAAGCATCTTACAATGCAGAAAAAGGTGTGAAGGAAGTAATACCATTTTTTCTTGCATTTAAGACACTCTTACAGTTTTACCTTTCACAGTGAAATGCTGATTTCTTATTAGAAGTAACAGAAATAACAACCAGTTTACATCAAGGTGTATAATCCAGGCAATGATGTGATGCTTGTTTGTGCTCATAGGTGGTGTCATTTTTCCCCTTTGCTGAACGCCTGTGAAGGGTTATCAAGGTGAGGCAGTGGGATGAGCAATTCAACCCTGGAAAGAAGGGTCTTTTATAACTAAAAAGCATGACAAATGCTGTTCAGTTTAATTCACTTTTATTCATTCATTTCTTCCTTTCCTGAGCTAAAGTTTGGATGCAACAACTTAGAAGTCCCTGGTGAATAGAAAGAATTTTCTTGCTACACCAGATAGGAGAGTAATGTATATAAACGAGAAGCTAGACAGAAAACAGTACCCTACATGGATTAAAAAGTCACTGTTAGGTGCATAACTAACTGCTAGAGTCATAACAAACGTTGGTGTGACAGAAGTAGGAAAACAAAAAAGGAATATACACCCACTAGGACAGAGCACAATAACCAACAGATCTACTGGCTCAACTTTGTCAGTAGGCAAGATACTATATCAGGCTCAAGATAAGCTCTCCTTAGTCTGTTTTTTATTCTTCCCCACAGCTCTGATACCAGTAGCCCAATGCCTTCATACTGTATGTTCTGAGCACAGCTCCCAAGATGAAAAAAAATAGCAGCTAAGTTTCCTGTTACATTTGCTAACTCTAAAAATTCCACTTCTTCATAAAGTACTTATCTTGAACTACCATGTTCTGTTGTCAGATTTTTCATGGCTACAACTTCATAGATTTGTCACATGAAACTTTTTATATCAATCAAGGTCTGTGACACAGGGAACTTTTGACTCACAGGAGGACAAGAGCATTACTGTAGAAAGAATAATTTCAAAACTCAAAATTTGTATTATAAAAAAATACATACACTCAAAATATAGAGATATACTAAAACATAAATTCAATGACAGCTATATACACATATGCTCCTACTGCCTCACATTTCAGTAAAATCATCAAAATGATTGAAGATGTTCTGTTTATTAAACTGTTTAGGTAGCATCTTCCAAGTTTATCTGCTGGATACCTCCCACAAAAGTGTCTGAATTCAGCTTTTGCTGTCCTCACAAGGAGGAGAGGATTTGTACAGTTTAATGCATCTCGGTAGAGTGGGCCCTTACAAAAGCTTTTTTGCACTCCTCTACGCCTGAGGAGCGCGGAGGGGTACTTCATTATCCACAGTTGCAAGAATGTGGATTTGTATTTCCCTTAGGAGGTGAAGTGCTTTGAGACCCAGAAAACTTTTCTGCAGAGCAATAGTTTTTAATCCGCCATTCTCACACCCTAAAGCCACTGAATTGCTTCACAGAGATTCAGAGAAGCTACTTTGAACAGGATACATTCAGAGATAATGTCACCATTACCTTTCCATGACAAGTGAGGATGATAGGAGACTGTTCAAGCAGTTATGTTTTCCAGCCTAAGAATTTGCAAGTGATGTAGTCATTCTACTTGATGTCTTCCTTCCTATCGCTGATAACTTTCTAAATTTTATCATAAACACAACTGATGGGCTACTTTTAATGTCAGTCACATGTCTTTTAACAGTAGTTATGCTAGTGAATTGTTCAAGGGTCCATACTTCCAGTCTAATCATCCCAGTCACAGCAGATGGAGAACCACCATACAGATGCAACAAAATGTTAATAAGTACACACTGCCCTGAAAACTCTACATAACCTATGAGTTATACCTATTGATATTTTCCTCATCTTTCTTACCAACAGACTTGGTGTTACTAAACTGAAACCTAGATTTTTTTCATCCTTCTTGTGCTAGAAGTGTTTGTCTGTATGGACACAGAGTTGGGATTGAACAGTATCTCTCATTACCACACTATTTGGTCACTGCTTGCATTTGCACCACTTCTTGCTGCCCAGTGTTGTTCAATGGAAAAACTGAATGTCAAACTACTGCTAGTAACCACCGGCACCCTTAAGTTTGATGGGTTGTTGCAGACAAATCATAGAGCTTAATTCAGACATTATTTAGTCAGGAGACTTGTGTCATTTACAGTGACCAATAATAATAATAAATATGATTAAAAAGCCAAAGAGATGAGTTTGTCCTGCCTGAGAAGAAATAAAGTTCTATATTTCCCAGTTTTAAAATAAGTAATGGATAATTACCCGCAGGAATGCTGTTTACTTACCTTAACCTACCATTCAGGAGATTAAGCTTGACTGTGCCAATATATTAACAAATTCTTTTTATTTTATTTCCCTAGTTCATGAACGTTTCCATCCTCTATATCATTTTCTTATACCAGCTTTGGCCTGAGTGGTTTCCCACATAGGGAAAGTCTGAGCATACCCACAGGTTGAGCTGAACAGGGTAGCAGATCGTTACAAGCTTTCCAGAGTTACTACTCTTTCATATGCTTGATATAAGTTTCTGAGGAATTTAGAAGTCCTTTTCTTTAAATTCCTGCATGCTAATCAGTCTAGGTTGGAAGAACAAGACCATCGCAGTTCTGAAAGAGTATCAACAATTCTGAAAAAGCAAGAAAGCTGCAGGTCTGAACCTCATTAAAAGAACTAACATTGCTGCAGAAATCAGGAAAACACATAGACTTCATGGGTCTGAATAAAGCATGTGAGTGAGCAGTAAACATCGACATTATAGACGATGACAGGCTAATAGGCAGTTTTTCAGTATACTCCATTCTTTCACCTGAGGTAAAAATGACTCTCCATGGTGACGTATTGCCGAATAATGACAACATGAAGAGACATACACATTTCAATTTAACTGCTGAAGAATCAATGCATACAATATGAACTGGTTGTTCATAATTAAGTGTCTGGGATGGAAAAGGCAGTCTCAAAACAGAAGAAATAACTAACTGAATCAGCCTTTTGATTAAAACAAAATATCTGCTGTTACTTATACTTAGGTAAGGTAAAAAGCATTTTAAAAAGAAAATCTTTGGCATTATCAATATATTATTTAACTTGCTCACTGTTTATGTTTGGACTCAAGCCCAAGAAGGAAAGCTTCCACATCTCTCCAGAAAACCCTGCTACAATTACTTTCCCTTGATCAGTTTAATTTCACCAACATGTTTTCACTCCTAGCCCTCATCCCTAGTAGAAGCTTACCCATTGTGCTTGTAGCACATGGTTACCAATGCCAGAGGTCTTCCTGTTGTGCAGAAAGGGTAAAGAAAAGGGACAAGGTGACTTGCCAGCTTTGTCATCAAACTGTCAAAACCAAAGGGTTAAGTTCTCATCCATATATACTTTCCAGCAATGAACTGGAAAGCCTGTAAAGGAAAAGATATAACCTCCAGCTCAGAGACCTCCTGGTTCCTGCTGCAGTTCTTGGAGGTCCAGTAAGCATGTAGAGTTGCAGCTTTTCAAAGGAATTTCATTTCTGGGATCAGCAAGGGAAAATGTCTTATTCAGATATGAAGTCATCTCTTCTTATCTCACCCCTCCTCTCTCCGCTGTGCAAAAATATCCTGAGCCAGAGACAATGAGGGACTTCAGAGAGAGAAAGGGCTCGGGGGATGAAGCATTAATCATTTTCTGTCTGCCTTTGTCACTATTGTCCTACCAAGGGCGAACACAGAGGGCAAAAGTAGGACCATTGGATTCCTGGAAAGTTTTGTCTATCAAACATCTCACCAAGCCCCATTTGTTCAGGTGTGTTAAGTGCTGATAACACAAGTACAAGCAACTCTGAAAACAAAAGGAGACCTTCAGACTATGCATTCACTCAGTCACAGAACCAGGAGAAAATTAATGTTGCCTAAGAACTGCTGATGACCTGCAGGATGTGAAGAAAGGAGGTTTTCTTATTAGAAAGAGAGTGTTTTATTTTTCAGTTGAATAAATATTTCCCAATTTCCACATAAAGCTATTGCTAGCAAGTCTGTGCTAGCAAGTCTATTATTTGGCATGTGGGTGATATAATCCCCACAAAAGTTTTTTCTCCCTGAAGTTCTCAGCTGTCATTGTTTACGTTACCAGGATACACAAGGGCTGGTAATCACAGGTGTATCTAAAGCCTCGTTGCATTCACATTTAAGCACTGAAAATTGCAGTTTACAAGTCTCCTTTTTTCCCATGGTACTATTTGTATCGTATGTATAAACATTAATTTATGTAGCTCTTACTTCAGATACTGCTTTGAAAAGGTTGGTTCTGGGAATCTACAAAGCTAATAAGGGGGTTTCTAAATTCTTACTACTGATCAAAGAAGGAGGAGTAGGATATCGAATGATAAAAAATAAAGCAGGTTAAAGAGATAAAGTCTATGTCCCACCACAGTCAGTGTATATCAAATCCCAGGGTCAATGTGTAGATAATGAAAAGTGCATGCCTATGCCAAAGAAAATCTTTGAGCTGCAAGATCTTTGTGTTTCTTTGGTGATCTTGTTACTGCCCCACTTTGAGTGAAGACTGGTTCCCATCACCACTACAGCCTGCATTAGCCTCAAAATACGTAACTCATGCCTGGCCTTTATCTGTCCCCTCAGAGGGACCAGGGACAGGACATTTCCTCCAGAGAACACACAAACATGACATTAATAAACCTGCTATCTGACAGGACTGTTCCTCCATGTAAAAGCTACAGAAATAGCAGCTTTTCTACAAAGCTGAAGTGTAAGAGTAGTTCAGATGTTGGCCCCTGTCCCAAGTTATTCTTTTTTCTTTCTAATCATATTCTTCAGTGACCTAAAAAATTTGGAGTGTTTTGCTTTCATTTCTAGTGGGGGGGGGGTTCCTATTTAAAAAAATATGTACTTCTGACAAATATTTTATAAAGTAAATGGAATTCACCAGGCTGCAAGTCTAAATTTGAGCTGGTTTTTTTATTCCAACTTGTCCACTAATGGTATTACTTCAGTCTCCAAGGGTCTATATTGTACTCTTAAGTCTTTCCTTTTTCAATATTTCTATTTCCACTGCAAGATACCTCCAGGTCACATTGGTTAAAAAAAAGGAAGGGAAAGTTAAACCCACACTTTAGAGATGTAGATGAAAAATTTTGGACCATAACTTTGTTATTTGACATAAAGAACACAAACAGTTTTAAGGGAAGGTTGATAAAATATTAAAATTTTATTACATTGGTTAATATGGTGCTGTCCCATTTTTTATAGAGTCCCACTCATCAATTTTATATTCCTGACTGTTGCAAAACCACATCTACTTTAGTATTTTGTGCCCATGCACTTCTATTTAAAACTCCTTTGAAAGGTTTTTACAGATAATACTGTGAACTGATAACTGGATATTGTCACCAGCTTATGAATTTCATTTAAGTCCCACATGATGTTTTTTGCATGCACGTGCATACCAATTCTCATTTTAAGATAATTTCCAGACTTCTTGAGAGAGTTCAAAAACAGCGCTAAAACATAGTCTAAGTGTTCAGAATTTCAACTTTCAAACATTTTGAACTGGAATACTGGGTATGTAGATAATCATACTTTTTGATTTGCAGACTGAGACATAGAGGGCAATGGAATAGCTAAAATGCATAGAATCACATAAGAATCATTAGAAGCATAAAAAAACACAATTTAGTGATTACGTGTCCCCTTTTCTGATAAGCACACATTTCAAACACTGCTTTTTTTCCTAATTATTGCCACTTGGCTGTAGGTCACCATGTTTTTGATTGATCATAAAACCCTGATAAAGAGAAAATACATATTCCTTAAAAATCTAAAGAAGACCTCAAGGCTTCTCAGTGTACAGAAAGCTAATACTGCCTACATTTATTTCAGTAGCAAATAAAAAAAAGAATTTCTTAAGCTATTTGTCATTTGCTGAAGGAGGCTAGGAAATTTTTTGGAAGACTCACTTCAGTCACATGGAAATTATCAGAAAGGACAGGTGTTCTCTCTGAAAAAAAACCCTCCCCATCTATATTTAATCATGATTTATGCTGCATATAATTATATATAAATGTTTATATGTATTGCTTATATACTCATATAAAAATTCCCTTTCTTATAAGGGTGGAATTAATTGACTTTTTTGATCCATTATGCTCCAAATAGAAGACATTCAGCTGCGTTAGAAATGAAAGCAATAATCATAGTTTATATTTTCATGGGAAAAAAAAAAAACAGAAGTGATGGAAATGACTTTAATAAACGTTTTCAAAACAGATATCCACACTAGCAAGCATGCGTTCTTCAAGAAGAGCTGTAGGTACTGTTCTAACAGGCTGCCACTGCGGGAGCCTGACTCCTGCAGGCTTTCCCCGGGCTGTCATTTATTCCTGCCTGTGCCCCATCTCCGCTGACACTGTCAACAGGTCTAAAGCAAGGAGCACCAACATGCACAAAACATGTTTGGCATCTCTGGTCTTTTTTCTACCCCAAGTCCCACTGGTTATAAATCTCACATGAGCTGAAGGGGAAACAAAATTTGACTTGATGTCTCTCCCCAGAGGTATCTGAGCTTTCATCAGCCAGATCCCAAGCAAGCCATCTGCAAAGTGCTCTGGGCACAGCCAGCGGGTTGCTCCAGGCCAGCACTCCCTCAGCCGACCTGCAGGAACGATGCGGTATAATCAAATATTCACTAGGACAGAGAGAGAACATGAGCAAACAGAACTCCTGAGAAAAGGGATCTGGGCTCCAGCTCTTGCATTTCAGAAGTCAGTGCAAAAGAGGACTAGGTGCAGGTCACAGACCTATCCTCCAACATTTTCAACTCATTACTGTGCACGACATCCATTCCTCTGTAGTGCTTTTAAAGTTTCAGCCCTTTTGATGGTCATTATCTGAAGACACCAAGCACTTAAACATGCATTTTCCTAGGCCCCAAAGCCTATCGGTTCAAGGTGGTGAAGGGTTTGGAGAACAAGCCTTATGAGGAGCAGCTGAGGGGACTGGGATTGTTTAGTCTGGAGAAAAAGTGACACAGGGGAGACCTTATCGCTCTCTGCAACTACATGGACACTCATATAGAGACTAGTCCCATCATCGTCAACATCACTACTACCATACACCAGATCAAGGGCCCCACATCCTCCATACTTTCAACACCCACAACCAAAGAGCCAACTGTCTGAATTTTCAAAAATGCATTGCTAAAATAAATTTTCAATATCCTGGTCAATGGCTCCAAATGCTGAGACTTCAGCAGTTCCCAGAAAAAGTTGAATCTAGGCAGCATTCTTGAAGGTTTTGTGATTATATTTGACCTTGTATATATTAAGTCAAATATGAAAGAATTCCTAGACAGTATCTTCTGGTGTTAAAAGCTATTCTGAAAACAGCCAAGCAAGTTGCTGAAATCAGTAACATCAAGAGTCGAACATTTTAAAGGCCTAGAAACCTTATGCAGTCCCAGACAGTATTAACCCCTGTAATGAAGTTCGGTGCTCAAAGCAAATTAAACTTCAGTTAAAATGGACAAGTAGATAACATTTTACCCTGAGGAGAAGAGGGTAATTGTTTTAGACTGGCTTTGCAGAACAAACGTCTTGTTATATGTCATTTATACATGCAATGGATACCCTTTTGCAATTAAATTTTTCTTCATTTCTGTGACTGTATGTTGGCATTTTATATATGTTGAAGGAAGATGAGAAATATCAAAAGAAAGACTAGAAGAAGTGGGAAGCTGAGCTTGCACAGCACAAGTGGTATCTTAAGCTTGTAACAACTGACATTATTTGATTCTCCTCTGTCACGTCTCATCATATGCAATCAAAAGGCTCTAGAATCAGCATTAGTTAAATCTTATATTCCTTTTACCTCAAGTGGATCCAAGAAAGTTTTAATGAAGAGACTGTGCTTTTTTATTCACCAGAAAATTTATTTTGACCTGACCCAGAACTTCCTATAAATCTGCAGAACATGAGAATAGTCCCTGGTAATTAAGGTACCGCAGAGATGGCATATATTTTTTCCAGGTCTGCCCACTCATCTGCCACTCCTCTGAAGACAGTCTGAGGTAGTACCTTCCAACATGCCATGTGGAAGGCCTGAGTTCAAATTTCTGATGTAAATCAGAAAAAGAAATGCTGAGGGGCTGCCTCTCCAATATTCACAGAGATCAGCCCAGTTTTGAGAAGAGAGCATAGGCTTCTCAAGTAATGAATCTGTTTGCTTTCTTTAATAAAGCCTTAATCCAAAACAAAATATCTCTTTAAGAATAGGAAGAAAACAAAAAAAGAAAAAAACAAAGAAAACAACAGAACAATCCCACAGCTTTGCTTTTGCATGTCTTCTTCACTTCTTTTTCCCATTCCTCGCAGAGCAGCTCATTGATTACATGAAGGCATTCCACCTGCATGGCTTTCTGCTCCTATTCAGCTCCCTGGGCAAACTAAAAGCAGGAATTTAGTAACATTTTTTCTCAGATTTCTAGTTTTCTGTGTTCATTAGAGGATGTGCTCTGTAAAACCTACCTTTCAACATCCCTAGTGTAGCTGTATGCTTCAGAGCTGTTCACACAAGACTTACCTCATTCTCAGCAGAGAGCCTTAGGCACTTCAGAGCTCAATACACTTTCTCCAATACAGATATCCAGATTGGGGTTCAGCTGCCTAAACCTAGGTGTTTAATAGGCTTTTCAGCACTCTAGAATATACCACCCAGCCACTACTCCTGCAGGACATTAAACTCCCATAGTCCATGGTACATCAGCCAGCCCAGTGCAGATGATGTGGATACCCTAAAGCTGCACCCTGCTTTGTTGGTTTGTGCTGGACCATTAGAGTAGGGTTGAAGTAAATTCCCAGCCTGTTCCCATTTAGAATGTGTTGGGCTGGTTTGCAGAGCAATTTTGGTGTATACAAACTGAATTTCTGTAGCAGGTCACAACTAAACCAAAAAGCTCACTGTAGATTCACTCCATCTGTGCTCCAGTATATAACATGCACATAAGAATCCAAAGCTGTGACTGGATCCTTTAGAAAATTTCAAGTCACACATAGTAGGGATACCTAAACTGGGGACCAGACTAAACCTGTTGTGAAATAAAACACTCAGAATAAGAGAGAGATTAATTCTATTACTAATATTATTAGTAGTAATATTGTTGTTGGTTTTGTTCTTATCAAAAGCAAATTATCAAATTCATGTAACAGCTGTTGAAACAAAAGATTTTAAATGTTCTGGTTCCAGGCTCAGATGATCATGGGAAAGAGTATAGAAACTGTAGTCAAAAACACTGCTTCTTCCTACGTTCCAGAACATAAATATCATAAACAACAAACTGCAAACTGTAAACAGTGTAAGTAGGTCATTTCCTCTTCTGATGAAGATTTGAAGAGTCAGTTCTGGTCCCAAGAGAATAAAAATTCCTATGCTAAGTCCTGTTTTCTTTAACCTCTTAGTTTTTTAAAGGCTGCAGTCAATAAAACCTCTAATCCAGAAATTTTTTTGGCCAATTACCCCAAATTAAGCCTTATTATTAATTTAAATTACAACTTTGAGTGTCAAAACACTACATAAATATGCCAGTGCCTTTACCTGTCTTTTCAAAGTCCAAAGACAATTCTTGCTGAGGAACGTGAAAAACATGTTTTACTAAGGGATTCCAACACAATAGAATCATTCAAAACCTTACACTTTTATAGGTGGTAGCACAACTCATTTCTTTGATTTAGTATGAAATTATCTATCTTTCAGCTTTTTAATCAAAGTCAGAGGTCACCCTTACAGTTTGGCGGCAAAACGACTGTCTTACACTTCTGGCAGACTTTCGTTATTGGTCTCATAGCACACAGTTCTTGTTGAACAGCGTGAAAGTGCAAATTTTCCCTCATACACGTCACAAAAAAGAGAGATGTTCTTTAAAGTCTAAGGATTTTCGTGCTCTTACCCACAGTTCCATAGTAACTATGCACTTTGGGGTTGAGATTTTCTTTTCTATTGAAAATGCTTGCATTTGGCTGCTGAAGATGGGTACACTTGAAGATTGCACTTTCTGTTGTGGTTTAGATAGGTAAGGCTGAACCAGAAAACTCAAATGAACTATGTATTTCTGCATATTTAGAGTTCTGATAAATCCTTGCAGGACTATAACCCTCAAACCAAGTAATTAGTCTTTGTAGGAGTTTAGCTATGGGCATAAGGGTCATCTCTCAGGGCTAGTGCATCAGCCAACTAAACTTTCCTGTAATCCAAGTACATAACACATCAGGGTTTTTTTCCCAGTTGAGTTAATCAATAGCCAAATACAGGAACACCTGTACCCTGGATGTTTCATTTGAGACTCAGTTCAAGAGTCTAACAGGCAGAACGTAGCTGTATGCATCCAGCAGTGAAAGTAAAAATGTAAATGCAAAAATTCAGTCAGTCAGCTTTACAGCTGACTTCTCAGTATTCTTTAGGAAGCTATCCTGAGCTACATGTATTTTAACACCACAAGTTTCTCTCCTGCTATTCCATAGAGATTTGCCTTTCTTAATGTTTCCTATAAAATTCCAGTCTTGTAGTACAACTTTTCCAAAACAAACAAAAAAAAGATTCTTCCATCTACAGTTATACTAAAGTTTAAAATTATAAACAAGGTCACGAATAGTAAGTATAACTGCTTTCTCTCATTTAAAGATGGTGGTTAAAAGCAGATGTTTTCCTTTAGGAAATCAATTACCTGAAAGAACAGATTCTTCCAACCAAGACATAAATATACTAAGAAGCATCTTTGAGTCTGAATTAAGCAGACAGAGAAGATTCATAAGTCTCATTAAGAGAAATGTCACAGAAATAAACACCAGACAGACTTAAAAGACAAACTGTTAAATTGTCTCTCAGTGCAGGGCTTTGTACACCGTTGCTGTTATTCATGTTCTACAATTGCTCAAGTTAATGGATAAATCAATTACTTAATTGTCAGCACAGGGACAGATCCTTATAGGGTTTATCCGCTTGGATATTTTTCCTAAGTGATGCTAAACTCACTTGCACTAGCTGGCAACCTCAGCATCACAAAAATTCAAGAAGACAGTTCAGAATAAAGCAATATTGTAGTTTGGAGATGAAAATCTGCAGTCAGGATGGTATTTCTCTATTTAAGTATTGATGATTTTCACTTTTGAGGTATGCTGACAGACAGTGTGTCCAGAATGAGACAGGAGTTGTTAATCATCACCAAAATGTCATCAGGCTCACTGCCACTTTCTTGTCTGAACATCAGTGACACATGTTTAAAATCTCACTGAATAGCATGTGCAACAGTAATTGGCAAAATATGCCAATTTCATTCACAGAGGAGTACATAGTCCACCTCACCAGTTAAGCAGCATAACACAGGTGGAAAACAGCCAATGAAACAGAAGCCATAGAGCTGAATACCTCTAAAAACTGTGTCTGAAATGCTGCTTTCCCTAAGGATGTCAGGAAAACTTACAGCGAACAGCCAAATTTGGGATTGTTGATCTATTTTCTTCCACTAGCATACATGTGGTTTAAATCCCAGAAGCACACTGTAAAAACAGAATAGAGGAATGTTTGAAAGCCAGCACTCCTAAAAGAGCCACTTGCTTACTTGATAGTACTGTACCTCCTGCAACATACTTTTTTAATTGTGCCCATAAATATTACAATGTCTTGGATATGGTTTTAGTTCCCAAACAACATATGAGGATTTCTTGAAATAGATATTAGCATTTGTGCTAAACCGTGATATTGTCAGTCTAATAATAAGCTGAATTCAGAAGAGCTCAGTTCAGTTTCCAGAAAGGATTTTTTCGTGCCTAGGATTTCATACAGCTAGCTGATGAACTAATGACTTAGAACCATCCCTTTTACAACAGAGGAGAAAAAGTTCAGGTAAACTTAGCTATAACACAAGTTTACACAACCTGCTGACCCCTAAGTCCATGCAGAGGAGTGGCTGATGTTCCATCTGTCATCAGTCAAGCCCAAAGCCTGAGCAGGAAGGTGTCCACCTCTACTCCATTTCCAGAAGTCAAGCTCCAAAATGAGAACTGAACAGTCATCTCTCAGCAGAGGCTGGAGATCAACAGAGAGGATATCTGCTCTCTTCTGTTTCTGGTGGGTGGCATCAAGAACCCCCTCACAGCTCAAGTACGTGTGTTGCAGAGGAAGGGAGGGGCAAAAAGCAAACCCCTGTGTGAGGCTCTGCCTGATAAACAGCTGTCAGATATTCCCACCTCTTTTCCCAAAGAACCCACCCTGGGTTCCCATAGAATCACAGACATCTACAGGCCTGGGAAGGTCACCCCTGGTACTGAGGCTTGTTGCAGACTTCAAGATGCTCCAGTGAAAAATTTTAGTTTCAACAAGAAGGACGTTCAATTGCAAATCCAGACTCTGATGCGAGTTTTATAGATCATGCTAATAACAGTGCGCTTTTAAAACCTTACTAGCCCTTTAAGAGTTGGACTGAAAACTGAAAGATCCTAAAACATTCTGTTTGAAAGCAAGTGTAATAAGGACAATGTTTTCCATCAAAACGAGGTCTTGTAAACCTTCTCTTCCTTTCATCTAGTCCTTATTACTTTGCTCGTTGTTCTATTAGAGATATCATAGTCAAACAGATGTGGCGCTAATCACAGGGTAGGAGTTGCCACCTGCCTGGGAGGATAAAGCTACTGTGACATTATCCCATCAGGCACTCAACAGTGACTTAGGAGATACAGCTATTTAGGTGACCCCCTTGTAAAGAAACAGGTGACATCTGAGCATGCTGGGAAATCTTTTCTAATGCAGTCAGCTCCCTGTCAATGATTCAGAGTTTAAAGTAAAAAAAAAAAGAAAACAACATCTATCATTTTGCACACTGAAGATAGGCACAAAATGCTGAGGCTTTTAGTGTGAGTCTTGCTTGCTGAAAATAATTATGGCTTAGCACCTTACCTTAGCAAAAAATGTTTCTGTACTGAAAATGAAAGATGTTTCATGGGCATCCATTGCACTGTGCACTTCAGACTTGATTTTAGTCTAAAATCTACATTTGACACCCATACAGCCCAGGTGCAGATAAAGAAAAATCTAAATTCTTCCCTTGAAAATACGGCCAGAGCTCATCCTAGAGAATGGTCCAGAATGGTCCCGGGGAACCTTTCCTAGCTAAGCTTCTCATCCCTCGTAAGCCATGGAGATGACAGAAAACAAGCCACTCCAAAGGCAGACACAAGAAATGTGTCCCCAAACTTCATGCCACACCAGGCAAAAAGGTGACTTGCACCCTTGCTGCTAATGCAGATGCTGAACTTGTTTCCATTGCTAAAAGGAGACACCATCAGCTTCACCTGGGTGCCATAACTCCAAAGTGGCACGGCAGCCCACTGCCCCGCTCCCCTGGACACAACGCTTGGCTCAGCTAATGCTTCTCCTTCCTTGTCCTCCCTCACTGCCTCACATTTCTCCTCTGGCCACCCACCATTTCCATCCCAAGCCGGAGCAAAGCAAGACTGCACCAGCTGTGCCTGCGAGAAGTGTCGGGAGTACCACAAATATCCATGCCAACCGCATAAGGTATTAGGAAGAAAGTTTTTACTGTGAGAGTGGTGAGGAACTGGAACACATTGCCCAGAGAAGTTGTGGATGCCCCATCCCTGGAAGTGTTCAAGATCAGACTGGATGAGGATTTGAGCAGCCTGATCTAGTGGAATGTGTCTCTGCCCATGTCAGGGGTGCTGGAACTAGGTGATTTTTGAGGTCTCTTCCAACCCAAACCATTTTATGATTCTATAATAAGCACGCCCTACAGGTCCTTGCCCTTCTCTTCCCTAACTGATGAGCTCAGTGGGGACACAGCCAGGAATGATGTGAGACACAAGTGCGGAAGAGCAGTCACCTAGTGCCCAGGCTGAAGTGATGTCAAGATATCAGGGCGGTGGCAGTTTCTCATGCACCAAAGCAAAAAAAAAAATGTGACATTTCAGCAGTTTGCATCATGGGAAACATTGCAGCCAGGGATATTCACCATTTTCAGAATTACGTGGAAGCTGAGAAGGAATAAGAAAAATTACCTAAAAGTTGCATTTAGAAGTGTAGCTATCACTGTACATCAGTCATACCTTCTGTTACACCATGAATATGATGAAATGGATACAAACACATACAAGTGCACACTGCACCACTTAGCAGGAGCTGTAGCTTCAAATCCTAACTCAGACCTCTACTCACATTTTCTTACATCTTAGTCACTCCTTTCAGCCCTACTGAACCTTGTAATGCCAGTGACAGTCCATGCATGAGTGGTCTCCTGTAGTCATCCAAGAAATTCGAAGAATGAAGTCTAAACTTTCTACACCTCCTGTGATTCTCATTTAATGTGTTCAGCTATAACACAAGCCTTCTTTACACCCTTAAATATTAACACAGCTATTCTCTTGATGTGGGATTCCTCATTATCATATGAATAAATGATTAATTGTCACCATACTGAGCAGGTGCAACTTTTATAACTATATGAATCAGCACTGCACCAAACCTTTCAAGAATGGCAACAGTGTTCAAGTATTTATTGCACTTTATTGCTTCCTGGATCATTTAAAAGGAGTCACTGACAAAACAACCGTTCACACAAGTCTGAAAGTTTACCTTGGATGTACTGAGCTGTTCTGTATTTCAGAATGCAGACATACCTTCTTTCCCAGCAATTTAACGCTAGGTCTTTGCCAGAAAACTCCACAGCTTGTCCAGCAAACGCTACTATTTGCAATGGCACATCTTGTGTGTTACCGGAAGATAATTTTAATGAAACTTTGAGCATAATTTTAAGTGCTGTTCTAACAACCATGCTGGCTTTGGTGATGTTCTCCATGGGTTGCAATGTGGAACTTAAGAAATTCTGGGGCCACATAAAAAGGCCCTGGGGTATTTTTGTGGGCTTCCTTTGCCAGTTTGGAATTATGCCTCTCACAGCCTTCTTGTTGTCCCTGATCTTTAACGTGCTTCCAGTTCAAGCTGTTGTGGTGCTGATCATGGGATGCTGTCCAGGGGGCACAGCCTCCAATGTCATCGCCTACTGGGTAGATGGAGACATGGACCTGAGGTAAGAGCACCTGTTCTCTAAATAGTTCATTTGGCTTTTTACAGTGTAAAATTTATATTGAAAAGGACTGTCTAATACTTTTTCTCATTTTCCTGGCCCATGCACAGTGGATCTTCCTTCTTGTAAAGATGTTTTGTCGCTGTAATAGTAGTGAATATAAGCTGAAAATCAAATACCCTTGGTTCATTGAGAATTCATGAGAAAGGCAGCACAACAGAATTGAATATATTAGAAAATTTCTTTACTGTAAATCTTTGGATGATACAGAAAATACCATTGATGAAGACCTCTGAAATACTCAGGATTATGAAATTTTTGTCCAAGTGAGAACTAGTTTTGTTGTTTTGTTTCTCACAAGATATTGAGCAGTTAAAAATAATAAATAGCAAAGCATTTTAAAATGTGAATCTTGTGTACAAAATAGTGGCTATGCAATAGTTCCTGATGTAAAGTTTTCTGAAAAAGACCACCAGTGGAAAAATATTTCTCCTCCTTTTTTTGTTCTGTAATATAAATAGGTATAAATTTTCTCTTTGGGAACTAATACAAATGAAAATCACTTGCAGTAGTTCTATATGATCCTGGCACTTTCTGAAAAGTCTTCAAACTGAGAGAAAGTTTTACAGGCTAGAAGCCACTAACTAGGGCAGCCCTGTATATAGGGTGAAATGAAAAAATCCTTTGTGGCTCAGTGAAAGGATGCTCTGAACTCAGAAACAGATATGTAAGGCACCTGGCATGACCTAGGACATCAAACACGCTGGAGAAGTAAACCCCACTCTTGATGCACATTCCATGAGGCGTTCATTAACTCTAACAGCCTTTAAAAATGACCCATCTTTTTATTTTTACATCCTGATTACTTTGCTTTAAAATAAACAGGATCATTTCTCTGTTTTTCACAAAGTAACATAAATTGGAGCATTCATCCATTTCATCATATGCCAGTCTGAACTGGAAATGGAAAAAATAATAGTAGCAAGAAAGATGTGGAACTAGGGCAATTAGACTAAGAATTTTATATTTGTAGATTTAATAAGACATTTTTTTCATTCTTTGAAAATAAGTGAACTTTTCTGTCATGTACAGGTGTTAATGTAATAGCTGCTTTCAAATTACATATGAAGTCAGCTTGTCACCAACTTCCTCACCATGGAGGAAATACCTATGATATTAGAAACTGCAAGACACTTTATTTCAATAAATACAGGTCTAAGAAACCACAGAGAGAAAGATATTCATCAGAAGTCCCAAATGTTGTCCTAATCTTTCCCTCAAAGAATACAGAGATTTAAATTATGCTTTCTCAGTTCCATATGTTCAGAGTCATGCCACAGAAATAAGTGGCAAAAATCTGAATTGGTGATGCTATAAATATAAGAAAGTTTTATATCCCGTGATGCTGGCAGAAAGTGAAGTAAATTGAAAATGCCTGTAAAAGTTTATTCTTCAGGTAAAGACTTTTACCTTAAGAAGTCAGAAGCTTGTGTCCCATACTTTTGTGACAATGATGCAGGGGTGAGAGGATATGGGGTATATATCAATAAAAGCATCTTCAGTTCTTGATAGAAGACTAACAGTATAACTATCATGGTTGGTTTCTGTAGCCAGGACAGCATTATAGAAAGTCTGCCCCACCATATAAGACAAAGGGTTTGCTTCTAACTGATGATATTTTATATTTATACTTAACAATCTCTCATCATTGTCTACAGTCCCAGAGCAAGTAGACCAAAAGTTAGAGCAGGAATTAATTTTCTACTGCTCATTCCCTGGGGGGGAAGTGAAGTATGAGGTTTTATATCTTTCTTTGTGATTCAGACCTAGATGATAGCCTCTAAAGCTTCTCATAGGGACACCTGTTTTTGACGTCTCGATTTTCTGCAAGAGCAACTGCTTCTGAAACACCATCTACTCTCCTCCACAACTCCCTGGGGAGCTTCTGCAGGCACAGGGCTAGGGTTAGAGAACAGTCAGACTTTGGAGCTGTATGTAGTAGATACAAGGACAGTAAGAAGAAGTAGGAAATATGGAGGTAAGAAAAATAAGCTCTGGGGCTTTACCCGACCATAACTGTAGTACGATTGTTGTTTCTCTGTGTATAGGAGCTCTCTTGCCAGAGGCTTCTTCAAAGTTCTATCCAGTGACAGGAACCAAAAGTAATGCCTTTGGTATCTTTATTAATTGTTCTAGGTTTCTCTGGATCTGTCCTGTTTGTGAGATGGCATCAGTAGTCCCTTTATTGAGGTCCAAACAACACAAAAGATAATTCAGAAGTGAGGCTTATAATAAATTTTCCAAAGTCCCTTAAGTAGAACCCTCTCTCATTATTTTGTATCAGAAGAGTGTGATTTGTAGGTATAATTTTATCTATTATACTTAGAGTCTGAGAATTTCCTCCTTATTTTAGCTGTCTCTTCTTTTTCTCCTTCTTCATTTCTGTAATAGAATGCATCTCTTAGTGCAACATGTATCAGACCTGATGGTTTCAAGAATTTATGTTTTAAAACAGGAATGTCTTTGCACAGACCAAAGAAAAAACAATACTTATGCTCATCCTCATTGAGTAATTCTCAGCACCTTCTCTTTCGCCTAGAGAAAAACAAGCTGGAAAAAAGGGAATTTTATCACATGATACATCCTAGATAATTAAATATTTTTGGTTTATGCTGTTGATTTTGGAGTGAAATTTTAACACTCTCAAGCTGCTGGTATAACAAAAAGCTCCATTTGATATCCATCTGACCCTGTCCAGCTCACCCCCCTCTGAGAAGCCAGACGGACAGGCAGCATGCGGATAGACTTGCCAACAGATCTTCCTGATGGCTGCTTGTCTGACTGCCTCATTTGCACTGAAAGTTTTTGTTCTGTGGCTGCAGAACCTGCTGATATTTTATATTCCTTTCTATTCAGCAGAAGCTATTCCTTCCATTTTCCCTTTTTCTAACCTGATATACAGGATAAATTGACTGTAACCAGCAGCATTTCTTGCCCAACCTTTCATAAGCTATCAAGTCCCAATAAGAAAATGAGAAATACTATAGGTTAGCATGAGATGAACTGTCACTCTAACCAATTTCTTTGCAGCGTCAGCATGACAACTTGCTCCACGTTGCTTGCAATGGGAATGATGCCGCTTTGTCTCTTCGTTTACACCAAGATGTGGACTGATTCTAATGCAATTGTACTCCCTTACAACAGTATTGGTGAGTCCAGTGACCCAGCGCTTTCCCTTCTGACTCTCGTCTTCAGCCTTTAGTAACACCCTTTAGTAACAACCACTTTTATACCATCATTCTGCAGAGCCACGAAAAAATTACTCCATAATTTTAAAAATATTCATCCTCCTACTTTCCAACAACTTCCATGGGAATTAGGTACCTAGACCGCTTCATGTTTTCCACAGCTCTGCAGAACAAAGACTTGAAGTCTTTATAAAAATTGTACAGATAGTTACCATGAGATTGTGCATGTTTTCTTTTCCAAAACTTTGAAGACCTGTGTGAATAAGAATATAGAACAATAAGTATAGGAACAGCTGCTTCCCCTGGATGAAATGTTTGTAATATCTTTAAGGTACAATCCTGCAAAGTGCTCAGTGCTGAGGCCATAATCTGGTGAAGTATTTAAACACATGTGGATAATTAAGCAAGTGATTAAAACTGCTGAGACTCTGAAAAGCCGAAATGTACACCACCAGGAGTGGTTTCATTTAACTTCCTGTCAAAAATTCCATCCAGTTACAAAGAGAAAACAGTCAAAGTATTTAGAAATACATGCTCCAGGTCTTTGCAGAGCTGTGGCCCTAGTACTTATTGAGTGCAATTCCATGTTGTGCTAATCTTAAAAAAACAACAAACTCATTTTCATATTCTTCAATTTCATTTCCTGTTGTTCTGTGGAAAAAAAAATATCACATACATTGCTTGTGCTTTCAAAATAAATACTGGAGGGAGGACGCCATAACAAAAGAAGACCTAAACTGGTTGTTGATACAGTACAGTAGGAAAACACCTGCAGACAAAATGAACATTTACTATAGTTCCTCACATCACAGGATAGCGGTGATTAGCACACTCAAATTTCTATCTGCCTTTCTGATGCAGGTGAGGGAGCATGTAGCTCAGCAGAATGGCAATTACTTCAACAGGCTGACAAAGATAACAGACTCTGTAGAAAAGCAAATGAGCAGGTGTAGGTAGAGCATGTGTGCATGCTCTGGGGTGTGCATATCAGAAACATTATTGGAAGACTGCTCCATTCTACCAGTTGCTCTACACAGCCTCTGTCCTCCTGTCATGAGCTTCTGTATGATAAATGGGCTTAAATTCTCTTCTTTCATCTTTCTTACAGGAATTTCACTGGTAGCTCTTGTCATTCCTGTTTCAATTGGAATGTATGTTAACCACAGATGGCCTAGTAAAGCAAAAATCATACTTAAGGTAGGATATATAAAACTGAAGTGTGAATAATTATGGACGAATTATGGAATCAGAGGCACCACTGAAGCAGTACATTGCTATTTATAGTATTAATATCTAACTTGGTAAGAGCTGGGAAGTTTTCAGTAGAAAACAAATGATAAACTGCTGAAATGTTTTCTTTTCCCTAACACAAACATGCATGAGTTGCATAGATTGTTAGAAACCATTATTATCCAAAGAGTCTACTTTCATCTTTGTAGTAACTGAGATCAGTTTACAATTTAAACTGAAATTGGAAGGAAAGTCATTCAGGTCAATTGGAAGCAGTTTTTTTCTGCAAAATAATAAAAGACTAAAACATGCTGGATCCAAAAAACCTCTTTACTTTTAAACAAGTTTATTGATTTGGGAGAAAATTATGAGTGCGAAGTCAATTTTTATTAAA
Organism: Dromococcyx pavoninus; assembly: GCA_033558185.1. Classification (NCBI taxonomy): domain Eukaryota; kingdom Metazoa; phylum Chordata; class Aves; order Cuculiformes; family Neomorphidae; genus Dromococcyx; species Dromococcyx pavoninus. Next base: position 2,881,432 of record JAUMJL010000208.1, read on the forward strand.
AATTTGGAAATGTTCCAACTCTTAAAAAAATCTAACAAAACTACTCACAAAATTCAGCTGTCTTTGCAAGATAGTTTCAGATGCATCAAAATTACAGGGGTTTTGGCAAAAACAATAATAATGACAACATAAACTTAACTCCATCTAGTATTAGCAAATTCATCATTCTGAACAATAGGTTTAAGTTTAAAGTGATTGTCATGCATGCTTATAACCATTCTTAGTTAACGTATATTTTCCAGATTTTCTTAAACAAAATTAATCTGGCAACTGGTTATTCTACTTATACAATGTTATAATTTCTCTGCGCAGGTAGTATAGAACGCAAATAAAGTCCTTTTAACTGCAGATTGTTTTCTTGAAGTATTAACTTAATGTGTTTTATTTTTAAAAGCATTCACAGCTTACTTATGAACTTGGTTGTTATGGAGTGCTGGTTTCAAAACCACAATATTACTGTTTAATCAGTTAACGAAAAACTTGAACTCGAACTCACATGAAGAGACACTCTAATTAGTCTCTCAGCAAAAGACTGTTTAATCCTCTTTCTTACCAGTAGGGTCCATTGAGGGTTTGCTTTATGTAGGACAATGAAACACCAAGTGAAAATTGAGCCATAGCTGTCAGGTTAAGGTCCTTATACCTAGAAATGGAGATAAGAACATAAAGGCAGTGTACCAGACGAAATACAAGAGCTTGTCATGGCCAGCCCATGTTTCTTCTTCCTAGGTGTATGTGGTTCACGGCTTAGCTGAACAAAACTGTTTGTTCTCTCAGTGCTCTTAAAAAGGCTTCAGCCAAAGACTAATGAAATCAGTTCAGTTGTATTAGTTGTATTACAGATTTTAGCTGAGAAATGGATTCTCCTAAGCTTAGACCCAGGAGTCTGACAGTGAAATCCCTGGCAACATACACCATAAGAGCAGAAGTTTCGCTTAGCTATTGAGAAGGGAGTGACTTATCACTTTCTTTGGCGAGCAGCAGTGAAGAACTCAGTACATTCACCCACAGGAAATAAGATCAACTCAGTGACTATGTCTATGTAGAAATGCCATGTGAGCTCTCTGACAGTTTTCAAACGCAAATTTTCAGCCACATTAAAGAATTACTCCTCCACTTGGCGAATAATTTCCTATCACTAACAATCCAGTGTATAGCATACGCTATACTAAGCCCAAAAGAGTGACTGCCCAAGAAACGAAGAGGAAATGTGCATTATACTAGCTATTAGGCTGCCAGTTTCCCCACAACTCTGGAAAATTTTTTCTCATGTGTATATCTTTCCTCACTCATGTCACACCTGTGAGATAATTTTTAATCTCCAGCCCTAAATACAATTCTAGCCAAGGCTTCAAGAGGCTATTATTACAGGAATGTACTATTAGCTGCCTATATTGCTGTGCCTTGATCTATATCTGTAGTCACGCGCTGAATTACACCATACATCTTTTTGGGAAAAATGGCAGCTATCAAACCTGTCTGCTTGCCGTGAATTACATTGCCTTAATTTTTAGATTTTGTGTTTAAGAAGATGTTCCAGTGACTCAGAGACACTCACAGACATGTTTGGCACTAGGTTTGATGCCATGGAATTTCATTGGGGTCTCTTATTCATCCAGTCATTCCTCTTTACCCTCACAGATCGGTTCCATTTTGGGAGCAATCCTTATTGTGGTCATTGCTGTCGTTGGGGGAATACTCTACAAAGGCTCCTGGATTATCTCACCTAAACTATGGATCATTGGTACCATATTTCCAGCAGCTGGTTATTCTCTGGGATTCTTTCTGGCTCGCATAGCTGGTCTGTCTTGGCACAGGTATAGATTTCTCTGTGACAAATAGCTGCAAAAAAAAAAGTTTTTATTTAACAATTAACCAATGCCGAAAATGTTACTTAAACATTATCTATGTAAGAGAGTTATTCATTCCCCAGTCCTATTTCTGGGATATTATGTGCAGAGCAAGTCTTATGAGGCATGACTGAGGGATCTGAGGTTGTCCAGTCTGGAGAAAAAGAGGTGCAGGAGAGACCTTATCACTCTCTGTGATTACCTGAAAGGAGGTTGTAGTGAGGTGGGTGCTGATCTCTTCTCCCAAGTAAAAAGTGATAGAAAGACAGGAAATGGCTTCAAGCTGTGCCAACGGAGGCTTAAACTAGATATTAGGGAAAAATTCTTCACCAAAATGTTGTCAAGAATTGTAACCTACTGCCCAGGCAAGTGGTTGAGTCACCATTCTTGAAGGTATTTAAAAGACTTGTAGATGTGGTGCTTAAGGACATGCTTTAGTAGTGGACTTGGCAATGTTAGATTTACTCTTGGACTTCATGATCTGAAAGGTCTTTTCCAACCTAAAATATTCTATTGATTCCATGGTAGAACATTTTTGTGCACATTTTTATTTACAGATTCTGACTATACTATTTCCTCTGATTGAGAGTTTTGTCTACTATATGAGCTGAAGGATACCATTTGCCTCAGTTACTATGTGTTTCCTGTTTATTCAGATTGCTAAAAAGCATAAGGATGCATAGGCTGCTGATTCACAGTTGTCTTTGTATTATTTACTTCAGATGTCGCACAGTGTCTCTGGAAACAGGCATGCAAAACACTCAGCTATGTTCAGCTATAGTACAGCTCTCCTTCACCCCTGAACAACTTGAACTGATGTTTACTTTCCCACTCATCTACAGCATTTTCCAGATTTTGTTTGCACTACTCATATTAGGAGGTAAGGTATAGATATTTGCTATTACAGCATTATAATTAAAAATATCATTATTACTAACAGTCTCATTTTTCATGGATACAGGAGAAAAAAAAAAAAGAAGAAATAAATATAATCAAATAGAAAACTGTTAAGTAAATAATGACCCAAATGATTACTGAGCATTGCCACTGTGTTGTACTCTGTACATAGCTAGGAATGCACAAGGCTCAGATCAACATCTGGAAGACTTCCTTTTTTCAGCACAAGGGAGGGGATCTCTACCACCTACAGCCAGGCACATAAGAATACCTTGAGCACAGGGTTTTATTACTGTTGATCAGGGAAAGAAAAAAGCATCTTCTTCTATCAACCCAGAGTGCCTGGGTATGTAGCTGCACAGCAGGGCTATCCACAGAGACATGCACAAACAACCCTTCCTGTCAGCTGCTAGGGCTACAGGCCTGATAATGTGAGCAGATATCTTCCATTAGAGGTAACAGCCTCTTTTTTTCTTCCACATACACCTCTCATGAGTTGCACTGCTGCTACTATGAGTAACCTACCAAGGATCGACGCTTTGTCCCTGTTGCTCACCCCTAAAACCAGCTGTGACTCCGAAGCTCTCCCTCCCAAAAGTCGTCTTACCTGACGTCAAAGCACTATTCCAGGGACACAGCCTGCAAGGTGCAACCCCAACTCAGACCTCTCTGGCAGGCAACGAGGTGGGGACAGATGAACCACTTTGTCCCAGCTCCTGCCAAACAGGTTTCATGTGGCAGCAAAAGTTAGTTCCAGAAATCCAGCCGAGAGCCCACAGTTTTCTAAAGGAGAGAGACAGTACTTCTAAAAGCCTCTACATAAAACACCAAATGCAGAACTTAAAATATTTCTCTTATTGCTGTTCAAATGTACCTTTCCAGTGATGAGTCCTGTTGACATGAAATAATTAAATATAACCTTAAAGAAACTGACTGGAGGTGTTGGAATGTTTTAGTAGTATAAAGAAGGACAATGTTGCATGGTTACACGTCACTACACTGTCTTTTTCAAGTATTTTTTTATAATTTCTTTATTTAATACTAAGTATGTATCTATTTCCAGGCTACCGTATTTACATAAGACATCGGGTAAAAACAAAGACAGACGTCGAGAAAACAGATGAAAAAGAAGATTCAAAATCAACATCTTCACATGCTAAAATAAATGGAGGATTTGTATCAAATGAGACAAATACCAGTGCTCCCACCAGCTGAAAAGATATGAAATGCTGTTTACTTAAAACTTTTTTTCACATGCCGTTGCTTTATGGAAATATTTAACAAAAAGAGAAGTTCTGCTGATATTGCCCAGAAAGACTTCAAAATTATTAACTTATGAAATATTTCTATGTTAATTTTGAACACAGTATTTGCCACAATTGTAGAATCTGGTTTTGAAGGGAAATGCGTAACAATATTTAATGTTTTACTGTAGGTTATTTAAAGAAAGGTGAACAAATGTTGGATATTGATAAAAAAAAAGCAGGTATTCACATTACCAACTCCAACCCAGTATCCTGCAAATCCATCTGCTAGTCTGTACCCACACCAAATAGGAGAAATATTGTAAGAGTGCTGAGCTGCAATAGGAGTTGATGTCGAAGATCTAATAAGGCTGGAGGACTTTAACTGAACGTGAATTAAAATAAGAAGATGCAAAGAAGTTTTATTTAGGTCAGTCTAGGCAGACCAAAGTCATTGCACTGTACTAATTGCTTGAAACATAATTTATTCTAAAGCTACAGTTTTAACAAATGCAAGATACCTTATGACACTATTGTTTTTTTCCAAAGTAATAGAAAACAACAGCTTTGCATCTTCAGTCTGAGTCTTTTAGGTGCTGGAAACATGAACAGGGAGTCAAAGCTGAGGGTATAAGCCTAGAGAAATTTTAGTGTGACAGCTGTATACAAAGGAGCAAGCAAAGATTTTGGAAGTGTAAGAAATAATCAGTTTCTGCACTGGAAGGGAGGCATTTGAAAGTGGAACATAATTGTCTCTGATTCATCCAGGACTACTTTCACCACTGTTAATGTGAAGCAATAGTGCTTGTTATTTTATGAACTCAATAAATTTGATCTGGCCAGGAGCCTGTGACATGTAGACACTGACATATTTGATGACTTTAAGATTTTAATTAAATTAACTGCAGACCAAAATAATTGGACATAAACATATATTATTTGTCTCTGAAAATTCAAGATTACATATGGAAATCTGTCCAAAATGTGTGGACAAAATGAGTATAATTCTAAGAGAGAGAGTGCAGACATTTTTTTGCAGCTGTAACTTTTGGTGGATATATTCAGTAACACTAGTCCTGTAGCTCTTATGCAAAGAAAACATCCAGAGAACTTCAGATTAAACGATTGAGAGTCTAGCTGACCAGAAAAAATACAAGAATGATCCAACTATCTATACATGGAAGCTGTACACCTCTGTCATATTCAGGTGGACCTTCTGAGGTATTGCGAGTTAATGCGGCAGGTTTTTTACAAACACAACTGAAGTTGTGGAATTTGTGTTCCAGATATGTAGCTTTCCACTGCTGAAGAAGTGTGCCCAGTGTTAAACAAAGAATAAATTATTTCTGTCTACCATCTGTGGGGTAAACAATCTCCAAATGTGCCTGAGTTCTGGGAGGCTTGAAGTTGCTTTGCTTTCTGTGAGATTCAGACTGGTCATAACCTCCAAGGAGGAGTTTAACACTTAACAGGAGTTAGCACGTAACAAGGCATGCTATGTTTTATAGAATGAAGATTAAACGGAAAAATGCAGTGAAGTCTGTTATGGAGAAATAATAAATGTAAAAAAGCACATTCATAGAGAAAAGGATAAGCTGCTATTTGTAACATTTGTGGTAAAAAGGTTATTGACTTTATCTTGCATCGGTTAAAACCTGCAACAGAAGTTAGTTAGGATTATGTTTTTCCCATGTTAAACTTCAATGCTTCTGTGCATATTTTAAGCAGATTTTGAAAATGTATTGAAGAATAATAGCTTGCCTTATACCGTGTGTGTGTGTATCTATATTTAAAACAACTGTATAAACACTGAACTGAATAAAGTCAGAAACTATTTACAATTTTGCCCACTGGGGTAATATAAGGTGGAAAGAATTGAAAATGGAACTTAACATGCAGAGAAAGTTTTTGGCTTTGAGATGTAACAAAAACAACTCAGATTATGAGTAAAATAAATACATTTAATAATGATGGATATTAAATGAACATAAAATATCTGAAACCATTTTTGATACACATTTTTAATTTATGTGAACACCTAAAGCCTCAGGTAAAAGAAGGAGGCTGCAGTTTCTGCAGTCATTATATTTACACCTAGCAAGGGTCATATGTCCCAGGTGTTACCTGAACTACAGCCAACTCAAAGGTCTTAATCAACTTATGTGTCCAGAGCACACCAAACCTAAAAGAAAACCCCAGGGCTTGTTAATTTTGCCAGAAGCAGGCTTATGTTGACATGACAGCTGCTAAATCTCCAGTTGTAGGGCAGCATCAATGTCCATCCATCACTGGTGAAGCTGGGATGGGCTATCTCACAACAGCATAAGGAACTCTGGGGGGAGTTGTGTCCTCTCCCCAAAGGTCTCCGGAAAGATCTTATGTGCCTTTGGCTGTCAGCCATATAGATGCTGAGATATGAGCTTCTTAGTTGGAGGAGAATGGTGGCCTCTAGCCTTGCAGTTGCAGCTGTCTTGGTATCGTCAAAGGAAAAACCCCAGCTTGCCGAGATCAGTTTGTTGAACCTGCTCAGTGTCATTTTTCTCACGAGCACTAATATCCTTTCAAAGGAAAGCAATATCACTTTTTCACCACTGCTTTTTAATCTTCTATCCATTGAAACAACCTGTGGATGGGATATTGAAGAATGCGCAGTTTAAGAGCATCATGCAATGACCTTCAGGCTAACAGATACCTAACTTAATTAACTCTTACACATACTGGTAATCATGGATTTACCTGTTCGGGCTAAGAAGTCATACTGATGCCTTAGCAAGTTCTAGGGTAACACAGCTAGCCTACTTTTAGATAGTCCTTTGTGTCCAGAGAGTATGAGTAATCCCTAAGTCTTAACTCTGCTACACTGCTGGTTCTCAAACCATTGCAGGCAAAATGAGATTAAGTATATTCAAGGACAAACACAACCTAAAAGTTTAAATGACAGCTGAATCAATGCCTAGCTCATCCCAATGTCTATAGTGTAAGGTATGCAAGGACGCAGCAGTTGTACTTACCAAAGTTTTTATGTCTGTAACCATAAATCCGGGTATCAAGACTTGTTCCCTAGTCAACAAGAGAGACAAGCACCACCACAGAGTTAATTATGCCCTCTGTCTCAGCCTGCTGTTACAGGATGAATTGTCCTCAGGAATCCTCAGTCTGTATAAGGGAGATTTAGATGGCTTGACTTAGTCCAAATACTGAATTTTTTAACTCCTAGATGGGGGGAGTTGAAATTAAATACCTCTTTCTGTCTTCATTTATTTTTCCAAATAAATTCTCTGAGCACCCAGTGTTTTTCCTTTAACCAAGAAAATAGGTCTTTATTCTTGAAAAATAAACTTAACACAAAAATATCTGTATAGTGATTTTATTCTCCTATAAACTTATAACTAATTTCTGAGCTGACCAAAAGACAAATAGAAGAACTGAATCTGTCATATAGCGTGCTGTATTAGTCAGAAGAAAGGGCAATTTGAATAGAATTAACAAGCAAATTGATTTGAAGTTTATGCTAAATGAGTTTCTTGTTTCAGGCTAATAAGGTTATGATGGTCAAAAAATGCTATTATATTCTCTGCCAATCAATATTATTTTTGTCAGCTTCAGAAAGGAAAAATGAAATTATTTTTTTGTGGTCCAACCAATTAACACACCGTACACTCGATGGAAATCTGAAATAATAATCAGTCTCCTGAGGCACAGATCTTTACTTCTTGGTGTTTGACAAGAATATTTCTGCTTTCCCCAGATTAACTGTATCACTTGCTCACATCTAGAACTAAAGCAAATATAGTGTAATAGTACCGCAACCAAATAGAAACCAAGCAAGTTTCACTGGACTTTACAAGCCCAAACTGAAGAGCAATGAAAGTAAATCTCTGCTTCTGTTTCCTAAGGAATATTCATTCTGCTCCAGAAACACTAACATCTCAGCGAAACCGAGCACTAAATGTTTAAATACCTGTTACTTGCAAGGATATTTGCCAACCTTCAAACTGGAATTGCAGGAGATGTACAATTGAAAGCCCTGAAGGAATTCTAATATGTTTTCATGAATAGATATGCATTGTGGAACGATGTTGCTATCTCCATTTAATTTCCATCAAATTTAGCCATCTACAAGTCAGTTTCCAGCATCAACCTTCAACCTTTCCTGTAAACAAGCATTCAGTAGTGTCAGTAGAAAAAGATAGGTATCCCTGGAGAGCAAGTGATCACAGCCCTCAGACATCTGGTTTAGGACAGGAGGAATTCTGGAAAGAGATACAGAGATAATACAGAATGAGGTGTAAAATTCAACTGCTTGAACATAGGCACCTAGTGTGATGTGAAATGGTTTGGAATGTCCTGCCTGACTTTCAGCTGCCAGTCCAGAAAAATCACATCTTCTGTAGGTTCTGTGTCCTGACATGGCCCTACAACATCTAAAACGGCACCAGACACTCGTTTAGGCAACTGAATCCTTGTGACTTCTATCCAAGTCATCCTTATTTGCAGGGTTTCCTTTGATTTTTAAGAACCCTCCACATAACTTTGGTCATAACTTTGCATGGAATAATCACAAAGATCATTAGAACACCCTTGCAATTTTCTTCCCAGGAGGGTCCTCTCACAAAGCAAGGAAGTTCATTTAATTGCTAAATTCTGTATTTCATAATTTAGAAAAACAAACAGAAAAGGTGTTACTTCCCACTACCTCTTGGAATTGTCGAAAGAAATGACTCCTTAACAAATTTCTCCCAGCCTAACATCTTTCCATAGAATTACATGAGACTTTGAAAGGGCTAGGAGTAAAATTCAGTGAGGACATTCCAAGCCATGTCTATGTAAACAAAGTATTAGTGATATCTCCATTTGCTTATAATGGACTTGATATAAAATGAATCAATACGAAACTGTGCTTCCAGTAACACTTGTAAGATCATATATCAGACTACTCCTTCACATAAGGATTGATTTAAAAAAACATGAGCCTTCATAAATAATAAGTTGAAATAAAGATCTTCATATTTTGGAGTTCAGTTAGTTGGGGATTCAGCCACAAAGACCGGACTTTTGCCTTTCTAATAATCAGTCTCAAAATCTTTTGCAATCACAGAAAATGCTTTAAAACTCCAAAGAAAGGGAAAAGAAACCTCAGCCCTGAAGAAAACTCTTATTGGCTGCAGTAGATAATTAATCATTTCCTTTAAGTGGTATATCTGTGAGTTACTATATATATTAGATATTGTTATGAAAAGTAATAATTTCTGTTCCAGGCGAACAGAACTTAGTTGAGCACACAAAGCTCATACACAGTTTCTCATTCACTTCAATTGTTCTAAGTCATGAGAAATATTAGCAATTACACACTCAATGTTTCCATCTCACACAAATTTAACATTGCTTCATACTTTATAGCTATAACTTAATTGCTTCACATATGCTGATTAGATATGCTGATGGGATATCATTAAGGTAATCTGATACATTCTTTTAAATAAGACTGCAGACCTTCTGTCTCCTTCTTCTGCAATGAATTTATGTATTAGTCATTTGGGGGATTTCATCAGGGTTTTTAAAAGCCACTTTCCTCCATCTAAAATAGATGTAAGGAGGTCATATTGAGACGGTAAGGCCCTGTTTAAATAATTTGATGGTACAATTAATTCTCCACAAGTGGAATTAACTGCAAGGGATTAATGAAAATGTCAGGGCTACAGGTTGTGCTAGTGATGTGTTTCTAATGTCAGTAGTAAATCTGATGTAGGTAGAACATAAATTCTTTCCACATAAGGCTCTTTCTTTAAAAATACACCCTGAACTACTGAAATAACCCACAGCTGCTACAGAACAATTTTCCACAAAAGTACATCTAATGAGGAAACAGAACAAAACATAGATGGACACATATTTCATATTTAAGATATACAATGATAGATTAAAGAGACATAAAATTCATGCAAAATATCTAAAAAGTATGTTAAAAAAGATTAAAAAAATAATTCATGGATCATAAGTTCATTTAGTATGAAGTTCAAAGTAAAAGTCTTGGCTCAGAAAGTCCTTTAATAGTTGCTTGCTGGAAGATGCAGAAATATGTGCTCATGTCTCTTACACCCTTTCCTTAAGCACCTGTTCTGTCATTGTCAAGCTACCTGGAGCTCTGTGGGTTTTGGGTGTGCACAGCTATTTCCAGTAATTATTAAATCGAAAGGAAATCACAAGCTGGTTTCAAATATTTTGTCTATTGAAAGGGAAATATCATCTAAGTGGAAAGACAGAGAGGAGCATACTGAAATGAAGAATGTAAGTGATAAGGGGGACAAATAATTCAGAGAACATGATTTTATTAAGACATTCTTAGCTTTCCATAGAGGGATCAGTCATAAATTTGATGACTTACTTTCTATTCCATACCACTTCACCCATTCTGTTGGTTTTGTACACAAAATAAGAAACTCCCACACTTTGAAAACTTAAAACAACTGGGCTATTGACAACACCAAAATCACTTGTTGTATTTGAAGCATCACTGGCATATGGCCAGACAAGTCTTTGCAAATTGTTCACTCAGAGACAACAAATTCTTCTTGAGATCTTTGCAGGCACCTACTCAGAACCGCTGTGGTGCTAAATGTGTAAGGCATTCAGTCGCATGAATTGTATTGTGAGGAGTCAGGCATGGCTGGGCAAGGAATACGGGCCAAGCAGTGGTGAGCAAAGACCACCATTTCAGCCCTTGTTTTTCAACCAGCTGGACTACGCCAGTTGTGCTTCTGCTATCCACAACAGCAGAGCAAGGATGAACCAGTTCCACTCTCTGTGCTTAGTTTTCCCCACTTGGTCCCCTCCAGACCAGAGTCGGACCACAAACTACCTCTTAGGTTTGTCTACACAAGAGAGAAGGCTGGGTTCAGGAACAAGTCCAAGCTAAAATGGCAGCAGAGATGCAAGTTTAGGCTACACCTTTGTTAATAAACAAAATAAGCCAGGAATCATTCTCTGACCCCAAAGTTAAGCAACATTGTCTGTCTCACATGAATAAAGCTCGTCTCTCTTTCCCCATGAGCATAAGGGACACATTTCAGGTTCCCTTCTGGAAATAGTCACCCTCATCAGTCCTAGTCTGACACTTGAGAGTGCCTGGAGCTGAAGTTGTGCCAGGAAGGGTGCAGACAGTCATGAGACAGTGCTCAAGCCCATGCCCTCCTCTTGGCTTATTTACTGGTATGGAGGTAACAGTAAGTGTCTGGATCCATATTTTTTTTTCTTTAAACACTTAAAATTTTCTGTCTTCAGAGAATTCAGGGTAAAGAACATGTATTTTCCTCTGCTGTTTCCTTGTAGAACTATGGCAGCTCTGACTCATGCTGTTAATGATAAATAAAGTTTTAACAAAGTAGATACTTCAGTTAGAGCAACTTCTACTTCTGTAGAGCAAAACCTCTATTTATATACATAAAAAAGCATGTTCATTCCAAAAGAATGTCCGATCTTTGATGTAATGTTCTTTATTTCTTTCAAAATTTGATCTGGGTACCATTTATACAACTCTTTGAACATTGTATATTTTTATCGTTAAGTAAGTTAATGGCTAGGAGAAGGAATGGAAGTGATCTCTGGGATTAAGTTTTCAAAGGACAATTTCTACTATTTGCTGTGTTATAAAGGCTAATTGTATTGCTTGAATTATTTGTGTTCGACTGCAGAGAACTACATGGCCAGGTTCAGAAGTGACGATCTGCCTTCAGGAACAGTTTTCAAAAATCTATGACTCTAATATAGATGTTGATATAGACTCATTATGCATTTTTTACATGACAAGAAAGGACATCTTAGCAGGAAAGGAAGAGGAGGATTGGTGCTGCGAGACTACTCAGTCAGATCCAGACTTTTGCAAATGTAAAAAAAAATGGGGTTTGTATTTAATACTGAACTATTCAACAAAGGTACCTGAACTCTAGAGACACCTTACAGTTTTAACTAGGAGTTCCTCAAGTTAAACATGAGTGCAGACTCTGAAAGAGTCTCCTTTGTAACACCATTCAGGTCAGAAACAAGTTTAACCCAAAGCCCAGCCAGGCCCTAGAAATACAGACCCCAACCTGTTTCTCCCCAGAGGCTCAGCCTCACAGTCCTTTTCTGAACAAACTTAGTAAAGTCTTAGAGCAACAGGGGAGATTTACTACTTTTTTTTATATGCAGCTGTTGTTGATGACCCTTTTTCTATGCCCTCACCCTCTGCCTCACAGTTTACATTAGCCAATTGATCTTTGCTGGGGGTGGGGGGTAGACAGAGTTCAATTTCCTCTTCTGTCTAAGGAGATTTAAATCAAGTTCCCAGTTCCCTAAAGAAAGCTAAACTACTTAATTCTTTTTATTCCACTTGCGCTTAGCTTAGCATATCTCAGCATCCTTAGCACTCAGCTTGTGTGTCAAGCTGTCCTTGCAGTTCTGCTCTTGACTGGCTTCCACTGTGTCATGTCTTTGAGGGACCAGTCATTCTCAGAAGCAAAAGTCATGTCCTCCAAACAGCATGACGACTTTCCCTGGAGGTAATACAACTGCTATATTCCTGCTTTTCAGTTGAAGGTTAAAATAGAAATCATCGAAGAGCACAGAGAACAGTGTATAGGCATCAGGGGAGCACACAGAACACCACACAGTAGAATATTTCTTCCAGACTCCCCACTGAAATAACTGAACTGAGCCAGCAGAATATGTGGATTTTGATTAAGCATAAATTTAACATGGAGACATGTGTCTTATGCCCGTAAAGGAGCACTTTGACATCAATGGCGCAGTATCACGGGACCGCAAGACACCTAAAAGACAATGTATCTGTCCCTGGTGCTGCTCACAGGAAAAGGTAAGGTAATCATGAACATAGCTCAGCTGGCAGATGAATGGAGAAGGTCACATAGGCAATGAATGACCAACACAACCTCATCTCAAGAGGGGGTGTGTCAGCAACAACCAGTATCTGTTCTGACAATACAACTTCTTACATGTTCCACTTTGTCAGTGGAAGTTATCCTGCACACAAGGGTATGTTGCTAAATGAAAATGTGGCCAGGAAGCTAGTCTGAGCATGGGCTGTTGTTCACCTATGCTGTGATTTCTTTCTGCAGTACCCATCAGTGATGGCAGAGGCTAGATCCCGGTGATATAGACATCAATCATGCCCTAGTCTCCTTCCCTTTAGCAGTATATATATACATAGCAGGGCAATATTTCTTCTGGCTGTATAAAGGCACCTCTGCGTCAGACTGACATGTGCCTGAGCATGTGCTAGTCCCATCACAAGCAGTGATTGCTCTGGTTTCTGCAGAAGTAAAACCTGCATCCGGAAAGGCATCATCAGCCGTTTCTCAGTGCAAGGCAGATAATGTCTTGTATCGTGTGACTTAACAACAGATGATAAGTCTAAACCTAGCCAAAGAATTGCATGTTTCTCAGAGGAGACCTTGTCTGTCCTACTGCTGCAGACTGGCTGGATCACTAGCAGAGAGCCAGCAAAGAGCAGTTTTATGTATAAACATAGAGGACACTATAAATAAAGACAAGAAATGAGGAAAACAGATAATGGAAGAAGGGTGAGTAGAAGCTGAGCAACTACAGTAACTATTGACTGGAGAAAGAACCCAAGCATATAGAAACAGAAGTGAGTATACAACAAGGAAAATCGTCAATAGTGGCATTGCAATCCAACTGAGAAGAGCACTCAAATAGGATTGAGAAGAGGGATAAGGATTAGTAGGAACAGTTTCTGGAGAAAAAGAGTTTGTGGTGCCTTTATTATTGACTTCAAGATCTGTCAGAGAAGGATTTTTTTTTAATATTCGTTCATTTCTTTGTGAAAATATACCCTTAACATCTAGAGAAAAAAACAGTTGTAAGTAACAGCTGTAACATTTCCCATCAGAACGTGAAGTTCTGTCTTTAACTTCATGATGAATCAAATAGGGTGTGTTTCACCAAAGCGTCTCATCTTTATGACTTTGGAGATAAAAATGGCTTTTCTTATCAGATAAATTGCAAGAGATATGAGACAGAAGTTCACCTAAAAGATATGCACTTTGGATGAGCAAGTGGGCAATGGACAATGGCTAAACTGCTAAGAATCAAATGAAAATAATTCATTTTGGAGTCAGGAAAAAGTGAGATATACATAAAACAGTATCATGTAATGCACCGTTTCACTGAATGTATGCAACACAATGAGCTTCCGCAGGAATCAACTCGTCAGAAATGCTGGATAGTATTGTTCTCCATCACCATTGTGTCATTAAGTAGTGGTGTACTGTAATTACTGCAAATGTAATCTGTGTATTCTCAGGGCAAAGTTTAGAAAGCGACCTAAGCAAATATAAAATATTTTAACACCATTTTACTGTGGTCGCATTAAGTAGCAGCCTGCGCAAATTGGTTCTCTATTTCATCCTGATATTGAAGTCATGCTAGTAAATTTTACTTTTGGTGTGAAGGAAGGTTCTGCATAGATTACTGGAATTTGCAAATTCAAATTTTAGACTAATTCTAGATCTTAACACATATAACTGAAATCCTTATAGTAATTTATATTAATTTTAATCTATCTCTTGAGATAGTGGCCTGGATGATAGTGAACACTCCCTCTCTTGAAGTATCATAATAAAAGCTTTTTTCCTTTTCAGAAAAACAGGAGGTTTTGGCTGCAGATGCTGTGGAGTTATTTCCGTACCCTGTCATATACCACTACACTAAATGAACTCAATAGTCTTTACAGAACCCAGGGAACTGTGGACTTAAATTCACAGGTCATCTCAGACCTACCGCTTGCTATTTCAAATACAAATAAATAAATACCATCTAAATAATTTTATCTTACCTCTTATTTTTCACTCTATGTCCTGAAGCTACAATTCTGAAATCATGGAATATTTACACAGAAATGTGAAAACATCAGCATTTAATGTAACATATGATGGGAGCAGGAGAGTTGAGCTCCAAAGTTTCATCTTACATAATCATTCCCTAAGACAAGACAGTTTCACTGCACAGCAGCACATGCCAGTACAGTATGTTCAGATAAAAAGAACAGAAGACCATAAATATTATTTACTGCAAAACGTGTGAAAAAATTATTGCTTCTTTGCATATCTTGTTCTTGAAAACTGACATCAGAGATACAAGATACCAAGGTGAAGTATAAAAACAGACCTTAATTGGTTTAATCTTTAGCTCTGAACAGCACAGATCTATGGTCTATTGATTTCTTACTGTCATGCTACCTGCTTCTATTAAAGGGTCTTTATTTACCTGCCTCAGTAATAAATACCAACCCAGAGACCAAGAGGAAACAAACATTCAATGTGTTACTAGCCTCCTGGACATGTTCTTGAACAGTTTGCCTTGGCCCATTGGTTGGTTTGGACAAAAATGCCTTGAACAGTGCACTTGCATGCATTGGGAGACATCACTGTGCTTGTTCGCAGAGGGATACTCACACTGCAGAGCCAGGAGTCCTGCAGAGCGTCTATGTCCCAGGCACTGGGAAAGGTCATTCTCGTTCTTGTGGGAGACACCACTTTGTTGGACTTTTTGATGGAAACTGGATCATATCTCAGTGTACAGTATTAACTAAGTTGATCTGGGGACAGTTTTCAGACACTTACATGTAGCATGGCACAGTTGAGAGTCGCACTGTCACTTTTCCCCTTTGAAATGCAGTGGGCGGCTCCTAATTGCCTGTTCTGTGCATTTAAAAGACTTTTGTTTCAAACCTGAAACCGAGGTTTCTAGCTTACACCCAGTCATTAAAACGGCAGCTCGGTGGCTGTTACGTGTACAGTAGAGTGGAAGAAAAACCCCTTTGTCAGTGTTGCCCATTAGGACCCACTTCTCTATCTCACCACGGTGCCAGAAATGCTGAATCTTCTCCCACTGAGCTCGCAGGTAGCAGTCACTCTCCCTTACGTGCTGAAAGCCTAGAGTCAAAATCATTATAAAGGCCGTTCTTGTCCAGACAAAGGGATACCTCTCTCATCCTCCACAATCATTCTACGTCCTTACAGTGTGCGGCCATTCAGCCTTCTCATCATTGTTTTCTTGCTTCTCAGGGAGCTGTGCAAGCCACCTTCACAGCCCACAGCTATTCAAAGTCAAAGAGCAATGTTAGTTATCAAAAAGTGAATTAATACTTGGGCAACCTTGAAAAGACAGAACACATTTGCACAAAATCTACTGTATTTTTCCACAAACACTATCTTAACTGTATTCCCTCTGATACTTCAGTCACCTGGATTTTGTGTCATTTTTCCACTGCTGTAAGTATTCTTTTATTTCATCCCATGATAAAGCCTGTTTCACACAGCTCAATGTTTGGACTAGCAGTCTGTTAAGGCAGAATGGAGTCCAGTGTCGTGTTTCTCAATGATGTCTTCAGTGAATTATTCTAGCAAAGGGTATCTCCAGCCTTATCTGTATGTTCACAGAAAAACAGACTCAACCAGAGTTTATCTAAAATTTAAAAAAGAGACTCAATCAGAATTTAGCTATAATATACTAGACTGATGATGAAATTTTCAAACATTATTTTTTGAAGACCAATTTCTACATAATGATTCCCTAAAAATACTCATGGTTTTTTTGGGAGGTGGCGCTTATAGCAAGGACTCTGTGGAAGAGGGAAGATGATGTTGTCTAAAGTTATTATAACTATTTCTCAGAGAAAATTAGAATGTAGAATTAGTTAATTTCAAGTAAAATTTCTGTTAGCATTTTCCATTTTTTTTTAACTTTCTCTGCAACTGTGTTTTTGATCTGATCAATATGTTCCCATTCTCCAGCACAGGGTAGTGTCAAGAGCAAATCTTTGTTGTTACACTTGGGAAAAAGGTACAGCCTGCTTACTGAGACTGAGATTTACTTCTCTTAATTTTAATGGTCTAATATTTGGTCTACTTTTCTTAAAGTCCCTTTTCAATCAAGGGAAGAGACCTTTTAAAACATAGTTTATCTGATCTATTATACACAACTTTAAGCTGGGAATAATGGGTTCCCTATTTCTCCTATTTTTCCTATTTCTTCCCACTGACCAGAGACATGAGTCTAGGCTCAGGTGTAAAAGTCTACACAGTAGACATCCTCATTTAACCATTTACTATGTTTGCAGATTCTACTTATACCAAGAGGTGCAATGTTATCTATGTGTTTTTTCGCAATTAGTCTTCAAGTAATCTAATAACAGTTATAGAAATTAGAGGATATTAATAGTTGGAAAGATGATGTAGAACTGTACCTTGTAATTCCTGGGAGTATTGAACTCATTTACCTCTTTGGTATCTCACCTTCACATTTTCAAGACTGAATATTTTGTGAATAGGGACCTACTGCACCTTCTGTGATATCTCACAGCCCAGTGTTGGGGCCATCCGTTAGGTACCTCTGGCAGTTTGATTAAATAAATTTCCCCTGTTACAAGGATTTACATAAGTAATAGTATTCCTACGTCTTCTTCTCACTGCCTATAATGTATTACGTTTGTAAGAAGGTATAATGACATTTTGGATTGATATTTTGTAAGAACTTCACAAAACACTGCTCTTTGGAACTCAAGGCAAGAGTTAATCAGATGATTTTTATATATCCTTATAAGTTGTCAGCTAAGAGATACTTTATCTGATCTCAGGGAACAAAACAGAAGAAGGGGATAAGAGGAGATAGAGGTGAATTACTGCAAGAGTACTATTAAGCATTTTTTCCTATTATATTACTCATTAATTTTAATAATCTTTTGAAGAGTAAATAGTTACTTTAAACCCTTTAGATGGAAAAAAAGAATAAAGTTTTACCACAAATTCCACACAACATGTGTGGAAGGCGGCTGAGGGGAGACCTCATTGCTGTCTACTGCTGCCTGAAAGGAGGTTGTAGCAGAGCGAGTGTTGATCTCTTCTCCCAAGTGACAGGTGATAGGACAAGGGGAAATGGCCATAAGTTGCACCAGGGGAGGTTCAGACTGGATATTAGGAAGAATTTCTTTACTGAAGGGGTGGTCAGGCACTGGAACAAGCTGCCCGGGTAGATGGTTGAATCACCATCCTTGGAGGTTTTTAAAAAAAGGATAGATGAGTTTTTGAGGGACAGCAGATAATGGGTGCAGTTGGACTTGATGATCTTAGAGGTTACTTCCACCCAGAAGATTCTATGATTCTATGATTCTATGTTTAAGGAGTGGTGATAACCCTTGAGACTTTAGGCCCATAGCATGTTTTACAGCAGGACGAATCACATGTAGTCAAGGCCTAAATTAATATGGAAGACTTGGAGAAG
Organism: Dromococcyx pavoninus; assembly: GCA_033558185.1. Taxonomy (NCBI): domain Eukaryota; kingdom Metazoa; phylum Chordata; class Aves; order Cuculiformes; family Neomorphidae; genus Dromococcyx; species Dromococcyx pavoninus. Next base: position 2,899,721 of record JAUMJL010000208.1, read on the forward strand.
GCAGGAAAAAGAAGTATCACTACAATTTATTCTAAATTGCATCTTCTGGTTAGCAGACCTTATTGTACATTTCCCATTCATCCATGTACAAATTGTGTAATTGGAGGGCTGGGTGCTGGCAGAATACCATTAAAGGATGTTGCACAGTTGCTACCACTAAGAAATGGGTGACACACTCATTCTTATCTTATGCCACAAATAAATCTATCTTTTTCCACCCCAGTTCTCTTGGGGGCCATGTTTTACCCCTTTTCCTTAGCTTCCTCTGCTGTTCCATCTACAGAATGCAGAAGCTTTATTGCAGAGGCTACAATTTCACACTAGATCAGAAGACAGTATGAGACCATGTAAATGGTGATGTACACACCTCAGGGAAGTCATTTTGTCTTCTTTCTATCTAATCTATCTAAGTCATTATACTGCTGTTATTACTATAACTTCTAAACATTTAATTATCATAGGTACTAATCTACAAAGATTGCAACATAATATTTCTGTCAGATTCAATTGTCATTGATTCTGATTTTGCTGACTCAAGTGATAGGAGTCTACCTGGGTGTGTCTTTAAATACACATGATCTGGGATCTGAAGAAGTTCATTTTCCCATGATCTATACAGCAACAGAATTTTAATGTTAGAACAAATTCCTTTCTTTGCCAAAGTCTTTTTTCTTCATTGGGGTAGTCACCACTGACATTTTCCACAAGATACCCATGCTCTAATCTAGTTTCTTTCAGGCATGGATTTATTAGAAGAAACAAGACCTGGAACTCTTTGTACCTTTAACTGTACTATCTGGCACTACCACATGCACGCCCTGACATGACTGCAGAAGTCTTCAGTAAGGCACCAGCAGCCTTATCTACTTCCCATTATAATCACATCCAACCCATATCCTTTCCCAATGTAGGGGAAATCTACTTCTTTTAGTGCAGCGTACGAGCCCTGTACAAGAGCACTGAAGGTTCAACTACCAGGCTTTTGGGAAAGCTCCTTAAAGGGTGACACAACCAGCAAGCTAAACCAGGCAGCTAGCACTTAGCACTCGCACACTGATCTAAGGCAAAAAGAATGTGAACAGGTCTATATCCATCCAATTATATTTTATGTTTGCAGACCTGTCCTTTAGAGATTTTGGTTTTGTCTTTCATGCTAATTGGCCAAAATAACATAAATCGGATCTGATCAAAACCATTCAGTATGCCCTAAATGAGGGAAAGCTGAGAGGGCAAGGTCAGTCATGTAAAGGTGTGGTATGGTCAGTGTGAGCCAAGTTGCCAAAGGGTTGGCCCTTCAACTAGCCAAGTTAAATAAGATACAACTGGCGCTAAGCTAGCTTCCAAGAGCTCCCAAATGTAGGCTTATGCCTGTCTAGAGGGACAGCTTCACTTCAATTGTGCCGTATTTAACTTGGCAATTTAAATGGCAAAAGTTCTTTCTAACTTGGCTCTTGAAATATATATCACACCTTTATATGGCTTAACATCTTTTCTAAAGTGGATTTTTTTTCTTTGGACTAATTAGATATTGCCATATGTGTGTACATATTATTCAGATCTATACACATACACAGAAAATATGTGCATCTATTAGATGTCACTGAAAATTCGCATGGGGTAGGTAAAATTTTCCTTCTTCTGGCATATAACCTATACTTAGACTTCTAGCACTGAGGGAACTGGTTTTCTTATAACAAAATCCTAACACCCCACATAGTACAGGGAAAAAGTGCAATGAAAGCACTGTCCAGTTAGCAAAAAAAAAAAAAAGAAAATAACAAAAAAATTCAAAACGTGTGCTTCTTGACTTATTCAACTTTTTTTAATCTGGTAGTTCTTTTGGATTTTGCCCATTTAAGGATCAAATGACTCATTAACCAAAGAGGACCAGGGTTTCCAGTGATGCTCCTTTTTCTTATATCTCCCTTACAAGTTGATAAAAGTTCACTAAAAATTGAATAATCTCATGTTATAAGGCTAAAGTGGGCATTAGACAGCTGTTTCCACAATAGGAACCAAAATCAAAGGACTGATGATTAAAAGAATTTATAAGAAAATGATTGGACACGAGTTGGTCTATATTGAGTTTTCCCGAAAGTGAGCCTCATTTATCCTCAAATTTTAAACTGTACACCCTTAATCATGAGAGCTGAAATTAAAGCACTTCAACCCTCTGATTTCTAAAGGAGCACTTTTCTCTCCTAACAGCCATCCTTTTCAGATAATATGAAGAAAAATAAATAAATCTTTTTCATGTGTGTTGATTTAAATGAAGGAGATACAGGAAAGCAGAAACTGATCAAAGCACTGAGAATAGGTATGTTTTCTGGCAGAAACAAGAAATTGTTTAAGCACCTCTGGTCTGGAAGGTGGATGGGCTATTACTTTATTATATATGTATCAGATTAGAAAGACAAATGTTACTCCCCTACTTTCTCCCCTACCAGACACTGAAATTAGAAAGCAGATTACAGATTGATGACACTACTCCAGGCTGTAAAAGAAACTGCTCTGAAAGAAGCTGCCTCACTGCTCACTCCCCTTTTAATCACTTTTGTTTAAACATTGGTTTCTTCAACATAGGCTGTGACAGCATCATCTCATAATGTTTCTCCTTTTCACAGTATGAAAGGCATGTTTTAGGGCAGGGACAGTATCCTGCCTGTTTGAAAGGCACATCATGTTTGGATTATACCATAACCAACAAACACTGGACTGGGAAGCATCATTGATCTTCTAGTCCTGTTGAAGACAGGAAAAGAAAGTAAGTGAATAAATCTGTTAAGACAGTGTGTAGGTTTTCCTTACCTTTCATCATGTTTTATTGCATTGTCCATGCCATCACTTACAATTCTTCCTATCAATAGAATGCCCAGTTACAGGAAGTGCCAGATATCAATTATTTGTTTAGGTGAGTCATGGTAGTGCTCAACCTAATGCATGCACAGTCTTTCAAATAAAAACATATTGTCCAAAGGAACATGATATCTCAAGCGATGCATATGCAGATGCCACCATTCCAAAGCCATTACTTCTTTCCAAAAAGCTGATACGGCAATAGGATATGCCTAGGTATGTTTTGCAAAGACAAGTAGACATTAAGAAAATGGTTTGAAGGATGGTTTAGTCAATCTACTGCTTAGTCGAATGTTTCCTGGCAAGTAATTTAGGACTGTACTCACAAACAATGCTTGGCTCAAGAAGATGAGCATGCCAAGGTCACTGCCTGAACTCCACATGTGACACAGAGGGAGAGGAAGGCAGCAAAGAGAGGGATTCACAGCTGTCTAGAGCTACCCGGAGAAGTCGACTTACATCTTTTTGCTCTAGCCAGTAGAATAGGGTCATGACCCTGGGTGGTGCTCTGATCTATTCAGTTGAGAAACAGAGGTGAAATAGAAATGATTCTTTCTTTTTGGCAGTCACTTTTCATTAATAGGTAGCCAGGAAATACAGGTTTATAACTGGCCTTAAGCATAATATTTTTGATAATAGTGATTGGTCATTTCTTTTCTTTTATAGCAACTGCAGAATAAGGATACTATAGCCAAAGGAACTGCTCAGAACCAGTGTCTCATAACAACCCTAAGTATCTTCAAGATATTGAGGACAAATGAAAGCAGAGAGCAGTGCCCTTGCATGTGTCAAATTCAAACACTGAAGATACTTCACACCAAGTGCTAACAGTCATGAAGCATGGAGAGAGCCATCTGTTTCCTTTATTTAAAAGAGTTGTTGAAAAGGAAGTATTTTTTTCATTTCGCTAAGAGCGTAATTTTCATGAGGCCACAGTGCAAGACCTAAGCAAGTTAAAATGAGACCTACTGTCCCTGGGATGATGGTCATTTGAACTCTAATACTTCTCTAATATGACAAGAGGCAAAAGAATATATGTAGGTGGAATGAAGTGCCTGCCTCAGTCTTATTGTTTTATATCAGAAAATCAGATGTGAGCCCTCTTGTTAATCCCTAGATCCCTGCCATCCGGTGTTAGCGGGAAACACACAGTTTGGAGCACTGCCATGGTCCTGTGGTGATAGTGTGAGACTGCTGATGCCAGGCCGCAAAGGAGTGCTAGAAATAACACCTGCTCTCCTTCAAATGGAGATAACTCTGTGAGAAAAGTGTGACAGCTGTATAGATATGGGACATGGTTTTGATGGATAAGAGCATTCAGAGGGCAAATTTTGCTCTAGCAGCTCTGAGAACACTTGATAACTTCCATAGCACTGTATGGCAGGAGATCAAAGGCAGGCACCTTCTGGAAATCCCTTACTGTCAACAACACACTCGTATGGTTTCAGTTTTCTGTGAAAAAATTAAAAATAAAACAGAACCTAAATAATCTGTTCCTGTTACTTGGCAAAGTCTTCAGGAGAGATTCCCACAGATCTGGGGTGAATGTTTGCTATACACCATTCTGCCGTCCTAACCAAAAGGCATCAAGCCAGTACTGGTGGTTTTTGTGTTACTATTATAATCCTTTATTAAAAAGTATATTACAATAAATTACTCACAAAGGAAGTTAATGGAAAAACTATAAGTAGGTCTAGGGGCACTAATTCCATAATCAGAGGTATTTATATATCCTAAAAAACAGGCCTTATACAGCTTCCAAATGAAAAATAGCTACTGCTTTGCAGCTTTTTCAGTTACCCAAGACCAAGTCAACATGTTATTAGTGTCAGCTACTTAGACCATGGGACTCACTTTGAGGAAAGTGGTCTAGCAGGGGCTGATGGGGTCCATCAGATAAAGAAGAGGAAGAGCATCTTTGGCCATAGGCTTGCCAAGCCTGTGAAAAGGACCTTAAACTAAAGTTGCTGCAAGAGGGGAATTTCAATCCATCCTACCAAGTTTGATAGCAGTGTTAGCACATAGATGCCCAGAATCTGGAAAAGGGTCACAGGTCATTAGGAAAGATCCGGAAGAACAGCAGAAAGGTATTCCAGCCACTCCAGCCAGTAAGTCATCTTCATTGGGGAACCAACTTAAATACCTGTATGCTAATGCATGTAGCATGGGGAATAAATAAAAAGAGTTAGAGACGTGCACATCTGCAGGGCTGTGATCTTTTTGTCATCACAGAGACATGATGGGATGGCTCTTACGAATGCAGTGTTGGAATTGAAGGATATAGACTCTTTAGGAGGGAGTGTTACTCTCTCTGTTAACGACTAACTGGAGTGCATGGAGTTTTGCCTGTGGATGGTTGAGAATATGACTGAGAGTTTATGGGTCAGGGAGAGCAGGAACAGGTGACGTTATAATAGGGGCCTGCTACAGGCCACCCTTCCAGGAAAATTAAGAGGATGAGGCCTTCTATAGACAGATAGGAGAGACCTCACATTCACAAACCCTACTCCTCATGCAGGACTTCAGCTACTCCAATACCTGTTGGAGGGACAACACGGCAGGACACAAGCAATCCAGCTGGAACATAATGTTGGTAACTTCCTTCTCCAAGTGACAGAGAAGCCAACAAGGACAGGTGCTATGCTGGACCTTGTTCTTACTGACAAGGAGATGCTTGTGGGGAATATGAAGCTCAAGAGCAGCCTTGGCTCTCCCCCTCTACTCTGTTCTCAAGAGACCCCACCCGGAATATGGCATCCAGCTCTGGGGCTCACAACATAAGAAGGACATGGACCTGTTAAAGCGAGTCCAGGGGAGGGCTGCAAAGAATATCAGAGGGCTGCTACATCACTCCTATGCAGTCAAGTTGAGAGAGTTGAAGTTGCTCAGTTTGGAGAAGGTTCCAAGGATACCTTATAGCAGCCTTCCTGTACCTAAAGGGGGCTACAGGAAACCTGGAGAGGGACATTTTACAAGGGGTAATGGCTTTAAACTGAGAGAGGGTAGATTCATATTTGATATAAGGAAGAAATTCTTCAGCTTGGGGGTGAAACAAAGGAACAGGTTGCCCAGAAAAGTTGTGGATACCCCACCTCTGGAAATGTTCAAGGCCAGGCTGGATGAGGCTTTGAGTAACTTGACCTAATGGAAGGTATCCCTGCCCATGGTCGGGGCGAGGGGGAACTAGAAAATCTTTAAGATTCCTTCCAACTCGAACCTTTCTATCTATGTTTTTGTACAGCCACTTTTCCCAGAGTCTTACAGAGAGCAAAGTTTACTATCTTCAGCCTGAAACCCTGGAGCCCTTTGTGTCTTCAAGTGGATAAGGCAGGACATTTATGGAACATTGTTTCAGTTTCTGAAATGAATAATATTGTGCAAAGATTCATACTCTAGTAATAACGTAAAAGTAATAGCTAATAGTACCTCTACAATTTCCTAAACAATGAGACATCATGCCTTAATGCAGATCTCTGTAGATAAGCCTTAGAATGTACTCTGAACATCAGCCAGCCAAATTTTCCTTTTCTTTTTCCCTCTTATAGAGAACAAATATCTAATCTGATAACCTCTAATGCTAAGGACATTAGAGAACATGTTAAACATTAAGCAGCTGATGGCAGTTGAAAACCATCGTCACTAGTAAGAGCTGTAAAAGGATTCCATAAAAACTACATTTAAAATTAAACTAGAGATGGAGTCAGGTGAGTAATAAGAGGATCCTGTGATTAAAGCTAACTAGAACAAAGTCTGATTTCAAAAGAAAAAAAGTGTGTTTAGCATTAAGGAACCACATTTGCACACTAATTTTACACTTGTTCATCCACTGTTTTGTAGCTATTTTCACCAGTGACTTCCCTGCTTATGAAATAAAGATATTTCATTGCATGGTAGAAAATCACCATCCTAATTGGCTGCAACATAGCCACTTGCATTATTTCAGACACATTGAACTGAAAAGTCATATAAAGATGATGATGTTAATGTCAGAAGATCATACAGAGGCCATCAGATATCCAGGGCTCAACTCAAGCAGCAGAAAATGCATGAAGCAAATCCTGGGTAGGGCCAGCCTTGAGGCACAGTAATATGAGTCATTGCACACCACGGCACAGAACCTGCATCACCCTACAAGGCTGATGCATGTGTAACTAGGAAACTGCAAAGCATAATGCTTACTGTCTATATATGTCTGTAAATAAAATTCTTGGAATTTACTACCCAATAAACTCTGACCAAAAGGACAACTCTGCAGAAAGACTTGCTTCTGATACAGAATTTAAAACTTCTATATACAAGAGTTTCATATTGTTGCTATTACAGAAATTTATGAATAGCATAGCTCCTAGCAAAAAAATAACAAACTTTATAGAATTCTACCACAGTTGGCATGAGCTCCCGCTCCTGTTCTGCTTTACATTGTACCACTTAGTTCATTGCACTGATGGTCATTGCTCCCAGTTTACGTTGAAGCCAGAATTAAGGCAGGCATACCACAGAGATCCTGCTGTGATAATTGTTCCCCGTCTAAAGAGCTCTCCTTAGGTGAGGTTCATTATATCCTATAGCAAATCAGCTATAGAGTTGTGTTTTGTATTAGCATTTCTCTTCTGTGAATATCACATGAGACAAAGATTCAAAGTCTGGTCATTGTGTAGGAAATCTGGATAAGAATATCTTCACAGAAAAAAAGAAAAGAGAAAGGCTAGGGAGACTGTGACAAGTAACAGGGAAAGTCTGGAGTTCCTAAATTCTCTTTTTGTTTCAGTTTGCACTGATAAGGGTCCAGGAACTACAGGGGATTCCACTTCACACTAGCCCCTGGGAAGATGATGGACCAAATAGTCTGAGAAACATTTTCCAGTTAAATGAAGTATAAAGTGACTGCAAACAGCCAAAATGAATTCACGAAGGGAAACTCATACCTGATCAACTTGATTGTTTTCTGTAGTGCTGCAGATAAGCCCAAGGGCAGGTGACGCTGCATACCTTGACTTTAGCAAGGCTTTTGACATGGTCTTCATAGTCTCCCTATCAACAAACTGGTAAGACATGGGATGGGTAAATGAAAAATAACGTAGGTGGGAAATTGACTGGACTGCTGGGCTCAAAGAGTAATGAGCAGTGGTGTAAAGTCCAGATGGCAGCCAGTTAATAGTGGTATCCCTCAGGGATGAATACCCAGACCATCATTTTAGTACCTTGGTTAATAGTGTGGATAACAGTATACTCTCTGCAGGTTTGCAGATGACACCACATGTAGAGGAGAAGTTGATACACTGTTGTTCAGAGGGACCCAGACAAGCTGGGGAGATAAGTTGACAGGAATTTTGTGAAGTTCAGCAAAACTGTTTATAAAAACGATCTGTACGCAGAGGTCAAGTGTACACAGAGGTCAAATGTACATTGGCCAAATTTGCTAATGATACTAAATTCAGAGCAGTTGTGGGCTCCATGGAGGGCAGAAAGAACTTACAAAGAGATCTGGACAGTCTAGGGAGCTGGGCACTCTCCAACCATATGAAACTTCACAAGAGCAAGTCCTGAATTCTCCACGAAGGACTGTCACTCCTGCTTAAACATGTACATTGGGGGATGAGAGGTTGGAGAACAGCCCCACAGAAAGCTGTCGGGGATTTGGTTTGATGACAAGTTGAATATGAGGCGCAAGTGTGCCCTGATAGTCAAAAGGGCCAACTGTGTCCTGGGGTGCATCAAGCATAGCATTGCTAGCTGGTCAAGGGAGGTGACTGATCCACTCTACACTGCACTTGTGCAACCCCACCTCAGGTACTGTGTGCAATTCTGAGTGCCTTAATACAAAAAGGGTATCGAAATATTGGTGTGTCCAGAGGAGGGCAACCAAGGTGGTTAAAGGCCTCATGGACAAGATTTACAAGGAGTACCTGAGGTTACTTGCTTTGTTCATCTTGGAGAAGAAAAGGCTGAGGGATAACCTTATTACAGTCTACAACTTCCACAAAAGAGGCAGTATAGGGGGAGGTTCTGATCTTTTCTCTCTAGTTACCAGCAGCAGGACACAACTAAAAGTAATGAAGCTGCATTGGGAGTTTGGTCTGGAGACGAGGGAAAAGTTCTTCACTGACAGGGTAGTCAGTTATTGGAAAAGGCTACCCAGCGAAGTGGTCATAGAGTCAAGACTGTCAGAATTCCAGAAATTTCAGGACAATGCTCTTAGTCACATGGTTTCACTTTAGGGAGTCCTGTGAGGAGTACAGAGTTGAACTTCATAGCTCTTGTGGGTCCTTTCCAACTCAAAATATTCTATGCTTCTATGAAAAGCAAATGCAAAGTCTTGTATCTCAGGTGTGATCAGTCCAATGAGAAAGAACAGGTTATGGGGGCAGCCACTGAGGAAGCAACTCTGCAGAAAACAACCTCCGAGGCCTCATAGACAGCAAGTGGAACAGGCATTAGCAGCTGCAGCAAAGGCCATAAATATCCTGGCTGTAAAAGTGCAGACAAAAGATTCAGGGAAGGACTTTTTGGTACTTCTGAGGCCACAGATGAATTACTTTATCCAGTCAGGGGAGTTCTCATTACAATAAAGAGAAAGGCATACTGCAATGAGTCCAACAGACTCATTGGTTAGAGAGTGTGCTGGTATTTTTGATGTGACAAAGTTAGTATTTCTTCACAGTAGCTAGTAGGGGGCTATGTTTCAGATTTGTGATGGAAACAGTGTCAACAATACATGAGTGTTTTAGCTGTTGCTGAACAGTTCTTACACAGCCTTTTCTGCCTCTCACTCCACCTCATCAGTGAGAAGGTTGGGGGAGCACAAGAAGTTGGGAGGGGATGTGTCTGGGACAGCTGACCACAACTGACCAAAAGGATATTCCTGATGACATTAAGCTCAGCATATAAAGCTAGGGGAAGAAGAAGGAAGGGGAGTACATTTGGAGGCATTTGTCTTCCCAAGTAACCATTATGCGTGGTGGAGCCCTGTTTTCCTGGAGGTGGCTGGACGCCAATGGGAAGTGGGTTTTTTTTGCTTGCATGTGTGGCTTTTGCTTTACCTATTGAACTGTCTTTATCTCAACCTATGAGTTTTCTCACTTTTCTGATTCTCTCCCCTGTCCCTCCATGAGAAAATCAGTGAGCATCTGTGTAGTGCTTAGTTTCCAGATCAGGTTAAACCACAGCAGTCTTTTTTCGAGTCCAATGTGGAGCTCGAAAGGTTCAAGATAATGACAGATTTAATTGGAATATTCTAGGTATTGAATTTATAGCTGTTATTGCTGTTTAGCTATTAATTGTCAGGCTCCCGTGCTTGCCATGGGGCTTGTTTGTCTTACTGCATATTAGAGTCTAGTGTTCTTTAGTGGCTGCTTTTTTGCTTTTGCTGCTTGCAGTACTATTTATCATCTTACTCCATTATTCCTGGGAACATTCTTATAACCGCAGTAGTGACGCATCCGGGTTGGCCGATGGCCAGGGCATCTGGTTCTGTGCTGCTGTAGTGAACAGGCTGGAACTCCAGTGTGAACTCTAGTCAAAGGGACTGTGACCTCTGGATGAGTTCACGTAGGATCAGGACACCCTGAAGCCTCTGTGACTGTGGATAAGCCGGTGCCAGAGCAGGTACATTTGAATCGTCTGTTGCCATGGTTATATCTGTGCTGTAGCCAATATACCTCTAAAGGGATTGCAGACCAAGGATAAATCCATGCAGGAGAAGGTGAACTTCAAGCATCTATCGCTATGAGAAAGTCCATAACACAACAGATACACCTTGAAACATCAGAGATTGTGCATGAGACTATGATGGAGCACCTCAAAGTGTGTGGCCATGGATAAGCCCACAATAGAGCAGGTACACCCCTGGAGAGACTGAAGCCATGGGTAAGGCCATATTGGAGCAGATTTACTTCCGAAGGGACTATGGCAGTGGATAAGGCCATGCTAGAGCAGGTATAACTCTGAAGTCATTGTGGCCCACAGAAAAGGTCATGCTAGAACAGGTGCACCTCAAAGTGACTAAAGATGTGTATAAGTCTATGTCACTGGAAGTACCCTGGAGAGACTGTAGTTTATAGACAAGACTCTACTTTGGGGATTCATTGCAAGGTTAAATCAAATCATCTGGTCCAAAAGGACCAGGAGTGGAAATACCTTAAATTGTTGTAACCCATGATTTGAGTTGAGTATTATAGGAAATGCTACAACAAAACAACATCTGAACCAAGGAAGGAAAAGCCTTACAGGAAGGAGTGCAAGAGCAGCAGTGACCTGAGCAGAGCTGGATTTACTGCCCAATAACACCACACAACACACCACCTCTCCTGTCCTCAGTGATCATCGTAAAGGATGGAGTCCAAAGTTGTGGACTAAAAGAAATCAAAGGATGAGAAGGGTGGTGGTGGTTAATGACGATGCATCGGATAGTGTGGGAACTGAACATGATGTGAATGTGTTCAGAGTTACGGTATTTTTCACATGTAACTATTACATATGATGGAGACCTGCTTTCCTAGAGATGGCTGAATACCTGCCTGTCAATGGAAATCAGTGAATGAATTACTTGTTTTGCTTTACTTGTATGTGTGGCTTTTGCTTTGCCTGTTAAATTGTTTTTATTCCAACCCAAGAGTTTTCTCACTTTTACTCTTCTGATTCAACTCCTTATCCCACTGTGGGTGAAGTAAGCTAGCAGCTATGTGGTGCTTAGTTGTCATCTGGGGTTAAACAACAACAGAGAGAGAAGATTACTGTTTCAGCTTGAACATCTAAGATGTTAGAAGTTCATATTCATAATATGAATACAGGGCCTATAAGAAAGCTGGGGAGAGACATTTTACAAGGGGAAGTAGTGATAGAATGAGGGGGAATGGCTTTAAATTGGAAGGGGAAAGATTTAGATTAGACATTAGGAAGAAATGCTTCATGATGAAAGTGCTGAGGCACTGGCACAGGTTGCCCAGGGAAGCTCTGTATACACCCTCCCTGGATGTGTTCAAGGCCAGGTTGGATGGGGTCTTGACCAGCCTGGTTTGGTGGGAGGTGTCCCTGTCCGTGGCAGGCGGGTTGGAACTGGATGATTTTTAGGGTCCTTTCCAACCAAAACCATTCTATAATTCTATAACATGAATTAGACTGCTGTCGGTACCCGATTAAAGGCTATTTTACTTAATTTGTCAATGGAAAGGCATGAAGAGACAGCCTGAAGCATGATTCCAAGCAGAAATCTTTTTTCGCAATCTAAAATGCTTTTGGGGGTCTCTTATGGTCCCATTGCCCATACAAAACAACTGAGTGATTCTGGCACATCATAGTGTAACTCTCCCTGAACTTTAATTGTATGTTCTTAATTTTTGAGAAAATTTTCACATTTAAGAAGTTGTATCAAGATTTGGCAGCTTTTGGCTTATGAAAGACACCGTGATTTATCGTGACACATGAAATTTAGGAAATTTCAAATTCCGTCTTACTTGTCTGCCATGAGACTGCTTTTGGTAGGCAGCCTTCTGCTACGGTACTGATGCCGGATTTCTAACAGAAGGGATTGCCCCTCTGATCATTACCTGAGCGACAGAAGATCTTATGCAATTAAACTGGTAGTATTTGATATATATAGACTCCATGCTTTGATTTGTCCTCTGTTATGAGACTGACCCATAGAAACCATACAAGAAACAGCTGACAACGCCATCAAGACAAATTTTAACAGGAGACATTGCCCTAGTTTAAATATTTTATTTCATGTTACTACTTTATTTTATATTAGTATTTTAACACATGTTACCAATTACAGATTCTTTACAATTATTTTTTTTTTGTGCACACTATGATTAACATCCCTCAAAATCCCCTTACCTCTTACATATTTGGTTATGGATAAATCAGAAATGGGGACTTAACAGCAGCTACTCTGTTCTGTATTTCTTATAGTAACACATAGCCAGGTTTTTCTCTCCCTCTTTTCTCTTTCTCTGTGGACCTCTGTTTCCACAGTCTCCCTGAATTGCCAGTCTTTAAAACAAAGCTATATTGACACTCAGGGCATTTTCTACCCAGTTAATTTAATAGTATGGCTAGTGTCAGGACTCAGTAAAGAACTCCCAGTGGATGCTGTTTTTCTCTTACGCACACCTGCAAGGACTTTTTTGTTTCTCCATTCCTCACCTGACAGAAATACTTGTTTCATTCTTCTTAACGCTCGCTGAGATCCCAAGTTCAGCTACAACTCTGTGCAATTGCTTCTGCTGCAGTGTTATCAGTGCAAAGTCTGGAGAACAGGAGGCAGAGAACTCACATATTGATAATGACTTCTAAATGTCTACATGTGGAGCTGGTGGTATCTTAAACAACATCTTTCAAGAAACTGGACCTCTATCAGATTCAAAATAGATATTCAAAACTAATGCTGTTTAAATAACAAATCATTTTTTACATTATATATTTTACATTATACATCTAATCCAACACATTCTTCCTTTGCTGGCCTATGATCCATAGTTGAGCCCAAAAAATATATGAAAAATAATATGATAAGATAGAGTAGGTCTACGTCCAAAAGCCTCTCAGCAGAAACTTCAACAGCCTGAATTTGCGAAAATCAGCTGCAACTGATCATATAAAAAACAAACATCTTCCCTAAAAAGTATTTGTTAGATAAAGGGATAAATATTTATCTTAACTGCATCCTTACAGCATCATTGTACCTAGCAAGCTTGCACATGTCCAATTAACAGCAGAATTTCATTCATTGCCTTCTGCCACTTGTAATGACAATCCTTGACCTGTAACAATCCTAATAAAACTATCTCACGAATTGTGTAAGGATATTCCTGAGAACAAAACAGTAAAGTATTGCTAGACATAATTTATAATATGTTATAAAATGAGTGAGAAAAAATTTACTAAACTACTACTTCTTATCAAAATCTTATCTGATTAGGGAGACAGCTGACACTGCTTTCCCTTAGCAACAGCAACAAAAAGCAGTGAGGAGTATAGAGGTAAATTTTTCACTGGCTGATTTGTTTTATAAATCCATATTAAAATTTTGAAACCCGGATTTGTAAATCCAAGGGCCCACATCAATATGTAAGCCCTCTTGAAGAAGTGACCTGGTTTTTAATCCATACTTGAGCACCCATAACTTCCATTTTTTTCTATGAGCAGGAGTTAGGTACTTACCACTGTTTTTGGCGCATAGTGCACATGGTAAACGAATCTGAAAATCCGACCGTTTATACCCAGAAACATAAACTTTTGCCCTGAGACAACATAGCCATCATTCACAGGTATATAGTATAATTCCTGTCACATTGCTAATAGTTTGCAGAGCAGTAATTGTGATGTTATAAATCCCCTGCTATAAAGAGAGACCTACAGTAATTTCCTCTAATCAGTCCTATAATAATTTCACAAGGCAAAGCCCCTGCTTTCCTAGACCTAATTCCAAGACAAGTTGTATACAATCATAGAATTGTATTAAAGACCATTCAGTGCCAACTCTCCCTGCCATGAGCAGGGACACCTCCCACCAGCCCAGCCAGCACATTCATTTTGAAAGCTCACATTTTCTCTTTCTTCAAAAGAAGATGACTGGGCAGCATTCTCATCAAAGCATTTTCCTGGCCTGCGCTTCTTTTTATAACTTCTACAGGGCTAATTGTCTCTGAGTCAGAAGGCTTTCAAGGTGTCAGTACTGAAGTTTTTATCTTTCTGTCCGTAAGCCTTAGAACTGGTGATTCTAATAAATCATCCTGAATTGTGCTATAGTTCGCTCACAAAGCTATATATAGTCCTTTTGAAACTTTCAGGACATTTTTAAAGTCAAGTTCATTGTACTGAATTGTTTAATAACCAACTCAGCTTTTTATACTGAACCATTGAAACCATGAGTCCAAGTGATATTTTAAAATAATCTCCAGAATTAGTTACCTAGCTGTTACAGACTCACATAGGATTTCTTGCCAAGCACAATGCAATGTACAGTATGCAAACATGTAATCTTCTATGCATAAGAAAACATTTAATTCTAGAAGATTTTACATGTAATCTGCACCAGTCTTGAACTAAGAACAACCAGGATTGCTAAATTATTTCATTCATTGTTATATTTTTATTTTATTTATTAAAAAAATACTTTCATCATGATTATAATTATTCATATATTGCAAGAATTAAACATTTTTGTCCTTTTCTTCAGATGAAAATAGGAGTTATGCTGAGATTTTTCAAATGCATACTTTACTATTTCAACAAAATCATCTCCTAATTTACCTGTGTAATCCAAAAAATTGCTAAGTTTGAAAATTTTGGGGACTTTTCTGCTGGTCATTCAACTGGAATAAATCTCTTAATCTTTTATACAGTGAGCTCAGTTTTTCATTTTCAGTTTAAGACTTTCAAAATCATTTCTAGAAATTAATATTACTCATGTCTTACTTTCTGTAAATCCTTTTTTCACAGCTCTGGAACTTTACTATTAACAGGTATTTTTAAAATTCTGCGTCCATTGTAGGAAACAACACGTATAATTTTCATTTCTATCATTAAAAACCTTAACTACTCAGATCACTAGTAATATTTTAAAATATGCTGATCATATATAAATAAGCATTTGCACACATAAATGCAAATTCAATGCTCAAACATCAACAAATAGAGAGATCAAATTTGCAATTTAGATAACAGATTTGAAATTTCTGGCTGTAAGTCTAGTAAATGTTACTAGGGTAAGTTAGGCAGGGGAAGAAGATAAAAGGTAAAAAATAGTTTAAAGGGAGATCTTCACCACTTGCTGTTCTTAGAGTAAAAGCTTTTATTTGAAAGAAAGGTCATCGCTGCCTTCCTGCAAGGGTGGGATCAAGGCTCTGTGTACCCGGTCTGGGCAGAGACAGAGGGGTCTCCTGGGGACTCTACACCCTCTTCTATCCCATTCAGTGGTGTCAGATCACACCAGGCATTCCTGTCAGACCTCTACATGATCGCCTTGTGCAGTAACATGCAAAGGACAGACAGCAAAGCCTCAGAGGGCTTTAGCATGAGAAGCTGGCCTTAACCTCACAGCACAAAGAGAAAGGGATGTCCCATAGTCTGCTGGCACACAAAACCCCATTAGGCGATTCTGAGTGAATCTTTGAATTGCACATAGAATTTTTATACTTTCTAATTGTCAGGAAGGCAACAAATTCCTTTTTCATGGTGCAATGACATTTTGAAAGAAATAAATGCATCAACTGCCATGTTCCCACATCCCAGACAAGAAGATGAACAGCATGTGAGTGAATTAACACACTCTTGGCCTAATGATTACGAGCATTTCAGCCTGTCTTGATTCCCTGTCTTACACAAACTTGCCATTCTCTCTAGCACGTTTGGGCACTCACTCACTCACTTGTGTATTTTCTTTCATGCCTTGAAATTTGCTGATGTCATACCAGCTGTGATCAGAAGACGGTTGCATATGACTCAGTTCAACAGGTTGACTTTCCCATAAACCTTCTTTCTTCATGCTTTTCCCAAAAACTAAATATATAGGATCTCCTTAAATAATAGCGAGGCTGACAGTCATGTAAATAATGAATACTAGTAAAGTTATAGTACTAAGCCATTTTTAACTTGATAATACTTTTTGTGAAAACATATTCACTTTCAAATAAAATACAAAAGCATGAAGATTAACATTTAATGCATTATCAGTATATATTTTTGTGTCAAATAAAAAGAAAATTAGATAGCAGTACTAACATAGAGTAAACATGCCGGATTTAATTTTGTTCTCCTACTGGTATGAAAGAGAAGCCTATTTAACTGTGTTCAAACTGAAATCTTCAGCTGCTACACCTCTGTCTCACAGTAACTGCAACTGTCCACCTCATCCTCCAAAACATTCTATATAACTCTCTCGAAGTAGCCTTCTAGTTTTCTACCAAAAGAAGACACAGTGATTACAGAAGGCTGCAGTTTCCTTCCGTAGGTACTGTCACTTCTTTTAAAACTTGTACAGGGATGCACAAAGAATCAGATAATAGAGAAACAGGCATAATACAAAAACTTGTCTTGTCATTCAGGAAAATCATTGATCAACAATTAACATGGTGGAGGACTTTCCCACCACCTACTTTTAGGCACTCAGTATTTCCAACTGAGCCTGGCTTTCCTCAGCTCCCTATAGGCATAAGGGGGAGATAAAGGTACTGCCATGTTGAAGCTTGCCCAGTTTTACTCCAGAACCCCAGTCAGTGTGAGTAATACCTGCACTGCTGACAGTCACATTTTCTGCTTTTGTACCTGCCAAGTGACTCTTTTGCTGAGGAAACACACCATGGTGAGACACTATGAGACAGCTGTGCTCCTGCATGCAGCCTCAGAGCACTCAAAATCATATTTCTGCTTTAAATCACCCCTAAAGTAGCCTCTCACTCTCTAATGGGAGTTTATATTTAGACTGAGAGGGAAACTGCTTCCTAAGCTAGGTTAAGTAGCTCAAGTTTTACCACCTAAAGTTAGAAATTGTATACTTATCCCTGAGTTTCAAGAGAGATTTCCACAGAATCCACTTAGAAATTACACAAAGTACAGAATTAATTTGAAGCTTCATTTCACAAAATTATTCTTTACTTCTTCCTTTCACAGATACAAGAAAAAAGGAAAAAATTTTGGAGCAAATTTCTGCTGTTCACTTTAAGGGTATATTGTCAAGCTAATCATTATACAAGTTCCAGCGATACTACCTGCAGTATACTATTCTGATTTAATCAACTGTTAACTCTATAAAATCAAAAAGGGATAAAGTTCAAGATAATCACTGATAAACGAGTACTGCATCGTGAAATAAAATAGTCTTATAGCTACTGTTCATTGGAATTTAGAGAATTTAGAGGTCAGAAGTGCCCAAGGTTTACGTTCTCAGATGTATTACAGGCACTGCCTTTGTTCCAAATAAAACTCTTAGAAATTGTACCAGTTTGTATCATTCACAGTGGTAAGCAGTTAAATAGCATGAGAATCTTAGTTTAGCTTTATTGCACATCATGTAGATACAAACACAGCACCCAGGTGCCCTAAGTTCATCAAGAACTGCTTTAAAAGAGACACTTAAAAAGAACAGTCCTACCTTATTTGTTGGCTCTCATGTCCATGAGTTCTGGAACTTAATACAACAGCTCCTGTGATGAAAACTAACGTTTTGGTTTGTGGGCTGGTTTAGACCCAACTGACAACCTGGATCAGAACAAGGGAACAACTGGGCCAACCTAAAACAGAACAAGGAAAAAGGAGACAGACTCTGGTCTCCTGGGTAATCATGGTGCTAGGTGTTCAGCTGTTGCAGGTGTATTGATGTACATCAAGAGGAACTCACAAGGAGTTTGTAATATTACAGTCCTCTCAAATTAGTAAGAATGGGTAAGGGTGACTGTTGCATAAGATTTAAATGAGATGAACTGGAATTCCTAGGGAAATCCTCCTGACTATCAACCACGGTCCTTAACTGAGAAATTGCTAGCTCCAGAAGCAAATTTCAAAGCTCCTTCAAAATAGAAGCTTAAACTTAGGATTAGATTCGAGGTCCCAGGCATCTCTGGTTTGACGAGGAGTCGAGATGCCAAGTTTTCATTTGGACTAGTGTAAGCAACAACCTTAGTGTATGTTAGAAATGTCTCTCTTCCTTTTGGGTCTTAATATGTAAGCTTCCTTCTTGTGGCTTTCCTGACTTTTACTTTGAAATCAGCTACTCAAACAGTACTTTTAGATAAGACCGATATCTCTCTATGCTTGAGTTCTGACTCTCCTTTCATCCCTGTAGGTTTTTGTCATCACAATAAGAACCCCTAACAGTAACTGATGCCTATCAGACACTCACTGGTAGCCAATACGGAGGTCTGTGATCCCCTACAAATTATAAATGTACTAATCTAGGCATAGTGAATATTAACTTGCCTTGATCATGAATATAAGCAGTAAAATAGTATAATTTGAAACAGTATTTAAGTATTTTGTAACATGGTGAAGGCACAGCCAGATACAATATGCAACCATTTTACCTAAAGTATGCAAGAGAGATCACCACAGGGACAAAGAAAGATGGGTATCACCATATATAGAATTAATGTAACAAAAAGCTGCTAGATAAAAGAGAAGATAAACACAAGAGGTAGCAAGTAGGCAGGACATCCTCCCAAATACACAAGAAAGATGATTGGCAAAATCAAAACCCACATAAACAGTAACAGGAGCAGAGATCTCTTTTGGCAGGGGTGGGGGAGGAAGCAGAAAAATAAGAGACATGAGCAAAGTAGATTGTAGAAGAAAAGACCACTTCAACCCTGATATCTCTCATGGGTAAGCTCTCAAGCCTGATAAATTCAACTTTGGTGGCAAAGGACCATCAGCAACTATAGCCTTCCATACTAACTATACAGCATCAGCTCCTTAATACTGCATGCTCATAACTAATTAGAAAAAACTAACAGGTTTGTATACAAAGTGGTAGTGATTAATATTTGTAAGCTTTAGTGATTATCAATAAGCATGCAGTTAATGGATTAATTTAGTAAAGTTTAATTCCTTAATGGATACATGCTCACTTGCTTCATCCTATTTCATGAAACAGGCAGGAGCATTACTGTTGTACCAAGTACCATTAAACCAAATAGAAGGAGATCCAGAGTGAGATTGCTCTCTAGTATGTCAGGTAATATTCGGTTTTACTTGACTTTAGCCAGCTCCGGTCTCTCTGTCATGTACTGATTCTCATGAGTCTGTTTTCTCACTTTCTGAAAGGAAGTCCTTTCTCCTTTATTTTGTCTTAGAGCTCTCAAGCTCTAAGAGTCATTTTTTAGACCTGAAGGTCATGATTTACCTCCATCCTGGGTACTAGGTACTAGTACTAGATACTACTGGGTAGTACTTACTAGTACAACTACCACTAGTGCTACCTAGGTACTACTTACTGCAGGTAAGAATTGCAGAAAACCAGGGGAGGTAACAAGTGTGTTACATTGAATTAGAGAAAGATAAATGGCAATATAAAAGGGCAGGAATTTCTCTGAGAGGACTCCGTTAAGGATCTGATGATCATATAAGATCACTAAATGTGAAGAGCAGCAGTGGAGGAAATATTGTTTGGGAATGGTATCATCTTTTGCAGGAGGAACTCTATCAAGTTATTGTCTATAGAGCTTGTCTTCTTTGTGTTAACACCGAAGTAAAGCTTTGACAAGAGAGTATGGTTTGCTGGGGTGATATTTTCAACACACAGGAGAGAAGTGAGACAGAGGAGAGAATTCCTCAGCAGTTATTTTCTCTTCACTTTTATGGACTCCAGGTGGTCATTTTCCCTGTTTAATTTGTTATTTCCTCTTTTTTTTTTTTCAAATCAAGTGACTATAAACTGAAATATCTGTCTGCATTTTGCTAATGTTACAGTGCCTAAAGTCTCAACAGGGAACGTAGTGCTAGAAGTTAATTTATGAGAGTTTATTGTCCCAGCGTTTCTTCCCCTCTTGTATGCAGTGGACTGACGTTTCAGAGAAGCTGTCTTGACTTGTGCCTATCCTGTTGTCTCTATCTCCATGGTTTTCTAGTTTTTCATGCTGCAGCTCTATTTTTCACCATATTTCTGGTTCCAGCAACAGACTCACTCCCTGCATTAAATTCACAAGCAGTATCTTAGCACTCAGAAGGGTAAAGCATGAACGTTGAATTATCAGATAAAGTCAATAAATGCTTGCAATTCAGCAGCAAAGCCAGCTGAATAGGCAGAACCTGAGTGGGCAATGCCTACTATAACACCCTTCATCTTGAGATCACGCCAGGCCAGGGCAGGGCTCAGCCCCTGGAACTTTGTAGTCATGAGGATGCTGCTTGCTAGAGTGCAGAAAGGGGTTTCCTTTCCCAGGACAATATGAAGAGTAGCACTAATTTCATGTGCCTCTCAATCATTGTGCAATCAAGATATAACCATGCTGCACATTCAAGTCGGCCAATAACACTAAAGTTACAGATAATTGTGTCTTAAGGATAATAGCATGATCAAAGTGCTTAAATCAAAATATGTTTATATCATGAGTCACCATGAAACAGTTTCCAAGCACACTAACTCCATATAACTCCAGCTAAAGGATGGCTTCAGGACCCAAGCTAGCAAGCTGGCACTAAATCAAGGTTGCTTTGAAAGCTATCTTTTCGTTGCTAATTTATCCCAGCCACATCCTTGAAGACAAGAGGGTTAAAGTGTCAGAAGCCAGGGAACTCAAAAGGTGGCATTCTATATCTGCTGCAAGAAAAGGCCTTTCTATACAGATTTGCAAAGGGATTTTCTGAGATTTCGTGCTGAAAATTTCTACAGTTAAGTGAAAAGGAATAAAAGAGACAAAACAACTTTCTTGACATAAAGTATTTTGAAAAGTGAGGGTATTGCGTGGTATGAATGTTTTTCTCTTCACACTCCTCTATCTCTTTCACACCAACATCTTATATATATTTATAAATATATGTCTAAATTATATAGCAAATATTGTATATCATTATTTTCCTTATTATTAAGTACATGTCTCTCTTCTAGTTGCTGAATAATTTTGTAAATGTCATTGTAATATAGGCATCTAAATATCCAACTATTCTTTAGCCACAACAACCATTAAATAGTCATTTCAACTTTCCACTAAACTGACTTTTAGTGTCCATAAATTTGTATATAACTGTCTGTATATCTATTTTTAATTTCAGGTTGTCTATATGTATGTGTAATAAATCCATTATAAAAATAATTCAAAACACAGGATCATTTCACAAGTAATGGTTAAGTTCTTCTTAGTGAAAAAATATCAACT
This sequence comes from Dromococcyx pavoninus, assembly GCA_033558185.1. Classification (NCBI taxonomy): domain Eukaryota; kingdom Metazoa; phylum Chordata; class Aves; order Cuculiformes; family Neomorphidae; genus Dromococcyx; species Dromococcyx pavoninus. The sequence continues at coordinate 2,921,389 of JAUMJL010000208.1, forward strand.
GCATCAAAATTAATAATGAGTGTTAATATACAGTAATAAACAGATGTGTATGTCAAAGTTAGATGCTGATAGACTTAGAAGTTACTGAGTATCTAAAATTAAAATGCCAAAGCTGCATCAGCTAAATAATGAGAAACTGATTGACTCCATTACCTCAGAGGAAATTAGTTCAGCAGTATAAAAACAAGCAACTGAGTCGATGGACATCAGATAGAATGTTTCAGAGATTTTTTGAGAGAGCAAGTAGTCTTTCATTTGAGTATATCATGGAGACATGCATGGCAAATGAGATGTACGCTACAGCTGTAATTTGTAAGGTAAGTAAGCTAGAACCTCATTCAGAATGACAAAATTTGTCCTGTTTAATTAATTAATTATGCATCAAAATCCTATCAGGTAGCTTAAAACAGGTTACAGATAAAATAATTCATGGAGAACAGGATGATTTCCTCCATGGCCAATTTATGGCTGATAATATGTGTAAATTACCTAATTTAATACAGCAAGTAAATAAATTAAACATCCCCTCTACAGCAATCCCCGTTGATACACAGAAATCTTAAGGAGGCAATTTACTCAAGTTCCCAAGTGAATTGAATTCCAAGGGTCTCTTACTAGTATTTTATTACTATATTTAATGTCACTGCATCTGCTTTTTCTAGTGTTTGTCAATAAATACAGTGAAGGAGGGGGTAAGCATTTGACCCTCCCTCCCTAGACATTCCTCTTGCAGCTAGATAGGATCAGCACTGAAGAAGAGTTCTTCTCCCCTAGACTCCTTGTTTACGCCCTGTGTAGTTAAAGGAACAAACTGTATGGTTCTTAAAGACTCAGCAGTCCTAACTGCTTCAGCTGAGATATCTCAGGTTACCCTTGCCTTTTGTGAGCTGAGTTTGAAAGCTCTGCAATGACTGCTGCTCATTATTTCACACACAAACACGTTCCCAAGGATGGAGCCGTGCTATGCGCCAATACTTGTCAAAACAAGCCAGAAAAACAATACACCTGAAAAATGTGCTGTCATCGTGACATTTGCTCTCCAGAGGAAAAAAAGAGAGAAAAGGAATTGAAAACAAATGGCTGAACTCGCAAGCCTGCTGAAGGAGGCAACACATCTTGTGGCCTGCAGCCAAGGGTTACAGCACCCATGTAAAGGATATGTGAGTCTCACATAAGGGATGTCTCTGCTCCAGGAGAATGACCAAGCTGTGAGCTTTTCTGGATGATAATGCAGTCTCTCCCATTGATGCCTCTCCACTTTGTGTAAAATTCTGAAATGCTCAGCCTAGAACAGGAATTACTCAGTAAAAGAAAACCTTAATCCCCAGCCCCTTCTCTAACCCAGGTCTTTCTTGGCTTAAATGTACAAAGACAGTGGCATCAGAGAAGACGTTGAGGCAATGTTATCAGAAGACCCTCATATTCACCCCACATCCCTGGGAAGGAAAATAAGAGACAACCTTTATAGAGAGAAATAACATGAACCCTTGTCTGCAACAACGTGAGCAAGGCAAAGGTGCAGCCTTAGCACAGGAAGATCAATCTTGCCTCCAGCAAGCTGACATCTGCTCTGAGGCAGCAAGTGAATGAAAACAAACCAACAACAGAGAGAAGTAGTGTTAAGTGGTATTTTGCACCACGGCTTCCTTCTACCAGCCAAACCTCCATTGTCAAGGAGTAACAGACTTCTAATCAGGATTTTAAGAATAAAGAGAATAAGGCTTTGAATGACTATCAGCAGGCAAGCCTCAGGGTATAAAGAAGAAGGGGCAGTGCATGTCTCCCCTGGCAATGTGGTGTCTGTCCCCTTTTGCTTCGGTCAGTGTGAGAACCTCACTCAGCAGATACATGTGGGAACAACCATTTTGAAAAGATCAAAGTAAACTCCTGTGACTTTTTCTTACAGCTTCCTGTCACTTTTATGTAACTCAGTCTTTTGGCAAAACTGAGGCAAATATCATGAATTATTTTCAACCACCGTGAAACGGTAGGGCTTTTTTTGTAAATATGTTATTCAGAGAAAAACACTTTGCCTGAGTCTAATCAGAAACTAATTAGAATCAGCATATGCTTTTCTGCACAGTTATCGAGTCATCTGGAACAGCTAGATATACAAACCCAGACCTAATCAAACTGAGATGCTTAGCATTTGGAGCATTATCATCTGAAGAGTTTTCTGCAGTCAACAACAAAAAAAAAGCAGCAGCATGATTCAACCTACCTAGTATCTCAAACCATCCTCTAAAAATTACTATTGCGCCCCTTTGACTATAGAGAGTGTCTGAAGGTTTGATTTTGTTGCCTGAGCACTGTAGCCTCCAGTACTTTGGGTGCCCTGGAGTACCCACCTGGACCTGCATCTACCTCTTTGGAAGAGCACAGGTCTCTCCTAAGTCCTGTGGTGTATCTGCCAGACTCAGTTGCCACGGAGAATCCCAAATAGCACCAAAGTGTTGCACCATGACCTCTTCTTTGTGCTTTATGTAAGGTCACAAAAGGTGAGCCCAACGCACTGGGACACTGCTGTATCTGTGAGTGAAGAGCAGCAGGTATGGCAAAAGCTGAAGTCATGGATAAGCTAAGAGAGTGCCAAGGAGCAAGGGAGCTGTCACAGAGCAAGCCATGAGTGCAGAGATCCATTTGTTCTTGGATGGAGCACTACTGTGTTATGAGGGGATTGCTCTTCGCCTGAACCCACTTACAGCATATATGAAGTCATGAAGCCACCACGCTTATGTGCACACAAACCTCACTTTTCTGCAGCCTTTTTTATTCTATTCCTGTTGACACTATTGCAGTTATACAAAGCACACTTAATGGGAGCATTTTATAGAAACAAGCAACCAAATCAAAAGCCAGAAGTTGCCAAACTGTAATCTTTGATCAACACAAAGTCCTCACTCATTTTTTCTTGCTCATGTGACGAAATTCTCACTTGTCTTTTTTGTGTTTTCCTTTGGATAAGGCTAAATGTTTTCCTGTATTGTAAAAAAATTCTTCAGTTTTATAATTAATCATAGTACTAAGAGATTCATATTAAACAATTCATTTTATGGCAACACACTAGGCTTTTAAAAGAAGATATGAGAGGTTTTCCATCTTATGAGGATCAATTTTGTTGCATAACAAAGAGCAATTTCAATCCATTTATCAAACCTCCTGAAGTCCCATACATTGAAGGAAAACTATTCAGCAACTATAGTTTCGGTTCCAGTGGTAATTTATGATACCATAGGACTACAATTATATCTGTAACGCTGGCCGCCAAAGTTTATCACTGACTTTGTCAAGAAAAATAACAGCCTCCCATCCTAAATGCAAGTTTTCATTTAAAAAAATAAGCAAGATTGGACAGATTATTTGCACAATTGGAAACTCTTCACCTGATTTTCACTCAGTAAATAATGATGTATAGGCATAGTTAAACATGTTTAACCCCTGAATAACTTCAAAGCATACAGTGAACAGTCCCATCCTGCTGCAATATGATCCAGCTTATGGAGTCTAAGGCAGGTTCCTGAGCTGGAAATCTAGGCTGACTGCACAGAGAAGCATCATCTGAATCCTTTCCCTGGACGGTCTACGCTGATTTCTAATTTAGGCATCTATAGTAGATACCTAACCTCAGAACCTGGGATAAGCTCTCCTGTGTGTAAATCTAAGGCTGAGAGAGACGTGGACAGAGCGTTAATAATTAAATGTCTGAAAAGCTGCAAACAAGTGAGAATAACAATAATTTAAAAACATAAAGTATGTTACTTAAGCATGCCCGGTTATAAAAACCCAAGACGCAGAGATCTGTGCCAATATCCTTCAAACTTTTTCAAGACCAACTAAGATTTCCTAAGAAGGCAAATTGGAAACAGTTACATTCATTTGCTTTATGCAAATTACTATTTTTCCAGCCTTCCATATTCAGGAATACTAATCATAACTCAGGTATTATGTTTAAAAAAATTTCATTAATCAACAAATTCTCCAGCACATTCTACATTAAGACCACTATACAGCTGATGAAGGTGAATGTGCTTTGATCACAAGGTGCATGAAAGACCGTTTGTGCATAATATTGTGCTTAATATTGAACAAGCAGAAGGAAAATCAGTTTTACATGATTGGAATCAGCCAAAGAATGTCAGGTTTGTATAAGTCTGGTCATTTCAACATTCAGCATGGGATAAGACAAAGAGCTGCAGTGAACAGTTGGTTTTAAACAAGAGAGTCACTGCTAGCAGGACTATGAATGAGTGTTACCCTTGACAAGGATGAAGAAGAGAGACACCATTGAGAATTCTGAGAAGGACCAAAATTGTTGGAGACCAGAAAGAGAGGACCTGATGTAAATTCTCAAAGATGTTGGATTATATAAGCTGAAGAAGAAGAGTTTTGCAGATATTCTTTGCATGCACACCCACAAATCATCCAAATGCATTAGATATAAGCCCAGCTCCACACAGCAGGGCCTGGGCTAGCCACCAAGAAACACCATGGACAACTAGAAATGGTTAACTGCAAATGCTAAGATAAAGTGTGAGTGAATGTGTAAGAGTATACTTCCAAAGAAGTTTCAGCCAATGAGATCACCAATACTCTTCCCCTTGCAACAGCCACACCCAAGTAAGACAAACCAAATATTAAATATTAACCTTGTGAAATTTTATGTATATATATTTACACACTTGAAATAGTTTAATGTATCTCAATTTTCAGGTGCAGTATTTGTGCACCATGACATGAGATGGCCAGAGTGGATTTAGCTTTGACTTTGAACAAGCTTATAAAATTATTCTGAAACTTGTCCCTCAAATAAATGAAAACTGAAGGGGAAAAAAGCAAGGTCAATCCAAAGCTGACAAGAACACAACAAAAAACCCTTTGAACAGACCTTGAAACTGAACGATACGCTACAGCTACTTACTAGTGAGATATGCAGTGCATGCTCTTGATGGCAATAATAATGCTGCTATCAACATGGAACTGCTGGATTTAAACTTAATCTTTTCCCTGATAAACTCTCCCTTCATCCAGCCCAAGGATTTATAGCCTAGACTGCTGAAAGTATTTTGTAGTCAAACTCAGGATGAAACTGTGAAACTGTTTGTCCCATTTCTGTAAGGATTGGAAGACAGTTCATTTTAAATGCAAATACTTAAATTCCAGACTAGAAGACAAGCAGCAGAGCTGTAGGGTCTGAAGAGGTCCCTGGGGAACCACGGTGTCTGGATAAATCCAACACAGTCAGCTGCACTGAGAGTGGACCCAGGGCCCAGTAGCACTTGACACTACCAGAGCAGTCACTGAGGCAGTAAAAGCAGGGGTGGCAGCATCCACCTAGTTGCAGGAAAATAAGGGAAAGAAAAGTAATAAAGAGATTCTTGATGGTTGCACAATATCTACAGCCTTGTAAGGAAAATAAAAGTCTTGTGGTAAAAAGACTAAACAGGATCCTTTAATTTTTTTTTCAGCTGTGTATGAAAATCTCGTCCCAATGCTCTAAGATGCATATTTATTTTGAAAATCATGGATAATAAATAGGTTTATTTTAAAATTTCTTACAGTGTTGCGAAAGTTTTGGTTAAAGAATCAATAACTTTTCTAAGCAGTTATAGAAGGAACATTTTATTTCTGCCAATAGAGAAAATACATTCAAAACATCTGAAATCAAAGATATGTTTTTTTACACGTTGTTTTCAGTAGCTTACCAATCATATCAGAACTTTTCCTGTCTTACTGAAATGACAGACTCATGTGACCAACGCTGGTAACTGGCAGGGGGTGACAAAAGTCTAAGAGGTGAGCTAGAGCTATAGCAGGAGAAACTGAGGGACAGAGACAGCTCTGCTTTCCAAAAATGGAGTCAGTCATCAAGGGATCAGTGAATCTCACACAATGACCGTCAATGCCTCAATATAAGCTTTGCACCAAAGTACTTAGGTACACAGAGTCTTCTCTAATGTCCAGGAAAAAAAACTGGCAGTGCCTTTCTAGTTTGTTACTTTTGACTAGAAGACTATGGGGAAAAAAATCAGTATATAACACTTAAAAAGCTAAATTCATTTTCTTAAGGTAAGAACTGAATGTACTGATCATCACTTGGGGTTTGTTTCTGATTTGCTATTAGTAACATTCAGGTTGCAACATACATCTTTATAATATAATAAACTTTATATCATGTAGTAGCTTTTATTAAAAACTACCTCCCAAGTTGCTTTCCTAAATAATGGACTTGTCCCAGTTAAGCAGTAAATACAGTAGCAGGAGAGGAGAGTAGATCAGAGCTGTAAGCAATGAAAATAGTATTTCAGTGAGGTTTGAGCACCAGGGATGGTTTCCACTCTTCAAATGTTATAAGCATGCCCTCTAGAAAGCAATTAGGATGTGTTCATTAGAATAAAAAGAGTTTTCTAAAGAGAAATTTGCTTTCTGTGGCATTTAATTTTCTTTACTTCAAAACAGCAGTTTTCATGTGTCACCATCCACATAACTTGGTGCAGGACAGTCCAAGGGCACCAAGCAGGAATTTGGACTCTGCAGCCAAGGAGAGCAAACCCTAGACTTCACATGTCAGCCACCTAGAGTCCATCAGCAACAGGGTAAGGGAAGAAGGATCGGTACCCTTATTTTCTATCACTACCTGGCAGCCTGAGTACTTGCCCAAAATGTGGGGATTTTTATCTCCAGGCCAAAGGGCTCTTGTCCTTGTCTTCCTGGTTCCTTTAGTTAATGTGGAAAAACTGATCTTTATCCCATGTTAATGCTTATAAAGACAACTTACCCTGAAACAGAGACAGCAAGAGTAATGTCACAGGTGTTAAAAAAAACCCTCAAAGTATAAAGTATAAATCTATGTAAATATGAATATTAAAAAAACCTCATAGAGCAGTTATGGACAGGTTCACAGACATAACAAATATTATATAAATCGAGAATTTCACTGTTAGTCTCAAGTTTGTCATTATACAATAGCTGAACCCAAATGTGTAAAATTTGCAATATGTCTTTTCAAATTAAGGCAGATTCCCTGCTGCATCTAGTGTCAGTCACCTCAGTATTAATCACTACTATGCAAAAATAGAAAGAGTGCCATGCCCCTCTGTTTATGTATATAAAGAGCCCACACCTACACAAGAATGGGTGGGTCATTGACACTAAGATCTCGTGGTCAAGGCAGGAAACAGCTGAAGCTAAGAAGAAAAACAAAGAGGCTCTCTTTTGACAAGCCACTGTGTTCTGCAACCAGAACCTTAGAGACAATTTTTGTTCCAAAATCGCATCTTTCCAGATGTTGTATCCTCCTTCTTTTCCCCGCAGGCAGAGAGACATTCTTTCCCGTCTGCTTGTGCTTCTCATGACCACGCTTTGCCATGCTCTTAGCCATGCAGATGTGTTTTCAGAAGAGATTTGACATCAAGGATTACCTCTTAAAAGGTGAAATAGGTAAATACTTAACTTCAGAGAAAAAAAATTGCTTAATATCATGTCTTACACAAAATAACACATTTTCAATTAGATTAGAAAAATACCAGCAACTTCCCCATTCAAACTCATTCTTATAGAGGATTTATAAACCTCTGTAGTTTATTGTTTGGTTTTTTTTTCCCAAAGAGCAGAGCCAAGACAAAATTTAATAAAGCATAGTTTAGGGTTTTTTTAAGTGTGTAGTCCTAACAGGAGCCCCTAATAAGCACTTCTCATTCCAGTTTCTCTTATAGGAATAGCCTTGGCACTTCCCATAGCAGCACAGTAAAAAAAACTGGGCAAGCACTGTATGGGATCAACAGAGCGCTGTTCCTACTTTGTAAAGCAATGAGGAATCCTTTACGACAAGGCCTAACACTTGAAAGTGATTATAAGGGGTCCTTATTTTTCCCTTTCTATTAAAAAATAATATACCTTAATGCATACATTGAGATTACTGAGGACAGTAAAGCTAAGCATTCGCACAGTCACAAAAGCAAGATGTCAGACTCTGAAGTCCTTGGGCACACATTCCTGATGCCCTTGCTAAGGCTTGCCTGCACTTCTGATGCCAATCGCAGCAAAACAAGGACATACAGTAGGAATAAATGGCAAACACTGGAGGACGGATTAATAACTCTGTGGCACTTTGAAGTCTAGATCCAGGAGTGAAAATGAAGTGCAGTTAAATGCCGAATATCATGGAAGTCACCAAATATAATTCTTTCCCAGTTCTCTTCAAAAGTGAGTTGAAGTGGGGAATTAACTTCAGACTGGAGGTCTGTATATAGACTTAGCAAGAAATCATTGAAAAGAAAGAATGGCAACCCTGAGACACTAATGAAATGAGCTGCCAAGCAGATTTTCCACAGTCATGATAATTATTTTTGAAATCTCACAGCTTGCTTTTCTCCAAGTAGAAAGCAATTCTCCTCACTATTCTCTTTCATGACAGCTTGGGTATGAGCTCTCTCCAAACTGATTTTCACTTGCAGTGGTATTGTTAATTATTATAATAAGAACTGCAAGAATATAAGACTTGGAAAAAAAAAGGAAACAGATATGGTGCCTCATTGTCTATTTAATTAGAACACAACAAAGTGTAGAATTTATCCTTTTCAATGTTTTGCAGACAATTTTCACACATGTGGTAAGTCTGCTAGAAATTTCATGCATAGTTAGGTTTAAAGCTTCCCTGATGCTTGTCAGATACAGTTGAAGCAGTGATTTTGTGTTGTAGATATAATTAGGTGGGATATTGCCATGAGTTTTTCTTTTTTCCCCTTCCTTTTGCAACTTGGATATCAAAGCAAATTATTGATCATCTGTAAGAATTGAGGAGGCCAGTTACAGGGGAAAAAAGTAAGGCTAAATTTTCATTACTTTTTCATTGAAATCTGCAAGTTTCTGAAGTATATTCTTATCTAGAGGGACTGTGACTCCCACTGCGCTCCTGTTGCTCTGTTATCCTAAGGCAGCTTGTCATTGAAATGTTCTTACCTGGGAAATAATTGCTTGTTTCAGTTAGGATCTTGGTGACTGTGTGTCCTCCTTAAAAGAACTGTCACCCCAGTTGGTCTTTTTTTGATTCTCCTGACAACAAAAAAGCCAGGAATTGAAAGAAGGAGAAATATGTGTTTGAGAGCTGGCCCACCACCATGCTAAACCAAGTACCAAAGCCTGCCCAGGCAGGAGCTGAGAGCACTGCCTAAGTACAAGGGAAGAGCACCCCATGAGGAGAGCAGACCGTGAGATCACCAGCCCAGCGAGCTGCCTGCAGGCTGAGTTAGGCAAAGATTTCGGACAGGCCAATAGGCACCTTATGCTAGTAAATATTCTCCCAGGCACTGGTCAGAGATCAGTTGGACCTGGCTAGAAAAATTGAATCTCCTTTCTCTTTGCATAGCTTTACTAAATCAAGGGCAGGAGGAAGTGGTAGGGTACTTCAGAAATTGCCGTTGCTTCCAACCATGGCTGCTTTCAGGACTCAGATAAGACATGGGGTGGGCTCATCTGAACTTGCTATGTCAGTTCCCTTCACCACCAGTGGTGAGGGATGCAACTCATCTCACCTAAAGTAGACATTTAAAGCATGACATGTGAACTGCATTTTCAAACATCTATTTTAAGGTGCTAGCAGAAAATGGAGAAGATGACAACGTGTCTGCAATTATGCAAGACAAATCTCAGACCAGAGACAATTATTTTCTTTTATCTTCCCTGCACGCATTGTGTAAATGTTTGGGGAAATATGTGTTCATCGGTACATCCCATAACAGCAGACACAAAATGGAAGTGACAAATTATTCACTTTTATTCTCATTTTATATCCCTTTGCCATGCTGTTTAAAGCTTTGGTTCTTTCATGCAGAAGCTGAATTTCACTGGTGCTGTAACCAGCATAATTCTTTAAACTGTCCATCCAAAAGGGAAATTTTGAATTTTTTTTAATACCTAAATGTTAAAATCGAAATGCTTCTTAATAACAAAATAGTATTGTACATTATATAATCATTTCTTTATTACGGTAATTATATATAACATTAAGTAATAACAATTTCCATAGTAATGTATATATTTATGATTCCCAGCTCAGAGTACATTATCTTCAACAACTTTGGTTGCATCTAAATTGCTTTCATAGTTATGGTATTGATGATTTGAAGATTTCACAGTGCTAAATCAAGCCCTCACAATCTTGAGACTTGTCTAAAAAGCTATGATGGTGGATCTTCTTGGTTTCTCCTTCTGAGCCTATTGACTCAGACTTGAACACTTTCAAGTCATACTGGGCCAAATGAATGCCTACCTGCCACCTTTCTTTGCAGTACCCATTCCTCCGGTGTGACTGCACTGACCGAACGTCATGTTCATTTTGCAAGGCGATGGGCAGTGGTAAATAGATTCTAAGAAAAAAATCCTGCCACAAAGTTATGTGATGTTTAAGCAGTCACAATATGACAACACCACCTCCCAGAGCTGTTATTTCCTACTCCAAGTATGAACAGACTAATGATTTTCCTCCTTACCTGTTTCTTTGTACCTCTGCTGCTTGCCAGGGAATCCTGTAACATTTTTAAGATTACAGCCTGCTTGCTTTCAATCTCCTGCTGAACAGCATGTCAGTAGGTGGCAGCCCACGGCTCATTAAAGCAGTTCTGCAGTACTAAATTCATAGCAGAGTCTGGATTTACAGCTTTTTCAGTGAACAATTTATTATTTTAATGTTTTTTCCCACCGTCTGTTATACTGGAAAAGATGAAGACTAGCAGTAATGTGTCTAAAACCAAATTTTACTGCAAATTGCCCAACTTTATGTTCTCTAAACTGTGGCCCACAGTCAGACATTATTGTTCACTGTATACAATATGTAGTGAAAGATGAGCTGGATATGTATGACCGTGGGGTTACTGTAGCATCTACCATGGATATGTGAGAATAGCAGCCCAGGATATGGCCCTCAGCAAATTTTCAACAAAACACAGGAATATCTCTTTTGTTTGTTTGTTTTCTGAGGAGAAATAAAAATAAAATATTACATTCCTTTGTAATCTTTTAATTCCAAGAGAGTGTGAAACATGTCCAAAACAGTGCATGTTGCAATCAAAATCCCAACAGCTAGAAACAAGCCTTGCTAATTGCCCACCCTCAGTGACTTAAGAACACACAGTGCCACGAGCAATCAGAGAAAATGCTTCTATTCCACACGCAAGATAATAAAGCAAGAAAAAAACTTCTACCAAAACAATGGCACAAGCGACTCAATCACATGAATGATTGCGTGTATGTGTTTATCTGCACCCCCTTTCTGGCTCTTCATCACACCCACTGCCACATAGCCAAATCTCGTGAAGCTGAAGGAGAGGAATGATGAGTCTTCAATGGTGGATATCTCAGACCTGACAAACTGTTCACTTGGGGGTGAGGTGGATGCTTTTTTGATTAATTAACAATGTTAAAAATAGGAACGTGCAAGTCTCACAGAGGATGGCCACTTCTTCAGGCTCCCAGCAGAAACGAGTTCCAGCAGAGCAAGGTCCAAACGCAATAGGCCATTTTTTGGCTGGGAAAAATCCTGAACCCTCAGGAGGAACCCAGCAGGCAAGGAGAAAGGGGACGACAGGGAGGATGGAAGTCTGTCCTGGCATGTCTGTCCCAACAGAAAGGGAGCCAGGCTTGGAGAGGAGAGACCTTTTCCCCTTCCCTTGTCTTGTACAGGGCTGCTCTGATAGACAGTGAGGGTAATCTTTCCACCTCTGCGTGATCATGAAGTGTAGAAACAAGCTCACTCTTACCACAGAAGTGTCTTGATATAGACCATTACAGTGCTCCTGCCTTTGTTGGCAATGCTTTGAGCATCTGCAGCAGCCAGAAGATAAAGCTCACCTGTTTTCATAAGAAAAGGACTTCATGCGGCCTGTGTGACTGGTGTGCCTGAGCCCTGGAGCTGAACAGGGCTCTGACCACATCTGACCGCAGGGAGTGTCGACCTGCTGGAAGGCAGGAGGGCTCTGCAGAGGGCCCTTGATAGGCTGCAGAGATGGGCTGAGTCCAACAGGATGAAGTTCAACAAGGCCAAGTGCCGGGTCCTGCACTTTGGTCACAACAACCCCATGCAGCGCTACAGGCTGGGGACAGAGTGGCTGGAGAACAGTCAGGTGAAAAGGGACCTAGGGGTACTGATTGACAGGAGGTTAAACATGAGCCAGCAGTGTGCCCAGGTGGCCAACAGGGCCAATGGCATCCTGGCCTGTATCAGGAATAGTGTGGCCAGCAGGACGAGGGAAGTGATCCTTCCCCTGTACTCGGCGTTGGTGAGGCCACACCTTGAGTATTGTGTTCAGTTCTGGGCCCCTCAGTTCAAGAAAGATATTGAGGTGCTGAAGCGGGTCCAGAGAAGAGCAACAAAACTGGTGAAGGGACTTGAGCACAAGTCGTATGAAGAGAGGCTGAGGGAGCTGGGGTTGTTTAGCGTGGAGAAGAGGAAGCTCAGGGGTGACCTCATCGCTCTCTACAACTATCTGAAAGGAGGCTGTAGACAGGTGGGGGTCGGACTCTTCTCCCAGGCAACCAGCAACAGAATAAGAGGGTACGAACTTAGACTCTGCCAGGGAAGGTTTAGGCTGGATATTAGAAAAAAGTTCTTCACAGAATGAGTAATCAGGCATTGGAATGGCCTGCCCAGAGAGCTGGTGAATTCACCATCCCTGGAGGTTTTTAAAATAAGACTGGATGTGGCACTTAGTGCCATGATAGTGTTGGATTAAGGGTTGGACTTGATGATCTTGGAGGTCTTTTCCAACCTAGATAATTCTATGATTCTATGGTTCTCCTACGTGACAGGGACATCCCCACAACCTACCTACGCTTCAAAGTTATCCTGGTGGAGACAACATACTCTCAGAAAGTTCAAAGAAATAGAAGGAAACAACAGAATATGTTACGCAGGACAGAACCTACTAAAGGGGAAAAGAAAGCGAGAGACTGAATTGTTCCTCCAAAAGCAACTTGCTATGAAGGAACCAAGACAGGACTTGGTGGAACTGTTGGTTTGGCTTGACACATCCAGTTATCACTACCACCCCCCACTCTTATGTTCCATGATCCACATTAGCACAAGCTTTGCACTGAACCAGGCTCACAACTGTACACAAAGACAACTTGCTTTAATCTGCTCATCTCCATCATCTAGAGATTGAGCAGAAGTTACAGCTACCATTTCATCAGGATTGGTACTGATAAAAAGAGCAGGTAGGCCATGAGCAGGTTGGAAGCAGAGACCCAGTAGGTTTTTTTTATTGTTCTCAGATGTACCGCTGTGGTGGACACAGGTTCGTATGAAATGGGAGATGCCACACAGCCTTACGGAGAGTGAGATGCATTATAGGCTCCTTGGGGAGATCCAGAGAAGGGAAGGCAGCTTGTGTCACAGCTGTCAGACATCCTTGTCAAATGTATGGTAATAGGTCAAGCAGTGGTCCTGGAAAAGCAGAGGGAGGAACTGGGAAACACACTGGTAGTACTGGAATGTCTGAAAGAAGGCGGATATAACACTTGGGAGGAAAACCATATTTGAGTGATAAGAAAAGGGCAGGAGCACAGAGGCTTGCCCAATATCGCTCAGGCGAAGTTTAGCCCCAGGTAGATCACTCTATGTTTGGTCTTGCTTCTCCCGGAGATGCTGATGGGGTATAAAAACAGACTGATGAATAATGTCTCTCAGATACCAGGTCTCCGGTTTAAAGCATGGCTAGTTTTTATAGAGTTGTCAGCCATATTTTCTAATCAGGCTCTATAGAGCTGGTTTCCTAAATTACACTGGAGGTGAAGATCAAACAACTTTTTTAATTATGTTCCTTTGAGAAGTTGTCCTATGATGAAAACCTTGCTGTAACCCCCTTGGAAAATACCTTCTCTTCCTCTGAAATCCTTCTCCCCATCTGATCTGCAAATTGAATGGTAGAAAAACAATGTAAACACAAAACATTTGGGAAAAAAAAAGAGTTGACTGCTGAGTTAAGTGCATGATTTCCATTTTTCTCTGGAAAGGAATACAATGAGCAGGGGCAAGAGCACCTGCCTCGCCTTGAAAATCAGCCTTCTGCAGGGCCATGCACACACATACTCCCCCCTTCTCCAGGGATCAGCACTGCACCTGGAGGCTTTCTTGTCCCTTTTTCTCCAGGTCTGTCAGGGAAACCCCACATCCGGACTCAGCCCACCTTCCGTATTCAGCCCAGACTCCTTTTCCTGGAAGATTTCTCTGGGCCTTCTGAGCAAACCTGTTGCCACTGCACTCTGCTTGTCTCTAATATGACCCAAATGTAAGCTTGCACAATGCAAGGAGTACTGCGACCCTCAAGTAAGGTCTTCCCACACATTTAACTTTCAAAGAAACAAACCCAGAAGGCTAGTAAATCAGATCAAACTTCAAAGTCAGGGTTTTAAAACTCTCCAATTTCTGCCAACTGGAAGCAGCAGAGGACACACCTTGACCCTCACGTGTTGTCCTTTGTACCAGCCTCTCCCTTCTGTCTATAATCCTGTCAAGACAATCCTTCTGATAGTCAAGGATTTAGCAACCCGTTTTTATCATACGGTCTGGTGGGTCTTATGGTACCAATGCCCAGCAATGACACTAACCATGAGCCTTGTCCTGTGTTTTCCTGGTTTCCCCAAAACTCTTCAGAAGCATTTTTACACTATCTTTTGTGCATGGGACATGGGCAATGAACTGTCCTGAAACAGCATTTCTCTAATCCTCCTTCTAACTCTAGCTCAAGATTCAATCTTAATGACATATTGATCGCATTTATGCACATAGTGAAATCAAATATGCCAATATTAATGTCCTAAGAACTTTTCAGATGAGCGAGAGATGCTCTGCAAGTCCATAAAGATTCTCAACAACTATAACAGATAATATCAGCCTTAAAAATATGCAACCTAAGTGGCAACACAAATGGGATTGATGGACACTCATGAAGACCCTGTTTATAATAATTTTGAGCATCTGTAACAGGAAACAATGAGGCTTTTTGGACATTCTGTCACCAAGGAAAATGCAGAAACACATGATCTAAAATGGAAAAGTCAAAATCTCAAGACCTTTCCAAATTTTTTTGCCTTCTTTTTGAGATACAAACATAAAACCAGCAACTGCAGAACAGTAACAGAGATTTTACATACCTATCTCATATACCTTGCAGGGATGTTGTTCTCTGCATGAATCCATTACAAGCATACACGCTGACTGTATGCAGTACAAGTATATGTGCAAACAGGTGAATCTATAGGCTTCCACTCTATGATGTGATCATCTCTTATATTAATCCACAGCACATTTGTGTTCCAAGCCTATCAGTCACATCTTGTATTATCAGTGACCAGACATGTGCACCAGGGTTATGTGCATAAACTATCAGATATCAATACACATAATTAACAACCAACACTTGAACATACATGAATTTTCTATTACACTGGCTTTTTGCCACCTGCCTCAGAGAGAGGTGTGAATGATCACAGCTTCTCTCTGAAATTCACCACATTCATGACCTCTTCTGCCATTTGGTTTTCCATCTTGCCTCACTTACAACAAGCCTCTTCCCAATGAAACAATGGATCACTCGAAACGAAGTCTCTCTTGCTGCTGATAGCATAGCTTGTCTTACTCACAACTGGTATGACTGTCACATCTTACTCACCACTGGACACAACCATCACATAAAGGTGGGTACTTTTGTACGAGAAAAATATCAACCTTCGTTCACATCTACACTTTCCTCTGCATAGTTCAAAGGAGGTGGAGGGAGGGAATCCTCTCAGATCTAAATTGTAAAAGGAAGATGAAGCTTGTACCTTAAGTAGGATGAACTACAACCTCAGTGCTTTTAGTAGATGTGGATCTACTGGACCAGAATCTCAGCTCCTCTAGATTTGCCCTTACTTGTGCATTTCATATGCTGTTTGTCACTGCCTGAAGGATGAGACATGAAGCTTCACAAGCACTCAAGTAGAAGAAGTGAACAGATTCTACATCTTTTATGAAAGGTTTTTTTATATTCTCCAACCCCATTGTTACGTACAATTTAAAGTCAGGGGTGTAACTACACCTAAGCGCAAGCGTATGCTAAAGTATTTTACTACACCACATTTTCAAATAGGTTTTGCCGCCTTCCTTGACATCACTGTTACACATGCAACAGGTAACGAGTTTAAGTCAAGAGCAGCTGTAGTCAGTTACTATGCTTGCTTATGCATCAGTGACCAGAAGTAACAAGAGCTGCTTTGGGGTCCTGACCCAAGAGTGTTGATGCAGCAGGGCTTGCTGCTGCTGCGCTTATCATGTAACTGCTGGAAGGCAAATGTTGCATTTTAGAGCCTAAAGAGCAGAGATAAGGACCTAGGTGAAATTTCAAGACAACACAAAAGGCCAATTATCCTGACTTTTCTGTATCCTCATGGTTTAGGTCTCCCAAAGAGGTGGCTGGCTAAAGGAAGCGGAAGCTTCAGGTAACAGTCACAGAAGGCTAGAAGTACTTTGTGACAGGAAAATCCCTTCCCTGTGTAAAGATGAGAGGATGGATATTAGTCTAGTGCCTGTCCCCTCACATTGAAGGCTTGAAATATTCTCAAGGTAGAGAAGGAGACAGTAGGAAGTGGACTCCTACAGTATTTGCTCAAAATAAATCCTAAACATCTAGAAATTAAAAAAATTATGTGCCAAAATATGTCACATTTTGCAACAGGTTTGGGTTTTTTTTATCCCACAGTTTTCACACCACAAACAGAGAAAGACCGACCCTGAACACTCAATTTTTAAACCTTTCCCTCGTCAGTTAATTCAGGAGTCTCGTGGAGTTTTTTTTGTAGAGCTACAGTGACCTCCAGTGGCCAACATGAGTTTTTCGCGCTTCTGAGTTTATTTTAGGCAAGGTAAAACTATCCCTGATTATTATCTGTGTATGACAGGTGGGTCTGTAAATGGAGACCGAAATTGAATCCGTGTACTTCTAGATCAAAGCTGAAGGCTATGTTATCTCAAATTAAGTAACAAAGGAGAAGTTTAAGGAATTCATTTAGCCACTTCTTTAGCTGGTATGTCCTTAATTAAACAAGGCTCATTTTTCTATGTATAAATCCTTCTAGCAGCATCTTTGCAATTAGAGTTTAGTGGGACAAATTTCATGTTTCCTTATCAAACACAAAAAAATCACAAGTTACTAAAGGTCTTCAAATATTATAAAATACAGAAGAGCAAAATTCAAGTTAGAAGAATGAACAGTTAATGTGTGGCAGAAGAAAAATGCAGAAGTGTGTACACTAAGCAGCTAAATGCTTTCTGATACTACGGTCCACAAATTTGCTGTTTTTCATCTTTTGATGAGTGCAACAACTTTATTCAGATAATAAATCTTTCCCATTCTAGACTGATGAACTTTCATGGGAGAAGAGATGTAATGTATGTACTCCCTTATAAGGCTCACAGTATGACAAATCCTATTCTTTTAACAACCCCTGACATGTACTGCCACTTACATGTGCACACATTGCCATGCCAACAAGCTTGACCTCCTCAGACTTGGCTCAAGATGGGAGCTACCATCTTACCCAGCACTAGATCTTGTAGATAGAACATTACGGTTTCCAAGCTACCAAAATATTATCAGACTAGTGGGTTTCAAAGACATATATTTGTATGGCCATGAGTCTGATTGTTAACAAGCATAAATGAAAAAGTGTATTTTTAAGATGAGATAAATTCATGGGTAAGCACCTCTAACAGATCCTTCTCAATGTGGTGTTATTGTGTTCACCTACAAAGTGACAAGCAATGGCAGCACAAATTTTTTCTCCTCTGAAATATCTGGGGCATTATGTGGGGCATACACAGGCTCCCTGTCCCTCCACAGAAGTTCCTGTAGCCATAGAAGCATTGTTTCATTGTCCCAACACCAGATTTCCAGGAAAACCTTCTAGGCCTTGATAGGACAAGCATCAGAGTACCTACAGAGATTACATATTTAAAATGGGATATTACTTCTTTCTGCTTGCCTACAGGTTCATTCACCATGCAGGTGAATTCATTCATTCATTCACCCAGCAGCACACACCCCTGAGACATGGGCGAGTTCTTGGTTGAACAAGTGCAACAGAGGAAGAATCAAACCAAGACGTAATAGCACCAAGCTCCATGTAGCAGCCCATAAATGTCCAAAGGGGAGATTGTAAAGTTACTTAAACAGTGACAAAGTCCACTTCTAGTTCTCACAACTCATTTTCCAAGGATCTTGTCCCACCTTTACATCAAAATGGTAAGTCCTATAGATCTTTCAAATGTAGATGGGTACAATCAAGGTCTTCTTGAATAGTCTTTGTCTCCCATTATTACAAGTCACTCTTACATCCAGTGCTTGTAAGATGTTATTACAATCTTTCTGTTCATCATTTGACCCAGTCACTACTGTGTTCTTGGCTTTGGGAAAATATACCAGTGACAGACTGTACACTCTACAGTTTACTGATCCCCTGAATGTTCTACAGTTTACTGATCCCCCGAATGGATGGACTCCTGACCACTGGGAGGAAAGACTCAGACTCCAGGTATCCCTGAGCAGGCCAAAAGTTTACACAATTACCATTTCTTACTTCCCAGATCTTCAGTATATTTACATGGATATTGCATTTCACAGGACAGCACAGGCTGTTAGCTGCTTGGAAAAAACTTTCTGGCTGAAGGATGAGACACCTGCCACTGTCAGCCTGGATGGCAAGGAACAGCAGAAGGGTGACATGCACTCCAAATACTAAGACAAGTGAGACTACTTGCACTCCAAAGGAGGTATTGCCCTTCGGTTGTAGAGAGTCCTCAAGAGAAGGATCCCTGTAAAAAAAAAGGCTGGAGAACAGTGTTTGTGGAGGGGAAGAGGAGAGGAGAAGATGTGGCACAACAGACTTGTTCAGCTTGCCAAGGCCAGTCTTGCAAGAGAGGGACAAATTCTGAAGTCACTGTGACTTCGCGAAAGGGAGACATTTGACTTGAACAACAAACAGCTTTATCTGATCAGACAGCTGGATAGAGTCTAACACTCAAATCAGCTGAGTGACACCTGGGGTGAGGAGGAGGTGTCCCAGCATGGTGTTGCTTCAGTTAGGAGCAGAAAAAAACCCAAAAGCCCATACTTTGCTCTGCACACCGAGGGCATGGCAAACCGCCAAGTCTCTGCTTCTGAGGACACAATTTGCCTTGCCAAGAGCCAATCAATATGTAATATCTGACTTAGTCCCACCTCGCCAAAAGGCACCAAAGAGTTTTTGAAAAGTATGACATTTGCACCCGAAAACCCCTTCTTTGGGGAGGACCATCTTGCCTGATGGATGGGTAAACAAGCCTGCACCTCTCTTCCCTGCCCCCCCAGGAAGGGACATCTCTTCTGTAAGAGTCATGCACCTCCAGAAAATAACTACTAACATGAGTATAAGTATATGATAATTGTTAACTGGTTATAATCATTTAGTGCTAACATAGCCAGTGAATTTTACCAATGGCTATCCCAAATTTCTTTTTTTCTGTCTCTTTAAATAAGTTACACACTGTTTCAGCATTGTGAAATTGTCTCAGTGTGGGTCCTGAGAAGGGCTCTGACAGGCATTTTGAAACTCTCTAAATTGTTTCAGTGACAGCCCATTTGGCTTTCTGGGGTAAGTACTAACCCTGTGAGTGACAGTCTCTGAGGAGGCTCTCAAAGGTAACACTAATTCTGACTGGTGGCTAACATATTTCCACATATTCCCTTAATCAGGAACTGTTGTCCAAGTCTGAAAGTAGGGCCACATCCAGCCTCACCTAGTCTTCCTCTCTGTGGCAGAGCTTAAAAAGCAAGGGGGTTCATCCTGAACCTCGTGACTCAGTAGGAGGGCATTCCTCAGCCACCTGTCATACCTGTGCCCAGAGGAGAGGGGAGACTCACAGCTCTTGATATATTAGAGTGCTTGCTTCGATCCAAACTACCTGTTGCTCACGCAACACAGTATTTTGAGTCTGTGTGGGAACCTCATGGCTTTGGGAAGACAAAAATAAGGAAGCATAAAAACCTGAGATGGTCTAGGGATCAGGTCAGCTGAGGTAGAATAAGGATGCCCAGAGATATAGAGTGGAAGATTTCTGTAAAGCACGAGCCTCCTTCATGCGAAAATTAGATGGTCTGCTTCCAGAAAAATGAATGGATACCTTCACACTTCTTGGAAAGCAGGAAGGATCCAGTCAAGAAAACTCACAGTAGGAGCAAATGCATAGAATGACGGTGTTGGCTGCATCCAATAGGGCTTGCAGCACTGCATGTAGTACTAGTAAATCGGCAGTTGCCATATATCCAAAGCCTATATATAATGCAGTAAAAGCCTCACAAAGCCACCAAGTCATCAAAAGACTTGTCTATATGTAGGGGAAAAAAGCAGAACTCTGTTGATATCAGAAATATCAACTACCAAACAAATGGCAGGCTTGCAATGTTGCTGTAACAACAGAATTATTGGTATTTGCATTTACCTGGAACAGACACGATTTCAAGGGATGATCTGTTTTATATGACTAATGAATCTGCATCTCCTGCGCTAATGGACCTTATGGACCTTATGGATCACAGCAGACTGAACTCTCTCTAAGATTTGGGACTTATCTCAGAAGTGTAGTGTTACCTGGAGAAGATATCCTCCTGAAAGAAAGGACTAATTATCAAATGAAATGGTTGAATAAATACTTTAAAGGACTAAAAGAAATCTATCAAATTAAAAAAGGTGAAATTAAGTTCTCCTAACTTACATGCTTGACTTAAGCATTTTCTCATTGAAATTTGGCTACTTGCCTGACAGTGCAAGGTCAAATCCAGTCCCTTCAGTATTATTATCCAGGCTCCCTAGACAATTAGCAGAGAGGCGATGCCTCCAGAGATCTGCTGAGTCTTCAAATGCATTTAACATCTGTGCCTCCATTTCTCCATTTATATCACACAGAACTTAAACACCTAGTCTGATTAAATCAGATATCTCCTCCTACCTCTGAAAGAAACTGAAAGTGTCTCTTGATACAGACTGGGAAGTGGTGATACACAATTTTGTGTAATTGTCTATCAGTTACAGCATTTATTTGAGAAGTTGAAGAGGTTTCTTCTCATTCTTGAGCTAGGTTGAGAACATTCTCCGTTTTGTTTTTGAGGCTGGGCTGGTCTGCATCCAGGAATGAAGGAGTGATAGGGTCAGACTCCAAAGACCCTGCATGAATGTGAATGGCCTTTCGGCTGGGAAAATGCACCAAGGACACTTCAGACCACTCTCTGGAATGCATATGCATTTTGTATCAAAATTCTATGAACTAGAAAAGAAATGAATAATGTCATATTCATGAAAAAAACCAAATCTATTCTTTCTTGCTCTTTCTATAATTTTACCTTTTTTTTCCATAATGATTACAACCTGTGAGGAAGAGATTAAAAAAAATATGGATGACCAACTACATTTACAAAGAAAGGGTAGAAACAGAGAATTTCTCTCTGATGCTGATGTAAGACCAACATTGACAGACCCACAGAAGAGATCTTTGTTCTCCCCGACTAGACTTTACTAAATTGCAACTACACCCCAGATAGCCTCTAAACATTCCATATGGATAGTGATAAGATTACAAGTGGAAATCCTTATGTACTTACTAAAAGGCAGGTTCATCTTCATAGGCTGTTTTAGACAGATTTTCTTACATGAACTTTTTCCTTTCTTTATTATTCAGCTGCTTATGGCTACTATACGGACTACCGGCTAGGTGTATACTGAAAAATGGGCACTAGACTGAAAACAAGTATTGAATAAAACTTGGATGTTTTACCAGCTCAGTGATAATTTCCTTATGATTTCTTATCTCTGCAACCTTCTGCACAGCTTGTTCAACAGATTTCTTCCCACTCTATTTTCCTAATTAGAATTAGTTGGAACTCTTCTGACAAAGCTGGCTTACAGTACAAAACACATCATTTTCACTGGACATACTCTGACTGAAATTATTTATTTGCCTACTGTGATCCTAGCAAAACCAGACTTCACAAGTTGAAGGGTCTCTATCCACAAAGTACTCTCAGCCAAAATCAAGCACCTGTGCTAGAGCGTTGGGTACTACCCATCTCGGGAGACAGGGCACTAACAGGGCTCCTCAGACATTTACTCTCACCATCCAAATCCCAGATGATTCTGTGAAAATGTGGCCCTTTTCAGCTTAGTTCAGACTAAAATACTCCTCAAAAGCTTCATTTCTTTGATGGTCTCCAGTCTGGAAAGAGGTAGCCTATGTTTATGGAATGCACTTTAAAATATTTTAACTGTCATCCATACCAGGCAGAAATAGGCAAGAAAATATTCTGTCTGTTTGCACTTTCTGATTCTGTAAACCAGACTTCACATCTGTCTCTCTGTGTCTTCCTATTGTAAATCAAAACAACATTGTCCAAGATTCAATAAACTCAAATGGAATCACTTGTGTTTCTTACTTTCCACAGCAACGTGATAGCATAGCCTTCCATCGTTTTACGGCCAGCGCATCAGGAACATGTTTTTTGATTGCTCAGGCCACTTGGGGAACATTGCTAAGAATTTTCTTTTGAAAGATGAGTAGAAGAAATCACAAGAAACCATGTGTTTCAAACAAAGATGGAATCCACAATCAAGAAATCGATTCAGTTACCCAGAGTCCCAATACATATTTACCAATTAATAAAGGCATGCTAATACTTCTAAGCTGATTGACTCCTGGCAGGAACATAGTCAATATCTAATGACCCTTTTACTCTGCTGCCAAGGCTGAGCAACTCAGAGTGCAACAGTCATCGTTGCACACATGGGTGTAATAATCACAGACATCATGAGAGCAACATTTTCTGTTTTCACAAACAGCTTTCAGGCCTGAAAGAATTTGAGTAGAGTTAATAACACAGAAGACAGATGGCCTATAGATAATTTGTAATAATAATAATGTAATAATATATAATCTGGATGATCTAATAATGCAATAATCTGATATGAGAGATTAATCATGTTTTACAATCAATTAATAATGTTCTGTAGCAAACTCATCTAATTAAAGATCTCCTAAAACATGAGCACTTGGGATTTCAGTGCATTCAGGCTTGTCTGAATAGCTCCTAAGAGTCAGCAGCGTCTCTTGAGTAGTCCTGATTTATTTGTCTCTCAATTTCCAATACCATTCTTCCTCAGAGACAGTAATAGTCACACTGGCATTTTTTAGAGCCTTGCCTTTCAGATAAATAGCACAACTGTAGTTGTGTGGTCCATAGGCCTTTAATAAAAATAGAATGAGAGGACAAAGATAGGGTTGCATTTGCACTCTTTGTATGGAAGAGGTTCAAATGCATGGCACTCTCCCATCTATGAGGCAACAGGACAGCCAAGAGCTTATGGGGAAGATAGGAGGGAGACCAGCAGGGACATATGCTACCAACCAACTGGTAGAGACAAGGTGGTAGACAAAACCTTCTTTAAACAGTCTGAGGAAGCATCAGGATCATGAGCCCTGGTTCTCATGGAGGACTTTAAGCAATGCTGTTGTGTGTTGCAAAGGCAACTTGCAACACTGCAAGCAATTCAAGAGGTTTCTGGAGTGCTTTGGAGTAAATCTTTTGATGCGGGTGCTGGACTAGCCAGATAGAGAAAGTGCTCTGCTGAATCTACTACTCATAAATAATATCCAGTGATATGATAGCCTGTGTCTGCATTGATTACAGTAGCTATAGATGGTGGTTGAAGATTCTGAGAATAGTGAGGAAGGCAAGTGTCAGAATTAAGACATTAGATTTCACGGGAGGAGATTTCAGTCTGCTCAAGGAAGCAGTAGGTGGGATTTCATCATGGACTGCCCTGAAGAGCAAAGATGCCAAGAGGCTTGTTGATATTCTGGAACAACTTCCGCAAAGAAGATTGTTCTATCCCATCATGTAGAAAGTCAAGCAAGCTCTGCAGAAAGCTAGCAGGTATGAAAAGTATCATGACTGAGCTCAGATGGGAAAATTGGAAGTACCCAGAAAGTGAAAGAAGGGATGGACTACCCAGGATGAATATACAGCCACTTCTCAAACATGTAGTGGTAAACTTAAAAAAGCCAATCAACTTTTAATTATGTAGATTAGAAGATACAGATGTGTAGAGTTTTATAAGCACATCAGCAGCAAAAGGGAAACAGTTGAAAATATGACTCCACTGCTGAATGGGGCAGAGAACTGAATGACAAAGGATGTGAAAAAGGCTGAGCTAATCCTTTCTTCTTTGCCTTGTTTTTTACTGGCAAAGTCAAGTCTCAGGATTTCCAGATCTCTGGGCTTGGTGACAGAATTTGGTGAGAGGCAGTAGTAAGTCAGAACAATTAAGTCGAGGTCCACTTAAGTAAACTGAGTATAAAACAGGAGTCCACGAGACAGGCAGAATGCTTCTAAGGATGCAAAGTTGCTGGCTGATGCTACTGTAAGATTGCTATCAACTCTGAAAGATGACAAGCAGAGACAGCTCCCAATTGCAGGAAAAGGCAAATGTTAGCCCACATTCAAAACAAATAGAGAGAGGCTCAAGAGGACTACAGTCCAATCTGTTTCATCCCAGTCTCCAGGAAGACTATGCAATGAAAACCTCCTGAAAGACTTTTCCTAGTACATATGTTTGCAAACAACCAATACAAACTTGCTAAGGACCTGAACAACCTAATTGCTGTCTATGACTAGTCCTGTGGATAAGCAGAGTATAATGGCTATAATTTGCTTTTTCTTTGGTAAATTTTATCACATCTTTTTTCCTATAAAGTGTTTGTAACTCAATTGTAAAGTTGCATTCTGGATGAATGGACTAAGAAGTAGTTAAAAATCAAAGTGAACCATTAAACCCAAAAGGTTCCAAGCAAAATTTCAAAGCCCAGCTAGCAGTCTCTGTGGCTGATGCAAGTGAGGTTAGGACAAGAACCGTTATCATTGTTTCCATCAGTGACCTGGACAATGAATGAAATACCTTGACATGAAACGCTGTTAAGACATCAAAATGAGGTAAGGGAAGAGCTGCTGCTCAGAGGGACTTCAACAGTCTGAAATAACAGGCTGACAAAATCCTCATAAATAGCAACAGAACAACACGGGCCAGGAGAAGACTGGTTAGAAAGCACCTCTGCAGAAGAGGACTTGGGAAATCCTGGTAGAACAGGAATAAAGACAGCTGTGTGGCCTTCCTTGCAGATGATACACGCTAACTCCATTGGCAAGAGTGCAGCCAGCCCATCATTAAAAGTGATTATTACCCCTCAACATGGCATCATGGTGCCCCATCTGCAGTATTGTGTCTTGTTGTATAGTCGCTGGTAAAAGAGATCTTAAGAACATAGTGAGAATCCAGAGAAGGAGAATTAAAATAGTTAAGGGGCTGGAGGAAGCAGAGGTTGAGAGTACCAGGTTTGTTCAGCCTGAAGAGAAGATTAGAGGTAGATTTAATGTCTGTCTTCTACTATCTAGTGAGAGGGTCATAGAGAAGACAAATCAGAGGTGCACTGTGAAGTGATAAAGTTGCAGCCAAAGAAATTCCAGTTAGACATGAGGACAGGGGATAGGAAGGAGGGTGAAAGTGCTCAAATATGTTGTGGAATTTCCTCCTTGGAGATTTTCATATACCAACTGGACAACTTGTTCAGACTTTCAATCTGGCCCAGATTTGAAGAGGAGGTGGGACTAGGTAACCTTCAGATGTGCCTTCCAACCTGAATGATTCTGAAATTCAACAGTAGCTAACACAGCCTATATATTATGTTGATGGTTGGCATAACTATGCAAAAGGTAAACTTTAGATTATTATTTTTCCTCAATGTGAGCAAATTCTAACAAGATAGAGCACAGAAAATATTACACTCACTATGAAAGAACTTTCGTACTGGGCTGTCCACTGTGACTGATCTCTTGACTAAATCTCTTGACATTTAGCTCAGTTTCCTCTTTGCTTTACAACTGGTAACAATATTTCACTGATGTCACAGGGCTATTATAAGAATGAACATATCAACTTTTGAAGTACATCCATGGACCGGTGACATCTTGACAGCTTCTACCCAGCTTTCTTTCTCATTGAACTTATTTGAAATCACCTCATAGCTACCAGTGTAGTATCAGTGGCTATAAGTGGGCAAAAATCCTGTACCTTTCAGGTCTCCAGGGTTCAAACAATGTTAGCTGAATAAGTATCTTCGAAATCCATTCAGATTTCACAAACTTCTGTTGTTTGGTAAATGCAGCATTTCTTCAGATAATGGTGTCGCATGTGCTGACACACTCAACGGATCTTTAATGCCAATCACTGTTAAGTAGGATGCACATGGCAGATAGCCTTCTTTGCTCACCTAACACTGACTAGTGCTTGTACAATAGCTAACATAAGTTGTTGATCAGTCAATTGCCATTTGTGTCATGGGTGGTTATTTAAGGGGGCTTTTTGGCATTTCTGAGGCTGGGCCTCTATTACTAAATGAAAACAGGGTTTGCACAGTAGAGCTGTACTACAATTTAAATGCATTTTTCTAAATGTTCAGCAGCTACAGATTTTTTTTGCAGCTGTTAGAGGAGGCAAAAGCCCAAATCATGGATATAATAATGCAAATTCAATCCAATCACTCAGAGCTGCAACATCACAATTCAACAAGACAGAGCCAGAAACTCAACATGACCATATGGGAACAATACAGTGTTGAAAGTGTTTGTTACTTTAATGTTGAGAAGGAAAACGCAGTGATTTGCAAAAAAAACTTGATAGAGATGTTGTATAATACCCAGTAAAGTAAAACACCATAATGATTTTATATATGCGCTACACAAAAGTAAGTTTTGTGAAAATATTACCATTTGAAAAGTGTATTTGTGGAATATCTAATAAATACTGTCAAGTTGCTTAAATGTTGCTCAATAAATTATATTTAGGTTGGAATACAGAAAATCCAAGGAATTGATTGAACCCATACTATATATTCCAATTGATCTTTTCAATTAGTGTGATTACCATAACACTCTATAAGACATTGTAAAAGTCTGCCACCTTAAGGCAGCCCCTCCGGCATTCCTTATAGATGGAGTTCTTCACCTACACATTTAACTGACCTTTTTTTTCACTCCACCTTTCACAAACTACAGATGCAAATGCCATGCGTGTTAGCAACATAATGCACTAAATGACAAATTGATTCTTTATTTGAAATGTTAGAACAAAGAATAAGCGATTATTAAAATTACAACTGACTTTAGGAGTTAGTAATACTTGCTGTTCATGTGAGAGACTTGTTCTCAAAGAGCAGAAATAAATTCCACAGGCAAATGCCACATACGACCTCTACCATTGGTCATGGCTAATAATCTGCCCATTATACCAGAAGACAAAAGAGAGCTGTACAATAGAGCAGCCAGTCCCTAGAGCTTTCCCAGGAAGCTTCACACAGCAGCGCTAGACAGACTTGTGAGAGAGATGACTCATGTTACATTACAGTAAACATTAACAAGCTGTTGAGCCTAAAAGACCCAATACTGAACCCGTTCTACAAACATGTCTCCTGTTGACTTCAGCAGAAGCTCAGCAGGAGGGGACAGCCTGCAGCCCAAATAGGAGGGCTAATAGGCAGAACAGCTATTTAAAGGTGATCACACAGGTACTTTGTTGTAGTGTCCCTTTTCCCCTTTAGACTTCATCACTTTGGAGTTCACAAGATATTTTTGCTCTTACTCATTAATTACAGTGCCAATCAAATTATTCGTGACACATTTGTAAACAGAGATACCCTTTGGGATGCAAGGATTAGAGTTTCAGTTGCAGTAGATTTGTTGGTTACAAGTGAGTTAGGAGAAAGAAGCAGGGAGAAGGAATCTAGAAATAGCAGATAGCCATGTTTGTTTCTTTATTCACTTAAACTGAACTATTTCTCTTACACAGTATGGAAAAAATATTTCCGTTCTGTAGTTCTGATTTTCTATAGCTGTAATGATCTAAGGACATAGAGCACAGAAACATCTGTAAATAGAGGTAACACACCATACCAGCTGGCAGAGTCTAATTTTCTAGCTTTACTGGTCAAATAAATAAAAAATACTACCTCTACCTACAAATCTTGTCAGAGGAAACTAACTGATGATGACTGGGAGTTTTTTATTAATAACCTCCAAGCCAAAACCTCACATGCAATCTCCCAGCAGGAGAGTCAGAAAGTAGAGTCAATGTCAGCTTCCTTTCTTCTCATTTCACTGTCCTTGGCTAAGGCATACTGATTGTTTTAGTATTACCACAGGGTCATCCTCTGTGGCTTGCCAAGGATGTCCCCCTTACAGTCAACAGCAAGAAAGGTGGTCTGCCCTTATGTTATGGTTCCTAGCCCTTTTTTAAGTCAGTCTCACTCTTACCACTTCTTCTCTTTTTCATCCTCCATCTCACCTTCTTCCCACCATTACCTTTTCCCTGCAGTTCTCCCTCCACCCTCAGATCCGTCCTGAAACATGCTTATCTATCCTCTCTTCACAACCTCCTTCCACATAGGATCCCCAGATCCCACTAGAAAACTTGGCAGCTCAAATTCTCCTTTCTGCACCACTTCATCTCTAATGCTGGCAACCTTTGTCCCAGAAAACCAAATGTTCGACTAGGAGTAAGAGTACATTCCAGTTATGTCAGTCATTCATCATAGTTCTGCCCCATAATTTCACCAGGCAGCAAAGTAAATAAGTAACAAGCATCTGTCACAAGAAGATGTACAAACACCGGTATGTTCTCAAAGTCACCATTAAAAAAAAAAAGCTCAAATTTGACAATACATAAAAAACTTCTGAAAGAAGTACAAAGAGGAGCTGAAAAGATAAAGAATAGCAGGCCCCAGAGCCCTCACATTACCAGATCAATTGCCTGCTACAGCAGAGGTGATAAAGCTCTGCCTGCCATTAACACATGAGCTGAGTTTGCCTCTTTTCTAGCTCACAAGGAACTTGAAGTTCTCTCACACACAATTACAAACCCAATAAAAAAATTAGGGTGTCCAAAGAATCTTTATATTACTCTTCCCTGAAGACAGTGTTCCAATAGGCTTTCATGCACATTAATCTGACCACAGAAAACAGGAATGTACAGTACTGGGGGGCTAGGAGAAAATTACTTTGTTTGCCCATACAAAAGCGAAAACAACAAAAAATCTAAGCCTATCCATGCCTCAGCCACATCAAGTCAGGCTGGTTTAGTTTTCTACCTACAGTCACCACCAGCCAGCCACACAAAACTCTTTTCTTGATGGCCACTTTCATTTTTCCATTGTTGTTCTCTGAGATCCAGATAACTGTCTAATTTTGGAGGGGCAGAGTTCCAAGAATTTAAGGTCTTTGCAAAGGGCAGTTGGTAATAGGTTGTGCTTTTCTTATTCAAGACCTTTTTTCAAGCAACAAAACATTTAATGCCCTCCTGTTCCATGTGTGCAGATGTCTGTTGAAGAATCTGTGAATTGAAATAAAGAATGGAAGGGGAAAAAAATGAAACCATTAAATCAAACAGTGATTAATATATTCTGTCCCTTTATTATGATAGTATATTTCTCAGGTGGGTTTGTTTCCAGCTAGTTTAATATTCTATAAAGTCTCTTCAATGGAAGGATTTACACTATAGTAGGAATGGGGACAGATCATATTTAACACCACAACTTTTACAAGCAAAGATTAATAATTGCTTTAAGTTTCAAACAATTGCTTGATCTTATAAGACACTGTTCAAATCTGCAGTTGAAAACTATTGGAAATATTCATTACATGTCCCATAACAATAAGGGTAAGGCTTGTGAAAGTTATTAGTGATGTCAGCTTAACACATAAAAGTCAAGAAAATGTCAGAGACACATTTCTTCTGTGTAAAACAATAATAGCAAAATGAATTTAGGAATTTGTTAGGGATGCACTAGGAATCTGATGTTTTGTTTTAGCTGCCTCTAAAATGTCATTCGTACCAGTGTTAGCAGCTACCAACATGGAAATTATTAAACACTGAACAAGCTGCAGAACAGATGCAGCTGTCACCCCCCTGTTTCTTTTTCAGATGATTGGTTTGGAAAGTCTGACTTTCATTCTGCCTTTCCTCATTGCTTTATACAAGGTTATGTTCAAACTTGGGAAATTAGAAATCACTTCTAAGTCAAACATCTTCTGAAATCTGCCCACAAATTGGTTCTCTTTGTCCAACCTAAATTTCATAGCCCAAAGAATAATGGTGTCATTCTTGCACAAGTGATCAAAAGTCAGGAGAAGTTCATCCAGGAAGGGATGGTGGTAAACTACATCAGCAGCCATAATGTAGTCAAACTCACAAGAAGACCTAGGAAAGTTCTTTTCGAGGTCAATTCCCCAAGACAATTCCTTAACACTAGGCTGATGCTTGCATTTCAGCTTTGTATTTTGGAGAACATTGTACTGAAGGTTTCCCAGGAGTTCTGGCAAATCAGTGGCAGTCACAATTCCACCTGTGACAGGGAGAAAACAAACATAATCTTTGAATATACTTCAAGACTTGAGTAAAACCTCATTCACAAAAGCCACTGCACAAGGAACTGATTTTACCAGGTAGCTCTCCTTGGGGAGAACAGAACAATGGAAGTGCTCCTAATAGCTCTTAGCCTTTGCCCTTAAATAAATATTTATTTCCTGGTAGTTTTACTCTACAAATTGCCTTCTAAATGCAGCTGAGAAAGAGTGGGGAGAAATCAGATACTTAATGTGTCTTGGTATCGTATTGGTTAAAAGTAAAATGAGCAACTAGGGATCGAAGAATACCAGTTACTGACTCCACAAAAAGTTAGCATGAGATTTAAGCACCGTGTCAGATTCTTTTTGTATAGTAAGAAGATTTCTCAGACTACAGAAAGCTAACCTTCTGTTAAAAATGCAGAAGTTACTGATTTGAACTACTCATGAGGAAAAATAGACTGCCACGACAGAAACACAACAGTGTCTGTACCGTAAAAATCAAGGACCAATTGCTGAAAGAAAATTATGAAGATAAATAGAAAGTGAACAGGGATCCAAGAGGTATTTGGAACATGGAAGGCAATGCATTGGTCATACCTACAGCTGGTTTCATCTGATTGCCACTAACATCCTGTGAGGCCACAAGTTTCTTAAGTTGGTCCCTTGTTTAACACTGTCAGGGACGTCACCATCTATTTATTGCATTAGTATGCTCACAACTTTACAGAAAAAAAAAACAGCACAGGTTTCCAAAAAAGCTCTTTTGAATTTACTTCTTCTTTCTTTTGGAATCTTTCAGACAGCAGTGTTTTAGAGGAAGTAAGCCGCCTCCTTTGTCCTCCGATATGTATCCGAGTGATGTTTCCAATAGCATAAGAGTAATGGCATGTACTCACCCAGTAAACTGGCTACTATGGAGACCAGCCCAGTTCCGGCTCCAATTTCAATCACATTTTTGTCAACCAAATTGTATCGTTTAGAATTAGTTTCCAAAAAATAACACAGAACAAGAGCCTGTAGGGGAAGGAATCCATGAACATACTGAACAAAAAAATGAAATAAACCACCTCACTAAATACACATTCTCATTTAAAAACATGCAAAACAATTCTGTTGTAATGTCACGTCTGTTCAAATGAGCAATATTCATCCAAGCCCTCTCCCTGAAGGATCACAGCTCACTACGAACTTTGAGCTCTATAGGCTGACAAAATAAATGCCACAACATGCTTTAATATAGGCTTGCAAAGCATTACAGCCAGAAGGAACAACTGCAATTATCTAATCTGTCATGCTGCATAACATGAGTTATAAAAGTCCAGTCAGTAATTCCTGCTTGTAACTGCACTTACTTCTGGTTGAGTTAAAATGCGTCCTTCATGAAGACATCTTGATTTAAGGACTACTTGTGAGAGAAAATCCACAACTACCATTGTTAAACTTTTCCAACACTTAATTACGTCTAATAATAAATAATTACCACAATGATTCAAAGGAGACTGATAGATCTACCCCTCTACTGTCAGTTCAGTTTGGTTTTGGTGCCTCTGTACTTACTTTGTTAATCATAACAAACCTTTATGGCAAAGAAATCCACAGAACCCTCTACAACACACTCCTTATATATGCATATATGAACTGCAATTAAGAAGCTTCTCCAGGATTTTTGTCTTGTCTCACACTGACCAGCGAGTTTTAGGTCACTTTTGAAATAGAAATTACTACTTTTATTTCTCTGGCAAAGGCAGTTTCCAGCTAATCTCCCATATTTTTTCCCAGGCTTTGAAAATGATATCATTTCTGTTGATGAATACTTATGATGGTTGCCACATCCTCTTGCAATAGATTGTCATTTGGAAAGGCAGTTATTCATGGCTTGGTCTGGCACAGAAAAATTAAGCCCTTAGTTTTACTTTCAGTCAATTAAGAAGTAGAAGGAAAGGAGCAGGAGGAATGTTGATTCAATGTTGACATGCTAGGTATTCAAACAAAGTTTTTGCTTTCTACTTCACAACTCAGACCTTAAAGAGTAGGGTCTTTTATATAAACTTACATATATCTCATAAACAACAAAGGTTTGATATAGAAATAAGTCTGTGAGCACCAGGACTAATTAAATCAAACTCCTAATGTCGGTGTCGATTAAGTGACATTTAAAAACATATTATATTAAGATTTGTTGTTTGTTCCATATATGCCTAAAATTCCTTCGTTCAGAGTTTTACCATATTTTGTTGTAGAAACTGTTTGGCAGGATCAAAACTTTGGTGAGTTAAATTAGGGAAATTTTGCCTTCTTTGTTGCAAAACACGCAGAAAAATTATTTTCCTCAAAGTTTCTGCCCTCTTGACAAATTTGGCTGACATTTCTCAGAAGAGTTCAAATACTGCTAGGTGAAAAAGAGTTGGAGAAGGAAGAGACCTAGACAGAAGGGTTGCTTTCCTTCACAAAAAACCAAGCTTTTCAATACAGCCCATGATTTTGTGAGAATAATTGGCAGCCAGCCAACCTTTCCTCAAAGACATGCACTGAGGCCGCAAAGACATAGAGTACAAACAACTTGTCCAGGTCTGCTAAGACAAGGAAAATTTGAGTTCCAAACAGCAGAATAGGTTAACTCTCCTCAGCTAAACTATGACTATACTTCTTAAAAGTAATACAATGCTAGGAGGGTGATACCACGGGGACAGAAATGGCATTTCTTTTGTTTTAGTTCTCTCCATTGGCTCTTGGGGAGGATTCTGTTTCAGCAATGTTCTCTGAAAACTGCAATTGTCGATGGTGCATCATGGCACTTCTCTAATACTGGTTTCTTTCGGTCTTAATTATTGTAAAACAGTCAGCTGCATTGCACAAACTCGAAATTTGAAGAAGACTCTTTATGGTGGGTATGTTGATGGTCCTTATATGAAGAGCCAAGGACAAGTGTTCTCTCCCTACAGATTTCTGGCTGTTTAAGAAACTGAAAACTCCAGTGGAACCATTTCCCATATTTGCACATCTACCAGGTAAATTTGTTTCTCATATGAGTAGGCTGAGAAGCTTCTATGAGGGCTGATACCTTGTGATCTCATACCAGTCACTTCCACAATATGGATTGGCTTGTTATACAGCTATAGACTCATAAAATCATAGAATCTTGTGGTTGGAAAAGACCTTTGAGATCATCTGGTCCAACCATACCCATCATCTGCTAAACCATGTCCCTCAAAAATTCATCTACCCCTCTTTTAAACACCTCCAGGGATGATGACTCAACCACCTCCCTGGGCAGCTGTTCCAGC
Source organism: Dromococcyx pavoninus (assembly GCA_033558185.1). Classification (NCBI taxonomy): domain Eukaryota; kingdom Metazoa; phylum Chordata; class Aves; order Cuculiformes; family Neomorphidae; genus Dromococcyx; species Dromococcyx pavoninus. The sequence goes on from JAUMJL010000208.1 coordinate 2,955,182, forward strand.
GCCTGACCACCCTTCGGAAAAGAAATTCTTCCTAATATTAAGCCTGAACCTCCCCTGGTGCAACTTATGGCCATTTCCCCTTGTCCTATCACCTGTCACTTGAGAGAAGAGATCAACACTCGCTCTCCCACAGCCTCCTTTCAGACAGCCGTAGACAGCGATGGGTCTCCCCTCAGCCTCCTCTTCTCCAAGCTAAACAACGCCTATCCATGTTTACAAAATGAACAGAAATATAGTCAGCATAAGACTGCCATAATTTCTTCAAAATATGTTCGCAATTGGTTGATAGGATCAGAAGTTACTGGTAGGTGAGGAGGGGACACAAAATCATACAGCTTGTGTGATAGGGGCACAAACTTGAGATACCTTTAAGCTTTGAGAACTGGGAATCCATAAAATAACAGTCTAAATTTAGGTTTGGGATTTGTAGCATGGAGACAGAGAAGCGTAGAGTGTTTTTATTGGATTTACAACATACAACAAAACATACTTATCATGCAAAACAAATCAAAATTGCTAGAAGACTCTGAAATGAAAAAATAACAATACTGCATAAATATTGTACCGATGGCCAGACGACTGCCCCATAACAATCGGTGGCTTCTGTTATTCTTATCTCATGGCCAGCAAAGCGAAAGCCTTCCCAGGCTTTATGAGTTATAACAGTAGGAAAAAAACGTCTTCTCATGATTTCTGCAACTATCTGTTCATCTTCTTTTTCCTCTGGAAGCAAAAGTATAAAATGTAAAACAGGCAGAATAGGCTGATAACAAAACTACTAACTTATATTGAAAAGCTGAATTGGAAGCAAGAATGTGAATTATGTCTGTGAATATAAATGCGTTTTACCACTGTGCTTAGCTTGGTACATGGGAAGCCTCCTGAATTCTAATTGAAGTTTTCAGTTTATGACTAAATAATTTCTTTCCTGTTTTGCTAAACAAACCAAGTTTATAAAAAAGGAAAGAAAGGTGGATAATTACCATATATTGTTTTCCATTCCAGCAAGCCAAAGGTGATTTTTTAAGCTCTTTTTCCCTTCAAGAACAGCTGTCTTGATATAGACACTCAGTCTTATGTGCCTGGATTTTTTATTATTTTCTGTATCCTTTTACTGTTCACTTTCCGCACATTATGATTCCTTCTGACAGTAAACAAAAGGAGCCACAGTATCATTTATGAGTATCACAAAACTTGTGAAACAGATCCTAGCAACACAAATTATGACAGACAGGAGTGAAAGCACTAAGTGTTGTCAAGAAAGTTTATCCACCCACTCCAGCAGAGCCTTGTCAGAGGGATTCTTTCCAGTTGGCTTTATACCCTAAATACCCCTGTTGCTAAGCAAAGGGTATTTATGATAGATAACATAAACCTGGGTAACTCTTCTAACAGGAGAGGATTCATTCTTTTTCAGCTGAATACCAACCCAGTTTCAGTTTTGCCATCATCACACAAAGATGCACCTCAATGTTACCAAAACTATACGTAAGTGAAACCATCCAGAGCATATTCTTAGCAAAGTCTAGAATTGTTCCACATTTTCACAAGAAATTTGCTTTCACAGCTAACTATAATTTCTTGTCAAATTAGCCAAAGCATGTTTACAAGCTACAGCTCCTAGAAAGCACACTAGAGATTTAGATAACTGGGTTATCATCTTGTCCAAAGTAAAATTTCTGAATCAAGCCTGCAGTTACCATTGAAATCACAGATATCAAGACTGGGATTTGCACAGACCCTGCAAGCCCAATGGCTATTAAAAATGAAAACATTTATGTTTTCATCAGCATAAAATATATTAGTATACCAAAGGTTCTTCACGTTTTCTTCTCACTCAAATCATTGCAGTCATATGACATGATGGCCTCAAGTGCTCTGCCATATGCCTCAGTATTTTTATTGCCATAACCTGTTGGCAAAGTCTTTCTCTCTTCTGTGTGATACAGGGACCAAGGAACACAAGCTGGTGTGAACAAAGAAAGAGATGATACCAAACAAAAGCTCAGCACGAAGATGCTCAGACTCATTAGTCAGTGCTTTAAGCTTACTTCAAGTATCAGATGAAACTAGAGAACAACAACAAACACAAGCAAGAAAAAATAATAATGTTCGTGTTCAATCTTAGTATGTTGACATCAAGACATAATCTGGAAATAAAAAAAAGAACCAACAAACTCAAACCAAAAAAAACCACAGCAAAACAGTCAACTAACCCATGGTACTCCAAGAACTGACTGAGGGGAAAAATACTATCACAGGACACAGCAAAGTTAAAAATAATGTTATGCATATATTGCTGTAAACAAACAGAAAGAGTGTAATTTTACAAAGTTAACATAAATAGTCTTAACATTAAAACCATGGTATCTTCAGATATCTTATGATATCTTGTTAGGAAATAAGTAGTATGTGGCAGACCATTACATCTTCTGCAAGCCTCTAACATTAAATTGAGAGGAAAAAACATTCATCATTGTGCCTGCAAGCAGGGAACTCTGTACAAACATGAGTTAAGTGCCAGAGAAATATTGCTCCAGGGCAAAAATTAATCTTTTCTTATGATAGAATTAATATGAAGCTATCTTATTACAAATATCCTAAGCATATATAAAATGTCTTCCTGTTTCCAGGCATACCAGATATAGCCTGTTTTTAATCTTCTCTGATTGCTTAGAGCAGTCTGATTTTGTTCTGCAGTTGATACTGGCTGTAGAAGTAAAAAGCTATCCCTTTTGCTAACTCTCAATTACAACCATTTTTTTATTCTTCCTTTGACATCTGTTTTGGATCCCATTTTATTGAGAAACTGACTTATTAAGTCTTATAAAGTTTCTGTCAGAAGATCTATAAACTTTAGCAGTATTACACCAACCCTTCTAGTGCTCAATAAACATTTCCCACCTATTTGCTACATTATCAGCAATTTTTCTACTTAAGGTTTGCATAGCACCGAGACTAACAGACCTTGTAGGCCACTGCTCCCTACCTGAGCTAAACTGTCCACACACCCGAAAGAAGAATCCTAAATCTGGTACTAATCATAACACCATTTAAATCTTTGGCCATATATCCCTTTGGGCATACCCTAGGTGGATTACCTGGAGAAGTTTACATAACTTTTGTATTTTTATCTTCCTCTTAAAAAAATCATACTATTGTGGATAATCAAAAAGAGTATTTGTCTCATGAGAGACATCATACAGTAGACAGGCTTCAGAACCCTAAGGAGAAATTTTATCAGGATTAGGATGCTAATAATTCTGATTAAGAGCGTTGAAAAAAAGAGGAGTGCAGACTTTCAGTCAGTTTTACTTACACACAAGCACACAAGTTTCCCTTCATATGGCAAAAGGCCTTCAAAGCAGTCAGAACAGAAAAATAATAAGCGAGAAATCTTTCAAGTAACAAGAAAATTGTTATCAGAGGAGGCAAAATCCAAGTGAGATGAAAACTTAATGCCTGCAGACATTGAGAAAATTCTGCTGGTATTGTGATCAAATTATAGTTTCTTGATAACAAGATAACAAATGCAAAAAGCTGATAGGAAGTTATTCCCTTGGAAGTATTAATATTTCTTTTAGCCCATACTTTCTCGGTCATGAAGAAAAGTTATTGGAATTATGACTTAATGAATGGATTTTAATGAAATTTCAAGACAACAAGGGCTGAATTATTAGAAATACAGGGTAAGACAAGAAAAGAGGAGGCTTGACTGACCCAGCTCACAGTTTTTGTAAGAAGTGGCCATTTCCAGCAATATTGCTCGAGCACCTGTACTAAACTGTCAGAATTGAAGGTCTGCTAGGACCTCTTCCTCTCTTCTTCATTTGCCTGGGTTTGACCAGATAGGTTTGCCCTCATTCATCTATGGTTGGAGAAGCATGAAAGCAATACATATACACATATAAAATTACTTTCTTCAGCCTATTCATCTCTTTGCATAAGCAAGTATACACAGAAATCACCAGTTTCAGGCACCAGGATCTTATTTACAGTAAGCTGAAATAGTCTGGTCCTTTCAGGCAACATATAGAAATTGAAATAATTTCTGTTAGTGAAACAGCTCCTTTGGTCTTGAACTTGTTTTTACAAAGATGCTCCAACCTATATATGCCCCAGATTCTTCTTAAAATAGAATTTTAAAGTCTTTAAGTTTCTTAAGATTTTTTGTTTAACGGGGTAATTGCTCACAGCGTTCTTTGTAATAGTTCAGGTGAAGTATTTTTTATCAAAGCCTAACATCTTTGGAGCATGTTCTTTGAACTGCCTTGATTTTAAATTAATATCAGGGCTGAGGGAGAAAATTCATATACTTCTGACATGTATTACACGATATCAACCACATCATTACAAAACCAGTTTAAATATCATTCTCAAAGGCAAAGCAATCATTTTTATAACAACTGAAATGCGAACATAGTTTTCAAAAAGGTCTACTAAATCATGTGGAAGACTGGAGTTGTGAAGTCAGTGGCAGGTTAGTTAGAGAAACACATGTGAAGCTATAAAATCTTGTGTAGGGAACCAGAGGATTTTGCTGACACATTTAAATGTCAGATGAAATGTTTTATTTTAGAACAAAACCTAAAGAAAGAAAAGAACACGAGTTCTGCTGAGACAGAGCTGGAGAAGTCCTTCAAGTGGGGAAGGGAAGACAGAAGGAAAATAACAGAAGATAGACCCAGTCAGATTGAAACAAGTTGCAAACAGCAGCATCTTTTTCTTTAACGATGAAGCAAATCGCACAAATAAGCCTTAGGCCATATTTATCTGTATTTTTTTTTGCTTGGAATGAGTATAAGTAGTACCTATTTAGAAACATGCTGCATGATTAGCTGTCCCTTTACAACAACTGTCACAAAATCATCCTTGGGAGTACATAGCCCCACTAGGAAACAGTAGCTTTAAAATACAGTTAGGTCACTTCAAACAATTAACAGCACATGTTAAATCCCTCACAGCATAACTAATGATACTGCCTGCATTAATGCATTCTACACTGAATAAAAAGGGAACAGAGACAGACATTAAACAACACTTAAAATGCAGAAGACAAAAACAATGAATTAAAATTATATTTTTTAAAAAAAATAGATACCAGTGTCTAGATACCTGAATTAAAACATGGCTAAAAGGGGAAGTAAAATGACCTTTCTGTGTAAAATCTGTGAAGAATATGCTAGCAGTCAATATCACCATTTTTAGACTCATTCACAAATAAAGAGTAACAGTACATCCTCGAAGTACTTTGCTAATGAATTAGGACAATGTTAATTCAGTAAAATAGCTTCACCCAATGATTCATGAAAACAACCCAGAGGTGAAAAAAATACCGAGTAGTTTCTTTTAAGTGCTAGCCTGACCTTATGTAATCTCTTGAGGTCACATGGTGCCACAGCACAAGGTCATAAGGAAATAAGACCCAGCCACCTTCTGCTTCTCTCCTGCTTTGAGGGATCTTCTCCAGCTGGCAAAAGGAATGAAATTGAAGCCTTCAGCATGAACTTGACCTGACAAAGTTCAGCCCCACAGCAACATATTCTCCTTTCTTCAAAAGCAGTATATTCTCACCTGTACAGTGTAGATTTAACATATACCATATAGACTTGTACTTACAAATATCTTAAGAACCATGTATCAACAGCTGTGAAGACTCACATGGTTCCTCTAAGACTTCTCAGCAATTGCCTCTGAGTTTGATGAACACAGAAGGACTACCTATGCTGACATTTCTAATAGATGCACAAGAGAAAGTTCCAAGAATTTGTCATAATCAGAACTCTTCAGACCTCCCCACTCTGGACACATGGAATTTGAGTCATCCAAAGAAAAGATTCAAGATGTGTTTTACATATATAATAAATAATAAATAAATAATAATACACATTACATATATAAGTACATATTTTTTAAAAAAAAACTATATATTCCAACATCAAGAAGATACCTGCAAAAAGGTCAGTAAGGTAACAGATCTGCAATCAGTTCTGTAGCTGTAAGCTATGACTGGAGAAGAATTACATTACTGCACTGACATGAATCATCAGAAATTAGCCTTGTGAATCCATCAGGGTATTATTTCCAATGACTCAGAAGAATTTTATCCCAAATCTACCTTAGGTTCCAACTCTGAGGGACACTGGAGTCTCACAGTTTTTACTCAGCTACTGACATCTCAGGATCAGAGTCCTGGCCTTGCAAGCATTACAGGTGGCTCCATGGAAACATACACAAACCTGAATCACAGAATACTCCTCAGATTCTAGGTGGTATCACTTTCACATCTTCATTTCATTTCACTTGTTTCTATTTCGTTCCATTCCATTACAGATTAAGGACCCTTAAAGGAAGGGTTTAGGAGGGAAATCTAATCACGTCCTTGACTTTCCAGAAGTCAGATGTAACCTACACCTTTCTAAGAATATAAAGCGAAGTACTGTTCCAGTACTTACCTAAACTACACAGTTAATTTTTTCATACTTCAACCATACTTACAAAGAGGGAAATGATCATATAAGCAAGTGTAGGCATTCCGGCACATTCATTACAGCTCATTACAAGTGATGGCAATGATGAAGTATATTATATTGATTAATCTGGGATACTATGTCAGGGTAATATTATTCTTGAAACTTTACACGTGGATATGCAGAAATAAAAACCTGCCATCCACAGGCAACATCCTCTTAGCCAAGAGACAAAATGCACTTAGTTCAGAGCATGAGGAGACAACAAACAACAGGAGAGGGGCTTGCTAACAGTATCCAGTTTATGTATTTACCCAGGCTTGAGAGACGCATTTTCAATTTGAAATTCACACCACTGATATCCCAGTCCCATCCAAGTCATGCGTCACCCAAAACCATTAGAAGGCTGAAAATAGAAGATTCATAGTGATTATTGCATGTACACATAATGAATTCAAAAGTGTCAACTACTTCCCTTCTTACTTCATTGTGTTGGTAGTTCACTGAAAACATCTTCGGGTCTATGCTCAGAAGATACTTAATCTCTAAAGATAACTAAATGATTGCCCTTTGACTATAAAAGGAGACCATGTTCTTAAATTAGATGGTCTAATGTACATTACAAAAGTCCGACAGTCAATTTCCTGATGGGTAGGAAGTTTCTGGATAAGTAATTTAGACACTATAAACTATAGTCTAGTCTAAACTTTCACATCCCTTACCTTGCCTCTCAAAAGAGCTTCATGCTATCGAAAGCTCTTAATTCCTTGTAACAACATGCTATAACATGTCAGGTACCACAGCCAGTGGAACTCAACAAAATGCAAAATTTATTGTTGAAATGCAACTACTGCAATGGGAAAAGATGTGAAGACAAGAAAGACAGGCACATGGGTAAGAGGGAAGAATATATTGCAGGCTTCTCTACGGAGTTAGTGTTCTATCCATGTACAAGAGCTTTCCATTTGAGTTCAGTAATGTCTTCAGCAAAAGCAGGTTTATTTGTTATTGGTACAGAAAGTAAAGAGAAGTGTTAATTACAATTAGTACACCTGATGTTTGCTATAGTATTTGAATGCTGCCACTTTCAGATAAGAGATCAGTTACTATAAGACAGGCGGTAAATTTAGAGAAGAGGTATATTTAGACTATTCTGACTTGCTACAAAGGTGCGGTTTTTACTCAAGTCTTATTTCTCACTGCCTCTTTTATTCTTTTTTGTTTGTAGACAGCTTGTTGCCTAAGAGGAATAGAATTTGAGTTCTGATATTTCAGGTCAATTCTACAGTGAAGAAAAAAAATACAGGTAAATATAGAGGTGGGCCATCAGGAAACCAGGACTGCAATAATCACGTTAGAAGGACAAGGAGCAAGGAAAATCTCAGCCATAAATTGGTAACTCAGTTGTGAAGAGGCAGAGTTGAGCTCCCCAATTAGGTCCCAGGATGTTTTTCACATTTTTCTATTGATTTCAAAGATTTTATTGTAAGTGTCAGTGGGAAACAGAGCGAGAAAGGAAAGAAGTGTCTTCAGAAGTAACCCAGGAAATAGGAATGAGGCACTAAGTCGCTCCCTCTTCCCAGCTGAATATCTTAACTTCTAAGTTAAAGGGTTGGACTGCTTCTCACTTGCCTCCATTCCAACTGTGTCCCATTTGAGGCACCTTTCTGGAGTCCACCCAGACTCTTGAAATGATGGCAAGAATTGCCCTCAATTAGGACATCTGTCAAGTAGGGTGAGAAGGAGTGTGTCCTTTCTGAAATGCAGGGAGATATGTGAAGGTTACCAGGTCAGCATTTTCTCAGATATTTATGGATTAAAAACTGAATCCTGGCCAAGTGAAGTGAGGTGATGGAGTTTGAAGGACAAGTACGCCTTGCAATCTTGCTCTCCTCCTTTTGCTTCAGAGGTAAAATTATTCTGGAGTGAAATAAAAAGAATGCAATAATGGTAAAGAAATTCAGTATCTCAAGAAATTAATACAGGATTGACAGAATCTGATTTCAGAAAAGTTTAGTCAAGGAGAGTTAAAGTTAATGACCAAGAGAAATCATGAAAGGAAAGAAGAGAGACCTCTAACAATGCAGGTGTGGAGAACTGATTGGATAAAGACACCAGAGGAAAGATCAGACTGAGTGAGTGCCTACCTGTTATCTGAGAACCAGTAGTAATGAGGATCATGAACAAGAATAAGGAGTTTTGACCTGGAGAACTTGTGACAAGACAATTAAGTAGGGAAAGGGAAGGCACTCAATATCAAAAGCACAGACTGGAATTTGCAAAGAAACTGAACCGAAATAAGAATCCTGAGAAACAGAGATTGAGACTGTGCAGGTGAAGTTAATGAAATGGGAATGAGGAAGGCAGTAGAGGAAAAGAATGAGAACAAGGAAGGCACAGGCTCAGGGTGACCAGTCTCCTTGCAGCAAGTTCAGCACCCTTCACCTCCAGAACCTGGCACACAATTTAATTTGTCAAAGCCTGGTGTCAGTTGAAACTGTAAAGATATCCCATTTTCCATTCATGTCTCCTCATCATCTTAAACCAGTATTTCTAGACATGAAAGAGAACCACCTGCTACTGCTATCAACACAGTTACTCTGCTGGCTAAGTGAAATCTATTTTTGCTTTTGATCTAAACATTCTCCCCTACCAAATAATTTTGCATGCATTGACCTAACGTCCCAGAACTCAATTTTCATAATTCAAAAACTAAAAAAATGACATGCAGACTCACTCCTTCCCCCACTGAATCCTGCATGAAGAGAATATCAATATTAGAGCACCAAGCTTGCAGAATTACATAAATGCCTGTGCAACTCTACCTCAGCCTTTGCGTGCATAAAATACATAGTGACAGTCATCAATATTTCAGTCTTTAATAGTTTTATCTTTAATAGTTATGCTTCTCGATATTTTTCCCCAACAATCATACTGCATTGCGTAGCATCAACCTGAGCTCTTTATTCAAGTAAGAATTCCACAATAGGAAAGGGAATTGCATTAAAGAACATCTCCAGATTAAGGCATTTGAAAAGCTCTCTGTGGAACCTACACCAATTCTTATCAGTCATCTTATTGTTCAATATCAGCTTTTCAGAGAAGGTCATCAATTTGGGGTACTTTAAAAAAAAAAAAGTATTTCAAAGCAAAATAACAAACATTATTTTCAGTAAGCAAATAGTTTCTTCTAAGTATTGCTGTTATGCCCAAAGTTCCACCTAGCCTTGCTGAACAGGTAGCAAAGTAAAACCAGACACTGAGCTGTCTTCAAAAAGCAGAAGCCCAAAAGCCTGGCTCTACAAGGACCAAGACTCAGCTGAGATCTTAAACAGAAATATTATGAAAAATAAAATACTTTTTTAAAAAAAAATAACTTCTTTCGCATTCGCCTGTAGAATGTAACCAGACCTCATCCCAAAATAACACACACTTGCCCTAAAACCTTGTATACTCCTGGTGACCCCTAAAAGGTAAATCACTCATGATGCTTTAGGATATTGAAAGATGTGCAAGAGAAAAAGCTACCAATAACATCTGGAGGTATTTGAAGATTAGGTTTGAGGCTGTCTAGAGAGAAACCGAGCTTGTAATAACCAGTTCATCCCAGTCAACACCCTGCAAATGAACCTCTCCTGAATAGCTTGATTGGCTTCACTCCCGGGAACCAGTCACAGGCAAGAAGCCAGGCACTGGTAAAAAGCTGCTGTGACCAGAGTGTGCTGACATAGCAGACACTTAATGCATAGCTAGAATACTACAACAGTGATAACTCTTGTATTTTGTGTACAAGTGCCATAAACATGATTCTTCAGGAAAAAAAATGAGTGAGAAGACAGCTCATTGTCAGCAAGACGCTTTGTTCCTTATATTTAATAATATTACTAAGTGCTACAAGAAAATGGCAAAATAAGAAATATTTTACCTTCTTGTCTTTTCAGTTCTTTTACCAGATCATTTTGTAGATGGTTATTTTGTGATGATGTCAAATCCATAATATGCCACAAAACCTGGGACAAAGAAACACAATCCTGCCTGAATAAAATGACTTTATTTCTATTTCCCCATGTAATGCTTCACTAAAAAAAAATAAAAAATAATTATATGTATTATGCTGTCATTCACTTCTATTAATAATAGAGACATGTAGACACATAAATATTAGTATTCAAAGCATAAAACCACCAGAAGCAACAAACTAGTTCAACTAAAGATCTAACAGCGTTCTCAGAGGGGTAGATATAAGTAGATTTTCTTTTTTCTTTTTAAAAAAGGGGTTGATAAATGTTTAAATTTATTTTATGAAGTTTTAAAATTAGAATCAATTCCAATCACTGTTGGTAGGCTTATAAATAATTGAAAGGGAAAGGTTGCAACAAATGTCTGAAAGAGAAGAAAAACTGCATAAAAAGGACATAATCTTGTATAAATTAATTGGCTCAGAAGGGAAGAAAACAATCTGTTAGTAAAAATTGCAAATGAAAATAAGCAGGAAGCTGAATCTATAGACAACATGCAGAACAGAATGCGTATGCACCCATAGAAAGACACAACATGCAGACTTGGGAGAAAAAAAGTAATAGGAAAGCTATGACAGTGGACAATACAGTTTTCAGCTGCTTGCAGAAAAGCAGACAGACAACCAAGAGTCTCTCATTCTTAATATTTTACAATAAGGAAAACAGTGAGTTCACAGGAAAAAAATAATTTTTAAAGCTCTTGCACTGTTATATAAAAAATATAATACATTAAAAATGCCTGATATATTTAGGAATGCTTACAGGCAGCTTAAAGACATGAAAACACAAAAACAGGGATGCAATTAAATCAGCAGTGGGCAAAGGGTTATCTCTTTAAAAAAAAATATACATATATATATATAAATCAAAGTGAAAACATACATGGACTACGAAGAAAATTTCCTCACAGTGCAAAGCCTTAGGCAAATTTTCCTCTCAAAAATTCAGAGAAAAGAGGACAGTATGGAACAGCCCTGACTTGTTAGAAAGGATGCACCACACTCCTGACTTCACCCTACAAAAGACATACACATTTAAAATCGAACTTTACTACCACAGGTGAAAAATAACTTAGGGGGCTTCTAGACACCCCTGTAACTTGTAGAACAAAAATACTGCTATTATATTTCTATGTCCGAACTTAGCAATAGTAATATGTTTATGCAGGGAAGAGAGAGATATTCAATTAGATCCAAAACCTGTATGTCTCGTCAGAATAACAAACAGCATTAGAACCACTGGGACATTAAGCAGCACACTTCCAGAGCCCTGTCACCTACCTCAGAAATGTATAAAAAAACCTCAAATTTCTTCTCACAAGAAGATAAAAATAACCGGTTAATAAACAGTCCCTATGTATTCCAAAGCAACATTGCACTATAAAATCAGCCTAAAAGGGAAAACCTTTGTGTTTTGTGTTACTCTAATTTTTTTTTCCTTCTAAAAATATCCTTAGCAGTATGCTGAACTGTACGACAAACTGCCTGATTTTAACACACTAATTCAGGAGTGCTACAAGCAATGGAACAGTCCAGAACAGCTCAGTTGCTGAGTTACACCGTTTAAAGTAAGTGATACAAATTAATTTAGGACAAAAGACAGAGAGGAGTGAAATAAAACTGGCATCCACTGTGTTTCAATATTACCTGAATCTTTTGCAGCTTTCCAAAGATGGCACTCAAAGAGAAAAGTCCTTATCTGCCCGGTCGTTTCCCTCACTGGCAGTCCCAGGCAGAAGTGTGCTCGGAAGCTTGTGTCACGCGTTGCCAACACCTCCACACCAGAAGCAATAATAAATCCCGACAGCTGCAGCACAAAGTGGGCACCGCAGACCACGTCCCTTACGTAAGGGAGTACATTTCATAACAGCAGTCAAGGGAGCTCCAACCAACAAAGTAACCAGCTTTGGAGTATTTTTTACAAAATTAAGATAGCGGCATAGTGTTGGCAACCTCTCACTCCTACTAAAAAGCGACCCAAGAGCAAAAAGTCAGTCTTCAAAGTCACCAAGCACAGAGGGCAATTTGCAAAGGGGCAGGGGTGCATTTGTGGCAGGGACCTATAAATGCGTGTTCACATTGGAATGCAGAACTATAACAAGGTAGACAATCCCAAAATCCTAGCCCACTTTGCAGCCAAATATTGATGACACAGCTGTCAACATGCATAAATACACACGTACCACTGCTCTTCTGCAGAGAGAAGATATGCATTCAATAAACAGATCATAACCACTTACTGCCAGGGGAACAAATACAAGTGTCTTTTACTCTTATTGAGACTGTAACCAATTCAGGACAGGAACTGCCGCTTACTTTACCCAATTTTTTGCAAAATGAGACTCCAACCTCAACTGGGTTTCGTAGGTACCATTGAAAAATAACAAATGATTGTAGAATACTAAACAAGGTCTCTGTGCTTTATCATATTTGGCTGAAGAAATAGGAGCTCTTCCACACTTAGAAACCACAAAACAAATCACTGAGACCCAACCTATGCTTTTAAAGCAAAATTCAGTAATACTGAGTGATTTACAAAACGACCTGGACCAAGAATTTCTTTAAAATATGATAATTTTTACAAAAGTAATATCAAGAGACAGTTTTTGCCCAGTAAACACTGTGCATTAAGTATTAGTCTCACTGTAACTGTAAGGGTCAAATCCTACCTAGTTTACCTCAGCCCTTTTTCCTTTTAGGGGAGGCTAACATTTCATATGAAACTTAATTGTATAGGCTTGGACCTTCAAACAATGAGAAATTAAGTAAAAATATTTAAGTAGAAGATAAAAGAAGTAAGGAGGAGTAACATGAGAAGTATGACTTCACTGCTCTTCAATCTTATCCCACAGGAGTTACAAATAAATTCTGCGACGAGGATGGGGAATTCTAAGCCTACCACATTGTTTCTCTCACAAATCAATCCCATGCAAGTGCTGCAAGCAGTGCTTACATCTGAACATCAATTTTGCAGACATAGCCTGTCTTTGGACATGGTTCTGTAACTCCAACACCAGAAACACAACACTGACATCCATAACAAACAATTATGGTGACTCAGATTATATAAAGGACATAGTGTACCGTATGATTTTCTGTGAGATTTTGAGGGCTTACACTGCCTCATGAACGGTTCAACATGCGACATTACTCTGAGCACAAAACTTATGGGACTAGCATGGTGAAAGGAATAAGGAACTGTAATTGAACTGATCTTCCTTCTCTCAGTAATTCAAAATTTCATTTAGTTTTGAAGTTAAGAAAGCAACAGACTGCATCTGATTTTAACAGCCATCTGGTCTCAGTTAAAATATAAGTGAATGGACACGATGTTTTGGCTCAATTTTAAATTTTAAAACAAACATATTAAGTCCAATCTGGGTCTTTATTAGTCAATGTGCTAGAAGTATTTGTTTCACAGGTAAGTTCTGGACACAAAATGCATGACAAATAGGGATAATTTATTATCTTTTCTCAAAAATTCATTAGAATATTTACAAAGTCATAAAAACTACACACGTGTATCTCTAAGATTTTTTTCTTTAAGACTTCTTTTTTCTTCCTCTCTTACTCTGTGATCTCTTTTTTCTGCCCTCAAACACAGGTTTGGCAGTCACCATGACTATGTTTCCCAGTTCTTCATCCTCATCACTTGAGCTACTGCACCCCTTTTTCTCTTTATGGTCTGCTGTCTCCCTTGTAGACACATTTTTCCTTCTTTTGCTTTTGCCTAAATCTCTGCTTTCTGATTCCTCAACTGAGGAGTCACTAGAAGTTTCGGAAAGATGCAGACTCCCAATAAAACCACCTGCATATAAATATTCTTTTCTGGAATCTGAATGTTTTCTTCTCTTTCCACTTCGAACTTCTGTCGCCACAGCTTGATGATTTGTACAGCCTGCAATACTTTCCCTTTCCTCATGATTTTTAAGTTCCATTTCCATAATAGCAGTGGCCTCTCTAATTTCATCGGCTTCTTTTTCCTTTCTCTTCAGACAAGTCACAGCTCTGCGCAGTCTCTGACTTTTAATAGTTTGGTTTTCATGCTGTGCTAGTCTGAAGAACGAATCAATCCGAAGCTGAGTCTATCAAAAATAAAACAGAGAAACACCTTTATATGTTTTGTGATGGGAATTCAGTTGTTCTCAGCTACACTATAAAGCATCCCAAACTAAATCAGGACAATACTAATGAAATTAATATGCATGCAAATAGATGTGAACAATAAGATGCATTATTACAGTGATACTTACACTTTATCATAAATTATGCATCACGAACCTTTACAGAACCTAAATAACAAGCAAACTCCAGTGCAATTTTATAAACTTTGTGCTGCTGATGATCACATATACATTGCTATTTTCAGCCCTAATGCAGAGAATCTCTGTAGAGCTCCTCAGTGTATCCTTACAAATATATCCTTAGGTTCAGTTAAAACAGAATGTTTAGTAAGTAAATGCAGTAAATGCATTTTACGTTTGCACATGCTAATACAACAAAATGCAGTCATTTGACTGATAGAGCATAAACATTTAAGAGTAGAACTAGTAATAGTTACACACAATGTGTCTGTGTTACTCAGCCACAGCTAGGCTTGCTGCATAGAGTAAGAAAAATCCTCTATATTATCCCTAAAATTTTCTAAGAGACACAGCTGCTTCCACAAGGTGTTCCAGTCAACCTGAAAGTATATGGAGTTAACTACAGGTTTTTGGTACCTTTCACTCCTTCGAGTGAGAGAGAGAGAACCTAGAAGACTGGTTTAGACTATGTATCTATCTTGCTTATAGCAAAAGGGGAAAAGAATCTGACCTTAGGTGATCCATTTTACAACTGACTTCCACAGTATCGTAGCATGCACCACTATTCCCTTTTAAGTTTTATTAAAGTTGGCAGCACATTTATTTGGAAATAGAGTAATATTATTAATGGATGTTTGATCAACTGTTCAGTCTCCACTCCTCCTCTGAGGATACTGATGGTACCCAATGGTCAGTCTCACTTCAATCAAAATCTGAGGGACATTTTTAGAAACCATTTTTAGAGACAGCACACTGTCTTCTAAAAGCAGTAAAGGCACTTGAGGGACCTGTAGTTTCAGCTACATCCAGAATAAGGAGCAACCTAGACTTGAGACAGGTGCTTGATAGATAAAAAAATTCTAAACCAACAACTGAAATTATATACGGAGCCTTGCAGCACACCCAAATGACACAAGTCTAGAAAAGTAAGTTTAATGATTTTTAAAAAATACACGTGAAGATTTAAAAAATTGTCCAAATCCAGTTCCTGAGAAATTTATTTTAGATTAAAATCTTGCTGTTCATTTTAAGATGCTTCTCTTCCAGATTTTCAGTTACCCTTAAACTGTACACAGTTTTATACTTTACCTGCTGCAAGTTGAGCTGTTTTATCACAGGCAAAAGGACTTCATCTATCTTTGTCCTAGTCCAGCCAAAGTGATTCTGACAGAATGTGCAGAAAGTTAAGGAACTTCACAAAATGACTATGACTTCCAGTATTTTATAAACACATAAAATGACAGCTCCTCAAATAAACAACGTCTGGAGGAAAGCTACTCTACTTCGAAGTTTTTTCTACTACAAAACCAGAGAAAATACTCTTTTAACTTACTGTAGCTGATTTATGTGGATGGTTTCAGTATCATGCTATATATCTTAATCGCACTGTTACATCTCTATTAGTTACAGAACTTCTCTTATACGAGGCCCATAAGCCGAATCCACCCCTCCACCTTGTCCTATCCAGCCCAGCACCTTGTTTCTCCCCAGCAGCAGCACCCAGCTCCTTGTCCCTACGCTCCTGCCAAGTGCTTGTCACGTGTGCATTACGCTGCAGGAGCAAGAGAGCGGCGGGAGCCGTGAGTTTGAAACCTGTCTTATATCATCATTTCCAAAAGCATGTCTCATTGGAGATAGAACTAATTTTGGCTATACAGTAGTGTTGTAAGACAAAATAACTATAAATAAACCTTATTTTTACACTTGCACACACTGGACGTTTTATTTACTGTTTAAAACACTATTTACTCTGCATGCATTGCCAATAACTCACTGGACCTCAGTAAACACATGCAAGAAATATACATTATTGCAAGAAATGCAGTGAATACCTAGAGATAAAGCACAGACTGAATCACCACTTCTGACTATGTTTTGGAACTTATTTGTGAAAAATAGCAAACATACATCAGGAGTGTGCAAACAATCCCACTCTAAGTCCAGAAATAGGAACAACAGTTACGAACTGCAACACCACAACAAATGAGTCAGTCCAGTTAACAAGACTCCTCGCATGCAAAGGGAAGGAGCCCTGAGTGCCACACATGCATGGCTGCATTCCATTCTGGAGCTGGTAATATTGTAGGGAAGCACATGCAGATGAGGATGGGGGCCCCCCTCACACCAACAAGATGTTAAAAATTTGGCACTGCATTACTGACTTGCTAACCAGTCTTATGAACTTCAATCCAAATACTTTTAGCTAACAAGTCCTGCCATATACTTAAAAGATATTCTCTGATCTGTTCTACATCAGGCTTCCCCCAGGTGAAAGAACCCCTTGTTTCATCCACCACAGGCTTCAGGTATGCTTCTGCCACTGCTGGATTTGGGAAACCTGAAGAAAGCTGCAGGTCCCTCAGCTTCTTCTTGACTTTTGTATCATGTGGATTAGGTCTCAATTTCTTATTCTTCTGAGCTTCATTCCACCACTCACTGAAAAAAAAAGCACAGTATTAATTTGCCTCCATAAAACATAATTTGGAATACCAAGAGCCACCATGCCAATTTCAATAGCCTTGATTACTCTCCCTATTTCAGTTACTGCATGAGAGGAGGTAGGAAATTTCCAAATAAAAATAGCCAGAGGGACATATAATCCAAAAGTATAAAAGATAAAACATATACAGTAAATGCAGCCATTGTAAGCCACAGTAGCACACATCACCTGGATTCCCCAGAAGCCCTAAATTCAGAAGTCTCAAATTCAGCGTCGCTTGGGAAAGACATTCCACACATAATGAGCATTTTTGGAGGGTTTTTGTTTAAAAAACAAAACAAAACAAAGAAGTTTCTAACCATCCTCGCCACTACTAATACAACTGGCTTGGCTCTCTTCAAATCTTGTTCTTCCCCACAGCCTGCCTATCTCTCTCCAGGCCATTCATTCCTCACTCATCAAGTCATCAAGTCTCTTTTTCTCTATAAGAAAGCAACAGCACCTTCTCATAAACTCAGAGAGAAACAACCTCTGCTCCACTAGGGATCCAGCTCTGCAATGAACTCAGATGCAGTTGCACAGTTCTATAGCTGTTCTATTGTCTTCATTAGTTTCACTGTAGTTGCTGCATGAACATATTACCTTATTTACCTGCCATTTCAAATAGTGATATAATTGAGTCACATATTTTAGAGTTAACTTAGTCTCCTTAATGATAGTCATATGTTTTGAGGTGTGCTTAAAAAAAGTATATTCACTAATATTCACATTACGGAGAGACAAAAAAAATATGACTAAGCATACGCAAATTTTAACAGAGGTTCCAATCCATGTCCAGGAAATTCATTTAAAATCTCCATCGCTGTTACAAAGCCAACATTCGGGATGCCTTCAGTGTAGTCACTTCCAAGCAAGTACGCCAAATTAATTAGCTTGCTTCGATCCAATCCTATAAAAGAAAGCGTATAAACCAAATAAAAAGTAGTGGCTTCAGCATCTGTCCTCTTATATAAAATAACACATTATCTTAAAGGCAAAAAAAACTCCAAAAGGAATACAAAACCATTAACTCTGTAAAATTACATTTAACATCAGAATTTGCTCAATTGTGTAAGAAGCAATGCCAATATACTACTGCTACCTAAAGCACCAGTAGTTGTGATAAACTGTGCAAACTTGGCAAATACATCTTGCCAAAATTAAAATGCTACAATTGGAAGACCAGTGGGAAATTCTGGGTTTCTAAGAACTAAGAGATATTATTTTACATATTTCTCCAGTTACTGTCCTGTTTTCATCTAATGCTGACTTGAATTTAGTAACTCCCAAATCAGAAATAAAAACATTGAAGTCCTCCCTTTTGAATGCTAGTCCATAATAACAATGCCTCTGCTCCTTGAAAGTGTTCCCAAACTGGAGGGCATTTGCTCTGTGCTACTGCAGTTATTAAGTAGACCAAAAGAGCCTGTGAAACAGGTAGAAAGAAGGAAGAACTCAGTGGGCCACTTCTGTTTGATATGCTACAAGATCTCAGGCAAACAGACTGACTTTCAGTGAATCGGAAAAAAAAACATCAGTGGAGAAAAGGAGGGATGTATGCCTAAGCACACAAATTAAGACCATTAAGACCTAGTCAGGATATTCAGCTGTCAAGAAAGAAGACTTGTGCAACACATGCAAAAGGAGTAGAAGTATAAAACTGCAAAAGAATGTGACATAAAGACCAATGGTGACTTTTTTCCCAATAAATACATAAATAAAACCTCTGGTTTATTACACTAATAACAGGTAAAAATCACACATACACTTTAACAGCACTCCTTTCCAAGGAAGCTACAGCAGCATACCTAAGGGAGATATAAGTAGGGGATAGAAATGCTGCATTCAATTTGCTGGGAGAAGTAACCAAAGATGTGTTTTTCACCACATCAAAATATTGTGAAAATTACATGCCGAAGGCATTAAAATATTATTTCAAAGTACAGCCTTTCTCAACTTTCAAAATGTCAAAATTGACTTTAACAGAATTCTGCTTAAAGAAGGCAAAAGACAAAGTTAAAATTGGCTTATATTTCCCTTAATACACTACATGACACTGAAATTTAATAGTTCACCATTATTAGCCACAATTTAAATAGACTGTCACAAGAGCAACCCGAAAGAAGAAAAAAGTTGTCAGTATAAACTAAACGAAAAACCTTTCACAGAGCATATACATATGTTTGATGTTATCAGAACATAAACATGTCAGAAAGTCATGCTGACATTTACCCAAAAACTGGTACCATAGTTCATTCTTCCAGCTTTGACGATCATCACGCTAATTTAATGTACTAATTGCAAATGTAACTAATAGATGTAAAATTCAGAGGGTTCATCTTGCAGTAAATACCGCAACCCAACTGACTGTCTTTAGAGACTCTCCAAAGAGCAGGCATTGTAATAAGAGACACACAAACTTCTGTAGGAAATACAACTTCAAAAGGTATATGGCAACATTGCCTTATTAAAGATTGTCTAACAAATCAATATCCAAGGCTTACCCAGCTGGTTTTGAAAATCAACATACTGATAATATTCCACGTATTTGTTCTGACTGAAGAAGTTTTTATAAACATGTCGTGCACCAAATAACCAAACATCACTATCATCAGTGATTGTCCCAGAGGTCTGATCAGTAACGTCCAATAAAGCACACTGTGCCTCTGCCTCCATCGGAGCTTCAATATATGGAATGCCAAACAGACGGAGAAGTTCCTGGAAGGAGAGAAATCACTTTATACTTCATTCGAAAAATGAATTTCAGTTATACTTCTGCTTGACTTGGAACTGCTAGGTTCACAATTGGGATTTTGTATTTCATAGCAAATCTTAACTTCCAGTCAAAAGTGCCAAACAGTTAAGTCAAAGGGGAATTCCCACTTAACCTTAGGCAGACACTGCCACATAAGTCAAGCACTACTTGATCATATTATTACTACACAGTGAGAATCTGCTATCTTAATTACCCAAGTGTACTCAAGTATTGTGCTTTCCGTAGCCACTACTTTAACTCAGAGAAAAGTCCATGCATTACAATTATGAAGGCTCCAGGAAATAAAGTTGCAGGTTAAAACCAAATCAAACAAAATCAATCATCACCTTAGCTCAGGAGA
Organism: Dromococcyx pavoninus; assembly: GCA_033558185.1. Classification (NCBI taxonomy): domain Eukaryota; kingdom Metazoa; phylum Chordata; class Aves; order Cuculiformes; family Neomorphidae; genus Dromococcyx; species Dromococcyx pavoninus. Next base: position 2,975,569 of record JAUMJL010000208.1, read on the forward strand.
CAGTAAGAAAACATATGAGAAACATACACACTAAGCAGGAAACAGAGGATAGACTAGGCACCCTTAGGACGGTGTTTTGATATAGATGTATTTTTATGCATTTTATACAATTTGCTTTTACAGAATGCATTATTTAACTTCACGCAAATATCCCCCACCTACAATTAAGCTAAATTACTAACAGCTTTTAAAAAAATGTTTGACTATGGTGGAGAGGGTGACATTATCCTATAACAAATTGAAATGATTCAACAAATAGTACCTGGCTTTCCAAGAACATCTGTCCTGTTACGGAAGCAGCAACACGTTCCTGCTGCTGCTTTTGAGTCTGAAGCATGTTCTGTTCAGCAGAAAGGTCATTTTCTAATTCTTCTAGTTCTTCCTGAAAAATAAAACAAGATTTTCATCACATCAACAATTCAGGTATAATTAGTTGAGTAAAGCATTAAGTCTCTGACTACACTAACTCTAGTAGTACATGCTCCATTAATTCATGCTTGGAAGTTGTCATAGCTGTTCTAATGCAGTAAATTATAAGAACAGAGATAGGTCTGTCCATCAGAGTGCTAAAACCTTGAATTTTTCCTCTGATTTCAGAGAGATTATGGTTAACTATCATCTTTAAAGAAAAAACATTTCCCATAGAATTAAATATATATATGACTAAGAAGCTGTCCAATAGTTTTACTTAAAACTACTTGGGGACGCAGCACTTCATTACTAGCTCAAAACACATAACAAGGAGTTACCAAACTGATGTTTTGCCACTCATCTGCTGCATCTTTCCCATCATCTTCTCTTTCAGCATTATGATCGGTTGCCAGCTGGACTTCTTCAGACTCCTTCAGTAAATCCTTTGCAACAATATCTTGTCTGTCTGTCTCCATTTCTGGAAATGTTGTTTCATCACACAGTTTTTCATCATGTTTAGCATGAAACTCTGCCTCACTACTGATTTCAGTATCCACTTCAATGAAGCTTCCTGTTAAAAGAAAATGAAGATTTCAACTTTCTGATGCTTTTTTAAGAAGAGGTATTTGTAGGTGGTTTATCTTCAGCAGTGATTTTTTTCCTTTTTTGTTTTCTTGCTATATGCAGTAAATAGATATAAGGATTGCGTCATTACACAAACCAGGTGGTTGATCATTAATACACCAGTTAAGTTCAATGAACACAATGACATGCTTTCCCAACTCTCTGTCTTGTATACTCATATTTCAAAGATAAAACATAACACCAAGGGGGAAAACATAGCTCAGATATTTTTCCCACCTCCTACATAAAAAGGAATAGAAGTATTTTAAAGCATTTCTTAGTAGGAGAAAAGGTCAACTTGAACTGACTACAAATACAATGAAGTCCCAATTTCTTATCTTTTTGCACAATTAAAAAGCACATACCATCAGAATCACTGTCTTCAGACTGTGATATCCCTTCTCTTTCCTCCTCAGGACCTTTTGCTTTTGGAAAAAATCCAATATCCTTTTGTACCTCAGATATATTCTCTTCTGTTTGCGAAATTACTTCCTCCACTTTTTCAAAAACTTTCAAGTTTTCTTCATTTTTAGAAAGTCCTGTTGTTTCAACATGAATCAAGGCCTCTGTACCAGTTTGTACAGGGGAACAGCTTGGCTTTTGCATGCACAAGTTTATATCCTTATCTCTCAAAGAACTTAAGTCCACTTTGGAACAATTGTCGTATTTGTCTGCATCTTCTTCACCTTTCCCAGTACTGTCAATACAAGAATAATCTTCAGCTCTGGATACACTGGTGTCTTTGGGCACACTATGATTTTTTTCCAACACTTGATTCTTCTGTTCACATTCAGTGTCTTGCAAAACCACTTGGTTTGATGAATGAATTGTAGGTATTTTTTTTTCCTCCTTAAGTTCAAGAATCTGATCTTCTTCATCCGAGCTACTAAACAGAACATCTTTCACTTCTGATCTTTCTGGTAGCACTCCACCAGTTCTAACAGTAACAACTTCCTGCCTTTTATTATCATCACTCAGAGCTTGCTGAATTGCCTGTAGTGTTCTTGGAGACACGCTGCCTTTATCTGTTACAAATTGCTCCACGTTCAATTGTCCAGTATCTTCATCCCCCAGTTCATCTTCTGAACCGCTTCCTACCATAGCTGCTTGGATAGCACGTAAAGTCCGAGGGGAGGGTGGTGCTGTCACCACGTTATCTTTCTCTGTCTGCAACTTGTCAGATGCAACTAGCTTTGCATTAGCAGGAGATTCATCGATTTTATTTGATTTAATCAACTCAAGCATTTTTGATGAGGGTCCTGCAGTATTTTCCAAGTCTCCATTTGTAGCTTCTTTTGCTTGAATGCCTGAAAGAAAGTTTTTTGGGTTTGTTTTTTAATTTAGTAAAACTGCTTTACACTATCTTTCTATGTTACATAGTACATCATTATATAAAGCTTAATAAATGACTTTTACAAATCACAATTACATCCAACAGTATTGCCGATTTCATAAAAAGTATTGGCTGTGTGCACACGTAAACAATATTCAGCTTCTTCTTAAAACTGACAGCTGCAGACTGCACACACCAGGTTTCACAAAATTAAGACCTGACATACCCTTTATTAGGATATAGTGAGAAGTATCTTCAGAGACTACCCTCCTAGATTCCACTTCTTTCACAAAACCACCTTCATTTTCATATTGTGTTTGGATTTCACCCGAGTGCTGTTGATTCAATTCTTTTTGTACATCTTCTATGCACCGATTGAGGCTGCTTTTCTTAAGCAAACCCCTAAGCTGATACTGGGAAAAGTCATCGGACCCCTTAAAAAAAAATACAACAAAACAAAACAACAACCAAGTCAATTTAAATAAAATGCCACTAGCTGCACCTTTTAAGCAAGTTCACTTATCATGCTCTGGAGAGCCTTTTAAGAGTTTCCTTTAAACAGGTAACATTTGTCTTTTACCAACTGCTGCACACCCAAGCAACTGCAACACTAGCCTAGTAACACACAACAATTCCAAAAGGTACCATTAAGTAGTTCCGAATGCAGGCTAAAGACAAGATCTCAATGAAGTGACCAACAAAACTTAGCTGGCTAACATCTGGTCCCCATCTTAGAAACAATGCTATTATTACAGAATACACACATAGATGGTTTTAAGATGGTGTTTCTTAGCTTACACCTGGGCACAAGCTATCATTAGATCTGACATGCATTCTACTTTTAAAATCTAACTGTGATCTGAAGAGCTATTGTAGAAGTGGCATTATAGGATTCTCCATTTGTCTCTGAATGGCTTCAGTAACACATCTGTTTAAGCTATAAAAGCCTGTTCCCAGCTTCCAGCTCCCCTAATAATCTGAGAGTTTAGAATTCAAGCTGCCTTCATTCTGCCTGGTTTATCCACACCAGTAGTACATTCCTGCAACTGAAATCTTGGGCCTAAGGCTGATGAGGCATGAGACACTGTGGTATTTTTCCATTCTTGCCAAACTGATTTACCTCTACCAATTTTAATGGAAATCAAGAGACAGGGATTTGAATACATATAACATTTCCATTGCAGAATTAGTCTCTGACACATGGAAAGGATCTGTTAAGTCATTATCTCATTAAGCGTTTTTCCTCTCAACATAATATCTCTTATTAAATAGGCCTGGGGATAAAACTTTCCATGTAGTCTTCATCTGCATTAATGGCAACAGCTCCATTCCAATGGCTTGACTACTATCTCAAATTTTACCTCTGGCATTGCTTCAAATAATGTTCTTTTTCGCTTCGTGAATTCTATCATGTCAGTCAAGATCTCATGTTTTATTTCAGGAGGCAGCTTGTTGAAATCTTCTGATTCAATATCTATAGAATGAGGATTTTCACATAACTCTTCCTACAAAAACAGAAAAAAACATAAACGTTGTATTTTATACTACAGTACAACAAGAACAATAAAAACAAAAATACCACGGAAAATTTGTTGCTACTTCCTATACTGTGAAAAAGCAGCTAAAAAAAGGTAACTACTATCTAACAAAATAAAGTACATAATCCTGGAAGTACACTGTACACAGTAACTTAGTTTTATTATTTTTACAAAAACTTATTTAGTATAAACCACAGCAGCAGGTCCTATAGCCTCAGCTAGTCCCATTTTAGCCTTCTGTCCTGGTTTAGCCCCAGCCAGCAAGAAAGTACCACATGGTTCTTTGATCACTCCTCCTACCACCTTGGTGGGATGAGCAGGAGAATCAAAAAGAAAGGGTAAAAACCCATTGGTTTTCCATTAGCAGGAATTTACAGAGTATTTAAAATTAAACTCTTTGCTTGGTAAGTAATGCTGTAGTAAGACCTATACCTCTAAACACTTTTTTTTAACTTTTGTCTTTTTAGAATAGCACATGAATAGGATTGTTAACAGTAACAAGGCAATTAGGATGCACTAACCTGCAACATCTTTTTCTGGGTCATTCTGACTTCCCATTCTTTTTCTTCTTCCTCCTCTGAGCTAAAAATCACAAAGAGTAAAAAAAGATGCAGACAATTACCAAGGAAAATAAAGTTGCTATTTTAAGCAAAAGGACACTAATCATCCCTTCACCAATAAGTACCAAAAAAAATCACACAAAACATCAAAGTAAACACACGTATATATATGCATATATATATATATATACAAACACACACATAAATACATACACAAGTCAAAAAGATCTGAACAGAAGGCAGACTTATCTCAGCTAAAACTAGACTGAAACAATTGTGGCTGTTTAAATCATTACCTGATTCTTATTTGGTCAGCATTTAAAGTATACAAAATTACATACAAGACATGCAAAGAGTAAGTAATCTAAGGGACAGCTCCACATTCCCACTTTGTGTAATTTAAGAAGACGTTGTAAGTTTGACAACTGCATACAAAGCCTACTTCTGCTGAAGACATCTACACTACTGAATGAGGGGACACAAACTGGAATCAAGCTCCACACACCAACGACCCAAGCTTAAACAATCAGTCCCATTCAGTTGTATAGATAAGGCCACAGAGACCGAGGTGCCACTTTTAACCTTAAACATAGAAGAAATTTAATCTGTGGGCTGAAAGCTTCTTCTGTTACTTTCCAATAAATAACTAGAAGGCTTATGTATCCAGAGCTAGAAACCAAACTCACAGACTGAAAAGAAATATATCTTCTATATTATGGCCTCATGGGTCAAAAAAATGTGGGTTAGACTTTCATCTGAGTTTATTATTGCCATTTAATCTACTTTCCTTAATTCTACCTACCTGTTCCTCTCTTCATCCTTTAAAGAAGGCAATACATACATATCATCAATTTCTGCTCTTCGAACTTGCGTAAGACTGGGCAAAGCTTCATTACTTAAGGAAAGAAAAAAAACACAACAGTGATTAAAAGCTACATACAAAAACTTGCTTGTCACTTATAACAACAGAATAACAATTTTTATTCTTGCCTTTTGCCTGTAAGCGCAGTTTTGATAATTTGTCTCTTCAAAAATGTCTTCAAAAGCTTCTCTGAGGTTTTCCTGGAATCACTGGCAGCAATTTCCTTTCTTTGTCTTCGCTTAGCCTGTGAAAATAAGAGACTTTGCTGAATGCTGAAGATGCGTATTCAGTGAATTTTTATAATTCTGCATGCTGAGTTTATAAGCAACTCCTAACTCATCCTACATCAATAGGGACATAATCTTCAGATTCTCTAAATCTCTCTTGTTAGTTTCCTCTGTGAGACTTGGCAACAGTTTTCAGCTCCTGAGTATAAATGCTTGCAAGAGCTGTATTTAGAAGCACACTCACTCTGCAGCAAGAACCAGGTTTATGCTATCACCTACCTCCCTGTAATTTGGCTTCTAGACAAATCAAAACTGAATATATCCAAAGGCAGCTCCTGCATGCTCCAACAGCTAACCAAGACTGCACTTCAAGCCTTCCATCCTCACTGTTCAGAAGTATAAGCAGAATAAGAAGGAACTGAAAATGGGCAGACATTTCATTTTCAGCAAACATACATCCTATTTTGCTCTGCAAAGGTACTTACCAAGGTTTGTCTCTTCAGAAGCGGTGCCTCTCCATCAAAGACAAAGACAGGCCGAATTCGGAAAAACAGCAACTTGCAGAGTCGATGAAACAAAGTGAGGAGGTGGGCATTTTGTATGGAATTACCACCACGATCTCTAGCTCCCTTTATTGCTTGGTTCAACCAAATACTGATATCTTAAAGAGCCGTTAAGAGGAAAAAAATGTGCTATCTTACACATACATCATATTAACAGTTTCTATAAAACCCACATATTTGACTTGAGTGGCTTCTGCCCACTGTTCCAGTCTTAGCTTATCAAAGCCAAAATTATCCAAATACTTATGAACTTCGGTGAAGAATAAATTCTTGACTCTATTGCCCTGGACAAAAAAGCAGATTTGAAACAACTGTGCAGCAGGCAGTACCTTCCCAGTTATTTTTAAAACTAAATGAAGGGTAATTTCTTTCCACATCCTTCCAGCATTTAACCAAGTATATATGATATGAAAGTCAAAGCAGAAGTATTTAAACTTTTTCATCTTGTAGTCCTACCACAAGCAGCACATTTATCTATAAAACACAAAATCCTATAGTCCAACACTTGTGCATGGAACCTGTTAAAAAAGTCTCTATTTTAAAAGATTGCAAAAAAATAAAAGCTTAGTATTGCATCTACTACAAACCATAAAAACTATTTATCAAAGTATATTATCAATGTAATGATCTATAGTTTTAAAAAAAGTTAAACACAATAGTTCAGGTAGAAATAAGTGAAACAGTTAACCTCCCTCAAAAATTTGGTTCCTCAGCTTTACTTTTAAAGGATACCAACAGCAAGAATTTTTCCTTCCAGCGTTTCTGGGTTTATAGGTCTCCCAGCGCATTCAAGCAGCTTCCAAAGCCCTTGAACTCCCATTGTCTTTTGACAGAGAAGAGCCTATGACGAACAAAAAATAGAATAAGTCAATGATTATATAATCCACTTATGCTTTATTAAAAAGGATGCATTAACGCTGCAAACAGAAACAGGGAGGGAAGGGGAGAGAGTGAGGGAAAGAGGGGAGAGGTGGGGAAACGGGAGATGAAGGAGAGGGAGGAGTGGGGCTGGAGGGAGGGAGAGGAGGAAGAGGGAGAGGAGGAAGAGGGAAGGAGGACGGGAGGAAGAAGAAGGGGAGGAAGAGGGAGGGAGGGAGGGAGGGAGGGAGGGAGGGAGAGAAGAGGGAGGGAGAGAGAGAAGAAGAGGGAGGGAGAGAGAGAAGAAGAGGGAGGGAGACAGGGAAAGGGGGGAAGGGAGAGAGGGAAAGCGAAAGGAAGAGAGAGGGACGGGGGAGAGGAGGGGAGGAAAGGGGAAAAGGAGCTTTCTGTACGGGAAAAACCTTTACGAAACCCAGTCAAGCGGATCGTGAGAGCTGCTGGCCGTCCGGACACGGCCGCTGTGGGGGAGCCTTGGGAGGAGAAGGGAGGGGAGAGCCGCAGCGAGGCAGGGGCAGCGGCGCTCACCTGCGGTAACGGCCGTCTCTCCCCGCCGGGACGCGCCCGTCCGCCCCAGGCCGAGACGCCCCGCCCCGCGTGCGCACGTGCGAGACCGGCGCCGCCGCGCTGCCCGCCGGGAGATGGAGTTCGCGGGGGGGGGGGGAAATACAAGGAGCGAGTACTATTACAAAAGAAAAAGTGGCATATTTTGAGTTAAGCTAAAGGGGAGTTAAGCTTCATCTAGGTAAGTGCATTTTTTTTTGAAAGTCAGACGGCGATGTGCAATTTCTATCACGATTTTCGGCATCCACGCACCTGGTAAGTCATCAGCCTGCAGAATTTGGAAAGTTAAAGATTAGGCTGCACAGGCTTATGATCAAATAGATTCTACCTCTACGATTAATTTGCTAAGCATTGGTTGCAATTCTGATCCTTCATTTACTTGCTTTCCTGAATATCTTAGATAAACATAGGGGCACCATTCCTGAGACAAATGAAAGGCAAACAACAAAAATAGAAAACAAATTTTATTGAATGAACAAAAGTTTAAAAGTCTCCCATTTTTGGTTAACAAAAGCAGCAACCTACAAAACCCCTGTAATCCCATGGCAAATCTGTTTATGTCAAAAAATTAATCCTTGATCAGGTATGAACATTTGTACACAGAAGTTACAACAGTTGAGATGTGTTTCAGCAAACAACTAGGATACATTTAAAATTAGAAAACAAAAATAATAGAAGAGACTGCACATGGACACCTGAAAAAGCTTGACGTTTGCTGGCTGAGAGGTATATATATCATCAGGGCTGCCAGCAGTTTTCGGCACTTGCATCACTTTCACACAACATTAAAAGAGCAGCAGAAAAATAACAGAGGTTTTAAGACTGAACAAAGTAAAGAACTGCCAACAGAACAGAGCATTCAGCTAGCTCATTTGGCTAATGGCAAATGCAGCTTTTTAATACTGAATTTCACGAGCTTGTGTTAAGTGAGTCCTTGCTTTCAAGAGGCTCCAGGATAAGAGTTCAGCCACTGTATCCACAGAGCAAAAGAGAAGGTCTGTCCTTGAACTTTCCCTGCAACAGGCAATTCCTTTCAGTCTGAAACAGGCATCCAGCTCAGGGAAAAGTAACCGAGACCTACTTGGCAAAATATGATTATTTGATTGACAGAAGTCTACTGAGAACTAAATGGAGAATGTACATTCACTCTGTAAATCTGACAGGGTTTTATAACCTATGTGATTTTTTTACTTTCAGTGGATATGGGCAGCCTTAATACAATGGAGTGTTAAAAAGAAAGGCAATGTTCACTTTTATCCTTACACCATTTGCAGAATAACCATTTTTATTAAATCATATAATAAATTTTCATGCTTTTGAATACTAAGTATCTTCCATGAAGACTGTTTATTACATTGGCTAATTTCAACCTGCTCTTCACGGATCAGGACAATCAAAAGAAACAATTGCTTTTGCTGTCACATTTAGTTCTGATTGCAAAAGTACAATAAACTGTGCTTATCTGTCAGCTTATATATCAGATCTCACCCATAGCAACTTTATTATCAGATTTATTTAATAATTATGAAGCTGTATCTTATGCCATTTCAATCCATATGCATTCTAGAACTAGTGACCCCTAATATGTCTCGATTAAAACTAACTTTAATATATCAACTCTATTATCTGAAGTTAATTTTAATCATTTCCATCATAATCATTATAACTCTGATACCCACTATTCCTTCTCTCACGAAGATTAGATTTCTTCCACGTAGATTCTTGATGAAAGCCAGCACTGAATGACCGACCCAGCCGTCCATGTTGTTTCTTAGAGATATTGTCTTCACTCTCAGATTTGGAAATGCCTTGTCCTTGTGTTTGGGATTGGGATTTTCCAAACGGAAAATTCCAAGGACCAAATCTTTGCCAGTTGAGTCTCTGAAACGCAATGATGCAATGAAGATTTCCTCCAACCTAATCAAAGCAAAAACATTCTTTGTAAACACACACAGGCATATTTCTTATTTGAGATTAATGTCTTGGCAGGTAACAGAATTCCTTAAAAAAGAAAACAAAAACCCACAACACACATAAACAAAAATCCACAAATGACTCTGCTCAATCAATTTTGTTTCCCAGATCCAATTACTGCTGCCTTTCTCATCTTTTTAAGGTATTCTTTATCTATAATGGGTGAGTATAACATCTTCTGCTAGTCTTTTGACTCTCCAGCCACTTTCATGCAAATTATCTATTCCAGTCCCTTGTCATCTTGTTGAAACAGTCTTCCATTGGGTCTCCACATCTGAAATCATCTCTTCAGCCTATTATTTCTCATAGACTTTCAGTATGCAAGTCACGAGATATAGGCCTATCTACATGAAAAAAAGCTATATATAGACAGTAAGAGACATGTGGATTCTTTTACATTTGATGCTTCTAGACGGTACTTTCTTTCCTGCTCACGCAAAAGTAGAAGGTTACACACCAACAGGATCTGTCTGTAATTTGTCTGTATTTTTATACTTGCTGCAGGTACATTTTAAGCCAACAAGGTTAAATATTGTGACTAAGTATATTGTATATACAGATATCCTGGTTTATCCTAGCATACGTCAGACTCATGCTTTACTGTATCTTGGCCTGCAAGTAAACTCAGTATGCAGGTACTCATAGTTGACTTTTGCCTTCAGCAATATTTAAAATGTGCATCATTCAACTACTTCGTAACAAATTCTTTTAGTAAGCTTATCTTACATTACTGAAGTTCTTTTTACAAAACATCTACCATGAACTTCTGCCCATATTAGTAACATTACCTTACCTTCTTCGTTTTTCGATGCTGCAATCCTCTCTCTAGGTGTCGAATATCAAGATATTCTGGATTTTGGGTGTTTAGGTCAGTGACAATATCTGCCCACCTACAGAATAAGATTATTAATACTCAGATGACATTTATTAAACCTCAGCAACACTAAGATTCACATACACATGCATGCAAATACAGATCTGCAGCTTTAAATAGTCTTACCAGTGCTTTAAAGATAAGCAAATGTGTAAAGACATAAAAGCCTCAGTATCAGACATCAAGCTAGATATAAAAACGTCACTTATAATCTGACCATTCACAGTGATTACTCCTGCTCTTGAGAAACAGCTTCCAAAATGAGTAAGAGCACCGTGAGTCATTAGCTGTGTTGCTTATCCTTATCAATTCATCAGTTGGTAAAATGAAAAAGTGTGGTCAGACAAGAAAAAACATTAGCTTTTACTTTATTTAAACCTCTCTTACCCTTTTATATTATTTTGTTTGAACTCGTCCGTTTTTTTCACTCACTAAATCTGTTTTTATCAGACAGCTCTCACCCTAACTCACTCCTCTGTTCTACTTAACTCTCATCTGTAATAAACTATCAATTCAGTCATTCTCCATTCACTCAACTTTTCAGAGTTTTATAGCTCCTTCTAGGCGAACTGAACCAAATATCCTTATTTCAGACCTCCTGAAGACAACACATCACCTTTTCAGTTCTTTCAATGTCTAAATACCTGCTTCTCTCTAACACCATCCTCCACATTCAGAAAATCCATTTCTACCCTAGACTTTTGCCCTCCTACCTTAAGCACCGAACTTTGTGAGTTCTCACTGGGATTGTAGCAGGAGGAAGAATGCCTCCTAAATCAAAAATATTATTACAAAGGTTTTTATTCTCTATTCAGAATCATTTTCCTGTGCCACTTGTAGCTCACAAACCACAGGGCAAAATTCTGTCAGTAGGATGTGCAGCATGCTGTTTTTCAGCAGAGCAACCATGTGCCTTCTGTCATTTTTATTTTGTTGCACTTAATCTATTAGCCCAAAAGATCAAGGTAGTTACAGTTATTGGCATAGCCATATTGCTGACAAAACAAAAGCGGTATCTGGGTTTTAAGTACTGGCACAGATCTGCCTGGCCATGAAACCATTAGATAAACAATTTCAACCAATTTTTCAAAATAATTAGAGAATAAAGAAGAAGAAAAGAAGCAGAGATTGCATTTGGTTCTTTTTTTTAAATTATCATGACTATTTTTTCACAGCTCTTAATGTATCAAGCAAAATCACTCCATCATTAACTGGAGAGTGACAGAGAAGCTATTTGCTAAAACTTAAGTTTTGGGCAAGGAACTTGTTTGTTAAGAAACACTATTATTTTGTACTGTTCCCGCATTTCAGAAATTAGTATAAGCATCATGAACTAGCATACCAAGTAAATTGAGAAAGCTAGTCTATTCATTTATCATGACAAATACAACTATGAGATGAAATTTTTACATAGCACCCTCAAGCTCTCCTAATCTGTATGTCTAGTTTAGACATCAACTTCATATGAGCCAGACCTCATCAGGAATGCATTATTTTAATCCAAAGATAATCTAATAACACACCTGTGCTAAAAGATCTTAGCAGCAGCACATCCTGTGCACACCCCAGAGACAGCCCGTGAACATCCTAAACTGCAGCATTAACTCCCTCAAGGTTCACACAGCCTGTTATGTCGCAATTGGCACACTCATAGGCAGTTGAAATGTCTTCTGTTCCTGATTAATGCAAGCTGACTAAAGCCTGTTTCTCAAACAAGGCTTTGGCTTTCAGGAGCCCATATGTGAGCTGCCATGTGATATAAAACTGTAGAGCCAGCCCTGAAGTCAAAACATGAAGTTTCTCACTAAAGCACCTGTTTCTGTTAGGACTATACTACATTGGGGACTATACTAGGACTATACTCATATAATAGGACTATGCTCATTTAGTGTCCCTTAGTAGAGAAATACAGATTGTTTTGAAAGAAAATGTATTGGTTTATATTCTTGCCAAGTAACATACCTTTTACAGTGTATTGTTGGATGCTTTCTGCTCGGCTCTCCAATTAAGATCCAATATTCTACCTCTTGCTGCAAGACACGGCCTCTGTTCAATAGAAGACATAATCCTAGTAAGATTTATTGTGCATACTAAAAAGAAAAAGAGATTAACATTTTGTTCTTTTTAGGATTTTCTAATATATATAATTGTTTCCTCAGCCAAATGAAAAAACAGTGCTATAAATAGTGCATGTAATTGCACCCAGGGAATTTTTTTTTTCCCACAAGGCCTGGAAGCAAGACAGAAGCTATTGCTTATTGTTTGGAAAAAAAAGATTGATCTTTTATAAAAAATATAGTGCTGCTCTGATGAAAGGCAGTCTAGTATAAGATGCAAAAATAAATATATATATATGTAACAATCGAAATAAGAGTTGTGGAAATCCACACAAAGGTGGAACAAACGTCTTCCTATCTGTGATGTCTAACAGACCCACAAAAGAGCCGCTTCCACTACTTTTAAACTACAGCCTGGGTGACAGTTGCTACAAATAGCTGCAGGGTAACCCGTATGAAAATCACTGGTAGCTTCAGCTGCTTCCTCCTAAGCATCCAGTACCACATACTGAAAAACAAAACCCTTAACCAATACTAGTCAAGTTTGTGAGCAACTTCCAAGAAACTCAAAGCCTGCAGTAACCTTGTCAGGGAAAAATTTGCAATAGACATCAGGACAGACTGATGAGATATTGAGAAGTGTTCTGTGACTTCCTGTGTAGAACTACCCTGTACAAACTACTTCAGTTTCAACTGTGACAAAACTTGATATTTCTCCAAATAGGGGGTTAAGACAGCGTACTGCCTTACTGCCTGCAACAATTTGTTTACTTGAAAAAAAATCCCTGTAAAATAATTATGTATGCCATCATCGTAGAGATGGGAAACCGAGACACAGGATAGATTGACTTACCTAAAGTCACACTGGAAGTCTGTGGTTGAACTGGGAAGTGAACCCAGGTCGCCCGAGTCCAAATCCAGCAACCTAAGATCATACAGGAAGTCTGTGGGTGACCTAAAAAGTGTCTCCTAAGCTCAGCTGAGCAACCTATCTACCCATTTCTTTTGGAACTTAATTTTTTTAGCTTGTTTTTTTAAAGAAAAACTTTCCTTTTTAATTAGAATGCAAAAACAAGTAAACAAGAACTGCTGAAGAATCTATTGATAGTGCTTCTGGAACCTAATCATAATTTTTTCCCCATAAGGTATTAGAATATATGAAAAGAACAAGATGCTCTTCTGGTCCAACCTTCAGCCTAAAATAAGGTTATAAAAGCTCCTTGAACTCATTATTTCACGCTACATTGTTAGAAGAGATATGTTGTTAAGAAGAAATTCCAATATTGACTTAAAAATAACGTAACTAGTGACCGAGAAGCCATTTCAACCATGGGTGAAGTATTAATTGTTGTTCTTGCTCATTACTAAACAATATAAATTCAACTAGATATGAGGCATGTTAAGTTTCCATATGCCGGACCGCATTATTTCCTGAAACTGCATTTTTGATCTAGTAAACAATTTTTTTGACTTTGCTTTTCCCATGCAGATTCTCAGTAACTGATCAAGTAAACATGCCATTAGTGTTTTGGTAAACTTAAGCAGACTGGTGTGTTAGACTTGTATTTGGGGCATGTTCTCCACACTCTTCTTGCTTACACAGCATGTCAGTGAATACAGTCTTAATAAAAAAATTCTATATTCTTCTGTTCATGTACTAAAACTTTTCATTAACTCTATGGTCAGACTCACACTTGGAACAAATTAGATTCCGATGATTATGCTTTATTACCTCCAAACAAGTATCATTTTGAACTCTAAAAGTAGAGATAGCATTCTCCATTCCTTGACGTGACGCTACATCTTCAATACAGCCAAAGGCAGGCTGCTTGGTAAGCAAAGCACAATGCTGAGGCTCAGCTTACACTGGTGACCTACTCTTTGCATTGTTTAGCATTCCTCACTATCGGTATCTGCTAATTCTGTTAGGGATTGTCTTATGCTCAATGTGATAATACTAATACATACTGAGCAATAGTTGAACCTTGAGAAAGTCCAACAGAAATCTCCACTACATAGCATGTTTGCAACTACTTCGAGAGGAAAACCGGTTTAATATGATTCTGTGAATAAGGTAAAACAAACTACTCTTAGTATATCAAGTTAAATGCCCTGCAAAAGCTAAGATAAATTGCCTTGCCTCGAGATTATGAAATTTTTCAAACTTAACATTTGTGGGTTTAATGAAAGACTTTCCCTAAACGCAGTATGAAATAGTATATCAATACTATTAAGCTTTTTTAAACCTATGTTTAACTGAAACCTATATCAATCATGACATTATTTTATCCTAAATAATGTCACCCTGACAAATCTGAAATTACACAGGTAATTGTATTTTTAGTCTAAAATAACTGGCATATTAAGTTTCCTCTGATCTTTGAAAAGCACTCCCAGAGTTGTTTAAAAAGCCAACCATATTGTGATTGGAAGTCCAGAGACTAGATTCTATTCCCTCTTCTCTGCCACCACCACCAATTCTTGGTGACAAATTTCCAATATCTTTACTTTTCTAAATCTACACTCCAGTAGTTGCAGTTTCTCATCACTATTAGTCAACACTGCAAAAGAAAGTGCATAACCACTATCCTGCAATACCTATACATCTCCCGTACTCACCATACATAAACACCAGGTTCTCTAAGTGCAGAGTTTATCGTGTTCACTTTGTAATAGATTAGTATCACTGTAGGCTCTTTGCTTCTAGTTTATAAAGAAAAATCCCAGTACACACACACACACATATATACACTTCCTTCTTTTGTTTCCCTCTAGGTTGTCTGGGAACAGACTCCCCCCATAATTTACTGGGGTTTAACTGTTTATCCTTAAAGAAACACCTGGTTTTTTTCAGCTTATATGGTTTCATATTTCAGACTAGCTATATTCACTTCAAGTAAATAATTACCTTCTCTGTATCTGGCTAAAATGTTGTTAAACAATTTCTTAGTTTTCTGTTTAAATTCTCTCAATCTAGTCTGCTTAGTGGCATTTAATTTTAACTCAGTCCTTTCAAATCACACAGTACTATTTTGCTAGTTTATATACAAGTGCTTTTACAAAATACACTGAAATGTTATTTACGGATAAAAATGGTATCAATCTGCAGAAAATTTTTCTGTACATTTCCTCCACTAAAATAAGCATAAAGACAGTATCTTACCTGTAGGCTTTACTAGCTTTTACTGGGGTTGCTTCAAATCCAATTGGGCAAAAATAATGGTTTTGGCAATGGTAGATGTAAGCCATTGATTCATCTTTCAAGCCACGCGTTAGCTTTGCAAGGGCCCCTGCAGCTACAAAGAAAGATCAGGTTACAGTCCAGAGCATTTTGGAACTTGCATAACATATTCAGCAAAAAAGATCTATTTGATGACATAAAATAGTTACTCTGCTTTTTAAATTAGAGGACATAAGCTGACAGGCATACACAAAACATAGTTTTGATTTCAAACTTCTGAGCATTTCATTTCCTGCCTGGTACAAAAAGATAACACCTGCCATGCAGTCTGTACAAGGGAAATGCAATATAAAGTCTGCATAGCATTTAGATCAAAGTCATAATAAAAATTATTTGTTCTGCAAATAAAAAGAGCCAAAAGCATCTTTTAACACAGGAAATACCTGCTGCAACACAATGCAGCCCCAGTGGCTCAAGTGAGATGTAGCACATCAATGATATTATCAAAACCCTTAAAAGCTTTCAAATGTTTCGGTATCATGAACTCCCTGTAGGTTCCTAATCTCAGGAACACATTCCACAGTTTGGCATACAATATTTTATAATGTGACTGCAGTGCTGAGTTTCAGGAAAAGACTAGAAAAAGCACCGAAATGTGACAGAATTCTCAAATGGGATACCAAGAACAAAAAAATTATTTCCACTTCAATGTCTCCCAAAAATTTTGAGCAGTTTTATTCTTTTAAAGAACCCCCCAGTTACGATATAATTACTCAGACTATACCAAAGGCTAATAAACCGTGTATGAAAGTATAATTTTTTCTTTAGGTAGCAAACTTAAAAGTAGACATAAGAATGTAGCTTCATAAGCTAACTGATACTAATCACCTAACTGTTAGAGCAGATGTTGCCTAAAGTCAGGCAGAACAGATGAGTTCACTAGATTTAAAATTGCATTTTTTAAAGTATAAAACATTTATTAAAGACATTAATATTTTTGTGCTGTCCATTCTAAATTTTTATACAACACAGATTTCTAAAAGGCTGAAATGAAAAGGTTTTACACTGTATTACAGCAAACACATCTCCCATGACACCAATACAAATTTAGAAGTGCAGTGTCTTCCTGGATACCTTAAAATTCCAGTCCAGTGAGAACAAAATATCTAGCACACAATATGTTTTATAAAATAAAAGTACAAATGAAAAAATTTAGCAAAATAACGGAAAAAGTAAACCCAGAAAAATAAGGCAACTCGGAGTTAATTGGTAGCTTATGTCAAGCTGGAAGTACTACTTAGTGAATTTGTGCTATCAAATGCTACACACTGCAGGCTTTTTCAGTTTGTATGCTGTAAAATGAATGCTTTAGGATTAGTTACATACCAGTTTCTCCAGCGGTCTTGTTCTTCCCATGAGGTTTATACAGAACATATGAGCATCCCTTGATATGGAAGTGATCATTTATTTGCCTAAACCACCTGAAACAATAAGCTTAAAGATTGCAGTAACTGGACTTATTAAATGCAATTGTCCTTCCTCCCACTTTTCCCATGCCTGACAGTTTAGAAAAAAGTCTGTGTGCCGCTACATACCTATCACACTAGTATACAGTTTGTAGATGACCACGGTACACTAATACAAAGAAAAAAACTAGAGACATAAATACTCAAAGTCTTTTCCTTTGTTTTAGTTTTTCACACCTGACATAGACCCACAATAATAAAAGGGCTGAATTTGAAATTTTGGTCCTCTTGTGTTCAGTCCAGTCACTTCTAACTTTCAGTTAATCAGCCTTCAGAAACAAACAAATTCTGAAGTGCCAGGCTTCAATCGCAGTTTGTAAGCTGCACGAAGGGAATCTTCTAAGACACCAGAAGGCAGGACTTTCAGCATATCAGGAACGGCTTCTGTCATATAAGCTTTACAATGCTCAAATGTTGCAGGAGTCTCATACAGCAATTTCCCACAGTAGTAGTAAGTGAGGACAGGTCCACAAAGAAGATTTTATCTCAGATATTCACGTTTTCACAGTAGAAGATTGGAATTCACATCTCTGAAGATAATATCGCAATCATAAAGCTATGTTGGGTGATGGAGTTGGCTCTCAGCCCTCCTGTTTTCCACTCTCCCGAGTACTTAAAAGTTTTTGCCCAGGCAGAAAAAAAAAAAAAAATAAGGGTAACTTTTCTGCAGTGCATAGGGCACTCACAGTGGGAAAGGAAAAATAATTACAAGTTTAACTTTTGTTTGTATAGGCTGTTGACATAAAGAGACAGAACATTTTATCAGCTTGGTCTATAAGGGTTGCTATATCCTGACATACTTCTAAAGAGATACAAGATCTGGATCAGAGTCTCCTAAAGCAGAGAAGGAAGTTTTCATGACACTCATCAATGATCTAGCCAGTATACTGTCATTAAGGAACAGATGGCTGCCACATTTTCAAATCCAGCACCCACATTCTGTGCCAAACCCTATATATTGCCTTCAAAAAATACTAACTAGGTCAAATGCAACTGATGAAATGGGAAAGAACACTGTAAAATTTTTAAATCAAACAGAAGGGTTACACACCAAAGTTCTGTCAAGATGTTCAACACTCAAGTACAATATGCTCCTGGCCTTGTTTAATCCTAAAATTCCTTATGAGTTTAATAAAACAAACAAACAAAAAAGGACAGAGATTTTAGACCCAACTCATCAAGATCAGAAAACAGTAGAGTAGAATTGAAACAGAATTGGAAGGTTCAAGTGTTCTGTGATGCCAGCCTCATCGTTTCTCCTTTTTTTCCTTTTTCCCTTCTCCTCCTCCTGAGCAATTCCATTCCAGCACTCACTATCTCATTTTAAATTCTTAAACTATGTTTTACATAAAGCTACCAGAATACCAACTGCCTTTTCAGACTGTTTAACAAGCACTTAACACACATTTTCAAAAACAGGAAAATGAGGGTAAAGAAAAAACTTCCTAACCAGGAGATTGGATTCATTAGAGTATTACACAATCATTAAACAAACTAAACAAAAAAAATAAAAAAAAAATTCATGTTCACCTGATTTCTGTAGCAACATCATATTATCCAAAACGGATAGTGCAAAAGTTTCTTTGAGCACTGTCAAGAGTACCCAAGGACGCTTCATTATTCTAAAATTTAAGAGGACTAACTTGCGTCAGCCACATTTTCTTAAATTAACTACTACTGTATTTTTGAAGATTCTGTCTGTTATTTATATGTTATTTTTACACACATTAACAGCTTAGCTGCATGAAAAGAACCAAACATACCTCATTAAAGTTGTATTTCCAGTGAATGGACCAAACCTAATCTCCTCAAATGGGGGCTGAAAGCCCAGTATATGCAAAGCCTCTTCTTGAGTAATAGGTGGCAAACTGGAAAAAAAAAACAGAAAAGAAAAAAGAAAAAAGTATTGTTTAATAAAGTAATTAGGAATATATTTTAGACCCTCTATAAGCAAAGTGGTCTATGTGTGACTTACCTTCCAGCTCCCAGTGTACTATATAAGAAATTCCAGCAAGACACTAAGGATGAAATTCCACAGGAAGTCTTGTATTGAGGTCGGCTAACACAATACCTAAACCAAACAAGAACCCAAGCACGTTAGTCAGCATTTTTTATTTAGTTACAGGAGCAACATAAACTACCTTTTTGTGTGCCATGCCATTGAAGTGCCGTGTTATATAATATGATTCTATGTCACCTGTATTAAAAAAGTGCATTTTTTTAAAAAGAATGGTGCAAATATGTTAACCAATTTCTTTAAGTTTGTCAGATACTACTACCTTATTTCACACAAATTAATGAAACTTCTAACAGCTCCATGGGAGTTCTGTACAAATGATCTTGTAGTAAAAAATTGTTCTATACTAATACAATGTACAGTTTGACCCAGTTTCTTTTAAAATGCAACCTCGTAGTAAGCTGCATCTCTACCAATTTACTAATGAATGTCATTCCAGGTCAGATTTTCTGGGTTAACTCCAACTTTCTGGTGCGATAGATATACGGTAAGAACTAGAGTAATTCATTAAATTAAGCGAATATAGTGAACTATATTCATATGATATAGGTTGTATTAAGCTGGCTGATTCTGATGAAGTATTTCACAGTCAAAAGAAAAATCAGGATTAAGCCATATTAGTACTACATCTAAGGTTACTTTTTGTCTGACCATGCTACTGAACTTGAACATTTTTTTTTATCAATGAATCACCACATAATTTTTTTCCTTATTGAAAGAAAAATAACATTTAGAAAGAAAAATGTCTTTTTGAATTTCAAGAGATGGAAGAGAAGCTCTCATTCTTCTTGTGGAAAGTATGAGATTTAATTTATTATTAACGTAACCCATTTCTCTTTAAAAAAAGTATGGAGAAATTTTTAAGAAGTCTGAAATCAGATAAACAACAACAGTATTTACTGACAAACTGTATGGGGATAAAATATAATTCATAAATACTACCATCTCCGGAGGTCCAACACTTTCCTTTCCTTCACCTCTTCAAGAGCAGAATGCTGAGGACATTCCCGGTACTGTTTGCTTTTTTTGTCTAGGGATTTTTTCTTCGTCGCTTGTTTCTTCATATTGCCTGCAAAACAGATTTCAGAAATAAATTAACATCTAGTTTACCTTTTGTATCTTTCCTCTTAAATACTTTCAGTAACAGCATGCATCTCCAATAGACACACAGCAAGTGCAAACTAGGACTAAATAATAATTGAAGGGAAAAAGCTCAAATGCATAATCAAGATTGTCAACAGGTTTGTAAAGCTGACATTAGCTCGGTAAACAACACTGGTTTTTCTGAATGGGATTAATGATGACCTGACCAACTGATAGAGACATCAGATAATCTGATTATACTAATGCATTAAATCAGCCTCCCATAAATACACTCTCAGACCAACATGGACTTCCCATCTCCTAATACTCAATGCACAGGTAAATAAAACAAAACATCTGTTTTTCATGGCCAAGCTCCGAAACCAGCTACATTTTCTGATGACAGCTTACATGCAAATCCAGTGAGAATAATACATCCTCAAATTCATTCCTTTGTCATAAGCCACCAAGACAGTGGAAAACAGAGTTGAGCCGCCTGCTGGGACAGAAATACTCCTGCTCTATTTTGAAGTCATCATAACCAAATTAAATATGCTACATATATTTTAGCAAAACTTACCATCCTGTAATATATTACCATTTGTTTTTTCTTTTTAAAGGCACTACATGTACACATAAAAAGGCAACGACAGTTTGCTAACCATATTTAAGTTTTGCTAAACCAGTTTCACACTAATAGACAAAACAGGAACTCAACTAGCTAGCCAACCCATTAAGGGGAATATCTACAGCCTACTCTAAATAAGCAAAGGCATTACAGGACTAAGAAAACCAAATGTGTACACAAGTGCTTGATTCACAGACACAATCTGTGACTTGGAGTCAGCAAAGAAGCCAGTTTTATAAAAACTGGCTCCCTAACACTGTATAGACATAGCAAATCGAAACACAATTCTATTAGAGAAACTAACTGCTTTCCTAGGTAAATGTAATGATTTAATTTACTTCTTGTCATAAATAAACCACATTTTTGATTTCAAAATACATCTCGTAAGTACTTTGGAACATTTCTGCAAGCAACAAGCCTATATTTAACAGATAAAAGTAATCACTGTGTGATGCACTAGGCTCTACTAAAGAAAGGAAAAAACTCCCCAAGGAAAAACAACCAATCATCCCAAACCAGAAGCTACCCCAAACACCACCCAAAAAAGTCCTCCACACACAGTTAAGCAGAAGTCAACCTTGTTTTAGAGCCACTTCCCCAGGCAACTACACTTGACTTTCACTCCTCTTATCTCACTCTCTCCTTTCCCATAAAGGCTATTCTACAGCACTTCCTCAAGAGACACCTGTTCTGTCCAGCTCCCTCTACCAACAAGTTGTAAATATGAAGCCTTTTACTATCACAACATCAAACATTCACCACCTCACCTGCTTTGTTCTTCAGATTTGTAGTCACGCCATTGAACTCAGATTTGTCAATTTCCCATGCAAGTGGGAGCTTTCCCAGATTGCCAGGCAAGCTTTCCAAGTTAGCATCTTCCCTGTAGATTATCTCTGAAGCACCAGTTTGAATGCCAAGTAAGCTAGGCAAGTTATTTCCAGCATTTAAGGCAGCACTGCCTGATAGACAGGCACTAACTGAAGCACTTGGGCTTTTACAAATAGATGTTACTCTGTTTAAAAACGCATAGTCTGAGCAGATGGTATAAAATTTCTCTCGTGTATGAGTCACAGGACATCCCCATGGATAATGCCCATCTTCCCTAGACACTAAGGACACAGTGGAGGCCTTGGATATGCAGTATGATTTCATTGGACTGTGAAGAGAAGCTTCTGGGGATTTTTTCCCAGGCTTGTTTTCAGTGTTTCCATTATTTCCAGAACCATTCTCCTTTTCATCTTCTGAAATGTTAGGCATTGAATGATCGTGAAAGAGTATGGTACCACTAAAAAATATTTTTTCTATGTGTTTTAATTACAAAAGAGTTTGCATCATTGCCTCCATTGCCTCTGCAAGCTACTGATGAGGTACCTGAAAGAAAACAAGAACTTAGTATAAGTGTCTCAATCAACATTAAGCACACAAAGGGTTTTTTTTAGAACTCACATCCAATAAAAGCTGAAATACCCTTCAAGATATACCACAACATCCATTGTGTCTTTCCCTAAGCACCTCTAGAATTCTACTGCAGAATTCTACTAACTTTTTATTATTTGTGAGGTGCCAACAGCACAGAACACCGTGATACAATGATGAAGACACTGCGTAATTAAACATGTAAACCGGTACAGGAGGAAAAAAAACAAAACCAAAAATCTCCCTATATTTACACAGCTGTAGCTGATCACTTCCATTTTTTTATAGTCCCAGTATCTTTCATTTATGGAGCACAAAATAATTTATGCAAATTAAGAAATCAGAGAGACGGCAACTTAAGGACACTAAATTCTGAAAAATCCTGCATACTTCTGCCATGAGTGAAGTTCAAACCTACATTAAATTACAGTAACTATTACCTCTGTTGACTGTAAACTGACAAAACTACCCCCAGTCTGGTCCATCTTTCCTTGCACGACTGTCAAGGGTTCTGTTTTATTTTTATGCCTCTCCTGTTCTTCAAGATGTGAGAAAGAAAACCGTCAGATTTTATTTATAGTAATTAAGAATTACCCAAAACAAATTTAAAAGGCTGGCTTGGTTTTAATGATCTTTTTTAAGAAGCAAATTGACAGTGAGCGTTATCTGTCATCTCAGCAGCCTGCACGTCTGTGGTGCAAAGACAGATTCTGCAGATGGGAAACCTGGCGCGTACGAGGCGGGAGTTTCACTCCAAAGCAGACTCCTGGTCATTGAACTGAACCAACAGCACACAGCTCTTCCTTTGCCAGAAGCTGTTTTACTATAGAGTAAAAATCATGGAGTGCGATCAGCTTAAAAGCCCAAACTCTTGAACATTATGTGAGATCAAAATTTACTTAGCTTTTTAAAACAAGAAAGGTAACAAATGATTAGTAGTGATTAACAACAAGTTACCAATAACAGCTTTATAAGCAATGCATCTAATCATTACTGCAAGAGAATAAGCATAGTAGTTAAGAAAGATACACCACCAACTGCCCTATTATCATCATCCAGATCCACAGTCAGCAAGGACCCTATTGCAGCGAGGATTTGGAGAGCGTTCCCAGACAATTTGGAGGTCCTGTGCAGTGCGTCCACTTGTAGGTGAGGACTCCAAAGTCGCTGTAAATGTCCAGATTTTATATTGTTAAATAAACAACCTAAATAATTCTAAAAACACAGGATCTCTGGTTTCAGCTGCCCATTGCCTTTTCTTCTGGAGCATGGCCAAGGCCCCAGAAGGGAGATAAGGAGACAGCTGGATATCTCCTATCTTTGAGATAAGGGGCCTGCTGAGATGCAGCATTCCTGCTTAGTTCTCCTCCTTTCATACAGTGTTCATGCTCATGCTGATTGGTCTCAGCCAGGGACTGTTGCTCTTCTATACTTCCGGTGCTCTGGAAAAGCTACAACTAAGGTGGTTCAGCCCAATTCTACTGATAATGCGATTATGATACATTTTCCCACACTTTATGTATTAAAAATAGCACAGAACAATTCTACTGATAATAGCAATGTGAGAAGTTACAGATTAAACAGTACACATAGCAGTGCAACACGAATCACCCATGGGTCACCTATTTTGGTTTATGCCTGTTGATCAGGCCCTGTCACTTTGGAACCTTGTCTCGTAAGCAAACACAAACAGGGCTCTAGTTGAGAGACTACAAGGAAATAACAAAACACACACACACGTTCTCAGCAGGTGCTAGCAACAAACACAGCCAAGCAGCACCCAGCCAAGCACAGAATCACAGAATGACCTGAGTTGGAAGGGACCCACAAGGATCATGGAAGTCCAGCTCTTATCCTTGCACAGGAGAACCTCAACATTCACACCATCTGAGTGCATTGTCCAAATGCTTCTTGAATACTGTCAGGCTTGACTCCATGACTACTTCCCTGGGGAGCTGTTCCAGCGCTCCACACACTCTGAGTGAAGAATCCTTTCCTAATACCCAGCCTGAACCTCCCCTGGCACATCTTCCTGACATTCACTCGAGTTCTAAGCAGCCCCGGCAGGATCCCCTCTCACCACTTCCCTGGGGACTCACCCACCGGGTGTGTCCCCCCCCCAGCCCCCTCAGGGGGACTGACACCCTCCCTCAGCACCGGGAAGCGCCTGAGAAGCTGGTGCGTCGCCAGCCGGTTCCCGAGCGAACTGCTTCGGGCTGGGTGCAGGGGAGGGTGGTCCCGCTCCCTTTCCGCAGCGCCTGCGGGGGCCGCCAGCGGTGCGGAGAGAGGGTGAAGGCGGCGCGGCGCGGCCCGCGCTTCGGGCCCGTTACCTGCGCGGCGCGGCGCCCGCCTGCGTCGCCTCCCGCAGCCCTGGCGGAGCGGGGACGCCGAGCGCGCCGGAAGCAGACACGGCGCGCGCGGGGGGGAAGAGCGCCGCGCGCTCACCGGCGCCCCCACCGCCCCCTGCCGCCGGCCCCCACCAACTCCCGCAGCCGGCGGGGTGTGTTGGGCTCAGTCACGGCCACTCTCTGCCCCCTCACGGTGTTCCAGAGGAACCTGCTGCGCGTCGGCGCCATGTTAAAATAAAACCATCCTTAAAGTTCTCTTCTACTAAAGGAGGCCGGCTTGTCTCGTACAGCAAAGCATAAGCCTCGGCGCCACGACAGGCACCACTTCGGCCGCGAGCCCCACCCCGCCCCGTCTGCCTCTCGTGGTCTCGTCCGCTGCTGCCCCGCAGGCGGGGGAGGAGGAGCTCGGGGATGGCGGCATAGGGGGGCGGGCGCCTCTGTGGGCATTCCGGCTGGTTGACTGCCATTCTGCCTGGCCTCAGCGGAGCAGGGAAGGGCTCTCAGCTGCCCGCCGAGGTGCGGCTGCGGGTGTTGCACGGGGATGTCGGGAAAGGCAAGACGGAGGTGGGAAAGCGAGGGGGAGAGCATGCTTGAGAAGGGCGATTCTTGGGGAAGAGGAGTGGGACGGGTGGCGGTCCCTGCCGGGTCCGTATAGAATATGCGTAAGATTTTTGGGAGAATGTATACAGATGCATGTACCTGGGAAATATATTTTGTCCCTAGCTCTTGTCTCCTTACGCGTGATGGAAATCATTCCCTCATGAGCCCAGCGCTGAAATAAAGGATGCTTGGCTTTCCGAAATTCCAAAATGAGTCTTAAGAGAGTTTATTTGCCGGCAGATTTAGTATTATGCAGAAAAGAGAATGCATAGAAAATGCACGCTCCCTATCTGCTTCTCCCATCCGGGTTATGAGGGTGAAGCCAGTTAAGCAGGGAGTTGCTAATACCAAAAATGTTAGCCAATAAAACTCTATAAGACTCGTTTAGCACTTTCAAAAAGCCAAGCGTCCTTTATTTCAACGCTGGACGTGTGAGGGAATGATTTCCATCAATCATGTTTAAGGAGATAAGAGCTGGAAACAGAATATATTTCCCACTTACGTGCATGTGTATCAATTTTCCCAGAAATCTTATCCATATTCTCTTACTTTCCAGTGACTAATTTTAATGTTATTATGAACTTCACAACAGCCAAATCTGTTGGAGCCAGCTCTGTCTGACCTTGCATTTTAGATAGGGAAAGACTGGAAACAGAAGTGATTATAGAAGAAGACACAGACGTTCAACACGTATCATACTTAACACAAGACGTTATCATTTCTCAAAGAACAGTGTTTGGAAAAAAAATGTTATTAAAGACATGCTCTCAGAGGGACATTCTGTATAACTTCCTGTCTTAACTTTCAAAAATACAGTTACTTAAATGAAACTTAACTGGCGTTATATAGAAAACTAATTCTATAGAAAAGTAATTCTACTTTATCTTAAAATATGCCACTTTTTGCAGTAATAACTACTACTTGTATCACTCCAAATGAGTTTGGAAAAATGAGGCTGTGTTTACTAACAAGCCTGTGGCTGCAGAAAATCACAATAGAAATTGCCCATCATCGATGGGCACCCACAGCGCTGCAGGTGCTGAGTGGAGCTGCCCGAGTCTGGAGCAGCTGACACCAAAACCCTGACTCAGTCCAGGGGGCAGCTGCCATCAGGTTGAAATAGGCTTGGCTGGGCTGACAGCAGGTCTGGCTCACATTCTGACATCTCCTACTCAGGGTGGGGAAGGTGTAGGAGTCTAACAGTAAGTGGTGGGTTCTCCCAGGAATGAAGGACAGTCGTCTGGACTCATTTTTTTCTGGGTTTCCCTCTGCCCATAATAAGAATAAATGTGTTGTGAATGAGTTTTCTAGACAAAACTTGTATTTAAATAAAAGTGTGACAATGGAGCTCAATTATAAGGTCATGCTATTACTTACTGCATGGAGTACGTATCTATATATATATACAAAATATATATACATAATCGGGTTATATGTGTTTGTAGCCAAAGGTTTATATTTGCACACCCGATTCTCTGCATCACTTAGCTAAGATTTCGAAGTCTTATAGTACTTACACCCAATTCACTTACATTCCTATCTGGCTGTCCGGTATGATTTTGCTCTGGAGTTCAAATCCAAGATTTCGCTAAGCAAACTCACATGCATTCGATCTTTCTAGCTGGATGTCCGGCATTAGTTCACACCGAAGTTAGAATCTGAGGTTTTGGGCATCGGATTTTATAAAATAAATAATTTAAGAATGGATACAGCAACATGGTTGACTCTGGAGAGAGAGGCTGACATGAACGAAGAAATCCCTGGCTATGGTATCTTTACAGACTATTTGCCTGTCTTTCACAATATGGTTTGGTCCGGTAGTAATTTTGGATCTGGGATCTTCTCATTCCTTTGCTGTCTTTCAGAGAGGTCCTTATATTGTCTCAGTGTAGCTGGTGTTGATGGTCTGTACCCTTAAAACCTCTGTATTTCTCTAGTTTTCATTGATTCTGGAGGCCATGTTTTGACTGAACAGGTTGTATGTGATGGGAAAAATGGAAATTCCCAGCTTGTGGCCTAGGGCTTCAGAGCAAGTCTGGCTTACTCATGCTAAGAAAGCTAAGCAAACAGCATACTAAGTAGCACAATATTGTAACTTGAAATTATTTATTCTATTTTAAATGTTATTTATTGAAGCTAAA
Organism: Dromococcyx pavoninus; assembly: GCA_033558185.1. Lineage (NCBI taxonomy): Eukaryota > Metazoa > Chordata > Aves > Cuculiformes > Neomorphidae > Dromococcyx > Dromococcyx pavoninus. The sequence goes on from JAUMJL010000208.1 coordinate 3,002,972, forward strand.
CAACTAATTTCTGCTAAAGAAGGGAATTGTCTAGCGTGTAGTCCAGATGCTGTCCAGGGAGGATTCAGATAGGGTTCACCAGTCATCTGCCTTTGGTAAAAGATCTCATTGCTGCGAGGAGCACTCTTGAGAGGCATTCCAGTGCAAGGGGAGATCATCGCCATGCAGCCACACTGCCCAGCAGGGAGACCTGAAAGAAGGCCCACAGAGGCTGTCACTTTCGTGGGATAAAAGTGGTTGACTTGTAGTCAGATTGCATGCAATAGAGCTATGCATGAGGCTACTTATCAGTATTTGCTGTGTTGCTCTGCTTCTTGTGGGCTTCTCAAAGGAGTTCTTGTCCCAGCCAAAGGAAGGCCTTTACCTCCTCTGGAGCCTGAACTAAACTGCTGCTGGTTTGGTTAAAGGGTGAGGGGTGGAACGCATCCATCTCAACGTGTAACAAAAGTGCTTCGAGAAACCTATGTAGAAGGACAAAAGATTATTTCAGATAATGTCTGGAATGGTTGACAGTTATTTTCTGTCTTATCCTCACTGCAGTCAGCATATTTTCAACATGAACAAACACAGGGACACTGACATGACTGAAGCACTTTCAATAGTGCCACAATTATTTGAAATGTTTTTATTTTATATACCAGATTAGTAATATTAAATATTGCTTTTATAAAAAAGTAGTTATAAAATTTACAATTAAAAAAAAACCAAAAAACCAAAACGAAAGAGAGATCAAGAAGTTACATTATGGCGTGCTGACAGAGGATTCAGTGCTAGTGATCACAGCAAGGTGCCCTCAGCCCACAGAACCCCTACTCTCAGCAATAATTTCTGAGAGGTGCTGCAAATAACAGAAAGAAAAATCCGATTTCTTCTCAAATATTGTTTTGGGATATTTTTTATTGGTCAGGCAGAGCACTACAATTAGAATTGGTTGTGGCTTCATCCCCAGGCAACATGCCTCTCGTTATGGAGAGCATCCCTTATGCCTTTGCCAGCTGGAAAGCTGTTGAGCCTTTGTTGACCAACAGCCTTTGAAGTTATTAAACAATTATGCCTCCAAAGCATTTTTCCCTGAGCCAAATTAAATTAGGTTGCATGATTTATTTTACAAATTGTTTGGGTGCTGACAAATAGTGCCAGATCTGTACACAGATTTCCCGAGCTGTGCTTATGTGCAGGAAGAAAAGCTGAAGGAGGCAGGAGAGTAGAAGTGTGTCACCTTTACTTCATTGCTGCTGTGCTTTTTTTAACATGCCAATGCCACCCTGCTGGGAAGAGGAAGGATGTTCTGTGTATTCTATAGCTGTGAAATTTCTGTTAAAATAAAAAGGTCTTTAAAGTTCTCTTCCACTAAAGGAGACTGGCTTGTCTCGTACAGCAAAACATAAGCTGAGGAGTGTGATTTCAGCCTGTAAAATACATCAAGAAAGTGAAGATAGAGAAGGGAGAGGAACTAAAGGATCATGGGTATAAAATAGGGTCTGCATGAATTTTTAGTCTGGAAATTGCAAGTCTTCTAACTGCTGAATGTCCTGAAAAATCACACCAATGGGAACACCAGGAGATGAAACCTAAGTCTTTAAAAGTTGGAGCTTAGTAACTTTTTAAGGCACTTTGCGATTAAGTTGCTTGTTGGAAAAGACTACGTTCATTGACCCAAGTCGTCCTTTCTCAGCTTGCAATTTTCTCAAAGCAAGCGATTTTTCTCTGTGCTTTTCTACTAACATATTTGCAGTATTTAAAAATGTGAAATACAAGATCTCTTTGAAATTCATGACTTCTTGACAATAAGGTTTAATTTTCTGTATTTTTTCCCATAGCAAGAGAAAAGCAATAAAGAGCAAAGCTGAAAGTATCTTTTGGGATTGAAGTTCTTAATTTGGGTGAGGTTTCTGTAGCTCAATGACAATGACATTCTGTGTAACTTTCAAAAATAACAGTTACTTAAATGAAACTTAACTGAAGTTAGTTAGAAAACTAATTCTACTTTATCTTAAATCAAAATATTCCCCTTTTTGCAGTAGTAACTACATTTGTGTATCTTGATGTTTATTAGCAGGACTGGTATTAGTTGTTTAATTGCTTGGAATCTGAGAGCTTTGTCTTAAAGGAATTGTTCTTTTTGAAAGATTCTTTGTAAAGGGAAGTGGCTTACAGTTCAGGATTATATTTAGTTTTTATTAAAAAAAAGAAATCCCTAAAACTTGGAGGAAGGTCTTCTTTACTGCTCCCTTCACAGTCCTTTGTACACTTTGTGAGTTTGCATAACGAACAGGAGCTCTTTAGAATCATCTTCTCTCAAGTGACAGGCGATAGGATGAGAGGAAACAGCCTCAAGTTGCATGAGGGCAGATTCAGATTAGACATCAGGAAAAATTTTTTCACCAAAAAAGATTGTCAGGCACTGGCACAGCTGCCCGGGGAGGTGGTTGAGTCACCATCCCTGGAGGTATTGAAAAACAGGTAGAGGAGATGCTCAGGGATGTCATTTAGTAGTGGACAGTTATGGTTGGACTTGATGATCTCAAAGGTCTTAATTTTTTCCTATTCTGTGATTCTATGATACCATGCTTAATACAAGACATTATCATTTCTCAAAGAAGGGCAAGTAGTAGTAGGATGAGGGGGAATGGCCTTAAATTGGAAGGGGAGAGTTTCAGATTAGACATTAAGAAGAAATTCTTCACGATGAAAGTGGTGAGGCACTGGAACACACTGGCCAGGGAAGTTGTGGATGCCCCATCCCTGGAAGTGTTCAAGGCCTGGTTGGATGGGGTCTTGAGCAGTAGAGGCCTGGTCTGGTAGGAGGTGTACCTACCCATGGCAGAAGGGTTGGAACTGGATGATCTTTAAGGTCCCTTCCAACCCGAACTATCCTATGATTCTATAACAGTGTCTGGAAAAACACTGTTTGAAAGAAGTATGCTATAAAGAAAACATGCTATGAGAGGGACATTCTATCTAACTTCTAAAAAAAAGAAAGGTACTTAGATGAAACTTAACTCCACTTTGGCTTAGATCAAAACATTCCACTTTTTGTAATAGTAACTACTTCTTGTATCAAGTTCACCATCTGACCTTGCATTTTTAGATACAGAAAGACTGCAAACAGAGGTGATTATAGAAGACACATCAGCACATATCATACTTATCACAAGACGTTATCATTTCTCCAAGAACAGTGTCTGTAAAAACAGTTTGAAAAAAACATTCTATCAAGAAAACATGCTATCAGTGTGACATTCTGTCTAATGTTCATAAAACACAGTTACTTAAAAGAAATCCAACTGGAGATAGGTAGAAGACATTCTATAGAAAACATTCTACTTTAGCTTAAATCAAAATATTCCATTTTTTGCATTAGTAACTGCATTTGTGCATCTTCATTCTATGATTCTATGATATACTTAACACAAGATGTTATCATTTCTCAAGACGTTATCATTTCTCAAAGAACAATGTCTGGAGAAACACTGAAACGAAAAGTATGCTGTAAAGAAAACATGCTGTCAGACAGACATTCTAACATACAAAAAATACAGTTACTTAGATGAAACTTAACTCCACTTTGGTTTAAATCAAAACATTCCACTTTTTGTAATAATAACTACTTCTTGTATCAAGTTCGCTGTCTGACCTTTTGTTTTTATATAGGTAAAGACTGCAAACAGAGGTGATTACAGAAGAAGACACATCTGTTCAGCACATATCGTAGTTAACACAAGAAATTAAAATTTCTCAAGGAAGAGAGTCTGGAAAAACAACGTTTGAAAACATACTATGAAGAAAACACGCTATCAGAGGGACATTCTGTCTGACTTCCGAAAAAAATACAGTTACTTAGATGAAAATCTATTTTAGCTTAAAACAAAACATTCCGCTCTGCAATAGCAACAGCTTCTGGTAGCACGGGTGGGCGTGGCGGGCGATGGCCCCGCCACGCTCCCCCAGCCGGCGCCGGGAGGAGCCGAGGCGGAGGGAGGGGGCTGCTCCGCCATTCCCGTCCCCGCGCCCCATGCAGCCGCGCTGAGGGAAGGAGGAAGGTCCCGGCCTGGGCGAAGCGCCCTCAATGCGTGCCCTGTGGTCGCTGTGCATCGCGCTGGGAGCCGTGGCGGCGGGAGGGGGCGGGCGGCCGAGCCCCGAGCGCAGCGCCGTGTGGGGCCCCGGACTGCGCGCCGGCGCCGCTCTCCCCGCCCGCTATTTCTACGTGCGGGCCGTGGGCGCCCAAGGGCAGAGGTGAGCGCGGCGGCGGGTGCTCCGCGCGGGGTGTGGGCTTGGCCAGGACATAAATCGATTAAAGTCACGCTCCCTGCCCCCTTCCCGCGCCCCGCTCGGGAGGGTGAAGCCAGTAATGCGGGGAGCGGCAGAGCTTCACAGGATCCCCTCCCTTTGACACAGTCAAAGCCCTTGACACGGACCCCAGCATCCTTCTTGCTAAATTGGAGGGCTATGGATTTGATGGGTGGGCTGCTCGGCAGATAAGGAACTGGTTGGATGATCACATCCAGAGGGTAGTGGCCAACGGCTCTATGTCCACACAGAGATCCGTGAAAAGCGGTGCCCCTCAGGGGTCCATACTGGGACCAGTGCTGTTTAATATTTTCGTTGATGACATAGACAGTGGGACCCAGTGCACCCTTAGCAAGTTTGTAGATGATACCAAGCTGAGTGGGGCAGTGGATATGCCAGAAGGATAGGTTGTCATCCAAAGGGTCCTGGACAAGCTGGAGAAGTGGGCCTGTGTGAACCTTATGAGGTTCAACAAGGTCAAGCCCTTGGGTCCAAGAGTCCTACACCTAGGTTGGGGCAATCTGCAGTTTCAGTACAGGGTAGTGGACTATGTGATTGGAGCAGCCCTCTAGAGAAGGACTTGGATGTACTGGTTGATGAGAAGCTCAGCGTGATCTAGCATGTGCGCTTGCAGCCCAGAAGGCCAGCTGTATTGTGGGCTGCATCAAAAGATGTGTGACCAGGAGATCAAGGGAGGTGAGCTCTTGTGAGACCTCACCTCGAGTACTCTGCCTAGTTCTGCAATCCTCAACATAAGAAGGATATGGAACTATTGGAAGCGGGTCCAGAAGAGGGCCATGAAGATAATCAAAGGGCTGGAGCAGCTGTGAAGACAGGCTGAAAGAGTTGGGGTTGTTCAGCCTGGAGAAGAGAAGGCTCTGGAGAAACATAGTGGCATTCCACTACCTGAAGGGGCTACAGGAAAGCTGGGGAGGGACTTTTTACAAGGGCAAGTAATGATAGGATGGGGGGAAATGGCTTTAAATTGAAAGGAGGAAGATTTAGATTAGGTATTTGGAAGAAATTCTTCATGGTGAGGGTGGTGAGACACTGGAAGAGGTTGCCCAGGGAAGTTGTGGATGCCCCCTCCCTGGAACCATTCAAGGCCAGGTTGGATGGAGTCTTGAGCAGCCTGGTCTAGTGGGAGGTGTCCCTGCCAATGGCAGGGGGGTTGGAACACCCAAACTGTTCTATGATTTTATGTTTCTGTAGAATTAGTTTTCTAACTAACTTCGGTTAAGTTCCATCTAAGTAACTGTATTTTTTGAAAACTAGGCAGAATGGCCCTCTGATAGCACGTTTTCTTGTAGTATGTTTTGGGTTTTTTTTTGAGCAGTGTTTTTCCAGGCACTGTTCTTTGAGAAATGATAACGTCTTGGGTTAAGTATGGTATCACAGAATCGCTTGGTTGGAAAAGATGTTTGACACTACTGAATCCAACCGTTCCTGTGCACTGCTATCCTTGAGCACTTCATAGAATCATGAAATGGTTTGGGTTGGAAGGGACCTTAAAGCCCATCCCATTGCAACCCCCCTGCCAGGGGCAGGGACACTTTCCACTGGATAAGGTTGCTCAAAGCCTCATTCAACATGGCCTTGAACATTTCCAGGGATGGGGTATCTACAACTTCCCTGGGCAACCTGATTTTGGAGGTGTGTTCATGAGTATCTGAGTGGAACCTTCTCAATACATAATGTTTTTAACAGCATGTTTTAGGTAGCCTAAAAAATTCTCTTTGGAAAAATGATGCCTTCCTTGTGAACATTAGGATGTGCTCACAAAGACCAAGCATTGCTCAGTGAAGTCACTGGAAATCTGTCAGATTGGAAAAAAGGAATGGATCAGACTAAGAAAGCTGTTGTGTTTTCCTTTTGTATTAAGCTCCCACTTATTCTCTCGGTAGATTCACTTCATCACCAGGTGAAAATGCATTCCAGGTGAAGATCACTGCTCCCGATGAACAGTTCACTCGCGTTGGTGTGCAAGTGTTAGACAGGAAAGATGGTTCCTTCCTTGTAAGATATAGGATGTATGCAAGCTACAAAAACCTGAAGATAGAAGTAAAAACTGGAGATAAACATGTTGCAAAGTCTCCATATATTTTAAAAGGTAAGAAGCAGCGTTGCACACAGATTTCCTGTCATGGTTTTTTGTCACAAACCATGTCCCAAAATGTCTTTTAAGATTAGCATAGCATTCTGCAAGACCACAGTACTTCTCTGGATAATCAAATTCCATTGGAATTGTGAATTCAGGATGTGTCCTGCACATACTATTCAAAATAATAAAAAGAAGCAAATGCTGTGAAGCTCTTGCCTAGCAAATACACATAGAGTGCTCACAGAGAAGCTGATGTAGCTTGGCTTGACTCCATTGGAATCAAAAAAAGTTGAAACATGTCCATTTAGAGTTGCTGAGTGTTTGGCCCTAAGCAATGAATGCTCAGTGCCTGACCCTCTTTTGTGATCTCAAGAGCTCAATAGCGTGACTTACTAAAAAGAAAATAATAATTGTGTTCCTGGTAGGACCTGTTTACCATGAAAACTGTGACTGCCCTCAGAAGGATAGCAGTGCATGGCTGGAAGAGATGAATTGCCCTCAAACCATTCCACAGATTCAAAGAGACCTAGCGAATTTTCCCATCGTTGATCCAGATAAGATTGCAAAGGAAATTCCAGAGAGGTTTGGACAAAGACAGAGTTTGTGTCATTACACTATCAAAGATAATGAGGTACGGAATGGGTTGATCTGAAGTCCATACGGGGATTTGGTTGCAAGGCTGTTTGGCTGTTCCCAGTTGTAAGTCTTCTTGTAGTCTGTTGTCTAAGAAACTTCCTTTGGTTGCTTCTCTGTCCTTGAATACACTGAAGTTTGTATATGAGCTCAATGATCTGTCCTACTTTGTAAAGTGCTTTTTGTCCACATTACTACTGAAGGAGCTGAAGTCCAGAGAAGGCAAATTACTTTCCAAGCAATCAGTATGAGTACTGGGCACAGAACCAAGTCTTCTAAATGCTGATTCAGTTTCTCATTCTCTGAGTAATATTTCTGTGGAGTGTCACAATCATCTAATTTGGCATGCATCAGTAAATTACACATGCATAATTCTGTGAGAAAGAAGTACCCCATTTTGCTTCACTGAGAATCAGAGTTAAAATTCTTTTTAACAGAACTGTACTGACTTCAGTAGGGTCTCATATAGAAATGAGAACAATGGAACACAACAGAATCAGGCAACCAATTTCTGTTTCCGTGAGGCAGACCTAAAATGTCTACAAAAGCAAGCATGCTTGTCCTTTTTTTTTGGTAGCTTTTCTGTAATGAGTTAGAGAGATGAGACTCGTAAAGCTTCCCACCTGATTGATAAATCTATACAGTCATACAATCTGTCCAACTAGTTACTAAGTGATTAAAAGAGCTCTAAGTTGTGCCAGCCGTTCTCTGAAATGAAAACATCAGACCAGTAAAATTTTGTTTATTTTCAGGTTTATATAAAGACGTATGGGGAACATGTTGGCTTCAGAATTTTCATGGATGGCTTACTGCTTTCTTTGACAAGAAAAGTGAGTACATCTGTGCAGACATTTATTCTACATGTCATAATTTATAGAAGCCTGGGCTTAACAAATATACTTCAGCACTCCAGTATATTTGTTACTATTTCTGTTAAAAAGCTGTTCTCGTTCTTTGAGTAATAATGGAAAGGTCAGATGGATTTTCTTTGTTTGAAGTTGGCATGTTCTAGAATGCAACAGAAATGTGTATGGAGCGTCAGAAATGTTAATTGAATAGAAATGTTAATTGAATCTTTTATAGGTGAGTTTGATAGATTTGGACAGACAGTGTGGGTTATTTCCTACAGACTCAATAAATCATCCTGCAGCATCTAATAGAAAATTCTGTCTTTGATAGTACATTTTACAGGATGACTGAAAAAAAATAGGGAATGTATATTGTTCTCCGTTAAATTCTTCATGTTGAAAACAAAACAGGAAGGGTTGTGAAGAGAGTACCAAAAGCCCAGCAGGTGGCATGTAGGGAAATTCCCTTGATATGAAAGCAAAAAGCCACACACAGACTCCTCCCTGGGGAAGCTTTGGAAAAAAAATTGTTACATACATAGTGACAGAATATAGCAGGGCTGAAGTTTTAGCTCACACAAGTATGTGATTATTATGTAAATAGAGTTGTAAGAGAAATACAAAGATATTCAAGTTAATATATATTTTTTTACTGTAAAAAGACAAAGATTTTTGTCTTCTAAGAAAGAAAGAAAGAATTCTGAGCTACTGAAGTATGGAGTCGTTCACCTAAGAAAAATTCCTTAAGAGACTAATAAAAAATAAACACATTATTTATAAGCAGCTGAAAGATAAGGTGGATTTATAATAATACGTCATAACTATATATTTTCTTACTATATCAAGGTAATAGGCTTCCTTTATGAATGTCAGGTATCTTAATTTTAGTTAGGCTTTTGAGGATGGGTTTCACAAGTTTCTCCTAAAAAAGACAGGAAGATTTTGCTTAAAAGAAACTACTGTAACCTGCCTTACTTAAATCATAGTTGCCACTGTTTCCAGAGAAGTGAAAGGTGTCACAAATGTATTCTTAAGAGATTTGTCCTTGGTTCAGTCCCCATTCAATAACTTAGTTGTATTTTGACTCATCCAGGTTTAGCCCATATCTAGGGGCTCACAATAGGCAGTGGCTCTATCATGCAGTGACCGCTCCCCACTTGAGAAGGGAGATCTGGAAAAGAAAGAGTGGGGTTCAGTCTGTGGGTTGAAATAGAAACAGTTTTAATGAAAGAATAAAAAATCATGTAATAATAATGTACAAAGTGATACTCAGCCTGTGTAGTTGTCGTGAACTGGGTGTTGCCAGCAGCGAACGCCAGATGGCGAGCACTGCCAGCATAGCAGTTCTTGCAAATGTGGGAATCGCAGCAGAGGGACGTGGGAGCAGGAGAAGGAGAAGGACCCCGCAGAGATGGCAATCATTGGGAAGAAGAGCCATCCCCGGCAAACCTCCCGCTTTTATATGGAGCGTGATATTGATGGTTTGGAATACTTCTGTTGGCCACCTCGGATCACCTGTCCTGGTGCTGCTCCTCCCAGCTTTGTATGTCTGCTTACTCGTAAAACATGGGAAATGGAAAAATGTCCTTCATTTGATAGGACAAGAGGAAATGGCTTCAGGTTGCGCAAGGGGAGTTTCAGATAAGATATTAGGAAAAATTTCTGCATGGAAAGGATTATTAGCCACTGGAACAGGTGCCCAGGGAAGTGGTTGTGTTACCATCCCTGGAGGTGTTTAAGAGGTGGATAGATGAGGTGCTGAGGCAGACAGGTACAATCAGACTCAATAATCTAAAAGGTCTTTTCCGACCAACGGATTCTATGATTCTATAATTCCATAGCAATAATCCAAAACATCAGTTATTTCCCAGCATTCTCTTCATACCAATATCTAGAGAAAATAGCAGTTGCTGAGAAGATAATTAATTCTATCCCAGCTGAGCATAAACATTATCTAGGTAACAAATATAAATCATAGATATTATCAACAGTATTCTCACGCTGAACTCAAAATGCTGCAGTTACTTAGAAAAGTATTGTCTGTCCCAGCTGAAACCAGGACATGATTGAATGGTGGACTAGAGAATATGCTTATTGAATTTTTAGATAACAGAAATGAAAGAACCGGCAAGCACCTCATGGTACAGCATTGTAATTAAAAACTTTGCTAACAAGTAAGAGAAATTGTATGGAAAAATGGATAAAAGAAAGTGACAAGGGCAAGGATACTACCCAAAGGCTGGATAAGTCATATAGTTATGGTACCTATTTAGGGAGTGAGTGGTTACAGTATCACGAATGTAACCTGGGTCGGCAGTGGCATGTTGTTGTGAAAAGCTATACACAGTTTAACAGAACAAACACATGAAAGGAATGTAAAGTAACCTTTCCACTATACTCACGATTAGCAATGTATCAGTTATGCTACTGTGTCTGCCTTTAGGTGTCACACTTCAAGAAAGATTGTTCAGTTACTGACATCGCACAGAAAAGTGGTAAGAATGACTAGACATGCAAAAGAAGATTAATTTAAGTGGGGCTTGTTTCATTTAACAGTGGCTAAGAGAAGACATTAATGTAGCTTTTAATTATCTAGAAGATTGTACTATGAAGATGGAAATAAGCTGTTCTCTGTGTCAGTAGTATTGGACAAGAAATCATGGAGTTAAATTGCAAAGGCATTTAGGCTAAATGTCGGAAAAGATTTGCTAATTCCAAAGACAGAAACTGTTTATAGACCTAGAAAACACAATTTGTCTTGTCTCCATTAAATACTGCCAGAATTTCTGTTGAGACAGTGTCACTGAAAAACAATAGATCTGTTGCGTTGGAGAAGATTTAACTTGTTGAATGATTCTGCCCTTCAGCATGCAGAAAAAATGTTTGTAGCTTTCCAATGTCCATTATAACCATCAGATGGCACTGCACTAACAAAATTTAGTGCTGAAGATTAGAACGTGTAGCCAACCCCCCTTTGGAATGAAGGCACACAATAAAACCTTTTCTGTTGGTCTGGAGACCAACCATTTAGGAGGATGTTTGATATTTGGCAAATTATTAATTTCTCTCTCTTTCCATAAAGATAAGTTAAATTAGAAACTTAATGAAACCTATTTGGGCCACAAAAGAATTCTGAAATGTCAGTCTGTGGCCAGCCATTCTGGTTGAAGGATAAAGGGATTTGAGAGGAGAAATACTTTGGTACATATATATGATGAGTCAGCAATAGGTTTAAACTCTATTTGTACATGTATATGTATATTTTAATTTGGGAATTATTAACAGTCGTAATTGTTCTTTCTTCAGAGAAGATATTTTCTCATGTAGATATTAAGATAGTTGATGATAGCACTTGAACAAAATGTCCTAATCACACACATACAATCATGATCTATAAATTATCTGTTAGTAGTCAGGACAGAGATCCTGCAGTATTCCTGTAGTTTTCCAAAACTGCCAGTATAATCAGATGTTCATGATAGTCAAATACCCAATTAAGACTTATTAAAGAGGGAGGCAAAATGAAAAGAAAAAAAATTATGTCACAGTATAAATGCTGTGACAAGCCTGTCTTCTGAAAACAGTTCAGTTCTCATTTCACTTTCTCAAAGCTACACAGCAAGAAGGCTGTTCAGCCATGCAAAAGACAAGCTAATTTGATTAGGATCATTTTGCTTTGAAAGAGGCAACTGAGGGGGGAGGTAGTGGAGATTAGTATTTACACATTCCTTCAGGTTTCTGTAAAACTCAGTCATGTGTCACCTTCAGCCTTTTGCTCTCTCCAAATTCAGGTGTCCCACTCTTTTCAGTTTCCCACAAGGCAGCTGGGTCCATCCCTATCATAGTAGCTGTTTTTCTTTGTACCTTCTCTTACGTCGTTTGCAAATACCAGAACCACACACAATGCTCAAGGTGGGGGTGCATCAGGGTTTCATGCAGCAGCAAAGTTCTGCGCTCTATCCTGGTGTTACAGCATTGCATGGCCATCAGTAGTATTTTGCTCGTTTCCTGACGGCGACAGTTATTTCAGATATGGCTCTACTACTAATGACTGTCTTAAATAAGTGAGGATGTTATGCTTAATAATCAACCCCAGCACTGACTAAATGTGTCATTCTCATCATGGCTGTTCATTTCTGTTACTTCTCTTCTGCTGGATTTAATCTTCACGCAGACACAGGGCAAATCAGTTCACTGATTTGACAGAAAACAAATTTGCCACCCAACAGCAATTTTCCATACAGTTAACAAGGTGGTTCAACTTATCTTGGAACTATACGAGTGCTTACTACATCCTAGTGCTAGCCTGGCCAAAGATTATGTGGCCGATCATGTAAAGTATAACATGAAACCATCCTCTAAACTGGGGTGTTCCTATCCCTTAAAAAAAACCCCAAAACCAGGGAGCATTTATGTGGCTTTTTGCAAATCTTTTTCAAAAAATATCTTGTAGACTTTACTGTGTGGTCTCAGTACTTCTAACATGGTTCTAAACTCTAACAATTTATTCCAGGTATATTAAGTATATTAGAAACCGGGCGGGGCTTTTTTGTCTCTAAATGAGGTTGTTTTGAAAATGCAAGATGCCAGCAGAAGAATACTGCTCTGTATTAAAATGCATTTGTGCATTTGCTTCTGTTTAGGTGAAAATGCCAGATGTAGAATTTTTTGTTAATTTGGGGGACTGGCCTCTGGAGAAAAGGAAGTCCCCACAGAACCTGCACCCTATCTTCTCATGGTGTGGGTCCAGTGAGTCAAAAGACATTGTCATGCCAACATATGACTTAACAGACTCAGTTTTGGAGACTATGGGACGGTAAGAAATTGCTTAAAATTTTCACAAAATTCACAGTGAATGAATGATCTTCCAAAAAGATATTTGTATTAACAGTACATTAACTGGTTTTTTTTTATTCATTGAGACACTGGTACTCTGTAGGTAGGCAATAACTGTGTAATCAGTATCTTACCGTTAACCAAGTTATGTATTATATAATATAAATGATGTATTAAGATACTTAATTTTGATTTTCAAAATCAAAACTAATCTAAACGTGGTCAAGTCACTGAAAACGGCAGTTAAAGAGAATGTTTCAAGGGCAGGTATTTTGTTAGTTTGCTTTATTTCTCCCTCTGAACCTGCTGACAACGAGCCAGGTGTCTTTTTTTTCCTGATTTTCCTAGAAAATTCTTTCTGTACCTTTTAAAGCCCAATGTAGCCAGAATTCTCTACCTAGGACCTACCATCTCCCATTTTGATTACTTCTCATAACTGGTCCTAGTAACCTTGCTGTCTTGAAATACTACAAAGGCAGCTTCTAAGAGATCTTTGTAATCCATTTTGAACCTGTTTATAATTTCACTGTGTTTACTTCAGCTTCCTTGTCTTTATTATCAGGACTCTTCCTAAATTTGCTCTCCCTTATCCCTCTAATTTATGTGGTTTAATTTAGCAAAGTTTTTAAGCAAGTGGAATATGTTGTATTAAGCTAGTTACATTTCCTGCATCACCTTCCTCTGTCTGGCAACCATATCCACTTTTAGGTACTTTTTTCTGTGACAGGTGACAGGTACTCTTTCTGCATGCCGTGTTGTCGTTGAACTGATGCTGTCTTCCCACAGGCCTGTGAACTTGTCATTCCTTATCAACTTCTGTTGCTTCAAAAATGCTGATACAATACATACACTGGTGTGCTCATGCCTTACCTTCGTCTTTGATATCTGCCTGTTGGCTTCACTATGAAATCATTTTTTTCTCCTCCAGAGTCAGTCTGGATATGATGTCAGTTCAAGCAAATACTGGCCCACCATGGGAAGACAAGAATACCACAGCATTCTGGAGAGGACGTGACAGCCGGAAAGAGAGGCTTGAGCTTGTAAAACTCAGCAGAAAATATCCAGAGATCATAGATGCCGCTTTCACAAACTTCTTCTTTTTTAAACATGATGAAAGCCTCTATGGCCCCATTGTTAAGCACATTTCATTTTTTGATTTTTTTAAGGTAAGCTACTAACCAGTTCGCAGAGATTCCCATTATCGAATAACTTCGTATATATTATTGATAATAAAGTAATTTTTAGTTTTTCAGCACACTACCAGTAACAAGCATGAGTAGGCGTTCCTTCAGTGGGATTAACTGCTATGTAGCTCTTACACTAAGGATAATAATGTTTGATTTGCATCTAAAGGTTCAGTGGATCCCTGTGTAATCTATATAACTCCAAATTCCTTTTTATTTCTTTTTCCTGATTCAGCGATCAGGACTACTAACATAACTAACATAGTGGGAAAATCAGTGGATGAAGTGGCACATCTATCCTCACATCCAAGGATGAGCGTCTTAAGAATTTCCGGAGAACTTAATTGATGAAGAGGGCATCTCTATGTACTCTGCATGTGATGAATTCCAAACTAAATAATAAAAGCTACTTAAACATTGATGCTTGCCTAGCCAATCCTACATTTCTCAATATCGGCAAGTCAGTAATACCAGTGCCCTCAGAACAATATAACCTAGCCAAGCTACTTGGATCTTCTGTTTGTTGTTTACTTATGGTCATTTTCTTTCCAGTATAAATATCAAATTAATATTGATGGCACAGTGGCAGCATACAGATTGCCTTACCTACTAGCAGGAAACAGTGTGGTGCTAAAGCAAGACTCCATCTACTATGAGCATTTTTATAATGAACTGCAGCCATGGAAACACTATATTCCATTTAAAAGTGACCTCAGTGATCTACTAGAAAAACTACAGTGGGCAAAAGAGCATGATGAAGAGGTAAGTATACATTTAGAAGTACTCAGCAATGCTTCTAGACAAAATAGAGCAGAATGTGTATTTCTTTAAAACAACAAAACTTATCAGAAAGACTTAAAATTATTGTAATCAACTACAAGTAAGAAAAAATCTTTTTTAAAAATACATAATAACTGCTCTCATTTGAAATTAAATTGAACTTTGGAAAAATTAATGAGTATTTTCATAAGAATGTCTTTTAAATTTAAGAATACTGAAACAAAAATAAATAAGTTATCCTAAACTGACAACACTGTAATTAACTCTAGAATCAGTACTGGCATCTTGAAATAACTACTATTCTTTGAGAATTTAAAAAAAAAAAACTTATATTTTATTTGACAGGCAAAAAACATTGCAAAATCTGGACAGGAATTTGCAAGAAACAATCTCATGGGAGACCACATTTTTTGTTACTATTTCAAACTTTTCCAGGTTAGTATATTTTTAATGGCTACTACCACAAAAACAGAAATCCCACAGAAATAATTCAGGGCAACAGAGCTGCTGGACATCAGCCAGTGCAGTACTTGAAGCCACAAAGCAAGCAGCAGCAATTAAGAACATCACTTGGTTTACAAACATTGCATGCAGTTATTTACTATGAAACCCCTTAAGACTATGCTGGCATTTTGAGAGAAGCAATTGGATCCCATGGATCTTGATCTAATCTGCAAGAATATGTTGTCCACAAAGATCAAAGAATTCCACATCAGGTGCACACCCTGTGAACCACAGCTGAAAATATCTGTGCATTAGCACCGAGATATGGAAACTCCAGTGAGGCTCCCGAAGGGGCTCCTGTATGCAGTTAAGTATCTGCTTACCCTGGCAGTGACACAGTATGGCATAACAGACAATGTAGCCCCACAATTTTTTGACAGAATTATTCAGCTGAGTCAATGCAGTATTTACAACCAGATGTACAATCTTAACAAGTTTATGAATTAACGATACTTCCTTTTTTAAAACTAGGAATATGCCAGCTTGCAAGTGAGTGAGCCAAAAATCAGAGATGGGATGGAGAAAGTGCAGCAGCCTGATGATGATCTTTTCCCATGTACTTGCCACAGAAAAAAGGTACAGTACCTACACTGTTAAAGTGCTGGATGCCTTCAGTTCCTATTCAACTAAATCAAAACAGCCATCGGTTACCAGAGCATTAATGCCTGTCAAGCTTAGAAACATTTCTCAGTGTATTTTCAGGACTAGAGAGTTAAAAACTGCGTTTCCAATTAAATGACAAAAGCTTCTATTTCTTGACTACAGGCCAAAGATGAACTCTGACAGAAAGAAATGATACGTTTCAATAATTACCTACATTCAGAATGCCTTCTTGAGGAAAGAAGAGAAATTTGGATTGAAATGCCAATGGATATTATGAAGTTTACTGTATCCTGGTCTACATATAGAAGAAAACCAGGCACCCCTCTACTTCCTTTATATCGTGCTGTGGTTGCAGAGCCTTGTTCAAAAGCATTTTTATAATTTTGTTTTAAATAAAAAACAAGTATGTATCAATCATGTGCTACTGTTCCGAGATACCTTGGAAACACAGATACCTTTTACTCATGCTAAGTCTATTCATAGCGTGTTCTGCAAAAAATGGCAGATAAGAATTGTTAATCTGCTCCCCCACCCCATGTAGCTATCCAAAGTTGTCTTTTTCAGGCTGTAACTTTGATCCGTGAGGAAATCAGTATTCTCAAAGACAATAATGTGGGCCTATAACATATCATTTTAACATGAAGGAAAAACTGTGCTATTTGACACTTCAGGAATATTAGATAAAAGTTTTGAGTTCCGTATGATTTTTCAGAGATGCTTCGTCTGTGAAACTTCATCTCTTTGCCAATATGAAAAGAATTAAGTAGCATTGAGCAATGAATACTGTAACCAAACCAATTTCAACACTATTTCAACAGTCTGGTCTATTTTCAAAATACTTGCTCTCTGCTGATACTAAGTAATTCAACTGTTCTGAGCATATCAACATCATCTGGAAATGATCTATAGGTGGATTTGAACTCTAAATTCATCAAACTCTAGTGTTAGCGCCTGTTTGCAGTCCAAAGTGAGGATTTTTCTCAGAGCATCTGGATCCTTAAGGATATGGACACTATAAAAGACAAGAGATTCCTCTATCTGCATTGCTGGGTTTGAAACACAACAGAGAGCCAGGATACAGCACCAAGGCAGAGTAAAACAACCTCTCCTGGCCAGCCTCGAGAGAAGTGCTCGTGGAATTCTACAAATCAGTAGGTTTTATTTTCAAAAAAGTAATACATATTAAATCAGTAATATACTCAGAAATGAAATGCACCTAAAGATTTGTTTTCAAATAGATTCTTTCCAGTATATTGCTTCAGATATCAGTCAAAAGCATTCATTTGTTCATACACAGCACTAAGCATTGTATGCAGTTATTTGCATAGAAAAATAGAAAACAATGCTGCCATAGTATTAAACATTTAGTAACTTCTCCATTCTTCATTTAAAAAGTTCTTTATCATTTCACATATTTTTTCATTCACTCAAAAATTTTTTATTTGCATTTACACTTTGACCTCTGAAAAATATCTGTTTTAAAAAATATGTCTCTCAGAACTAACAAGCTCTACTTTTCTACATTTAGGAAAAGCTAAATGGAGATACTGCTTAAACACTGCAAATCATTTCTGCTCCAGTTCAATATTCTCTCTTAGCCAAGAAAAGACTTGTGCATTTATTTCTTCCATGACATCGTCTGTTGTTCGTCCCTTCACTGCCATCCCATGGTTTGCTTTATCAATCCAATAGATTTTTTTAGGGGCTTTCATTTTGCTTGCCACACCTTCTAGCAATCGCTATGGAGAAAATGAGTGGAAAAGTTAGAAAATCAGCTGCTACAAACTGTGCAACTCATATATGCCTCTCACTTTGCAACACATAATAGGCAGTTCTTAAAAACAAAGCAGATCTGCATGCAAATTAAAAACATGTTGACAGGAAAGATGTGATGGTATTGTGTTCAGTAATGGAATTTGCTCCAAGGTTAGCCTTCACTCAAACACAGAATAACAGAAAATTAGAACTTAAAAAATTGCAAAGGTCACAACCCTGTGCAGGTTCCTTCCCCAAGAAGCAGGAGGGATGAAGGAATCTATTTTTAATGCCAGAGGAAAGTACTCCTAATAAAATGACAGGACATCTTATGTCAGATTTGTCTGCAGTGGCAGAGTAGCAATATAATTGCCTAGAGACCGGCTTTGACTTTGTTCAGCTTTCTCAGCAAACAGATCTAAGAACCAGCTCAGAAAGTCTTAAATATTAAGATTGAAGAGGACACTCCAAGGACCTGCTGGTTGCTAGCCCGACTTGTTTTGGTGACCGCTTCTCACAAAAGCATTATGAATCCTTAGAAACCATTCAAGCATGGAAAATGCCAATTGCACACACTGCCAAATTTCAAGTTGAACTGTTCAAGGACAACAGATAGCTATTTGCAAGAAAACAAGGCAGAAAACCACTCTTCTCATCTCTGCACACCTGTCCATCCTACAAAAATGTAGCTTTCTATCACAGATGACTGCTTGTAGGTAGAAGTGCTTTGCTAGAAGAATTTGTCATGAAAATGTGATGAATGTGAAATTAGTAGCACAGCAGTGTTTATGTTTTGTAACCTGTAAATTGTTGAAACAGAACAGCAAAGAACTTGCTCCTTCCGTAGGCCACTTTCAATTTGTACAATCTTATCCTATCAAAATAGACAAAACATTTAAATTAGCAGTATTTTAGTGGCCCAAAGATGTGTTTTCTAAAATGGCCGATCAAGCACGATCCAGAAATTTTAAGTAGCAAAGTAAAGCACCCTCAGGCTTCCTCATGTCCAATGAAGTTTCCAACCCAAGGCTACCTTCAAAAGATATTTATTTTGACAAGGCCATTAATCAAAGTCACAGCTGTGTATACCAGTACAGATGTCACTCACACTCATTTCTGGTCCTCCATACTGCCCCTTCATGGCAGGATTTACAAGGGTACTCACTTTTTCACACATCTCATCTGCTGATCCTGAGACAAACAGCACTGGACACCTGATAAATAATAAATCTTCATCCCGGAGCTTGAACTGAAGTTTGGGGCGATGCAATGGGTAAGATAAACATATTAGACCTTGAATGAAGTCATCATCATCATCATTCTGGCTAAGCTGATGTATCACAGAGGCAGCAGCTCGTGAACCCATTGAACGGCCTTTCTCCCATGTTAAAAAAAAGGAAAAAAGTCATCTCATCTACATTCTATTTGAGTAAACAACTCCTAAAACCAATCCAACTGAGTGAATTTCAGTATGCCAGTAGACAAAATGCTAGGGATGCTTTTATTCCTCTGCTCCATGAAAAATATTAATTTTAATTTCAACATCTTCTGCTAAAATATTTGCCTAGTTACATTTCTATTTCACATCCCTGTTTAAAAAAGAAGGGGAAAAGAAGAAAAGAAATGGAGAGGGATCTTTTGCAATACTGGAAGGAACAACAGTCCATCCTGGAGGCAGGGGGAAGAGAGGGACAGGTCCTATGCTCCAGAATCTTGAGATTTGAGATAGTAATGCTATTATCTTGTATAATTTTTTCATGCAACCTTAATCTGCTCAAATTAAAACCATAGTTTTATGTGCCTTATTCCCAAAACAAATCCAGCAAGTACTTATGCACACCTCAAACTTCAGACTAAAAGTAGAAGGGGGGAAAAAAAAAACAAAGTGTGAACTTGTACTATGTGGTCAGTCAGTATCAGCAAGGGGATAACAAAATACTGCCTCAAAGGGGAGGCATGTGAGCTGACAATGCTCTGTAATTGAGTGTTAGAAGTGGCTGACTCCAGTAGGATTAACTTGCATCAGCACAGATTTGGTTTCACTTAGTCAGAGAACATTCAGAGTTTCCCGTGTCAAGTTATTCCTAATTACACCCACCTACTTCCCTTTTCACATAATATAACTGATTTTTTTTTTATCTGCCACTAGGTTTTATCTACAAAAGCCTGTTTTGGGAACATGGTTTTTCATTTACCAGTGGCAGTTAAAAAGTATATGTGGATTATCAGAGAACTGATGCCCTGTCACTTACAAGTGATAAGGAACTTTTCTCCCAAGATACCTGGAAAACATGTTTTATTGCTATTTCTTCCCCCTTCTGGAGGGAGATCTGTGGCTTCATGAGGAGGGTGAATAGGTCTAGACAGCCACGCTCCAAGAAAACCGGTGAAAGCTGCAGGCTGGATGTT
Organism: Dromococcyx pavoninus; assembly: GCA_033558185.1. Lineage (NCBI taxonomy): Eukaryota > Metazoa > Chordata > Aves > Cuculiformes > Neomorphidae > Dromococcyx > Dromococcyx pavoninus. The sequence continues at coordinate 3,022,915 of JAUMJL010000208.1, forward strand.
CCCATTAGTGACCTGAGAAGTAGTGTTGCTCGAGCCAGCTGCGAGAGCTGAGCTGCACCCCTGTCCCACACAACCACCAGCTGCAGAGCTGGTAGCATTCAGCTCCAGGTTAAGGCAACCGAATGCAGATCTCTAAGTGGGAGTTTATTCAGCCTGTTCCCACATTAGACAGCAAGATTTTAGTGCCCACCTGAAACTGAAACCTGTCATTCATTTCTTACCGAAGTGGGATATTATCCCATTTTTGAAATATGACAGATTGCATCATGAGAGGCAGTATAAGAGAGAAAATTATAGATAATAAAAACAATACCTGCAAGGAAGACACCCAAAAGATTATAATCATCAGAGAACTTTAAGTATTCCTAAAGAAATAAGATAAAAAGAAACATTACAAGTTGGAATTGAGGCAGCTGAGAGGCAGGTATTTTTTTGTTTGTGGCTACTCAACACAAAAGAGGAAACAGCACTGCAGATTAAACAAATAACAGATACATACAAGTTGCTATCTTGTTTCGTCACACAAACGATTTCATAATATTTTGCAGTAACAACATAAAAAACATAAGCAATTTCACATCAGTTCTCAGCAAGTGTAAAATTTCATACACCCTATCAAGTTACCAAAACATAAATGGTTACTGTGTATCCATGTAGTTTTAGTAACAGACACATGTACACACTTTGTTCATCAAAAGGTAAAAGAGATTCCCAAAAATGCCCTTCACTGACGCTGAAGCCACATATTTCCAACCAAAAGTCTGACACAATCAGTTGCGTCTGACACGTAACATTCAGAAACAATTTTTTCAGTTTTTAGGAGACAACTAATCAGATGTTTTCTTAGCAGAGGCCTTTAAACTACCTTCACATAGCAGCATATTAATATAAACTCGCCAGCAACGTTACACTTCTTAAAAAAGAATGGAGAACAAATCCCCATTAAAGCTAGCAAGGTCTAATCTCAAATTAATGTAGATATAATCACTACATCATACAAATGAAATCCTTAAGAACTGGGCTTATTTCCCCTATAAAACTGTCCAATGCTGAATGCAAAGTGCTCAAGCTACCTTCCCATGCCCTAGTAAAAGTAGCTTATAAGATAAAATTTCCACTTTCCTACGCATTCCAGAGCAGAAAGATACTCTAAGCTGATATTATTATAACAAAATGTTGCTAATTTTAACAAAATCGAGGTATGCAAGAACACCTTAAATAACATAGGAGAAACAGAAATAGATAAACACACATAGAGTGGTTTAAACTGATTTGGAAATCAAAGACTACTTAGGTCCTAGGGCTCCCATATGCTAGTCCCAATTTCTTTTGCTTCAACTCCTCCTGTGACCCAGAGTCTCCTACTCTTTCCCCAAAGTCTTGTTCTCAGCTGCCAATTCTCACAGACCCAGCACAATTCCCAGACCAGCTTCTTTCCTCTCAAGAGAGTCCCCAAAGCTGTATGCCATAATCCTCCTACCCTCACCAAGACTTTCCAGAACCTGTTGTTTTCACCCTAAATACTTCATTTTTTCTAGCTGTTTTTCCACAAAATATTCTTGCTTTCTTCACATCCTTTTCTCAAGTTTTTCTCTTTCTTCCTGAACTCAAACCCATATATTTGCTGCAGCTGTTCTAGCTACTGCCTGTATCAAAATTGTTCCTGCTGTTTCTGCTCATGGGCACTGCTCCATAGCTAACCATCAGTATTAATTTTCCCATTGCTGCTTGATGAATAGCTGGTGCTAATTTAAGAATGCAAGAAGCAGACAGGATTTGGGTTTTGTTATAATTCTGTGCATCCGTGGATCTAAGCTTTGGCATGATTTGGTCACTTCTTACCAAAACTGCTTTGAAGGCCTTAGCCCTGTAAGCAATGTTAAGGCCTTTACAAGTAAACCGCAGGCACAGAACTCCATGGGATGCAAGATAGGCTGCCAAAGACACTAAATGAGGGAAATTCATATCTCCTCCAGCTCCATGGGTAAGTATCACTCCATAAGTTGATCTCTTCTCAGGGACAGAAAAGATAGCATCGAGATATTTGTTTCCAAAAGGTATTTTCACTTTAACCTAGAAATGAAACAAACCCAACATAATTAATAACAAAAAATAACAAAAAAGCAAGCATATTCCCAGCCTAGGCATTATGATGAAGAAAAGTTTGGCACAGTATCACAAGGTTGGAAAAGACCTTTGAGATCATCTAGTCCAACCTATGACCCAACACCAACACCTACTCATCGTCTAAACCATGGCACTAAACGCCTCATCCAATCTGTTTTTAAACACCTCCAGGGACGATGACTCCACCCCCTCCCTGGGCAGCACATTCCAATGGCAAATCAATCTTTCAGTGAAAATTTTTTTCCTAATATCAAGCCTAAACCTCCCCTGACGAAGCTTGAGTCCATGTCCTCTTGTTCTGTCACTGATCACCTGAGAGAAGAGACCAACCCCTGCCTGCCTACAACCTCCTTTTAGGTAGTTATAGAGACTAATAAGGTCTCCCCTGAGCCTCCTCTTCTCTAGGTTAAACAACCCCAGCTCTCTCAGTCGCTTTTCATAGGGCTTGTGCTTCAGCCCCTTCACCATCTTCGTTGATCTCCTCTGGACACACTCCAGCATCTCAACATCTCTCTTAAATTGAGGGGCCCGGAACTGGACACAGTACTCAAGGTGTGGCCTGACCAGTGCTGAGTATAAGGGGCAATTAAGAAAGATATCAAAATTGCAAGTCCACTTTAATTTCTTCTGTTTAAGAGTACTAAAGGAGTAACTCTACCCCTGGCTCAAAGATTTTCCATGCAATAATGGACAAATCTCTCTACCAGTCCACACCTTATTTTCTCCATTAGAAAATGAAGCATCCCTAGCTTCAAAGGATGTTTGAAGGCATAAACTGAAATGCTTCTTACTTCTCCATGTATCTATATCTGGCTATTCCAGAGCTAACTGCCATATTTGACTTGAATATTAAGTCTTCCACCATAAGAAAAAATAAGTTTGCTATAAGACATAAAAATAAATAGGAAATATGAGTTCTTCTATAATTGGTATTTTCCATAGTGAAAAAAGTATTTCTCTCTCCCATTTCTCACAGACATTAGTAAATAAAAGAATTAATGAAGCCCCTAAAAACTTGTTACAACCAAACTTGTTTAATGAATTAATGAAGCCCCTAAAAACTTGTTACAGTAGTGTATAGGATTAAGAGAACTCCTTTCTGGCAGCAACGATTTAATGCAGTAGCTGTAGGATCCATGTAAAAGCTTCATTACAGAGGGAAAAGACCAAAAACAGTATTACAAAAAATGGATTTGAATACACTGGTTTTAAGTATTACGCACAACTATAAGAAAAAAGCCACAGGAATTACTTTTTTCATTAAGTGTGCAATAATAACTGTTGGCAGATGTCACACGATACATATTTCATGTATTTGTACAATTGATCTTCTAGAATAAGCAAGGCATTTTACTCTCTAGCAGCCCAAACCACAGAAATTTAAGACATGAAGACAGAGACCAGCAAACATTTCCAGATTACACATTAGTAACCATCATTCAGTGGAGCAGCAGGCTGAATACAAAGACCAAACCTTCCCTAAGGACAGGAGAAAAGAGAGCACACGTTCAGCAAAGCCAGCTCCAGGCTGGCCAAGGGCCACCCATCTGGAGCAGCAGAATGAGACACAAGCCCAGCAGATGTTCTGCTGAATGGAAGGGGACTGGATAGCACTCGAGCCCCAGTATCATAGAATGTCCTGAGTTGGAAGGGAACCACAAGGATCATCAAGTCCAGCTCCTGACCCTGCATGGGACAACCCCAAAATTCACACCGTGTGTCCGAAGGCATTGTCCAAATTCTTCTTGAATATTGTCAGGCTTCGCACCATTGCTACTACGGCTTCTGAAAGCAAAAAGGAAAATGCTCCGGGGCCAAGATGGAACGTGATTTCATGCCACTGCTGCCCCCCAAAGGCTCTCCTCAGCAGTAGTCCTGCAGAGGCACTGTGCAGGGAAGGCAGAGGTTGCCAGTGGCCTTATTAAGCTGCCACCTTCGCAGTCTCTGCCCAGCTGAAATGGGTGGACACCAGAGCGAGGATGGCAGTCAGAGGCATGGAAGGGCCAGTAACCATGTGTGTGGGCAGAAGCCAGAGCTGCTGCTTTTGGGTCCAGTCCTGTTCAATATCTTTATTGATGATCTGGATGAGGGGATTGATTGTACCCTCATTAAGTTTGTGGATGACACCAAGCTGGAAGTCTTGATCTACTTGAGCGTAGGGGGCTTTAGAGAGAAGTGAACAGGCTGGATCGATGGACTGAGACCAACCATATGAGGTTCAACAAGGCCAAGTGCTGAGTCCTGCACTTGGGACATAACAACCTCATGAAGCATTACGGGCTTGAGGAAGAATGGCTGGAGAGCTGCCTGGCTGGGAAGGACCTGGGGGTGTTGGTTGACAGCCACCTGAATATGAGCCAGTAGCGTGTCCAAGTGGCTAAGAAAGCCAATCGCATCTTGGCCTCTATCAGAAACAGTGTGGCCAGTAGGACCAGGGAAGTTGTTGTGTCCCTATACTCAGAATTGGTGAGGCCACACCTCAAATACTGTGTTCATTTTTGGGCCCCTCAGTACACAGGATGCTGGGGAAGGGCAACAAGGCTGGTGAAGGGACTGGTGGACAAGTCTTATGAGGAGCTCCTGCGGGAGCTGGGGTTGTTTAGTGATTCTATGATTCCCATTTACTGCGCTACTGCTTGGTGAAAGCAGCAAGGCCAGATGGGGCGCAGCTGGACCTGTTTACCCCCACCCTGGGGAGGCAGAAGCGGCTGCACAACCCCCAGCCTAGCCCCTACCCCAGCTCCAGGGCTTCCTCAGAGGGGATCGGCAGTTCCCACAGGCTGCAGAACCTCGCATATACAGCCCCAAAACAGGCACACGGACGCTATGGGCTGTTGCTCCGCCGTAAGCATCACGCTGAGGGTGGTGAGACCCTGGCACAGGTTGCCCAGGGAAGCTGTGGATTCCCCGTCCCTAGAAGTGTTCAAGACCAGGTTGGATGGGGCCCTGATCAGCCTGGTCTGGTGGGAGGTGTCCCTGCCCATGGCAGGGGGTTGGAACTGGATTGGCTTTAAGGTCCCTTCCAACCCAAACCATTCCATGATTTTATGACTTAAGTGCTGCGGCTTCCGGAGCCGCCTCGAGTACCGGTGACCCCGCGGGGCGACCCTCGGGCTCGGGGTATCAAGAACCCTCCCCTCGCCACGCTGCGACAAAGCGGAGCCACCCGTAACCGCCTGACCCCGCCACGGGTCCACCCGTAACCGCCTGACCCAGGCCACCGGTGCCCTCAGCACAGGGACAGCGGGTCCCAGACCCTCCCCAGTACCTCCGCCTTCCCGCTCATCCCGGGCCCCGTGACGTCACGTGATTGACAGCCTTCCCGCTCCACCGCCGGCTCGCAGTTTGAGAGCACCTCCCCGAGGGGGGCGGTAACGCGGAGTGTGATTGGCAAACAGTCAGACGAGTCCCCGCCCACAAGGGCGGGGCTAAACCAACCGGCAGGGGCGGGGGCTGGGGGGGAGGGATAGTGGATGGGGGCAGCCATGGAGCGGGGCGAGAGGGGAGCAGTGGTTGCCAGCTGGTGTGGGCCTGGGGTGGATACCGAGAACGCTGACCAACCAACCCTTTAAGACTCGTTTCGGAGTTTTAGAAAGCCAAGCGTCCTTTATTTCAGCGCTGGGTGCGTGAGGGAATGATTTGCATCGATCACACGAAACGAGACATGAGCTGGGGACAGAATGTATATTCCACTTACATGCATTTGTGTAAATTTCTCAGAAATCTTACGAATATTTTATTACTTTACAAGGTCTAATTTTAATGTTATTATGAACTTCACAACAGCCAATTCTCTGCTAAATGGAGCTTTGGAGCCAGCTCTCTATCTGACCTTGCATTTTAGATAGGGAAAGACTGCAAACAGAGGTGATTATAAAAGAAGACACATCTGTTTGGCGTGTATCATACGTAACACAAGATGTTACCATTTCTCTCTGAACGGTGTCTGGAAAAACACTGAAAAACCTTTCTATAAAGAAAACATGCTCTCAGAGGGACATTCTATCTAATTTTCAAATATACCGTTATTGAAATGAAACTTAACTGAAGTTAGTTAGAAAACTAATTCTATAGAAAACTAAGTCTACTTTAGCTTATAAAAGTGAAGTTCTGTTGACTAACAGGTGCATGGCAGCAGAAAATCGCAATAGAAATTGCCCATCGCCGTCTAACTTTCAAAAAATACAGTTACTTAGATGAAAATCAACTGTACTTTAGCTTAAATCAAAATATTCCACCTTGTGTAATAGGAACTACTTCTTACATTAAGGTAAGGACAGAAGTGGAGGTTGACCATGCACTGGGGTGCAAAGGGAGGGTTGGCATCCAGCAGGCACAAGGCTGGTGTTGGGATAATGGCAGAGGTCAGGTGCAGCCACAGAGTGGAATGCAAGGGGAGGAATGGCAGCCAGCCTAAGTGGGGCAGGGGATGCCAATACCGGCACTGGCAGCGTTGGTTGCAGGTGCAAGCTGCACGGGAGGGTGTTTTGAATGGGGATGAAGTTGAGGTATGTGGGGAGGAAGGTGCTTGGCAGGTAGGCACCCATAAACTGGGCCTTGAGAGAGGCCAGGGTGCTTGGGGTTTCTCTGGTGAGCGCCTGGTAGCTGTGGGGTATCAGCAGTGCCTAGTGCCTATGTTGCCTACTTCTCCCCACCAACATGATTAAGTGCCCATTTTGTGGGCATCAGGCACTAGTATCTCAGAATCATTAAGGTTGGAAAAGACCACTAACATCATCCAGTCCAACCATCAGAACAACCACCATGCCTACTGGGCCATATCCGGAAGTACCATGTCTACATGCTTTTTGAACACTACCAGGGAAGGAGGCTCCACCACTTCCCTGGGCAGCTTTTTCCAATGCTTCACCACTCTTTTGGTAAAGAAATTTTTCCTAATATCCAGCCTAAACCTCCCCTGGCGCAGCTTGAGGTAATTTCTTCTTGTCCTGTTGCTTGTTACTTAGGAGAAGAGACCAGCATCCACCTCACTACAACCTCCTTCGAGGTAATTGTAGAGAGTGATAAGGTCTCCCCTCAGCCTCCTCTTCTCCAGGCTAATCAATCCCAGTTCCCTCAGCTGCTCCTCATAAATAGCTGTATTATAAAAACTATCGATATCATCAAGAAGCAAAATGTTGCTATAGTCGTAATAATGAGACAGAATTTAAAAAGTACTGGTTAGTTAATTGATGAATTAATTAGGTGTGAGTTACATTGTTTGGAGAGCTCACACTGCTCCCCATAAAATAGTTTTTATTCAGCTATACATGGAAAACACAGACTGCTAGCGATAATTCTGAAGAAATAATGACAGTTACTAAGGAATTGCTTGGAAAGTCAGGTTCTTACTGACTTCAAGGAGTACTTATACAATCCTTATTGCGACTTAAAGTGTCTGGAATGACATCAAGCAATTTTTCCTGGCAACTCTTGGCACACTGGATCTACATGGCATTCACAAACAGGAGAGGCAGACTGCGTGGGCAGCATTCTAGGTACCAACGTACAGCTGTTCCCTGTGCTGTGCTTTACTGTACAATAAAAAACCTAGTGTGTTCAATAGTGTGTTAAAAATAGCCTTAAATTGATGGAAGATACCTCCAATATTCTACAATGTTTGTGGTATTTATATATTGGGTATTTCACACATACATCAAAAAGTCCCCTATGGCAAGGCATTTAGTCATTGAAGATGCCAACACCAATTGGAACTTCGTTTTCCATGTGTTCACCTGCTGGAAAATAAACATGCCATGGCTTATACGCTGAGTCTCTTGCTGTCACTCTGCTGGCTGGATATTGTCAAACACTGGGATCCAAATATTGCAGCCCTCTGAGAAATTACCTGGCAGGGCAGCTCAGATGTAACCTCTGTCTCTGTGCCCACCCCTACTGTTTGAGGACTGCCAGCCTCACAGGCAAGTTCCAAGCCCAGGCACTGTTATAATAAAATGTGTTAAGGGCAGAAGTGGAGAAGCTCAGTTGTAATCAAACTGAAAAAAGACAGGGAACTTTTTTTTGTCTAAATTTCTACCTTGCCTAAAAATATGTCAAGCTAAAATGAAATGTGAAAGCATAAAGCTGAGTGAAAGGCACCAGCACAGCCTGTGAGAGCTTATGCCTTTCACTGGGAGCTGAACTGCAGACAGCATTAAGGCAGCGGCTCCTTGAGCCATTGCCGTCATCTGGGGAGTCCAGCAGACTAGGAGAAAAAAAAAAGCTTCAGAGTAACGCCAGATTAGCTGATCTTGGATAGAGATCACATTATTCTGATTAATACTTAACACCAATTAAGACTTTATAAATGAGATCTTTAGCAAAAGAGGATTGAGAATATTTGTTATTCTGAAGGATTTACAACCTCAACCTCAATTCAGAGCAAAGGAATACAAGAAAGAAAAAAGAGAGTTAAGGAAAACTTCAAATTAATTTTTTAGGTTTTTTTCTTCTTCATTGCTCTCTTTCCTTTATTTAATGAATGCTTATATGCTCAGCTATAGTTTACGTTTTTGATGTTGTTTTGCTTCTTTCTTGGTCTGATTTTTGCATACTCTTTTTTTTTTTCACTTTTCTGGCTGATCTTCAAGTGTGCTGAGCACCTTTTCTGAAATCCAGAAATATTCACCACCAAGAGTCGTTGAAAATTATAATGCTTTTCTTTACATGCTTAAATATGCATTAAAAGCCTAAGTTCAAACTCACACCTTTGAAAATTCTGATTATAAATATTTTCTGAACTTCTGAAATAATGTTTTTGATTAAACATCTAAGAAAACATATTTTCTTAGATGCATGGCATCATTTTATAACTTCAACCTTGAATCACTCCTGGAAATAGAAGTTTATTCCAAAACCAATAGATTATGCATAATATTCTAAATTTATCATCAAATATGAAAATGATGAAAGGTATGTGATTTGACATGTCTCAATAAAGAATGTATCTTGGGTGTTATTATAACCTGTACACTACTCTAAGCACCTCTGACAGATGTAATATGCCAAAGACAGCTGGGTTTGAAGAAACAGTGGCTGTTTATCAGAGAATGACATTATCCCCATTCTAAACTTGGGACCTGTTACCTTTTGATAGCATATCAGACAATCCCTGTTATTTTCCTTGGATTATAAATACAGCTTTTCATACCAGAGACTTTGAGTTATTCACAATAGGAACAACAGAGATGACCTTGTCTTCTACTCTTGTGTCAGACTCGGTTTGTTTCAAATGATGTATGAAACCTATTATTAAAGTATAAAGCAGTATAGATTTTGTTATGTTTCAGTGCAAAATAACTAATGGCTGAAGGGCATTTGGGCATCAGAAACAGACCTTTTTTTTTCTTTTCTCAAACTTCTTATAAAAGACCATCAAAATTATTTTTTTGTTGTTTTAGACTGGAGACACATATTTGCTTGAAAAGTTCAACTCTCACTTTAAATTAAAAACTTGACTTTTTGCCAAGACCCTTCCTTATTTCTTCTCCTGTGGAAGAGTAGACAGAGTAACACGTGCACATGCTGTGTGTGCAGGTATCAAAAGCACTTCAACTGATTTTCTGAAGGTGATCAGCAAGTTGTGTTTTGGTTAGCCAAAATAGTTTCCTGAATTAAAAAGTAGTGATATCCATAACACTGACTAATTTTAACTGTTGTATCATGCTTCTTGACGGTCTGAAAAGATTCTGAGGTCTTCTGTAAGAGAGGAAGTGACAGGCAGGCGACAAGAAGAACCACTATAAAATGCAGAATAATAGAAGATTTTAGTGTGTTGTGTTTAAATCTCCATGTCTTTGCGATGAGCTGGAGAACTTGGCTGTTTGCATTGGACATCTTTCTCTGGTAAGGGTGAAGGAGCAAGCCAGATGCTTGAGTTCTGCAGATCTGGACGTCAGCCATCAGCCAGGTCAGACACTGTCTTGGGTGTAACTTCCCTTGGGACCTTAGTGTAGTCAGAAGATGAATTACCAAAACCAAACTGAAACTTTTTCTATGAATGGTAATTCTGTATTCAAGCTGAAAAAAAAAAATGTATTTATTAGGTAATTTGTTCGTTTGCCATTGATACCAATATAATTGTTTTATTCTATTTTTCCCTCTATTTTTTTCTCGTTGTGTTCATGTGTCTTTAATTAGCTCGTGCATACTTCATATATCAGTAACACACTCACTGTACTGTTTATTTGTTAGATACTGATTTTTATGACATGTACAGAGAACTGGTGTCTTGCAGCATTGTATTGTTCACAAACTCTGGGAGCACGGATAATGTCAGGTAGCAAACATGGAGTGTATAAAAAATTTCCTTTTCAAACTGCATTAGACACTTTGGGAACATTTCTGACTTCGTAATTGTGGTGCTAAATGGAAGGTCTTTACTTTTTAATTAAGGAAGATGTCATCATATTGCATGCTTCCGGATGTCAGTGTTTGGATACTATATTGGATTCTATACATTTCTCAGGGTCTCTGTTAAGGATTTTGTATTCCCTCATTGTTCTTGATAAATGCAACCTCTTTGTTTTCCAGGGGCAGCTGTTACAATTTCTTCATGTACTGGGACTGCTGGCAGGAGATGGCTCTGGCTATTCTCTCCCCTTGGCTAATGGTGAACTGACCTGACCAGAAACCAGTGGAACAAACCTTTCTGCTCCCACTGTTGCAAGGGAAGAATTAATAATTTTGGCATGTTTGTACAATCTTTGAATGCTGAACTCAATTCCATGTATGTTTTTGCTCTGAACTTTCACTCTATTTCCATCTGTTGCTTCTTCAGAAGATTAGTGTAGTTAGGGATGTAAAGAATATTAATGTTGCTGTTAGGATTACCTTTATTGTGAACATTGTGTTATGATATGAGACTCTTTAATGTTGAATTCTCAGTTAAAAAAACTGATGCCCTCTGCAGTCATGTTATCGGGTCATCCAAGTCAGTTACTTCTCTGGAGATGATTGCTGTTTATAATTATAAACACCACGTTACAGCCCCTAAATATGGGAACTCGGTGCATTTTGCATCTTGTTGCAAGCTCCTGGACCATTTTCACTTCCATTAATAATTGATTAATTCTAAGATGCAGAAAATTACATTGCACTTCTCTTCGCCTTTAACTCACGCAGATTCACACAAATTAGAAAAGGAAGCCCTTTGTTTAGCCGTAAGTTGTCAGAGCGTGGGCAACTGCAGAGCAACTCTGAGGCTTTGCAGATCTCTGTCGTACCTTCCTCAGTTATCATTCCTCCAGGTCCTTTCTTTCATTTATGCAGATGTTTGCTTTCTAACCCCACTCTCCAAAATATTCCATCAATGCCTCTCAGCTTCACATTACCTCTACATTTATAGAAGTACAATATCTCCTTTGTAATCCAAAATATTTCTAAACATAGTGAGGACCAGAAAGAAGGGCATGGAACTCAGTTTATTTGCAGGTGCAGTCTGGGGTATTTTTGCCTTTCCAGCCCAGTTAGAGTGATTCAACAGGTTGTTTTGCCTACTCACAAGATGCAGAGCCCCCTCCCTTCTATAACCACACCTTCCAGACACTGGGGAAGCAAGATGTTAAACTGTCCAAAGCATCAAGCATATACAGTTTTGCATTAAAAGGAGTGTTTAAGACATACAGACACATCATTTAAGACAAATAAAGAAATTGATCCTTACGCATGGCTATTGCCAGCTATTTTAAATCTTCTTGGTGCCATGAAAGTCTGCACTCAGTGCCCAGCAAACTGGTGAATTCATCTCAGTGCTTATGCTCCATGCATCAGTGCTTTCAGGAGTTACCAAGTTGCTCCACTTGGTGATCCGAGTAGGTGGGCATCCCTGAAGTCTTACCTTTAATGCCATATCTAAAACAATTCTGAGTGTATCTGGAGAGATGACATTTGTCTTTGAGTCAAGTATCTTTGGCGCAAATCTATTTACAAGACCTGCTCTTCTGAGCGCAGGAAAAATCAATTATAGAGAGGCAATGTCTTGCCTTACAGCCCTGCTGTGTTCCCAGGCATATCACTAGCTGAAAAGCCTTTCCCTTACCCTTTTCCTGGGTTCTTTTATCTATTATCAACTGAGCAGAAACTCCTCACTTTCTGTTTCTGTATACTTTATTTTTGCTGTCTTAGCTGTCTTACATTTGCCCTCCTTTCTTTTCCACATTCTCTCTCACAAGGAAAAGCCAGAAAAAATGTTGTTCAGGAGCTTGCAATCCTGATCAGCTGCACTGTCACCTCAGTTCTTGCAAGTGTGCTTCACATCTTTTATAGCTACCTGAAATCTACCCTACCCATCTGTGTTCTGTAGGTTTGGTTGCAAAATTTATTAAAGATATGCATAGAACATGGAATATTATATGGCAACCAAACCAAGAAAGCTTTTTGAATAAGCCTGAAAGACCTGGTCTGACTATGCTGGGGGGTTCCTCATGCTGGGGTCAATCAGCTGGAACTCAGCTGAAATTAATGGATCAAAGCTGTTATAAAATTGTACAGGAATGGCTCTAAAAGTCATTGCAAAGACTTTGATAGGCTGAAAGGAGTGATTTGGGAATGATGCAGGTAGTAACACTGACATTGAATATGTGGCTCATTTAAAACACAAATTTTGAATAGAGCCTGATCTGATGCACTGTTAAATGTGTCCTGATCTATTTCTTCTCTGAACTTCTTGGTGTGGGAGGTAAAACATGTCAGGTACCCTGATCTCCACTTGTAGTTGCCTGTCACAAAATCTGCCTTCCTTTTACAAGGACTCATTTAGTGCCAGCCAAGTGGAAAGTATGCCATGAGATGCTGCAGAAGCAACAAATTCCTGGAGTTTGCAAGACAGATTTTAGCCCCAGACATGTTTGGCATTTATTTTCCTCAGCACTTGTCACTCAATACTTTATCTGACACCAATAAGTTTAGAAGAAAGATGAAGCACGGGACTTCATTCATGGTGAGTATTTCAAAGATCCTGTACCATCACATGACTTTTATTTGTGTGGGACTGGTCATCCTAGTTTTAACTTTTGAACTTTGGGATGTGCAGCTTTGCCTTAATCACCTGGTCACTTCAGCAAGGAAAGCCCAATCATTTACTTTGAGCTTGGATCTAAGATCACAGGTCTCTCACATGTCTGTTTCGCAATTAATTCCATTAGCTGAAAAACAGCCACCAAGAAAAAAAAAAAAAAAGAGTTAATTGCACTTTAGCCTTCTGGGAAGACACTAAGGATAGTAACATTACACTCACAAGCTGCAGGACTCATTTCCATAGGGAATTCACAGGTCTTTGCCAGTGGCAGCAAATCAGAATGAGGATGTCTGAGCAGTGACATCAGGCACACTGTCCCTGGAGTCAAGAGGCAAACTGGTGATAAAGTCAGAAGGAGACAGGCTTGTGCCGGAGCGCACAGCGAGGTTTTGGCCTTGTGCTTTGTAGTGTGATGGACAGGGCAAACCTAATTAAAGGGTGGTGAAAAGAGGATCTGGGCAAATATCATCTGCAGGATGGAATTTATGGTGCTATTTGTTTTGTGGTTTAATTGGAGGATGGAAAGCAGCAAATTTTTGTGCTCTAAAGGGAATATTTGCTCTTTGTGGGTTTCTTTTTTGGTTTTGTAGATTGGCTTTTTTTTTTCCATTTTTCCAAAGGGAATGAATACAGACTTTTTAGGAAGTGAGTTTAGAATTTTGACCCTTAAGAAAATTAATCACTTATAGATTAAGGGAGATCTATTAGCCCTCAGTTTGGATCAAGATCAGATTTAGCTCAACGTTGTACTGTGGCCATATCAGTCTTAGGAGGCCAACTATGTTTATAAACTTGTCATTCTCTTGGGTGCTTGTTTTGCTTTGAACTCTTGGCCTTGTCTAAATGCTGGGCTAAGATTATTGGCCCTCACATGGCCTGTACCTTATCTAATACAAAAGTCGTGTATGAATTAGTATCAGCACAGGAGGAGGTCAGTTCAGCTGATTGGTAATATGGGTCATTTGATTTGTCATGTAAGAGTTTGATGCAAAACCATTATTTCCTTCAATTTTGCATCAGTGCATTCATCTATTAAAATTCTTCAAATCTTTCTTTCAATATATGTTGGTGGGATCCCACAGAAGGAAGGAGATACAGCAGAAACTTATCTCGGTAGATGCTTTAACATCACTGCAGTTGTCTCCTGTAAGTGACAGGGCATTGTCCTAGGACCATAGAAATGAGAGAACTGGAAGCCAGCTGTGTCACCTGATCCAGTCCCTGTCAGTGCAATATTCTATGTCATTCTCTGTGATAGCTCTCGACAACTTTTAAGAACACATTAGGGCAGCATTCATTGTGTTTACAGTGACACTGCCCCAAATAAGGAAGGGAAGAAGCTGTGCCGGTACAAACACACCGGGTAATCTGTTTAGTCCATTCAACCCTCTTGTTCCCAGTAAGCTTATACCTATATTAAAGGGTCTCCTTGACATCCAATGTTTGTCCTCTCCCCCTCTGCCTGGGGGAGGTGTGTAACAAAACATATATTTCCTTTTGAAGTGGATTATTTGTATTCTATTTGCAGAGCAAGTAAGTGCACGTTTATGTTAACGTTCATATGACAAAGCATTTATGTACAAAGTCCCCATCCCAGGGCTTGTCTGTAAAATACTGAATTTTCATTTCTCATGATATTTAATACTGAACTGCACTTACAATTTTGTACTGTGTTTATTCAACTACTTTCAAGGATGATTTCCAAAACAGCTGTGAAAGTAAGACTACGTCTTTGGAAGATACCTGTACATTTATTACACCATTTATATGACAGCAGGTCTGTTAACAAACATGCTGGCAACTGATAACTGGTTAGAACATCTCGAGCCTCAATGAACCACAGGGATCACTGGTAACACTTCCTATTCTGTGCGGTGTGGGTAAAGATCGAGGCATGAAATATGTATACGTTGGCAGGCTACATTCACAGTCTTGGAGCTTCCCATTCTTCATTTGCTGTACTAGTGTTGTGCTTATTGCAGACAGTAAAATATAGCAGAAAACCCCTCAGCTTTTCTGCTGCTTATATTTATACCATTTAATCTTTGGTCAGAAACCTCATGGAGTGCATTTTCAAATACCAGGACACGGGAAAACCTACCAAATATGCAGATATGCTTATGACATGTAAACCAGCACTTTTATTTTTCTTTTTTCCTTATACATGAGTTGCTTTCAAGTTCATGAATATTAGCCCTAAAGAATTAAATAAACTTCCTTCTGGAAGGTTGAGCACAAACTCAGTATTTAAGCCTTGTTAAAGTCCTATTTTAAGAGTTTAAATAGTATTAAATGTTGCAGGAGCCTCATGCTATGTCCACGGGGAGCAGGTAGAGTTCATTCACTGTGAAGTAATGCTTGGGTTAATAGTTACAGGTAAGGTGACTGGGAATTCATGCCTGGAAAACCTGTGATCTTGCTGATTTCGGTGCCCTCTCTGGCATTCTGTGAAAAATCTCACATGACAGCATTGAGGGTGGCTGGGATCCCTTGCCGATCAGCTGCTCCCTTCAGAAAATACTTCTCCAGATATTCCCTGAACAGTAGAAATCCCCATCAAAACACCCATCAGAAAGGAAAGAGCAGAGGAGCCGTTGTGCCCTCATTTCAGGTAAGGGTTTGAAGCCTGGACTGAACCCCATGCTGCTGTGGGTATCTAGCCATCAGTGCTTAGGGTAATGAGCTTGAAGGCGCCCTGCAGGGCAGAAACACGTATTGAGTATCTCCCTATGTCCTTTGGGATCAGTCAGTCAGCAATATATAAATAAATAAATAAGTCTTTGTGCAAGGTACATCATGTTTACAAAAGGCATCTGGTGTATGGCTTAGGCAGAATGTGCATGGCTAATGTCATAGAGGTCAGGGCGGCACATCCTTGCACCACGGGGCTTGCGAGTAATCTCAGAAAATGCCTGCATCTGGCCAGGACTGCACCTGTCCGCAGCTTTCAGCTTTCAGATGCTCCAAGATCAATGTCCCCTGGGGATCATGAGTTTTTTTAGATATGCTCCTCAGGCCATGCTTGATATACGTAGCATCAGTAGGTGACCCATGAGGCAGATGTGTCAGCAAGAGGTAGGCAAATCAGAGACTTTGCTCTGCTGATATGACACCATATCTGAGGTTGTATTTGAGACAGGAGTGGTCTGGTAGCACAGAGCTCTTCTTAGGGCCTGCTTCCCTAGCTGCTTGCAATGTCTAGCTCTGAAGAAGCCTCCCACCCTAATATCACCATATCCCAAAGAGTAATTTGAGGCTGCCTAACCTGGCAGAGTGGTAGACTTTAAAGTGATGCCAGGATAAGATCAATAAATTGCTAAGTGCCTGCAGGAAGGGCAAGGAAAGCAGTGCTGGGAATGGTTGTGGAGGAAAGAGCCAAATGGATGAAGTGACCTCTGTTACAACTATGCCCAAGTGTCCCTCCAGATGGTGGAGAGCTACGTGCAAAAACCTGACTGGATCATGCCCCACTTCCTGGCTGGAGTCTCCTTTTCTGAGCAAGTGAGCACCGCTGACTTGTCTTCATCAACCCCAAGTGCCACGTTCAGGAGAGGTGACAGGTGGCAGGAGGCAGCCCCAGTGTGCTTTGAGGCCTCCAGGATGGGCTTTGATGGAAGAGGTGACGGCTGGGTTTGTCCTCGTATTGGCCGCTGAAGAGGAAGGATGCTTTGCCTGCAGCCTCCGGGGGATCAGGCGGTGAGTTCACAGAGGGACTGTGAGCAGGGCTGGACTTCCCTGCTGCTGAAGCAAGTCGTCAAATGCTCATAGAATCCGGAATGGTTGGGACTGGAAGGGACCTCTGGAGACCATCCAGTCCAACCCCCCTGCTAAAGCAGGTTCACCCAGAACAGATTGAAAAGGAATGCATCCAGGCAGGGTTTGAATGTCTCCAGAGAAGATGCCCTTTCTGGGCAGCCTGTTTGAATGTTCTGTCATCCTGACAGTAAAGAAGTTTTTCCTCATATTAAGGTGGAACTTCCTGTGGTCCATTTTGTGACTCTTGCCCCTTGTCCTGTAACTGAGCACCGCTGAAAAGAATCTAGCCCCATCTTCTTGACACCTGCCCTTTAGATATTCATAAGTACATAAATCACCTTCTTTGCATTTTCTTCTGACTGCCAGAAGTCACGAGCATGTGTTTCACCTGTGCTTTGAGACAAGCTGTTAATCAGAGGGTGGACATGTGAGGTTATACTCCCCTTAACTTCGCTCCTTACCCTGCCAATGTCTCCCTGGTCCTCCTCTTTCTCTTTTCTGCATTCGTTCAAGAAGTAGCTTTACAATGATTCTGTAGAAGGTCTTGCTGCATGAAGGGAACTGAATGGGCAAAAACCTGGAGAAAATTATTCCGTCTTTTACCCTTATAGGATTGATTTGATTCCCACTCTGTTTCCTGCATCAGCTCACGGTGGGGTGACAGGAGCAGGAATAAGCAGTGGGAGCAGCCTGGCCCTGCAGGTGACACTTTCCTGTCTCATTGCTGTGACTACAAAGGGAGAATACGCCCTCCATCATCTTTGGATGACACACAAGAGCGCATCTCAAGACAGAGCATCTCCTGGTTCCTCCTGGGTTGAGGGAAGAAAGAAACTGCAGCTCACCCAAGCAGAAACACCCCAAAGCTATGTGAGAGAGTGAAGAGAGCAGCTATGTCTGTGGGTACACATGGCAGATTTTCTTTCGTTGCTGCTTATTATGGAAAGCTGGGAAGTGAACTTTCCCCAGGGTGTCTTTGACCATGAAGGCCTTTTCACTCACCAGTAACCTTATCCTCACAAACACAGGGGAATCCTAAATACTGATGTGCAGAGGGTAATGTCTGGTGCCATTTTTTTCATCAGCCTTTTTAACTGACATGACAGTTTGTCGTGGGCCCCAAAAATGGCAAGCATAAAAATTCCTGCCAATGGACAAGTAGAATGAACAGAATAAAAAAGGAGAAAAGTAAATTGTTTCCAAAATTTAGTGATGCCTCTTATGTCTGTAAACATAACTTTAGTTTTTGATAGTGCTAAACAGTTTAATTCCCCTGTTTTCATACATTAGCAAAATCTTTCTGTGTATAATGTTCCTTGTACTTTGTAAAAAAGTTTTCAATTTAATGGAAACAAATCTCACATATTATTTATTGCGTAGTTGACCAAAACCCCCTCTTTCTCAGGAACAAAAATCTCTCAGGACAACAGATAGGCACCATCAGCTTTTCCCTTGGTTGCAGAGCTCATTTTTTCCTGTAATTGGATGTTAACACCTTTGACACTATGACAAATATCAGAGGCAACGCTCTGGCACCATCCCGTTGGATCCGTAGTTGAGGCAATGTGGGTGATGTAACATGTGCTTCTGACTTCAGGTTTCAGTTTCCCAGAGAAGGACTATGCCAGGGTATTTCCTCTTTCCTCAGAGATGTGGGGAGCAGAATCAGGAGAGCACTGGCCTGATGGTGCCTGATGTATCAGGTGTCCAGCTTCAGCATAGTTCCTGATGCTGCAGGCATCCAGCTGTAGAGTTAAAGATATTCCATATTTCCACCTAAACTTAATTTCTCTTAGGTGTATCTGTAGTCAGGAGCACTGAATGGGATAGAGGGGCTGTTCCAGGAGGGTTGTAAATCTCAGGTACATTGAGATAAGGGAAGAGATGATTCCAAACACTTTCAGGATTCTTCTGTATAGTAAAGTCAAAGGATTATAGGAAAAGTTGCTGAGGGAGACTGGGAAGGTCCAGGATGAAAGAACAATTACTTGTGAAGAGTTGATAGAAATAAACAGTAACAGGCTCTTTTAAAATAAGAAGTAATCTCAAATTTAAAGACTCCTGATGCATCTGCAGCTTATTAAACAGCTGCTTTCCAGGCCATATTTAACTGAAGAAGGGATTACTTACAATTACATCACATCCACTTCAGATCCAGGAGTTTGCTAGTAGGGACAAAGGTGAAATATAAACTCTTAAGCATATCCATAAATTGACCATGCCATGCACTACACAATGCTTAGGGCTACACATGCCCAAGTGATAAGCCAGATCTGTGCCACCATGAACTTTATTGAACTAGAATTTAGGGTGCTGTCTTAGTGAAATAAAATCATTGAATTAGGAGGCCTTGTCTGTATAGTGATCTTTTTTCTAAAAAACAGGATTGTGTTTCCATTCCAGCACAAATATCTCCCATTGTGCTAAGCAGTTTTGAACCAGGGACTTTACAGCACGTGTATATTACAGTCAGTAGCTCAAAGGATTCATCGCCTCCTTATTCTACTTCCCTGTACCTGAAGGAAGAGGTGAAATCCCTGTCCAGATAGAACATTTGCAACTGCAAGGGATGAAAGGACACTTGGCCATGGAAAGCTCACTATGCTGAATACTTTACATGTAAACAGCCATGGTTCCCACTCTGGAAAACTCAACGCTACTTGAGTCAATAAGGGAAAGTAACTGACAGCAGAAAAATGAAAATAAATAACACAATTGCTTAAGTAAAAGTTCAGCAGGCGTGGAAGGGCCTGAGTCTCTGGTCTGCTGAGGCCATGTTACATTTTAGGTGCAATAAGTAGAGCAGTTACGCACTACTTAGGTGTGTTTAAATTACATTTTGACTAGTTCTTGTTTGTGGCTTTCTATCAGGGAATTTCTATCAGGGAAGCACAGTTCCCTTTCCATAGGAAACCAATATTACTGGTGCTTGGATTCTCAGCCCCTTGACAGAGGTGCCTGGGTGAGATGGTGTGACTGCTTCTCTCCACAGTACAGCAGCCTGGCAGAAAAGGCAGCCTGAGTTACCATCCTCATGACCTCTGAATGCTGTAATAGCCATGACAACCAACTAGGCATCTGCTCAGAGATCTAAACATCCATCTCTAAAGCAGGGAGAGGACAAGATTAGAAAAGCTCCTATTTCTGTGAAAGGAGTCTTTGGTCAAGTAAAAATGTGCCAGTGACTTTTCTAGCCAAGAAGTGAGGAGAGTGTCCTGGAAACACAGCAGCATAAGAGGGAGGATGGGGGAAAACTGGATGCAAGAGGTGACACCTCAACATTTCTGTTGCTGTCCCTGTACAATGAAAATGTGCTGGATCTAGGTACTCCTGAATCTGGCTGGAGAAGGGGCAACTGCAGGACTCCTGCAGAGGACAAACCCTGAAAACAGAGGCTACTTTTCTGGACTGCAAGTATCCCATTTAATTGATTTAAATGAGTCAGCTGCAGGACTCTTGGCAGGGTGGGAAACTCTGTGCCAGCACAGGGCAGTGCATGGAAATGAGGAGATCATTCTTCTTCACTACAAAATTTCTGCTTCCAGCTGCTAGGTGGGTGCACCAAGGATGTCTACTTCTTGATGTGGAGGTAGGTGAGCAGGCTTGCTGGTGGCCCCTCTCCTGGAGAACCAGCTCAGGTGCTGTTGCCTCTAGCCCTGTGGAGGCTTGACTAGGTCAGATCTAGGATAGAGTGATTGATGTGATGCTTAGACCCAGGAGGGTCCTGGGGTTCACTGAAAACTCAGCCTGAGCTATTTAGGCCTTGAAGATAGCAAATCAGACATATCCTGTCTGGCTGTGGGTGATGTGGTGAAAGACCAGGACCAGGAAAGCTCACCTTCCCCACTTCTTCACTTGTGCAGTTCCTCACCTAGTACATGCCACTGAGTTTATGTTAGCTGGCTCAAACCCTGTCCAGGTATCCCCCTGCCCAGCCTTGCCTTGCGTGCTGAGAGGTGACAGAGGAAGAATCTCATGAATACAGTTTTGTGATTTATTTTGGCTTTGCCAAAAGGTCTGTTGGCTTTTATTTGGCTCCTATCATTGTTCCTCTGGATTAATAACCAGAGCAGGCTCTCCCTGCGTGTGCTAGGCACCATCTGGGTTAACCCTACATTCTCAGCCAAGATCAGCTCTGGCTACAAGGGTGGTGTCCCCCAGGGGTCGGTGCTGGGCCCAGTCCTGTTTAACATCTTTGTTGATGATCTGGATGAGGGGATTGAGTCCATCATTAGCAAGTTCGCATATGATACCAAGCTGGGAGGAAGTGTTGATCTGATGGAGGGTAGGAGGGCCCTACAGAGGGACTTTGACAGACTGGAGAGTTGGGCTGATTCCAATGGGATGAAGTTTAACAAGTTCAAGTGCCGGGTTCTACACTTTGGACGCAACAACCCCATGCGGAGCTACAGGCTGGGATCAGAGTGGCTGGAGAGTAGTCAAGTGGAAAGGAACTTGGGAGTGATGGTGGACAAGAAACTCAACATGAGCCAGCAGTGTGCCCAAGTGGCCAAGAAGGCCAAAGGTATCCTGGCCTGCATCAGGAATGGTGTGGTCAGCAGGACTAGAGAAGTTATCATCCCCTTATACTCAGCACTGGTCAGACCACACCTTGAATACTGTGTCCAGTTCTGGGCCCCTCAGTTTAAGGGAGATGTTGAGATGCTGGAGTGTGTCCAGAGGAGGGCAATGAAGATGGTGAAGGGGCTGGAGCACAAGCCCTACGAGGAGCGACTGAGGGAGCTGGGGTTGTTTAGCCTGGAGAAGAGGAGGCTCAGGGGAGACCTTATTGGTCTCTATATCTACCTAAAAGAAGGTTGTAGGCAGGCAGGGGTTGGTCTCTTCTCTCAGACAATCAGTGACAGAACAAGAGGACATGGTCTCAAGCTTCATCAGGGGAGGTTTAGGCTTGATATTAGGAAAAAAAATTTCACTGAAAGGGTGATTGGCCATTGGAATGTGCTGCCCAGGGAGGTGGTGGAGTCATTGTCTCTGGAGGTGTTTAAAACCAGATTGGATGAGGCACTGAGTGCCATGGTTTAAACGATGAGTAGGTGTTGGTGTTGGGTCATAGGTTGGACTCGATGATCTTAGAGGTCTTTTCCAACCTTGTGATACTGTGATACTGTGAAGGGCAGAGCCTGCAGGGTCATAGACTTGTCCTTTGTATCACCAATGGGAACGTGAAGTGAGGCAGTTCCTGGCCTTTCAGCAGTGCTGCAGAGCCCAAATTATGTCAAAGGGATCTGTCTGGAGACAGGAAACATAAGTAATTTAAATGTTTCAGATAAATTGGTAAGAACTGGTACTCACAATGGAAAAAATTAATACCTCATTTGTATTCAGACTTCAGAGCAATGGAACAAGCACAGAAGCTCTCATTAAACAATCAGCAGCCCAATGTTGTAACTGGTATATTATATAAAACATTATACATACATTATATATCATTATTTTCCTCTTATATTTAAAAGTTTGTTTCTGAGTTTTCCTTCTCTTGATGAGGCAGGCTGTTGTTATCATGCTATCTTTATGATTTCTAACTTGGCTTCTAAAGTGAAATAAAAAACCAGTCCTCACTTTGCAAACATGTGGTCATGCTTCTTAAACGAAATGGTATGAAGCTCAGAGTACCAAGGCTGTAATTCAAGTTGCAGATCACAAACAGCCAAAGTCATTTTTCTTTCAGGATATTGCCTTGCACTGAACCTGAAGATTGACTTAAAGTTCATTGGACCATGCAGGGTATCTGTTACTGTTAGGAAGAGTGATTAGCAAACACTGGCAAGGCATTCTCCTAAATAATACAAGGTCTGACACAAAACACCCCTGAGACTGTGCCTATAACTCTCTTTATTTAATAAATTAAGAAAATCAACTATGATCACCTTCAAAACTATTCCCTTCTGAGTTGACACAGAGCCGCATATGATGCTGTTAATGTTCAAAGCAATTCTGCAGGTCATTTTCTGAAAGGCTGTTGAATATCTCCCTCATTTTTGCTTTCACATCTTCTACCAACAATAAATGGCTTCTTTTGAGCACTGACTTGATCTTTGGGAAGAGGGAGCCAGGTCTGGCGAATAGGGTAGGTGCTCAAGCACAGTGATGTTGTTATTAGCTAAAAAATGCTTCATAGACAAAGTGTTGTGGGCTGGTGTGTTGTGTTGATGTTAACTTGCTGTTCACTCTTGCATCCCAACATTTTCCGACTGAGAGTGAGAAAATGTCTCTATTTGAACATGTGTCCACTTGTCCTGAGTGAAACAATCGAATTGAGCCTTGCCTCACTGTGACAAGTTAGATGATGTTCTATAACTATCTCTTTGACTCTCCCCTCCCAAGCTACAGTGTTGGTCTTGGGTTTTTTTGTGTCAGACCTCATAGATCGCTATTACTGATGAATTTCAATGAGAAGGTAACTATTACACACAAGAAGCTTAGCTGTATGCATGTTTTTCCTCTTTTATTACATATTTCTTAGTAGTAGATAAGAATTTTGATGTTTTGTGAGCTGTAATTTAAAACCAACACATCAAAGATTCTCATTAAAGGAGCTTCTAAGCTTAGAAGCAGGTTTTCTTCTATTCGGAGCAGTATAGCCAGATGTTAAATTAGAAGTGCAGAAGTAAACATTTACAATATTGTGAGTTAAGTAGTGTGCTTGCAGAAATTGTTCCCTTCGACTGATGTTGCAGTTTTTTTGTCAATAATTTTAAAAAACTGAAAGTGCTTTTTTTCTTAAGGGATTTTATGCTGCTTTGGCTACTTCCAGTTGACTCTGGTGGCTTTGGCTGGTCCCGAACAGCTAACTGAGAAGAGCTGTGCTATGATTCTCAAAATAGTCATGCAAGTATCGCTCTTTGAAGATGCATTTTATCACCAAGACCTCAGAAAATGACTAACTAGTTCCAAACTCTCCCATCAGTAGAACAGCAGAGAAATGTTTAAGAAATGTTTTTATAGTCAGAAAACATACAAATCAGTGATTCAGCTTTATACAGAAGTGTGGCAGATGCCATAGAGAGTACATTTAAGTCTTCTTGGGTTTAAAAGTGTCCTACAGCACATCCAACTTGAGAGATGGTAGCCTTTAGAAAAGAGCACATAGCAGTCCAGTTTTGAAGGGGAGGGCTTGAAATGATGGAACAGCTTGAGTGTGCATGAGTCAGTTGACAAGAGGGAGTGGAGGCAACTTTACTCTCATTAGCAACATCATAAACCACAGAGAGAGAATGTCCTTTCTCATATTTCCTGCACAGATGCTGGAGATAATTCTGAGTCATAAAACTTTGCTGGATATAGCTTCGTTTGCAGGATCTCATTCCAGGTTTGAGGAGTGAGTACATTCTTGTCCGGTCTTCAGACTGATGCAGTTTGGCAAAAAAAACATGCCAAAGTGAAGTTTCCTTCCCTGTGGTCCTCTGTCATGAGGTGTCTGCACCAGTGGGTGACATACCAACTTTTCAGTTTAGGAATAGTTTTGAAATTTAGTGGGGATGGGAGTAGAGTTGTGTGTCTGTCTACCTATGCTATTAACTGTCTTTAAGTGAGGCTTTTCCCTGCAGTCTTGCTTAACTCGGAGAACACCCAACACTTACTGTTCCCTCTGAAACTTCTTGGCTTCTAAGGGGTTGGAGTGAATTCTTCCTGTGTAAATCTCAGTCTAGCAAGGCACCAACTGATACAGTAAGGTGGCAAGCAATCCCAGCTTATGCTCAAACGTATTTGTAATTGTCATTCAGCAAAGTGGTTACATATATATTCAATTTAATCTTATTTGATTTAATGGGATTTGGAATGTCCTTAATGACTGTGCTACAAATGAGTGATCTTCTGACTTGGAGCTTCAACCAGAGGCTGTACAAAAACAAAAGGTGCAAACCTTCTCTCACCCTTGCACCTATGCCCTGCATCTGCAATCTGCTGCTCATCACTGGCCACAGTAAAAGTAAGCATTAGACATGAGGAAGAATTTTTTTTCTGTGAAGGTGGTGAGACACTGGCACAGATTGCCCAGGGAAGCTGTGGATGCCCCATCCCTGGAGGTGTTCAAGACCAGATTAGTTGAGGCTATGAGCAACCTGATCTAGTGTAAGGTGTCCCTGCCCATGGCAGGGGGACGGGATCTGGATGATCTTCAAGTACCCTTCCAACCCAAACCATTTTATGATTCTATGATTCTACAAAGACTATGTCTGTTTGGCTGTCTTGAAGAGTAAACAAACATCTATCAGGAATGGTAAATGTGTGGTTGGTCCTGCCTTGGCTTGGAAGAATGGTCTTCTACAAGCAATTACAATGCAATATTCTGAGAATTTTATAAAATACGCTACATGAAGGTTAGACTATTACATGGATGGCAAGTACAGGTTCTAGTTAGGAGTCAAAATCAAACCCAATGTAATTTATTATACAGATTTTTCTGTAGCTGTTAAACCTTTATAAGTTTACCTAGATATCTTCCCCAAGAACAGAAGATTGGAGGAAAGAGAATGTTTTCCTATTGTGAAGAGAATACTTTTCAGCTTATTGATTGAGAAGACATACTTTCCATCCCATTTTACCTGTTATTTCTCCCAAGGATTGACATAGACAGAAAAAAAGTCTAAATCACAAATGTCAATCATAAGCCCATTTGGGCAGCTAAGTCCAAAATGTATATTCTATGAATTCCACCGTAAGCTGCAAAATAAATCTGCCCCATAGCTCTGTTTCCATGCTAAAAATCTCCCAGCTGCTGGCTATAGTTACAATTAGTCAAATCCAAGTTATTTTGTCCAAACACAAGACCTGGTGGATTTCAGAAAGAGACACTTTCCCATCTATTTCACCTTGCAAGGGGAAGACCTAAGTTTAAGTCTGCCGCTTGTCTCATGTCATACTTGGTTGCTGACTGTCTGGTTGAATGCATGGTAGGGCACCTTCTCTAGGTAATAAGGGGTGCTCAAGCCTCTTCATACTGGGGGTACAGTTAAAACAAGAGGGACTGTGAAAAACTGGCTTAAAAATAACCATCAGTCTGTAAGCTGGATTGCCATTTTGGGAGGTAAGAAAAGGGTACCACAGAGACAGTTGCACCCATAAATCATCCAACTGCAAATAAAAACAGGCTTTCAGTGCCCCAGCTCTTGTGATTTTTTTCAGTGACATAGTTTTATTTTGGGATGTTAGGCTTACATCTTCTTTTAAAATTTAGTATCTTGGCTCCTACTATAATCATCAGAGATCTGGTTGATGTAGTCAAAGGAGCCTGGAGAATGATTCAGATGCCCTACCAGCACGAGTGGTCTTCAGTTCCTTTAATATTGGCTTCTCACACCATTTGATATGCCAGGGCAGATGAGACATCCACATGGGGCTGGCAGACATGACGCAAGACTGAGGAAGCCCATGTTCTTTTTGGTGCAGCAACAGGATGCCAACTGGGATACTCCACACCACCTAAAATAGCATTAGGCACCTGCTTTTAGGTGATCCCGTCCTGGTTTTAGAGAGATTAATTACTTCTAGATTCATCAGTCCTACAGAATGTATCTCCACGGGTAGGAGTGAACAAACTCCCATTTTGATGCTTGTATTTAGGTGTTCTCACCTGGAATCAAATCTCCAGCAGGATTAAGTGGCATAAATATGGGTGTCTACTTCAATCTTGGGTACCCAACCTGGACTCCAGCTACTGCTGCCAGAGGATGAGGGTCTCCCAGCAGTGCCGTGTCTTCTCCATCAGCACTACACAATTACTCTGAACATGTCGAGGTATCTCAGAGGGATTTGGGCACATGTGTTTAGGTAACTGCAACCTGCCCATAGTGTTTTGAAGACAGCTGGGAGGATGCTGTCAGCATGGTCAGCACCAGGGGCACTCTGATGTCTCCACAAAGGGGTGAGCCAAAGTCTCCACTGATGCTGTTCACAAGACTTTTGTTACATCGGTTGGCTGTAGTGGCTTCACCATCAGCTTACAAGGGCAGCACCAATTTGCTCCATGCTGATTTTGCACTTTGTACTGCCTTCTGGCTTGAAAAGCACATAGGAGGCTGATGCTGGAATTTCCAGTTTCTATCCTGAAGTTCTCTGACTTGGTGACCCTAGCAAAGTAATATAAGCTGTGCCCTCTGACACTAGCAGCACCCGTCATGGATCCCCCAGCTCTTTCTTGTTAGTTAGAGCTGCATTGATATGGTTTTGTATTTTTACTAACAACCAAGTCCTCGGGAGAGATTTGTGAATTTTAATTCAGTATTCAATAGCTTGCAATTCTTTTTTGGTATCAAAATAAACTTTGCAGTGTGGTGCCCTGTGTCTGAATTATTCAGATAAAATTTATCATTGGAGCACACGGGCTTTGTCTGCTGGCCTTTTCTGGGTGAGAACAAACTCTACTGTGCTGCTGTGCCCAGTAATAAAGGGATAGAGACAGTAAAGAGAGAGAGAAATCTTGACCTGCACTGGAGCTGCGATAGAGGGTCTAAACTGAAGAAATTAATGGGGAACATCCACAAGCAAAAGAGAAGAGCTTGAATGCCTCACCGTACTTAATTATTTTTTACGGTGTCTTCTCTGACTTTGCAGAGATTCACTCGACAAATACACAAACTTGTCTTTGCATGTAAGTACTCTTAAATACTCTTGCTTGTGAGCAAGTCTCTGAGACAACAATTTGTGTAGTTCTGTGAGCAGGCATAAGGATAATAAACTCCCTTCCAGCAAACCCTTAATGCCATATTGCTGTTTTGTGTCAGGCGAGGAGTAGCAGGGATAAAAGAAATCCTTGCGCTGAGATGATGAAATGTTTCTATCATCACCTCCAAACAAAACCACGTGAGCAGTACAGGAGAGCAAAGATGACGCCTCAACTTGGATGGGGTTGGGTAAACCTGTTATTTGAGATATCTGATACCTGAAAATGGAAGTTTTAGATTAACAGTTTGCACAGGCAATAAACATCGGGAACTTCTGTATATTTGCTCATGAATGTAAAATTTTCTTCTCTTTCAGTAAAATAATCGTTTAACTTAAAGGGATAAATTCTGCTCCTGTTTACCCAGTTTTCAAACTGTGTAGAAACCAAGGGGTTCCCTGGCATCAAAAGTCAGAAGCATAATTTATTTCAAAAATAGCAGTTTTAGTGCAAACCAGCAGGCTAAAAGCAAAGAAACACCCTACATATGTGCAGGCTTTCCAGGACACTGAAACATTTTTGCACGATACTTGATTCAGTCGAACCAATTCACAAGTTATCACTGGTTGGGGAAAGAAAGAATTAGCAACTCCTTTAGACACACAGACACACAGACAGAAGATCCTTCATTTGGTGCTTCAGCAACTTCGATAGCACAGCAAGATTATTGTAAAATACTGCTTTCCCCTTCAGTTTGTAGAAAGAAGATTGGGGCGGAAGAGTTTATACATGGACAGTGTAAGGGTATGGACGCCTCCAGAGCCCGAGGCATAAATCCAGACCATTCTCATGCCCTGGCTCTCTCAGCTGCTCTCCAACACCAAACTCATCCACGTTCAGCACATACTTGACTTCCAGCGGGATGAGTTTGCTCACTTTTAAGATATTGAATTTCTTTGTCGGTAGTGCTTAAATATAGATTTAAGAAATGAGAGCACCACATATTGCCCTGAGGTCAGTCAGGGTGGTCCCTGCAGAGCATTAAGTTCCTCCTGTCATGTGAGTTACAAACAAATGCCTAAAAAAGCCTCTGTTGAGGCAGGGAGGAGAAAGAGACATGAGTAGCTACTCCTGTCACCAACCTGTGAACCTGGCACAGAATTAGCAAGGTGTGAACACCATCGTGCTCTCTTGTCCTCCCCAGTGCCTGTGTGACATTGCAGAATCTGGTCAGCAAGGACCAAAAACAATATCACAACTGACTTTGCTATCGATACCTCTGAAAATCCATGGCAGGAGGACCAAGAGTTGGGTGAGAATAATGTCCATTAGCAATGGGCAGGCATATGAAGCTGCTCTACACCTCCTAAAACCTGCAGGTGCAGGAGGAAGTCCCAGCTTCCAGCAGCAGAGGAGCTTTACTGATGAGGACATGCAGGATCCAGCACTGATCATGTTCAAACCTGAGTGATAAATCAGTGATGCCTGCATCTCACTCAGTATGGGAACAACAGGAGACTGCAGTCAGAGGGTACAGCTGCCTTAACTCATGCAGCTGCTGGACGTACCCACAGTAATTAATATTACAGAAATCATGTATTTAAAAGTCAGCATTACCACATGGAGTTATGCAAGTCACAGTTAGACATATGGAAAAAAGTTGAGGCATATTAATTACAACAACAAGTCTAGTTCATAGTAGACAATGTCTTTTGTCTCTCCCCTTACTTGTCTTTTCCTTTTGGCTAGATGATGTTTTAGACAGCCTTTGCTGAAGACTGAGCTGCTACCCACTGAACCAAGATGATGGTATGGGGTCACTGAAATGTTAGGACAAGGACCTGGGTCAAAAAGATATGTTCTTATAAATGAGCCTAATACAGCAAAGCTCAGTTCTTGTTTATTTTTGAAAATCTCTGTAGCTGGCAGTTGTTGCAAGGAAAAACTGCTCAGCTCACATGGTACATTCTTTAGAAGAGCTACATTGCAGAACAGGTGATAATTAAACCCAAAATAATTACACTTTTAAACGATTTTAATAACCTAAGCATCCATAACTGCATAGGAAATCATTTATTATATAGCACCCACAGTAACTGTTTCAATACGAGAAGGCTAGAGAGGGTTCCTTCCAATCTTAGCAATATATTCTACTTGACCAGAAGGAGAAATAACATAAAAGCATCCATAGAATGGCACAGAGTTCTCTTGGAGATAGATGAATAGTAATATCCCTGCAGAAAGCTGTCACTTAGAGCAGTGACAGAGAGGAGGTCACCTCCATTCATGCAGGCCTGAGCATCACTTTCCACCACCCAGGCTTGTGGGGGCCAGAAAGGCTGTACGCCTGCCAGCGACAACAAGCTTGCAGAGAGGCACGTTGGAGCTCAGGGACAGAGGAGAAGATAAGTAAGGGACACAGAAACAGGTTTGTAACACCAGATGTAATTGCACAGGATTGCTATAGTGGTAGCACCAGATTAGCCCATGTTATCTGTTGCGGGATACTGTTACTCATGACATACATTTCACTTGATAATTTCCTACACAGCATGGCCAACCCTCCTCTAAGGTTCTGTCTGTGCTGAAATCATGGTTGTTAAACAGCTTTTAAAATAATTGTCTTTTTTCCCAAGTAGGCTGGAATACTGAGACCCCTGGCTCTCTGCCTAGGACCACATCTTTGGAGGGGAGCAGGCCAACAGAGTGTTTGCAGGGCCCATCACTGGCTTAAAGTGCATGAAGCGACCCCTCAATCTTCTTGATCGTGTTGAATAGTTTTAACGTTGCTGTAATGGTTATCCCAAAATATCCTTTCTGAACAGCCTTACAAAAGCTGCCAGCCAAATCCTTCACAGCTTTAAGTATTACTGGAACTTTCCAGATAACGTAATTCTGCTTTCTCTGGGCCATTCCTAACATATTACACGCTGCATGACTGCAGAGGCAGCAGGACAACAAAAGGTTTGCCAAGACCCATGACCTCCCTGAAGTTGAACTCCTGGGACTTCTTGCTTCTCACCTCCACACCGATACAGTAGGTGAAGCTGAGGAAACAAGTCAAGATCCAAGTATCCCTCTGATAAAAAAGTGCCAATACTCTTTCTTCAAACAGTCAAACTTTGCTTTATATCCCCAAAAGGCAGTAAAACCCAATCTGTCCTTCTGCAGACCAAAACCAGAAACTAGTTCCTAAAGAAATCACATGGGGTACGTTGCTAGCAGCTCCCTCTGTAGTGAGCTAGGAAGGGCTTAATGATGACTTCTAAGTGCATTAGGGAAAAAGACATTTCTTAAAATATCAGGATTGTAATCTTTTCATAGAGCAAAGTCAGCATCCTATTTCTACTTAAGAGACAGCCAGCACAGGATTCCCTGTGAAAGCAGGTGCACAGCATGATACAGCAGGTAAGTCAACACTGAATTTATAGCCCATTTATAGCTCTGGAAAGCAGTAACAAGGGTGCAGTGATAGATTAGGAGCTCAACAGATTATTTAAAAAATAAATACTAGCAGTGACTCAGGATTAAATTCTGCAGTTCTTGCTTAGATAAGCCTGCTGAGCTTTCAGATGTATCTGCAGCATGCAGATGTTGATTAAATCCAAGTGAAACTGGAGCCTTCAAACGATCCCTTTAGCACAAAAAAATCATTCCATAAATGCAGGGGGTGTGTGCGTGGGCACGATACAAAATGCACAAGAGCCCTTTTCACACCTAAACCTGAGGAAATTACGAAGTATTTTATTTCTTGCAGCCCAAACCAAAAATCCCAGTGACTCTAATACCACTGAAATTTATCTTATGATCACAGTATGACATTGGTTTCAATAATGTCATCAAGCCTGAGGACTAATTCAGGCACAGAGCTGCTTTGATTTGCATTAGATTTTTGATCTGCATGCACAACACTTAAGGCAACAGATTTTCTATTGCCCTTTGTATTTGTAGAGTAAAGCTCATGGAAGTCCAGGTTTATTAAAAACCATTGCATTAAGGTGGCTGCCAAGTCAATGGAGACTTTTCCATAAAATGTCTTTTAATAAGGTCAAGCTACTTCTAATAATAGTCTGCAAAGACTAATTTCTAAATAATTCCCATTGCAAAACTAATTGCTTAGTTGTAAATGTTACTTGAGCTACTCATTAGTCATTCATTTGACATTACTTTAAATCCATTTTTTCTACATTCTAGAGAAAGAGCACATTTTTCGTAAGTGGAAGAGAAGCAAGGAGACTCTTCAGTGGGCTACCATTAATGACATCTTGTGTTCTTGTTATTCATCCATTTAACCATCTCTCTTCACTAAAAGACTCTTCCTGCCTTCAGCAGAATTTAATCCTAGGCAAATACTATTACAACAGGGGACAACTATGTGTGCCCCACAAAAAATGCTGTTAAAAAAGCCTTGCCAGTTTTATCTCCTTATTGTGGTAACTGTAGTCAACCAAAGCTGTAGCAACGAGTGTGGAGTGTTCATCCTTAGCACAGGCAGCTTAAGCTGGCCAGTCCCTCATCGGTGTGTAATGTAACCAGCCCCAAAGGCTGCCCTGCTGTAAAACTTCCAGTTCGGTAAATTAAGACCATCACAATCTTTGCTCTATAAAAAGCCTGGTGGAAATAGTTCAAGATCTCTTTCCTTGCCATTAGGAAAAAATAGCAAATGGTATGGAGTCCTTCTCCAAGCAACAGGCTGAGAAATGGCAGAGGGACCATGGGAGGTAAGACAACACCGTGTGGCGGGCTCCTTAGCAAAGAGATAAAATTCTTCCCAAGCTTTGAGAGAGTTCAGAGGAAAGATCGGCTTTAATGACTTTTTTACACGGGGAGCAGTGGAGCTTCAAACAGGTGGGGTGAATAAGCAAATGAGGAAGAGGTGGCACTGAGGGAAAAACATGCCCCTGTTAAGAACAATGCTGTCCAAATTCAGAGTAGAACTAAGATTAACACGGAAATTCAAACTGAAACAAACCTTTGAAGGCAAATAGCTTCAAATTTTGACAAATTAACTACAGAAGGCTTGAAGGCATCTGCAAAAACTCATTGCTCAGGGGAGCAAAAGCATGTGGCTTTATTATAAAACAGGAGTCAAAACAACTGCAAAAAAAATCCATAGGTATGTTACATTGCCTCTGCTGTCGGTGCGTGAATACAAGGCCAAAGGATCTGGCTCACTCGTGACCTCACACAAATACACTCTCCAGATCCAGTGGTGCCAGATGTGCCTCCCCGTTCCCTCCACTGCCTTCTCTCTGCAATTGTACCTCTCTAACCAATCACCTCGTGCCTGTGCATGGTATCTAAATGACTTGGGTTCATTTATATGGAAGGTGTTTGCAATGGTAGGAGACATACAAAAGCTGGACAAAAACCTCAACAACAAGGAAATTACTAGGAAAAATACAGAAAACCCTGTTAGTTCTGGTATTACAGAGTGTATGTTTTAATAACACTCCAGGGTTCTTCACTTAAAAACAAGTGAGGGGAGGTCCTACTCAGACCACTCAAAGTTGAATTTTGACCCTCCTGTCTCCTTCCTTTTCCTGTGAGGCAGGAAGGGCATTTGCTTTACAGATCACACAGTTGGACACAGAAAGTACACAACACATCTATTCTCACATAAATGTGGCTCTTTAGCCTAATCCAGAGCAGCCCCAAGCCACAAAGGATGGTTAGGTGACGTAAATAAACCACTCAGTTTATAGTCCCATTCCTCACCCTCTGGGTTGCCACAGACAGCCCAAGCGATACAGCAGTGGTTTCCCCAACAGCTTTGGTGCCAACTGCAGCTCTTACACTGCCAGGGGAGGACAGATCATGCATTAAACACACAACACGTGGCTAACAGCAGTCAGGAAGGCCTCCCTCTTCTCAGCATAAAATCTTGAAGCATTTCTTCATTCTTCCAAGCTCCTGCAGATGAAAATCCCCTCTGGGGTAGAACAACTTTAAATAATTCCCTGGCTCTCACAATACTTAAGGAAACAGATTTTCTATTGCCCTTTGTATTTGTACAGTAAAGCTCATGGAAGCCCAGGTTTATTAAAAACCATTGCATTAAGGTGGCTGCCAAGTCAATGGAGACTCTTCCATAAAATGTCTTTTAATAAGGTCAAGCTACTTCTAATAATAGTCTGTAAAGACTAATTTCTAAATAATTTCCATTGCAAAACTAATTGCTTAGTTGTAAATGTTGCTTGAGCTACTCATTAGTCATTCATTTGAAATTACTTTAAATCCTTTTTTCTCTATCTTCTAGAGAAAGCACAGCTTTTTCACAAGTGGAAGAGAAGCAAGAAGACTTAAAATAATTACTTATCTGGCAACACTCTGCTCCCTTCCTTGAGATACGTGTCATCGCATCGTATGTGCAAATAAGGTTAAGCCTAATAAACTTGCAACATTAAACAAAGATGAAATGTTGTTTTGGACACTATTGCATATTTCACATACACACAGATTGTAGGAGAAATTGTTAAAGATGTAAACACTGGCAGGTATTTTCACTGGGTTATAGACTTCCATAAGTCAGCCTGCTGGTGTGTTTTACCATACTATGAAAGAGGAAAGATATAAACTTCTACAAAACCAGCCCTTTCTGAGCATCCTGCTTTGTATTTGCAAACAGTTCTGCCCTCCCAGTAAAGCTGACACTTTTATATGCATTGTATACGGATCATATGGTTATTTATGAATGATACCACAGGAAAAACTGGACAATCCATAAAAACCCAAGTTCCCAAAGCAGTTAATTCTGGAGTGCTGTATGCATGTATATATATATAGCATACTATGCAAGATGAACAGCGGTGAGATTTGTAACAGTTTACATTCAGGTCAGGAATTCAGGTAAGAATGGAAAATTATATTCTTCTGACCTCTGCTGTAATCAAAATATTGAAAGCCTTTAGGAAGCCACACCCATCCCTTTGCATCAAGGAAGCCACACACCCCAGCTAGGAGAGCAAAAGGAGGCCTGTATCAAAGAGAAAGGATTTCTCATTATAAAAATAAACAGTGGGTTTGGCTTGAGGTTCACATTCTGTGTTGCTCTGTTCTTCTGGTTGCCCCTGTTCAGGAGGGCCACCACAATCAAGCTGCGGGTGTTACTGTCTTTAGGCTGGGGGTTCATCCCACAGACACAGGAATAGAAAAAAAATCCCACAAGCCACTGAAGATGCTAACCTGGAGCAAATTTCACACCCTGCAGTATTTTATACTTCAGCAAAAGCACAGACCCTGTCAGCACCAGGCTGTACACATTTAGCTGGCTGCTGACAGCAGCTAAAAAGTCCCTGTGATTTGGAGAATGCAAACACGCTTTCTACATCCAGAGGAGTCCAGCAGTTCCCTACAGCAATAAGGATCAGGAGAATCTGCTCTAGAACTGGAAGCCTGCCATTCTTTGTCATTAACAGGGCCAAACCAGGACCTCCGAGGAAAATCCTGCAGGAGGTCTGAAATCATGAATATTTTAACTGGGGACCTGAGTCACACACTGGAAGTGAGAGACAAACGCTGAATTCTTAAGAGTGGAAAAACAACATTCCTTGTTTGCTCTTTTGGTTTTTTTTTCCTCCCTTCTCCTTATGAAAACAAAACAGTCCCTTGATGTTTTTGATGACTAATTAACTTTGGAAAGATATTTTTATATGGTGCCATTAAGATCTCTTTCCTAGGTGGTACTGAGTTATGTCCCTGCATATTATACTTGCCAGCACGAAATTTCATTTATCATATTATCACCTCTCATAACGTGCGAAAGATCCTTTTGGAACTCTCTTGAATAATTCTGCATCATGGTCACTACACTATTTCCTTCATTTTCCCTTAGCTTTTAGGAATACACTCAGTAGCAGAGGTCTCCATGGGACATTGTAAATCTGACCATTTCTTGCCTCCCTGCTCTTCACAAATTATTAAAACAGAAGATAACTCCCCTTTCTTGTTCCAGCAAAGCTTAATTTCTGTAAGGATCTTCAGTGAGCGACTTTACCAAAAACTTGTGGAAATCCATATACCTTGTATTAACTGGAGGACCCTGAACTATGTGTCTGTAGACAATTCCTTCCCAAGAACATACAAACCTTTCTTCCTTTTCCACACGATGACTGATTATTTAATCAGCTAAACCAACGCTACAATTCCTCTCAGTTTAAGCAGCACCACTATCAGCCTTACTGGCCCACTGTTCCCCAGATCCCTCCAAGACCACCTCAGAAATATGCCACTCAAATTTCCTCTGCTTTAATATGAAGCCTCCTTTAAGCAGCAGATACCACACTCTGGTTTGGGGCTATTAATTTCACAGTAGAGTTCTGGGTAATTATTGTCTGGTCCTGGTGATTTGTGACTTAATTTCATTAATAAGAGCATCTTTCACACTGTCTTTTGGCACAAATCTGGCAATCTTCTTGTTCCTATGAGTTCAGAGAAGACCTTAACATTTTCATACGTGTTTCTCACTGTCTTTTAATTAAGGTTTTGACAATTTTACATAATTTTACACTGAAATTGCTACTATTAACAGCTGAAGAACTTTAAAATTTGTTTTAAATTTAAATCATTCCGATCCATAATCTAATAACATGAACATAGATCTACTCCGCCTCTGCATGAAGGAGAACGCTACTGCTGAGTTCAGTGACAGGCAAAGTTAGAAGACTACTCTTCCAAGCTTTCCTGGTAGTTTGATAGCAATAAAAATGAAAAAGAAGCACCGATTAGTTTTCATATGACCAGACTTAAAATCCCCAAAACCTAAGTCTCTCAACTCTCAGGAAAAATAAATACATTCTAAAAATATTTGAAGAGCTTGATTTACTTCATAGCATTTGGCAGTCCATTGCATTTTGTCTTCCACAAATGGTCTAGATGGCAAATTACCATGAGAGTTTACAAAACTAGGAAAGTTAACCAAGTCATTCAGAGTTTTGTGGAATTGGATGTTGAATTAATAACTGAAAATCACTCTTTTACATATAGAACTGAGGTGCCGTAATTCCCCTCAGCCTGCCTATTCACAGAAGTCTGGAGAAATTTTAATTCCCAGGGGCTACATCTCCAGACAACACTTTCCATTCTTAAACAAGGAATGTCTGGAGATACAGTAGCAAAAGAAGCATTCATAGAAATTGTTTGGCAAATATATGTCAACAGCTATATTTCAGATTATCAGGGTTGCTCCATGTAATTTAAGAAATGAAGCCATACCTACATGGCTTGTAAATAAGCTGTAACACTGCTCCTACAGTTATTGTACTTTTTACTTACTTAGATAAGAGACACAATATAGATAAAGCCAACTCCTCTAATTTGATCTGAAAAATAAACTAAACTGTTTGCATTCAGCATTTAATCCCATTGCTAAGGTTTAGGTCAGAACTTAAACAGTGGCATCACTCTGAGCTACATTCATCCCTGATGACAAATACAATAAATATGTCAGCTGGGAACGTGTCTGCTAAAAAGACCACGTCTTAAAGGTATGGTAGTCATTCCAACAACAGCATATCAGCCTTTTTCTTTCTAACAACAGCTACTGACCTAGCTCGGGACTGCTCATTTGCACTACTTGTAAAGTCAGGCGGGCCTCTGAAATGCAATGTTTATGATATCAACTTAATGCAGTTAGTATCTTAATACTAGGTCCCAAATATAGATATAAAGGTGTCTTAACTATCAGATTTCAGAGGAAAGAAACTGGTGAGCATTTGAATGGGTGTCCAAGTACTTCCTGTACTGGACGTGACGACTAAAGAGACACACAGTGGCTAACGTGTGAAATACACAGCTACCTGTACAGAAAAGCTCGCTTTTTCCTTTGCCACTCTTCAAGACAGCATTGCTTGAATTCAAAAGCTGTTCTTGCAAAGATGCAAATACTTCTAAATTGAACCAAAAATCTACATTCCCCCACCCCTCACTATTTCTATTGCCTCTCTTCAGTCATCCCACTAATTAGTTGGGAAGCCTTTTCTAGGCTTTACGACTTTCAGAGTTTCCTTTAATTTTTTTCTACCTTCTTGCTGAATTTCTTTCAAAAGAATCTTTTCCAAGAAGGAGAGGGGAGGACGGAAGATGAGCAAAGTGCACCTAAAACTCTCAAATTCATGAAATGTATAAGGAATACATATTTGGTTTACCTACAACATGTTTTGAAAAAAGCAACTACAGGATTTTCCAATGAAAGGTTTTCCAATGAAAGATTTTCCAATGAGATTTGCACCATCTCTTTCAGTAGAGATGATATTTTTTCTGGTTACAGCCTGCACTAAAGACAACATGAAAGGTGTTATATCCTCAGGACTGTCAGTTCCCTGTACTCTTTGTGACTCTTAGCAGAGGCGGATACACAGAGCTTCCCCAGCCAGATGCTCAGCGGTGCAAGGAAGACTTGACCTTTTCCTGGCAGCAGGAGCTTCATGAACTTTTCTCTGCATTTGGGTGACTGCCAAGCGGCCACATACACGTTATTTTTGTGCTAATTTGCCCACAGCAAGTGCCTAGTTTAAGTCAGCACAGCCGAGTGCGAGGAAAACCCAGGGAACAACACTTCATCGGCAAAGACAGAGGTTGGAGGAAGCAGAGATTTTATTTCTGAAGGTTGGTATGCTTGGGACTTCAAAGCTCAAGAGTGTTTTCATTTTGTATGGCAAACGTGAGAGAGTTTAGTGTGACGCAGTAAGTTCTTCGAGCGCTGCCTGGTAATGTTACTCTAAATAGCCTGCAATCCGACTGGTCGGAGCAGAGAGCTATCCCTTCCAGGTGCATGCCTGTATAAAAACCTCTGGAGCGTGCATCTGTTCACAGGAAACTTGAGCACCCTCTGTCACAACAGGTAACTACACAGCTGTCCAGCTAACCTTGTCTGACGTGCTTTTGTGTTCTCTGCTAACTAGCAAAGGAAATGTTTGTCTGAATTCTTGTATTTCAGGTCACCCGAGCTATTATTTAATCAAATCCAGCTATCCTAACCCTTACTATTTCACGAGGAGTAACTATCTTTGCTGGTTTCCATTATTTGGATGCAGTTAGCTTGTGGATTCAAATATCATGTAGGTTTATTATTACATTCCTAGCACTGACATTTCCTTTATTTCTTAGCGTTTACATTCATCTTTTTTACACACATATATATTTAATTTAGTACATGAGAACACGAGACAATTGCACGAGCTCTAAGAGTTTGTGTATGGCAAGCTTGTACGGCTAAGTCCTGTCTCACAAAGAACACACTCCAGTTGCATTTCCCGTGTGAGCAAATGGAACTGGCTTTTGCCCAAATACATCAGACTAAAA
Organism: Dromococcyx pavoninus; assembly: GCA_033558185.1. Lineage (NCBI taxonomy): Eukaryota > Metazoa > Chordata > Aves > Cuculiformes > Neomorphidae > Dromococcyx > Dromococcyx pavoninus. The sequence continues at coordinate 3,061,740 of JAUMJL010000208.1, forward strand.
CAGACTATGGCACGCAACTTTGTGCAGAGGTGAGAGAAACATTTCAGCAGAGCTGTGTTTACTCAGTGACAGCACTGCTCATTAACCTACTTTTTTCTTCTTTTTCTTTCGGCACAAAGCTAGATTTGAAAAGCTCTTTCCAAGCACTGGATTTTGGAAGTTAAGAAGGACAAAGTTTATTCTTATAAGGGATGAGCATCTTACAATTTGCTCCTCAATGTTTAATTACCTTGTTAATTTTATGTGGCATTGTCAAACATAATTTTGTAAACTATTTCTTCCTTAGGTTCTGAAGAAATCAAACGTGACTTTGAAAGCTGTTTTGTTCACAAAAGTTTCACACTATTAGCTAAGTCAATGTAGGTAAAAGCTTTGGAAAAGGCAGCATTTAGATGATTATTTCCCATCAGGATCATTTTGCTTGAAATCAGCTGCTAACAATCAGAAAGAGACAACACTTTCTAAAGGAACCGATTTTGATTGCAATATTATTATTTTAAATCAAATTGCTTTTAGAGACATACCATTTTCAATGAAATATGGAACCAAAAATGTCAAAATAGTAAGAAATGTCAGTATTTTTGATTTTAGAAGCACAGAAGCAATCTGAGCATATTACACATAGGATATGTAATAACGCAACCACCACCTATTTGCAAATAGCTTTCTCAATACTCACTTGTGTCTACAGTCTTCATGGTACAGCCTGTCATTTAAAAAGATAAAACAAACCTCTACATCACTAAGGTCAAGATGCTAATACACCTGTAGTTCGCAGCTAAAAAAAAGCCCTACTTTTTAAATTCAGGATTGGCCTTTCATTTAAACAGATTTCATGTTACAAAAGCCGTACCAAATAAAAAAAAGACACATCAAATTTTGAAAATGCAGTGCTTGTTTAACATGTTTTGCATTTTTTAACATGAAATGTTCAGAAGACTGAGTCTTCAAGTGTTTTCTGTCTGACATTTTCCTCTTTGCATTACACACCTTGTCAATTACAGAAGTCTTAATATATTTTTCCCAGGCATTTCCTAAAACGTTAAAATATGACCGGATTTTATTCTAACTCAAGATATAAAAACAGAGGCAGTGCTGAAAACTGGAAGTGTACTTTTGATGACATGAGATTGCACAGAAACCACTGCTGTTGTAAGGAGTCACTTTCATGTGTGAAATGCAAACATGGATGCTTTCACTCATATGCCAGAGAATGCTGTAACTGCAGCATTATCTTGTCTGTCATCTGCTATCATCATATCTCAAGTCATACACAAAGGGTGCAGAGCCAGAACTTGATACTAGCGTTAGATAAAGGTCCTCTGAGGGAAAAACATACAAAACCACATCTGCAGAAATCACTTCACTTCAGAGCACTCCCTTTTCTGAAACATTAGAAAAATCACTGCCATCACTGAGCAAGTGCAGGGCTAGAGGAGCTAGAACACAAATCCTGTCCTTGTGAATAAACAGAGTAGCAATAAGGAATATATCAGGTATCAGTAAAACTGCAATGGTGTCAATATCATGTGTGCAAATAAACCACCCTTACAAGTCAGCAGTCACACTTTCCTTAAAAAAATACTTGCAGGCATTATGGGACCTCCTGGCTGCTGCCAAACCTCTCCCCTCTTCTGGCCAGGATATCTAGAACAGCCTCCTGCAGCATGATGCAACCCAAATTACACAACACTTTGCGCTCTCCTGCCACACACACACTGCAAACAAATGCATTCTCAAGCATTAACAGAGAAAGGCAAATCACGGATAAAGATGTAGCACAGTCCAGCCATCAAAATATGTGGGAAAGGTGAACTTGTACAGACTCTGACCACAGGAACTTATGCACTAATTTCTTCTCTTTATACATATATACATACGGATACAAAAGAAACACAGGTGCTGCAAGTGAAGAAAACTGCAGTTAAGCCAAAAGCTTCACTGTCATAGTTCTCAGGCAAATGTAGATCCAGTCCTAATCTTGTTTTTAGTGCTCTTTAGATAGCATCTTTAGATGGTATCAAGCAGTTTCTTCTGATGTTGGGGGCTGCCCTATATACTGAAGATGCATAGTCATTTATAACACAGCAACCCCTCATTTCCCAAAAAAGCTTACCAATCCAAACTTCTCACTGCCATTATTTCCTGATCACAAACTGTATACTCTGCAGCTCACCACATTTCGGAGTAATTCAATTTGCTGTTCAACAGGAAAAGGCAGAGGAAGAGAAGGCAACTGTATACAAGAAGAAAAAGAATCAAGAGTACTGGCTGCAGCAAATTAACCAGTTTTATCGCAGGAATGTCCAATACAGAGTTCTTTGGGAAACAGTAAATTACACAGATAAAAGACATTAAAAGACCATTCATCTTTCTCAGCTGTTGCTTCAACTGGTGGAGTACCATTCAAGTAGCTTCCTTTTCAGACTGATCAGTGGTATCCACTTAGTGACATAATGCTAAGATTTTGCATAAATGATAAAATAAACATGATAAAGTAAAAACTGATACAGTTACTGCATTACCAGAAAATGCTTGCAGAAATTTCCACTGGAGTGGGGGATGTCACCTCTCATTGCAGCTTCCAGTTCAACCTGTCATTGAAAACTCCAAAACAAAACCCAGCCAAATTACTCAGTCTTCTTCCAATCATCTCATACAAAGAGAGCACCCCCAGGCTTTCAAAATAATACTTTTCCACTTCCATTTCAGTTCTTTTGCCATGATCTCTGCGCAGCAGCTACCATTTCCCAACAAAATTCAAGGATTAATGGACTGCCAAACAGAAGAAGAAACTCGTGAAGAGCAGAATGACTCCGAAGACTCTGCCTGGAGCGCCAAGTGTGCATCATCAACATCAGAATCTGACTCAGGTTTAATCCAATTTAAATACTGCAAGTGCTATGGCATGCTAGCATTTCATACTTTTACTTTTCCCAGTTTTCAAATAGTAGAAGTCACCTTTTCCTTTTGATCTCTTATATTTTCAACCATTTCCCATTACATTTGTATTTATTATCAGACCAAATCTACAAAAAGGACTGTCTCCATTATTAAGATGTGTTTTTAAAAAGGTCTCTGGATTTTATTTAGCACTTAAGAATTATTTCACAGTTGTAATCAGAGATATGATTATAATATGCATTAATTGGGCTGGCACTATTGAAGCTGCAGCATTACAAATGCTCAAACACCTACCAACGATTCCAGACAGGCATCAAAAGTCACACAAGCCACAGCAAAATTTTTCTTTGTAGCTAATTTTGCAACATCTATGCATACCCTGTCAAAGAGGCTTCCAAGAACAGCACAATTACTCCAAACAGTGTCCTTGTCTTCAGTGAGATCAGACGCAGCACAGCTCTCCTGAAAAATCTCACCTACAAGCCTACTTGCTATGATAAGACACACTAGCATGACTGTAGCACTGATACTTGCTGAACAGCACTGTATATATCAACATATACTTTAAGGGTATCTTGTAACCCACCTTTTGGGAAGGAGTGGTTAAAAATAACCACTAAAAAGAGCTAGGTTTTCTTCAATGTAAGAAATAAGGATTTATGACTTTTTCTGTAAAAAGAAGCTTAATGTTTTAGATCTATTGGCCCCATAGATTAAAACTACACCAGAAGCATCTACATAGCACACACTGGCATAGTATGAAATAAGGCATACCCCAAAATACAACCTAATTTGGTCCTGAAAGTCTTCTAGCTGCTATTAGCAAAAGTTATATATTTGAATTAGTAGATTTTTTTTTTTCTAAAAGGCTCATTTCTATCTGTGAGTTGCCCACGTGAACACTCAGAATGACAGGAAAAAACCCTTGCTCCTTTTACACCTTGGCCAGCCAGACCATCCTGATCTGGATAGCAACCAGCCTCAAGGCCAATGGCCTGATACTATTTCCACTTTATGCTTTGACAAGTTACATATAAACACTTGCATGTAAAAATACAGATTTTGTCTTTTCTCTCACAGATTCACCAGTGGTTCTTAAAATACTACAGAACTGGGTTCCTAGAGTTTCACACTACTTCGATAAAGAGCACTACATGTACGTAGGCCACCAGATCGTCATTCAGGAGTCCATAGAGCACCTTGGAGCCGTGGTGTGGCCAGGGGTAAGCACATGACACAGTACCCACAAAGCTGACTTGACAGAGGAGTAAACCAGTACAATGGCATACATATATTAAGGAAGCCTTCTTAGATGACAATTCTGACAGCAGAGGTTTCCCTATGCAGAACAAAGTTGTGAAGTACTTCAGCAGAAATCTCTGCCTTACGCTAATTTGACAGTTCATACCAAAAGAACTGTGGCACTTAAGTATTTGTATATTGGATGAAGATATTGAAATTTCAAAAATAAGAAATGGAACTTGGGAAAAAGTGATAAGCACCTTTCAAAATTCCAGTCAGTCACTGCTGGGAAGCAAACAGTTAGCAGTACAAAAAAAGGAGAGATTAAATGAGTTTAAAACAATTAAATATGCAGCTTTTATAAAACAGGCTGGAACAGTTGCATCACAGTGGGGAAATCTGTACTTGCAAACAGTTTTCCTTCTGCTGCTCTTAAAAACAGAATTCTATGTGGACTGAGAAAATTGCCTTTGAGGGAAGAAAGGGTCAACTAATAAAGACATAAAAAACAAGATTTCAAAATTTTTCAGATCCACATTTATTGAAAAAGCTCACAGAAAACAGCAGACAATTTCAAAACAATTGAGAAAAAGAAACAGGGTGGGTGAAACAGTATCTTATTTGGACATGTCACAACATCAGTTCTCACAGTAATCAGGTGTCAGAATGCAGATGGTAAAACTCTCCAAGAAAATCGAGAGGTTGCACAAATTAGACTGGTGATTCATTAGCTGTCAGCTTTCCCAGAGCAGGTAGCCAGTGTTGCATTATGAAAAGCACAAGAGTTAAAACAGTAACAGTAACAGTTCTAATGTAGGGAAGCAAGACGGGGAAGTTAGTTTCTTTGGCATCGGTTTATGTTGTTTGTAAACAGCCAATTTATATTCTATCGATAAGATCTCTACAAAAGTCTGATAAGCAATACTTCCATACAGTGCAGCTGTTTTGATTTTTTTAAAGTTTATAATACTATCAATAGGCAAGTGTCAAGTTGGTAAACAACAGATTTTTAATATTTCCTTTGGGGGAAAAAACAAAAAAACAAACCTGTTACAAAAAAATCTCTGCTGAAGCCTGAATCTACTTAATGAGTGATAATTAACCAAAACATTTATGATAATAAACCGGAATACTACTTCTTGCATAACATTAAGCCTCTTGTTTGCTGTTCTGACTGTATGGTTCATATCTAAACACTTCCTATCTTGAGCTGGCAAAGGTCTCACAGTGTATAGAAATGTGTAGCAAATCCATGTCCCATAAACCTAAAAATAAGTTGCTTATTTTTTTTAATATAAACCCTGGACATATCATAATTCTTTCCACATTACATTTTATGATACAGCCTTCAATGTCTTTTTATTTTATAAAAAATGCTGTATAAAAACTTTTAATGAATTTTTGTGCAACTTACCTGCTACCTTCTTACGGATATGTGTTGACTGTTTTAGGCACTGGCTTTATCTCAATATCTGGAATCAAATCAAGAACAATTCAACCTCAAAGACAAAAAAGTTTTGGAAATTGGTGCTGGAACAGGCTTGGTTTCCATTGTGGCCTGTATTTTAGGTTAGTATTTTCATTTGAGCTTTTGGATTTCTTGTGAAAGATGATCAAGATGTGCCACTGTTGCTTTAAGGCAATGAAGCAACAGTTGCAGTAAACTTTGTCACTGCTTTTTTAAAGTGAAAATTATTGTAAAATACTGTTTTGTTTATAAAGTAACTAACCTTACTGGTGAAGGGAAAGCTGGGGAAGTTATGTAGATAAAGATTTATATATATATAGGTTCAACTACATACCTATGAATTGAATGAAATTCATGTTTTCCTCAGGAGCTTATGTTACAGCTACTGATTTGCCTGAAGTACTAGAAAATCTCTCATATAATATTTCAAGAAATACACAAAATATGAATATGCATAAACCTGAAGTGAGGAAACTGGTATGGGGAGAAGATCTCAATGAAGATTTCCCTGCATCAACTTACCATTATGATTTCCTACTGGCAACTGATGTGGTGTACCATCACACAGCTCTGGACTCCCTGCTAGCAACCATAGTGCATTTTTGTAAGCCAGGAACAGTATTACTATGGGCAAATAAATTCAGATTCAGTACTGACTATGAATTTTTGGAAAAACTTAGCAGTATATTTAATACTACCATTCTAGCAGAATTTCCAGAATCAAATGTCAAGCTGCTTAAAGCCACAGTAAGAGAGAACTAAACATAAAACTATCATTAATTTTTATTTAATGGCAGCACCTTACTGTTTGGAATGTTCTGCAGCATTACAGTGCACCTTCTGTGCATTTATGTTTGTAAAGTTGTATCTGAGTTTTGCATTACAGGCTATGGAAAAACTGGCAAGATAGACGCTATAGTCATTTGTCACAGATTGACACATATGACCCTTTCAAACAGACCAACTTCATTCCACTGAAGGAACAATGTTAGTAGTAATAGTTAGAAAAAAGGCTTTAACAGAAAGCATTGATATTCTGGGCTGCACTGAACTCTTGTTTGTAAGGTCTTTCCTTTCAGAAAGTTTCATTTGTGTACTCTTCCAGAAACCAATAAAATTTTCAGCTTCATTATTTGTTTTTATTATTTATAAAATAATATTTTAAAGTATCAGAGTGCACGTGGTTTTTTTTTGATCTTCAACTTTGCACATTTATTCTGCTGTGTTTTACATTTTTAACATTATTAAACATATATGTATAGTTTTACAATACCTGACCAAGATTTAACTGCCTGCCACTTCCATACATATATCAGCTTGTGCTGATACTCAACTTCACATGGATTTTTAAGTTTGCCTGAATCACTCCAAAATGAAAATTTACAAGAGCACCTATGCATCAGCAACTGAGTTACAGTTTGAGAGGTTGAATTTTTCTTAAAAAAAATTAAATGTAAACTCTTGCAAACAATACAAGTAATGACGTCCTTTTACTTTAGTCTAATAAATAAGATTTTAGCTACTCTTGAAGTAGCTTTAAGGCCTTCATACAATTGAAATTAAGATCAAACATGTTAAAATTCAGTTTACTGTAAAAAATACAGAGCTTTTACAGGTTTGCAATTAAAAGTAACAGTTAAGAACCTAACATGCATGCAGGAAGCCTTTCCAGCTTAATTCCAAATCCACGGTGTTGGCAGTTCTGGCACATCCATTGCCAGCAATGGGATGCACAATAAGGAAACTCCCTGACGACAGGAGTTAGGTTAACAGGTATTAAGCTGTACCCAGGTGCCTTTACTGATAAATACACACAAATTAATAATCAGCATTCAGTACTGAAAACATGCGTTCCAATAAAAAAATCAAACTTATCTTTTCATATCCTGCCCAATATAAAATCACTCTAAGTTTACAATTGTTGGTTTTCTAGAATACACAATAGTCAGGTGGGTACATGACAGGAAGCCAATTTTCAGTGAAAGTTGCACAATGAGTCCATCCAAGCAGCTTCATTAGCTGAGGAAAAAAAGCAAGTATTAGAAAAAACAAAGCTTTATGGTTTTATTCTTCTTTAAATCTAAATCCTTCCAAAGAACACTGTATTGATATCGACATCTTAAAGATGTCTACTACCAGAAAGGTAACAGATTGGAGAACTGGTGATCTCTGAATTACTTAGTCCTGAAAGGGGAAAAGGAAAACCATCCTACACGATCTTTCAATTCAAAGCAAAAGAACTCTGTCCTAGAAGTTACAGGTCCACTAGCAATATTTGTGATTAATAATAGTTACAATAACAGTCATTAAGCAGCAATGTAATGGGATTTTAAAAACACATAATCTCTTTGGCTAGTTGTATCTGGTTTATTTATGTTCCCTAGTGAGTTCCAGAAAATAAATCCACTAAAAATGAGTTATTCAAACTAACAGCTCTTCAAAAAGAAGGAAGATGCTACTATTAAAAATGGAGGCCAAGCCACAAAAGCCTGGATAAAGTAAAAATGTTAAGTTTAGCGAGTTCTACAATGTAAAAGGTATCAAAAATTTAAGACGACTTGTATTTTACTTATTCAGCATGAACATAGCCCATTATTTTATCAAATACAGCTTACTTGAATGCAGTTTTTCAAATTGTCCTTCGTTGGCTTCTCTTCTGCAAGTTTTGTGGCAAACTTGAGACCTCTCCCATACATTTTATTTACCAATGCATGCTTATAGGCAAAAGTCAAAACCTACAACAGGAAAACACATATTTTCATATTTTAATCTTACAAGGCTTAAATAAGAGCAGATTCTGTTAAAGTAGTAGAAGTGGTTTAAACAAAGTAAGACATTTATACAAGATAGCTTGCATTTTTCTTTGCAGTAAAACAGATGATTCATAGTACTAGTTATAAACATGAATTTCCTAGAGAATGTTTTGGACTTCATGAACATATTTGACTTAAGAACATCTTACGTAACACAGATGTCACTACTCTAATTTTTTATTCGTCGAATTTCTATCTTCTTCAGATTTTCATTCTAGATGCAACTATAAGGTATTAAAAATATTAAAATGAAAAATCAAGAACCAGGCAGGTATATCTTTGATTCCCAGAAACAAAGACCCAACTGAGAGTTTTGATTCATAGGAAGTCACAAACTTACTGCAGAAACAAGTATGAACATACATAGTGAATGATATAAATACACAAACACAGACATACACAGAGAAACGCATACAATCATAAACCACCAATGAAGACAGGTAAGCATGAAGACAAGCTTAGGTCAGCTCCTCAACATTTGTAACTGATTAAAAGAGATTATAAAAAAGCTTCCTCTTGGTAATACTAATTCTAAAGAGAGAACTTACAGTTCTTGTCAATGCTCTAACATGCACTAATGAGTGTGTCTAGTTAAGAACTAATGTAAAATAAATCAGGTTCTTGACACCCAAACACTGACAGAATTCAGGGTGCTGCAAAATAGGTCACAGCACTTCACCAGTTACAGCACTAAGAATTAGTGCAATCAAGACATTGTTTTATATATTCCCTTTGGAACAATCACAGCAAATAGCTTTTTCAATTTTTTTACTGAAGAGTGACATAGCAAAGTTGGGGAATATGGAGGTATTTCTGTTGTTGGCAAAGTATTCTCATATTACAATTTGCTATTCACTTCCTTTCACTTGTTACAATATTTTTCCTTTCCTTCGAATTCTCCAACAAAAGTTACCTTTTCCAAATGTCCACTTAAAATACCCCATTAAGAAAAGCTAACAAAAAAAACCTTCAAGGATCTTCAGAAATAAATATTTTGCATTACAGGAAAACAATAGTAATATTTCTTAAGAATATAAATATTAAGGAATCTAAGATCCAAGCCCTGCAAAGCACTGAAAAATCTGCCTAATTTTATCTGCCTGAATGCTTCCATTGAATGCTAATAGCACACACAAGTCTTTGCAAGATCAATACTTAAAAGATTGAGCTAAAAAAAGAAATAACAAGCTTAATTATCAAGCAACTAAAGATATAATTCTGAAGCTCTGAAGTATATGCCAAACACTCAGAGTTTCTCACTCTTCTTCTGTCTTTAAGTAGTGTTGAAGCAGTGACTTAAATCTGTTGTAGCTTAAAACACACATATATGCAACAATGAGCATTCACATATAGATTTTCCAAATATTGCTATTGGAAAAACACTTTACATGCTGCATTCTCAATCCAATTGTTTTGGATATTTTCCTAAAGCAAAACACATTAGCAAACACTTCCAAATAACTGCTCAGTGGATCCATTAGCAGACTTAGTTTGTTAAACTAAACTTAAAAAAAAATCCCTTCTGTAAAAGATGATAAAACCACAAAACAAAAAAGAAACAAAAGAAATCAAATGAAAAATGCATCAGAGCTCTCAGCAAATATAACATTGGAGGCTAACCAGAAATAATGTCACTGCTCTATTAAGAAAGCTCTTACCTGACCCTGTAAGTTTTGAATGGTTATTGAACATCAGTGATAAAGGCAGGAGGAAAGCCACTTGACAGCATTTCTTTCGTAACAGAGGGCTTCCTAGAGTTATTGTGGCAAGAAAACAAAGTATTTTACGAAACACCCTTGGCTCTGGCCAAATAAAAGTTTGGGTATTTCTAAATGAGAAAAAAGTTCTCTGCTGGACCAAAAAGTTGAAAACAATGTTCCAAGAGCTCTTAATAAAAGACAATAATTTTTGTCTTAGGAAAAAACCCCAATCAACTCTACACATTAAGTGAAACTACCAAAAGTTCATTAGCACTTCAGAAGTTAAGAATAATGCATGAGATGCTTTAAGATCATAATAGGTTTACAACTAAAAATGCTATATAAGGAATAATACTTGATAACTTGTACACATACTGGTCAAATAAAGCCTTATAATTAAAATATTGCAAACTCTACAATATCACAGAAGTGAAGATTATGATTCCTTGATACGTGTAAACAAAATATAAACCAAAGTGCTGTTAAGATGTAACAGAGAAAACAGCTGCTATCTGAACATATGACAACAGCAAATAAATCAGTCTGTAGCATCTCAAAGCAGCTGCTAGGTGAAAGAATAGGAATGTTATCGTCCCCCTGTACTCGGCACTGGTCAGGCCTCACCTTGAATGCTGTGTGCAGGTCTGGGCCCCTCAGTTTGGGAAAGATGTCAGGATGCTGGAGTGTGTCCAGAGGAGGGCAACGAAGATGGTGAAGGGGCTGGAGCACAAGCCCTGTGAAGAGCGACTGAGGGAGCTGGGGTTGTTTAGTCTGAAGAAGAGGAGGCTCAGGGGAGACCTTATTGGTCTCTACAGCTACCTAAAAGGAGGTTGTAGTCAGGCAGGGGTTGGTCTTTTCTCTCAGGTGACCAGTGACAGAACTAGAGGGCATGGACTCAAGCTTCATCAGGGGAAGTTTAGGCTTGATCTTAGGAAAAAGTTCTTCACTGAAAGGGTGATTGGCCATTGGAATGCGCTGCCCAGGGAGGTGGTGGAGTTGCCGACCCTGGAGGTGTTTAAGGGGAGACTGGATGAGGCACTGAGTGCCATGGTTTAGATGATGGTTGGTGTTGTGTTGGGTTATAGGTTGGACTTGATGATCTCAGAGGTCCTTTCCAATCTTGTGATACTGTGATACTGTGAATTCTAAGTATCTGATAATATTTCATAATTTCAACAAATATAATTAAGGCTATCTTTTACAAAACAAGTGATATGGCCCAGAAATTGGCCAAAGAGCAATATGCAAAGAGTAATAGCAGTCCATAATTCTACAATAGTGTGGGGCAAATCACTGTTCCGTCTTTTATTCCCCAGTCTAATGGCCTATAATACTAATAAGCGAAGAGTCAGACCCATGCAAGTGGCTGGATGTCAGTCTTCTAATTCTCTGCCTAACTTACTATTTGGCTACATAAAGATGGATATTTAGTACAGTGAAATACTGGAATAATCTCTCTCAAGACATCTGCCAGGCAGAAGTATCTAAAAGCCTGAAAATACTCTTTAAAAAAGAACACTTTGAATCCAGCAACACTAAACTACCTAATACAACTTTTCTAATATCCTAATACTGGTAACTATGAAAAGGAAAACAGGCTTGTATAATCAGTCACTTTATTTAAACAGTTAATTAAAATATATCTAAAATTACGAATAATTAAAATACTAGATTAAGCAATATAATCCATAGATAACACCCTACAATCACTTTAAGAACACTGAAGTTGCCATGCTTATAATCACCAGAAAATAAGTTTTCAGGTTCATATACATCTATGGTAATAAAGCTTCTTAGCTACACCTGTGGACTCCTCTCTACTTTATCAACTGTCCTATTGCAAGTAAAAGCAATATGCATTTCAAAAAAATGACTCATCATATTTTCAAGAGAGGGAAAGGAGTTACAGGAATCAAATGTCCAGCAATAAGATTTTGGCAGTGACTGAATACGATCAGCTGAAAGAGACAGCTGCATGTCACAGTGCACACAGTAATAAGAACTCAATCCAGGCTAAAGATGTTTAAAAGACAGGATGGAAAGGTCTGGGCCTTTTATTTGTGTTTAAACTTATTTTCAAACACGAGTTTTTGCTTATGCCCGGCAGCTAATTTTTAAAGGCTGAAAGGCATTTAATTCTAGAGATAAGTCATTCCTGGTAACAAACAAGCAACATTCTACTAGTCTTCTGTAGCAGTTCAGTTTAAAACAGGGGATTTTGGCACACTAATTTTAAAGCTATGTTCCAGGTAAAAGAAAAATTACACAACTTATATTCCATTACTAAAACTCCTAAACCACTATCACAAATGCATTACCGTAATTAAACAAATGCTGCATAGAGCTGTCTCAGCTGAAGTTTATTTGAAACACTTTTGCTTAAAGTGGGACATAAATATTCTTTCACTTTTCATTTAAAATAAACCTTCGGAGACAAGTGATCTAAATAGAATAGCTGAAAGCATGAACAGATGCACTTACTATCAGTGAACACTAGTTTCCCTACACTCTTGCTACAATGTGAGGAAAAGCACGATACTTTAATGGAAAACAAGCAATTCAAAGGAACTCAAGAATGCCTTGTGGCAACACAGGTGCTACACCTGCCGAGGACAAATGAAACAAGTACTTGGCTTACTAGAGAGTGAGCAGAAACACAGAACAGTGATGATGTTCCTGATCCATCTTTAGAAACAACATAAAAGAAAACATGGTGTCTCTGTTTTCAAAAATTTACTGAGACTTTTAATTATTGACATCTGGTTGAACTTAGACTTACAGGAAGCTTAGAAGTAAAAACACTTCGGGCAATGTTTCTGTCTAAAGCCATACATACACATTAATGACCACTGCAGAAGTCAAAGGCCTTATCTCCATCCCTTCTCATCCAGTTTTTCCATCTTTCAATGTCAATGCCACAAAGCAATGTGCAGGAAAAGCTCCATATTTTTTGTTTCCAACACAGTGTTTTAGAATAATTTGGCTACCTCTTGAGGCCTCTTGTTTCATCACTACTCCACTTTACCCTTCCTCTTTCCAAACCTCTTCTGTTCCCCCAGAGGCAACTGAGTCATGCAAGGTTAGGTGACAGAGCTAAGTCACAACATTTTGTTTCATCAGTCTCACCTCACTCAGTGCACAGTAGCATCATAAAAAGGCCATTAAAGCCATAATTTCTTGTTTTCTACATCAAGATGAATTTCGCCATGCAAAGGTGGACTGAAGAACAAGAATACTTGTGCCTTTACCAAAAATACTTGTTTCTTAAAACAGAATCTGTTTTGAAGCATTAAACACTGCTTGACAAAATTAAGTCCTCAACACTGTTCCTCCACTCCCCATCTCAAAAGGGAGCATGCTACCTGAATCGTATGGTTCCCCTTGAATAGTCAAAAGACCAAATTTTTCTGTAACAGTCTGCAAAAATAAAGTTATTAGCACTAAGATATTCAATTTGTTTTTAAAATAGCAAAATCTTCTAGAAGTACCACTGCATATTGTGCACAACACTGAGGTGCAGTTTAATACAACTCTTTTTTCCAAATAGGCAGAACAAGCTGCAGAGGAGGAAAACCAAAGGTCACCGCAGATATTTAAAACAGGAAGCTGAGAGAGTTTTAAGCACAATCCCATTTATAAAGCTTGCCAGCCATTATAAATAAAAATGAATGAATACTGGTCAGACAGCTTGAACATAAGATGCAGTTCGGAAGAGGTAGGTGGAGTGAAGGAACTGTGAAGTACTAAGTTAGTTTTTGAAGAGAAATTACAGCCCATGACATATGTGTACAGCTATTCTCACAGTTTACAATGAAGACAGTAGGAACATAATTGTGATTTTTTTTCCTCATACTTTTTTGTACCAGGCCATATCATAATTATGTAATCTTAGTCATTAATAGTGACTCTTAAAAAAGCTAAATAAAGCATAACTGGATCTTCAGTATATGATTATGATTTTGAATGACCAAAGAACATTCTATCATTAGCTGGAAACTGTAGTTCTAACAACTGAAACAGGTAGTCTGAACAGTGTAATTGCTAACTACAGCCAGTTCCTAAGAAAACTAAATAGATGGGTAGGACACCTGTTAGATGAAAGAACATGAACAGAACAGCAGCAAGCATGAAACTTCTAGGAGGCAATAAAGGAAAAATATTCTTTCTCAATTGAAAATAACTTCCTTTGTCCTAACCCTAGTCCTTTTCTCCAAATCTGTTACCAGGAAAAATAACTGGAGTGCTGTACCATCTCCTTTCAAAGCAAAATTCCCAATCCTATCAAGGCCCAAGTGACATTATTCTCACTTCTCATCCCTTTCAAAGAGTTTTTCCAGAAAAAGAAAACTTCAAAGTATAAACAGTTCCAAAAATCAAATGAAAGCTTTAAGTAGCAGCAGCCATTTCTTTCCCTTCAAACTGTTTTTTGGGGTTTTTTTTTTTACCTTATCTATAGGCACTCCTGGAATTAGAATTACTGAACAGCACTATGGGAGAGATGAGAGGACACATCCATCATGCGATCTTTAAACACATTAAATTGGTAGCAAGCAAAACTAACACTACATCATGACTGACCAGAGTACAAGTATCAGCTCTCAGAGCACAACTTGAATACGCACGTATATAAATCTATGGTTAAATCAGTTAGAGAGCCAGGTTCAATCCCTACCCTGTGTGATTCAGACTGGAGCTACCCATTCCAGGCCCAGAGCACACAGAAAAGTGCCAGGAATCAATATTTCTCTTGAAAAAAAAAAATCTGTAACAAAGAGTGATAAACTCCCAACAAGATGTCTCTATTGGCAGTTTTTCCACTGAAATTATTCCCATCAGCTTTAAAAATCAAAAGACAGAATAAACCAGGCGTCACTATATTAGAACACAGTACTGTATTTACAAAGCTAGCAAGAAAATGATGCACCAGACAATATGATTAAAGCACAAAGTCTACTATCACAGAATATAGTCAGTTAAAGATTAGAAGAGGAATACTGAAAAGATATAGGTATACAAGAACATATGCATTAAAAGAAGTGAGGGTAACCACCATCAACCTTCTTGTTCAGGCCTCCAGCTAAAGCAGGAGTTTTTTCCGGCAAGATTATTTGTTGTCAAGGAAACAAAGCAATTAAATTTTTTAACTATCTGAAGTGCTTTGGCAATTTAACTGAATTATTAATTGAACAAGTACATTGGTCACTTCATCTTCCACTAGAACACAGCCATACACAAGAGTTAAGTACAGCAATTAATGATCAATAACTCAACAGTTAAACATACAAAGTCACAAACTCTGTAAATTAAAAGTTATATAACTAATCACCTATAATGGATTTTTTTTCCTTCTGGAATAGCTGCCTTGAATGAAGCAGACAAAAACTTAATCTCAGGAATAGGAACATTGAAAAGACAGGGAAATCTGTGCTAATAAATATGTAAGCGTAATTATTTCCAAGGATTTCTTCCTTTACCTCTACAGATATTACTGACAGCAAAACACAAAAGTTCTCTTGTCCATACTGTAGAATAGGTTACAGAATGCAGGATTGAACAGAGTAGGGATGCTGCACACTTTGGTGTGTGTACAGCTAGAACAGCGCAGAGGTTAATCAAAAATACTCCCTGAAAGGTACAGAAAGAAGTAATTCAATAAAGCGAGTGGCTTTTTCATGGAAATCTGGTATTGTTCTATACCCTTCCCTTAACTTCTACATTCACATGCATGGAGAAGGGCTTACCATGGATTTGACAGGCTCGGCAAAACCTCTGTGAAGAAAGGTCATTAAGGAAGCACAACATATGGGGAAAAAGTAGAAGGGAGGAACATATGAGGCTGTGCATACAAAGGTGGTGCATAATTCCACAAGAAACCATCAAAAAAACCAACATGCAAAAGATATAAAAATCTGCTCTGCTCTCTTACCTTGCTGTCAAAAAGATCAGTCCATTTTGTTGTTTCCCAGAATGTCTCTGTCAAAGCTTCTGAGCAGCTCTCACGATCCTCATCTTTGCCTTCTGCATCACTGGAAGCAGCCCCTTCTTGGGCCTGCAGATGAAGCAGCTGGTCAGCCAATGCACTTCCTTTTCGACAGAGTGCATCCACTAGAGTCGATTTCTGTTTTTCCATTTCACTAGAAAAAAAACCCAGCATGAAAAACATTAGGGACTTTTTGCAGATACTTCATTAAGAACAGAATCAGTGCTGTACTGAGTTTAAGCTAAAAAGTTTACAGCAGTTAGCAAACACAAAATGAAAATAAGCACAAAGATAATTTTTAAAGCATGGCTATTTACTATAAATTAAACTAATTGTAAAACATTATCTAGAGTTACTCTGTATTAAACAAGCTCAATCATTCCTCTAAGCCTAAAGTGACTTTCCTGTCTTAAGGCAAGGACAACTCAGGATTCTAAAACTGAATAAGCCAGCATCTAGAGATATAGCTTTATAGTTATTGGAACTATAAACAGTAGTTAAAATCCAAACTAACATAAGCAGATACACTTCTGCTGACTTCAAAGGAACTGCATCCATTTAAAGTTCCATTGAATTTAGCATACAGTTCTAATTGTTAGATTCCACTACATGACTGAACAGGTGAACTTACTAAGAAATGTTCGAAATTATGTTTATTATGCCATAGCTTTGCTTTTATATTAGCAATTCTGGAATAATACACAAATACTCAGAATAGCAAGAATGGACAGATCAGTTTTAAAACTCAGCTGGTATTTTATCTAAAGTAATAAACAAATATGCACCTCCCCTTTAAGGGCCTACTTTTCAAATCTGTCACTCTATTTGTGACTAAGACCAGAACCACACCCTGTAAAATCTATTGGGTATTCTCCAGACTACGGTGTCACCATCCTAAGGATACATACTGGTAATTCAGAGGAACAGACTAAAACTAAAGGAAAAAAACCGGTCCCTGAAACGCAAGTACAGACATCACGCTTTTCACAAGTAAAATCTTTTGCAAGCTGTTACTTCCTACACCACTGTCAATTTTGTCTTCAATTCCAGATCCAAAATGCTGCAAAAGTACTATGAAAAGGCAGATAGCATTCAACACACACCTCTATTGACATTCTTGTGGTCCTTTCTGTGACAAAGCTTAAAACAAAAACTTATTATCCCATTTTTCTGACACATTTAAATCCTGAAAGCACCCTGGTTTATTTTATTTAGTATTTCTAATAAAAAATTTGCAGGTTTTAGTGATGCTGCATTCCAGAGACATAATAAGAGAACTAAATAATTTTTCAGTCAAAACTGAAATTACCTGTGTCCCCCAAAACACACGTTATTCAAAAAGGTTACAGTCATTCCATTGTTTATAAGGGGAGACAAAACACATCAATTACAGAAATAGGATGCAAGAAAATTATTTACTGGGTAGGTACTTTTTTATAGTAGTTGCATCAGGCCTGGGATCAGTCTTCATGGCAAAATATACTGCTAATGCTGTCTGATCAATATGAGAAATTACAGTATTTGCAGCTTCAACAATTTCATCAAGTCTTTTCATTCGTTCCTAAAAGAAGAATAAAAAAGGTGTTTTGTACTACGAAATCACACTACTCGATTGTTGATTCTACTAACACTACGAAAACTGCAAAGGTAATTTATTAGGTAATTCAACATGTCCTTTTCTCCACTTTCTCCAATTTTTGATTCAACAAAACTGATAAGTCTGCATTATCAAGATTTCCCACATATGTAGTCCATTTCACTGAAAACAAACTGTAAGATATGAGGTGAGTATATGCAAAATGCAAAGTTTACAGAAAGAAAAACACCTTTCAGTGTAAATTAATCCTCTCAAATAATGGTAGCATTTCAGAAATAAATATAAAAAATCAAATAAAAAGAAAAAATTGAAGCTATTGACACGTACACTATTTTTTTAATCTTCAAGATACGCAAACTTTTCTGTTCTTGGTTCTCAATTTCGAGGACAATGACAGTTGTTGAATTTAGCTGTGTCCTTTCAAGGGATTTGTTCTCAGTTGTCTGAGCAATTCCTCTACAGAAGAAATTACCGATCCCATAAAGGAACAGAACGGGAAGTGTGTCTGTCTCAGTAAATACCATTTAGAATAATGTTGTAGCCTAAACCAGCATGGAAACTTACAATGTGTTTAAATTAACAAGGAGCAAATGACAAGCGAACATATTACAGGTAGGAACACTTTTTATTCTGCTGTGGGATTAAGTCAATTACAGTCTGTTAGGGAGGGAGGTGTCAGTTTAATTTGGAATTCCTGCTATGTAATACTCAGGACAACTATGCCAGTCATTTCAAGACCAAACATGTATGAAGAAAGATTCAGTTGTTCAGGCTACATGGATGTATTAAGACAAGGATGTATTAAGACAAATCAAGTTTTAAAGTGTTAGAGGTAAGCAACCTTTTCAGAATCCAACTGATGAAGTCTCGCAACATACAATGGAAGATGATTAGGAAATGCTTCTTTCAACTCATTGTACATGTCAGTGGTGTCCAGCCTAGAAGAGAGGAGCACATAACATAAAATTACAGATTCTGGATATATTTTAGTATAGATGCTTCAAGCTTGTGTAGTTATGACAGCAGACATACTTGGTCATCCACTGTATTTTTAGATCTCTTAAAGCTTCAGCAAATTCTTCTTTTACATCTTTTTCTTTTTCCTGTTCTTTTTCTTTCTCTTTGCTGCCGTTTTTACTCTTTGATGGTGATGGTATCAGGTGATAGTGAACAGTAAGGACATCCTGGAGGTAGGAAAAGAGATATATACTGAAAGGGATATAGTAAACCTTTTTTCTGATGCTATATAAGAGCTAAATGATAGCAAGCAACTACTCTTGAGCTACACATACACTGAGAAAGGATTCTGAGAGTAAAGGTATTAGTCATTAGGAATTCATAAATGGCTTTAACTTTTTATTTAAGGAATGCAAGGACAGATATTAAAACAGCACACTGGGTGTAAGAAAAAAAACCCTAACATTTAGCAAGTTTGACACTTCGCAATCATATAATTTTACATAATATTAGTTAGAGCATCAGAAGGGTGTTGGAGGGGTGTTTGTTTATAAAGAGTGAATAACTTGGTTAAAAGGCAAAGATAAAATCAGTTACAGATCCCATCTACAAATCTGGCAATAAACAAATGAATAAAGATGACTGAATTCTAAACAGTAATACAACAGTAGCATAAATATGGATTGTGCTATAAGATACACAATTTTATTCCTCCTGAGATAATACTTCTTCCACATGCCTACTGAATTAGCTGATGCATCCACATTCAACTGTTTTCCACTTTGCTGCTACAGACTTCCCAGTTTCACCTGTTTCTGTGCTCAAGTACCCAAATGCAGGATTTTTTTTAAAACCTATATGCCAGCACAGAGATATCACTATAGTTTGAGTTCATGGTACACTAGTCAACAATTACCATAAGAAAATCAGTTATAGCTATTTAAAAGGAAAATCCAAAGTCATCTTTGATTGTGCTCTGAAGTCCATTTCTTGAAATATTTTACATGTAAATTTGCAAATAAGCCATCATTAGATTTCAGTCATTGCTTCTAAAACATTACAATTGTTGAGTGAAGGCGTTACGTTGGTTTTAATGTTGCAATTTTTTAAAAAGCCTCTCCTCAAATAATGAGGGTACATGTCCAGTTACTTTACATACAGGATATTTCACAGAGAAGATCACTTAAGTTTAAATCCTCTACATACCATCACTCCGTTGCAAAATACTGTGTTGCACGCTTAATTGCTGTAGCAATTCAATTATTCCTATCAAATATTCCAAAGCACATTTGTGGGGCTGTAATTTCTATACCATGTTTGTCATGGGCTGGGCCCAGACAATTTCAGCATAATGAAATGAAATCCTATGCACAAGATGGGAGTTATTTCAGGTTATTTAAACAGTGAGTAAAAAGTTAACTGCTAGATACTGCTACGAATAACCTTGCAATAATGGCCTTCAACACTACACTTCTGAAACTACTCAAGAACATTGATGCAGAATGATTTTATTTGAATTGATAGTACAAACAGACTAGTAGCTTTCTATGGATTACTGAAAATAATACCAGTAAGAAAGTATTCCCTTAAAACAATTTTTCCAGCTACTAAATTTGTAATCACAGACGAACCACAGAACTGACATCTACATATTTCTTTTAAAACCTAGTTTAGATCATTAATCTACATTAAAACATAACTTTCATAGTAACTGTTCTGCAGACATGCATTTGAAGAATGAAGTGCATGACCAGGCAGTACACCCAAAAAAGACTTCAGCAAGACTTAGGTCAGAGCATGACAAAACTGGTCATGGAGGCAAGTACATGCGGTAGAGGATACAGAAGTCAGGAACATGGTATGGGGCTGGCTAGGGCAATTAGTAAGGTAGAAAGGAACAATGTAGCTCATTATAGCAATTTTAAAATGTCTAAGTTCAGTACAAAAATCTGAAGCAGTAGTTCACGCATAGTGTTTTTAAAGAACGTTTTCTATTGAGATGAATACTTTCCTAAGAAAAAAAACCTGCCTTCCTAGAAATATTCTTCCAAGATTTCAAGATCTCATTCTTGAAAGTCCTCTTCAATCTTGTTCAGCAACATACATTTGGAGTTAAGTATCTAAATGACCCCTGCATTCGCAAGCCTTGTCTGTATGAGAAGACTCTACTATTCTGGTTTAAGTACGAAACCAAGCATAATTAGACTCCCACTCACATGGATGAACATTTTCATTTAAGAGACTAACTCTATGTAGCTAAACCATCAACAGCAAAATGCCAACTCGCCGTTCTCTCAGCTAGGTAGTTTTGGTCTCATGAGATCCTACAAGCATTGCAAGCTATGACCATTGAAAGGAAAACAATGAGTTCCAGACCTAGGCAACCACCTTTTTCAGAAGAGCTTACAAAAAAAAAAAAGTGCAGTCTTCTTTACAGGCATCAAACTTATTTGTGGAATAAATAAGGTTTAGATGTTTATCCCATTTCACTAAACTACCACAAGATGGACTGAAGGCTTCTTTCTTTTCTCTGTTCTGTCTGTAATCACCAGCATTCTTTATAAAACTTGGCAATGGCAACCCCAAGATACCAGAAGATTCCGGAATGACACTGTCATTGCTATTACAAAAACAAACTGCATACATAAACAAGAACGATGCCCTCAAAGCAGTCACCTCTTAAGAGATCTTAATTAACAGTTAAGTTTGTCTAAAGATTTAAATGTAGATAGTTTCAAAATCTGGTATTTTATATGGAAAAGACATATAAACTAGTGTTATTACTTTAAAACATTCCACAGCAAAACTAACCAGAGGAAAGAGCTCCTTGAAGGAACACATCTCTGATTTTATTTTCCATTTAATAAATAACTTGCAATTCTGCATACACACACAGTTGAATGCATATAAGGAATTGGTATCTACTTTAAGATGCATGCAATTTGTGTAATGTTGCTTATTTTTACTGCAATACACTTATGTAATTGTAAATCAATGAATTTCCTTGAAGTCACCAGCCAGGCTCATACAGAATTAAAATAAATCTGTTCTTTATCAATATTTGAAGGCCTCCTGATTAAACAGGGGTAGTGTCGTGACGCTCAAGTTAGACTTCAAAATGGAGGAAAGGATGGCAGAGTAGGGAAAAAGATGTAGAAATTTTCCGTCTCTTAGCTAGTTGTTACATATTGTTGATCAAAAGCTGCATTACGTGAAACAAAAACCCTCACTTCTTACAGAACAGAAAAACGTCAGAGTGAAAACAGATGATTATGCTCAGGACAAAACTTGAAGACAAAGGGGAAAAAACCAATCAGATTGTAACTGCATTACAAAAGTCAGGTTGTAAAAGAAGAAAGGTTCATAGAACCAACGTGTTTCTCATTTGCCTCCCCATTAGAGATCAAGGGCATGATGTACCCTTCTAAGAGTACATCAGCTTCCCAAGCCATGACAGTGGGGCACAGAAAATACATAACTGAATTCTGAACTTCATACATATGACAGGTTTGGTAGTCAAAGATTTTTTTCTTTAAGTCCAGACACACTGAAGACAGGAAGACATTAAGTAAAAACCCATGCCCAAGGGTTTTTTGTTTCAGGTTTGGTGGCTTTTTAGATAAAATTAAGTTCCCTAGAATAGCTCTTTGAGCAGAAAGTTATGGATTAGGCATACAATTCTGCTGTATCTGTCGAGTAAAACAAAGACACTTGCTTCTTCTTTGGAAAGAACTCATTGATGGTTTTGTTATAAAAGAATTAAATATCTTCTTTGGGAAATTAGGCTGCTATTTCCTGGCATAACCATAAAATGTTTCCCTGCAAAACAGAGAAGCTGTTGAAGTATCAGCCGGATAAGCAGTCAGGTGAATTGAAGCCTGATGAATGACCAGGCCCAGCGGGTGGTGATCAGCAGCACACAGTTGGATTCCAGTAGCTAGCAGCGTATCCCAGCAGACAATATTAGATCCAATCCTGTTCAACATCTTAACTAATGATCTGGATGATGGGGCAAAGTGCACCCTCAGCAAGTTTGCAAATGACACCAACCTGGTAGGAGCGGCTGCTATAGCTGGTTTGTGCTGCCATCCAGAGGGACCTTAACAGACTGCAAAAATGGGTTATCAAGAACCTCGGGAAGTTCAAGAACGAGAACTGCCAAATCTTGCACCTGGAGAAGAATAAACCCATGCACCAATAAATGCTGGGTCCACTCAGACAGGAAGCAGCTTGACAGGAAAGGATGCAGGGGTCCTACTGGACACCAGCTTGAACGCAAGCCAGCAATGTGCCCTTGCAGCAAACAGGGCAAATGGTATCCTAGGCTGCATTAGACATACTATCAGTAGGTCGAGGGAGGTGATCCTTCTCTGTTCTGCACTAGTGAAGCCACACCAGGAGTACTGTATCTAGTACTGGACTTCCCAGTACAAGAGACATGGACATACTGGAGACAGTCCAGTTAAGCTCCACAAAGATGATGGACTGGAGCATCTTTTCCATGAGGAAAAGCTGAAAAAGCTTGGACTGTTTTCCTAAAGAAGGCATTTGGGGAGTGGAGAGGGAGGAGGAATCTCATCAATCTATGTATATATCTGTAGGAAGGGCGTAAACAGAAATCCAGACTCTTTTCCATTGTGCACAGTGACAGGACAAGAGGCAATGGCCACAAACAAACACAAGGAGGCTCCCTCTGGGCATAGGAATACTTTTTCACAGTGCAAGTGACTGAACACTGGCAAAGTTTGCCCAGAGAGTTTGTGTAGTCTCCACTACTGGTGATATTAAAAAGCTGTCTGGGCATTGCCTTGGGAAACTATCTCTAGGAGGCCCTGCTCAAGTAGGGGTGTTACACCAGAGCTCCCTTCCAGCCTCATCCATTCTGTGATTCTGTGAAAATAAAAGCACTTACAAACAACCACAAATGCCCACCCTGGATTTCTTGCCCAGATTAGTCACCAGTATCAGAGCAAAAACGACACAAGAAATGGAACTGGGAGAATCTGCAAATTAACATTCCTAATCCTACAAGAGGGCCTGGACTTGTCAGTGAAAAAAACGAAAGAAATCTACACATACTTTTTTGACTGACTGGGTCATACTTTTGATATATTATGAAATATATAAAAATGTTTTCCAGCATGGAAAACATCTTAACCACATGTAAACATGACATGGCAGGTTAAAACTTCAAGACTTGTAAACTAGGAAGCCCTCAGAATTGCATTCTCAGAAAAATATATTCATTAATGGAGGTCTTGCAGATCAATGCTCTGAAATAAACTGTATTTTACTTCTTTGCTGCTAGTATGCTGGTGCAAGGTGGAAGTATCAAGAACAACATTTTTTATTTTGGCTTAGGTGGGTATACTGCTTGCATCTGAACACAGCTCTCCATTCTGAAAACAAAAGAAAAAACAGAACACGCAACTTCTTCGATCTGTTTGATAGGTTTCGTTATAAAAATTAAATTATGATTAAGAGTTTAACTCCCTTGTTAGAGATTTACTTAGTAAAGATTTTGTAACTTATTCATCAGGAAGCCAAACATTCACATGGGTTTTTAAATCACCTTCCTAAAAGTAATCTGTCTAATTTTCAGATGCAGTATGAATAACATTCTTGTAAAGCTTAATTAGATTCCCAAATGGTTATTACAGCAAGACTAGAGTAAGTTAGCAGGCTCAGTTACGATCTCACTGTTAACAGAAAAATAACAGAACACAGGAATAAGCTGTCTTATTCATGATTCTCATGTCTTATTTCTAACAAGAATCCTATCTAATTTGCGTGTCACTCCAGAACACAGTACCTTGAAAATAAAAGAATATAAATAGCCTTACAACTTACAAACAAAACAAGAAACAAAACAGTAACCTTAAAAAGATAGCCTATTACATTTTTTGTTTTTAATAAAGATTGTTTCTGTCTCTTACTGCTGGAAGAATACTGTTCTACCAAATGTAAAAACAGGAGACAGCACAATATTAAACACTGCTACGTTAAAAGTCACTCACTCCTTACATGAATTATCTTATACATGCTCCAAAATTCTCTCTGTAAATTCTACTACCTGCCACATCACTGTATAAACTCTAGCCTATAACCAGATATATTTGTGTAGAATCATGAACTGAAAGACTTTCCCATCAAGACCATCCTTCCACTGCTTGCTACAGTGTTTTTTACGATTAATGAAGCTAGTTCTCAATTCAGTAGACTTGGTATACGGCTAAATATTAAATTCTACATCAAAGTCCTAGGTTTGTGTTCAGTTCTCAATTTGCAGACAGAATAGAATAGGCAGAAACACTTGCCACAGAAAGTCTTGACCACAAGCACTCTAGATTCCAGAGTATTTCATAAAAATAAAAATTAGAGACCACTACACATGCATTTTTACAGAAGTATACAGATGCTCATGCACCTCTCAGCTTTGTATTACAGCAGTGTTTTGTCATTCTACCAGTAGACATACTGAAGGCGCTGAAGTAAATAACTCAGGACTAAGGAAGCAGATGAGGGAGACAAATTTAAAACCAATACTGGTAGACAAATTCTTTAAGTCATATGCAAAAAGACTTAAGTATATCTTTTTCAAAAACTAACATTCAGTACCTTTTTAAATTTTCCTTGTCGCTTTGCTGCAGACTGCCCCTGGGAGTTAGAATAACATACTGTAAGAAAACATGCACACACACCACACAGGATGGAGACACCTTCTCTGTACAATCACGGTTATAATTTCAACCTATGTATTTTTAAATTTTTAAAGAGTCACATCAAACATGCTCTTAAAGCATGCTCTTTCAGGTTGTAAAAATTAATAAAACAATTCATTATCGTGTATATAGTCAGTTATTCCTGTAAGACAAGCAAGTGTTGTTAACCACTTAGCTTAAATTAATAAATTACAGAACTTCAGCCTCAAAAGTATAGATTTGAGATTTTGACTGTTTAGTGGCATTGTTCTACTGAATAATAAATACACATAAATTAGATGTCTTCTCTCTTACATTGCACCCACTCTCTGAACTAAAGACAACTTTGCTGCCTTGTCCTCCCTTTTTGTCTCCTGGTACATACTGAGGCTCACTAAAGGCAGCAAAAAGTATCTGATACTATTTGATATCATCCTTTTTCCAATGAAATATAACCATAACAGAAATGTTTTAAGACTATGACATGAGATGCACCTCAGCTGAAATTTCTCTCCATATATACTCTTAAGTATTCTTCATCACACAAAATTTGATGGGCAATGCCTACCCTACCTCCTACTTCCCATCCCAGAAATCACTGTATATAACCACTTAGTCTATTTTTCAAATAAGACAGATGGGAATTACAACCAACAGTTCAAGAAGTGCACAATTCAAGTTAGAGAAACCATACTACCTACGGTAATGGATTTGCTATGGATTTCCTAAAAGTATACTTGCAACCTTGCAGGAATCAAAGAAATATGAAACTAAGTATTTTAGAGTTCTTCATTTCTGCGTTTTTCCTCACTGATACACATAATTCTCTTGACAGACATTATCTAACCTGCAGTTAACACTCAATCTGCCTCAAAAGTAATACCTGCAACCAAATGCGATTCAATGAACTAAACTACTGCTCAACAAGATCTAACAGTATGAGCCCGCCTATTCAAAACAACTTAGTTTCTATAAAAATATACTCTAGTTTTCTACATGTTGTTTGGCCAGACCTAGTAACATATTGACTTAGATGAACTACCCCTAAACACTAACACCGGGACTGATTAAAATTTATACTCAGCTTTGTCATCTTTTTAAAAAGAACTACGGGAATCTTCTAAATACCTTAGCGCCAGATACATGTGAGAGCTATCTGGTTACTATAATCACTGTTGCATTACACATTCAAACAAGTCAGGAAACATTTTTTATAGGATGTTGCATTATAAGCAAAAAAAAACCTTACAAGCTTTTTTCTATCATCACATACAAAAATCTTACTTCATTCTGTTGAAGCATAGTTATATTAGTGGTTGACAACATCAATGTGCAGCAGGGAAGAATATCTGCTTATGCATCAGCAAAATTCCTACTGCTTTGTAACAGTTAATGTGTAGGTGTTAAGAAAGCCCATACTTTTGCTGAAAATTGTATACATGCAAAGGAGATTAAAGCTGTTCATTAGAGAACCAACATGCACAAAAATATATATATGCACATATTTTTCACTTAAAAGTTATACAAAGCTAGGCAAATAAATCACTTTTAAAGGTTGCCACACAAACAAAAAAACAATTGCTTCTATAAATAAAACAGTTCACAGAGAAATAGAATTCTAAATTCAGAAAAAGTAATTAAACTTAGAAGTTACTCTGACTTTACAATGAAATAACTGCTTCTAAAATATGTTATGTTACTAAGTCTAGTGCTCTTTAAACTACCAAAACCATGACATACAGCACTTCCTGGCATGCCATTTACTTGCTTCAAAAGTTTCAGAAAAAAGAAGCCATTTCAAATACTCACAGCTTTCTTTCCAAGTTCTGTTTTGGACAGTGTAAGAGCTCCTGCAAGGTAACATCCTGGTCCTGCTCCTTTAGGTATTCTATTCAAAGAAAGTTCAGCGTTAAAACCAGGTTCACTAATGTTCCATGGGAACTACAATAAAGAACCCAAACAGTGAAAGAGCAACACAAGAGGAATGACAAAGCCTACACATGTAGACACAATCAAAGCATCACTTTAGTTAGGCGCAGAGGCAGCTGGTTAGCTATAGACGACAAGAACAGGACTTCAGTAACTTACTTGTCATCAGGCAGAGATGTAACAAAGAATGGCTGACTGTGTTTTGGTGGTAATGTCAAACTGTTGGATTTCTTCTTCCCTAAGAGAGCAAGGCTGTGGTTTTCATAAATATCTAAGCTCAAGGTACTAGACAACCTGTGAGAAACAATAAATGGAAGGTCTTTGATGCGATCCAGCTCACTGTTCTGTTCATGACGAATTTGTAACCGAATAGTGTAATCTCCTTTTTCCAGTTTCACAGAATACTGAAAGAAAAAAGTTCTCATAAATGTCAAGATTAAATACTTCACTATTTACAAAGAAACCTAGAAATAAGACTGTCATGTTATTCTTGATCTACACAGCTCCAGTCTTTTAAAGATATACTAGATTGCTTAGCTTTGGCATCTCCTAAAACCAGAGTGCTTTCAAGCCTTAATAGCAGCCAAAACACATTTTGTATTGACTGAAAAATTAAACTTTTCAGATGACAATATAGGCTGACATCATCTGTTCCTATTTTAACACTGTATTAACTGCTCAAATAATAATCAGAATGCTTGCTAAACTTTCAGTTCAAAATCTTTACCAGGTTTGTCTTGAGACACTTTCAGTTTACTATGTAAGTTCGGGTGCTCTGTGGTTTAGACCACAGGATATCTTCTACTGTCACAAACACGGTACCAGTTTTCACACTGAGGGAGGACCTAACGTTCCTGTGAGATTTAAGGTTACAGTTCAAAGAGCTGTCAGACTCTGTCCTGAGCTTTTTATATATTCAGTTAGGAATATGCAGATAACATCATCTCCATTTACTGAAAAAAGTCACCCCACCCCGTGAAAAAATACACATCTAAACCCCCAGATTCTTGAATTCTTAGTTTTGAAAACATTCTTTCACTTCTATCGGCCTAAAAGGGCACCAGGTGGATGCTTTGTGTAGCAGCATGCTAAGTGTCCTTTCTGCTGCTACTGCTATAAAACAAAATCCAGCCCTAAATAGCAAGGGAGAATAATTTAGAACTAGCCAGCTCCCAGAATCTTCCTCTCCTGAGTTAGGGAGTCATGGTTCCCACTGCTGTTTCCTCTTGGATTAAATAATTTGAATTGCTTTAGAACTGTTCTATGAGGTACATCAGGGATTTACAAGATAGTGATCCACCAGGTGGAAGTAGCAGACTACTTTGGCAATTTTCAGGTTTTATAAAACATTAAAAATGCAGGTTAAGGAATATAAGTTTAAATAACACAACTTCCGAAATTTATTTATAAGATTCAAAAGACATGCTTTAAAGTTCATCTTTTGTACACTTCCAGAATGACAAATATATCAAGATCAACATTAGATTGATGAAGTTCAATGGGGATTTGGAATTGGTAAAAAGCATTTTCAAAACTCAAAACTATAGAAAAAACAATTCTTATTTTTTCTTTTTTTTCATCTCCCCCCAGCATGATCCAGACACACAGTCTGTTCCAGCAGAAAGACATTCCTACAGAGGGTAGATTATCTACCAGTCTTGTGCAAAAAGCTCCCTTTGATAGGCAGCAACAGGAAGTAAACCAATCCATTGGACTTAAAAGGCTCTTTGAAAACAGCAGCACAGAAGACAGCTTTCACAGATACAGGTGCCTCTTATCTATCAGCAGACAAGTCAGACTACAGAAAAAATAATGAATCCTTTCCAACTTAAATAGAAAAATTCAAGGTATCATCTTTATAAAAAAAAAAAGACAAAAAGAACTTGAAATCACTTCTTGAAAAGTACCAGTCAAAATCACAAGTTTACACCATTTTGTAGAAATAAAACACACCTTAACTCTTTCTCCTGTTCTATTCCATACTGTTCTATTTCATCAAAACAAACCTGTCATTACTTTTTTCATACAAATATATCACCACTGAAGCTGTTGTCTTGCAAAGATATAACAATATTATACCTATGCATCAGGAAATGTTAGGAGCTAACAGCATCCCTGACAGGTGAAGAAGAATTAAGTTTCAAACTGTGCAAAAAAGAGAAGGTAAATAAATACATTATTCCGTACCTGGTGTGGATAGGCATCTCCTGAACCCATCTGTCTTTTGTTCTGGTCAAAAATAATCCACAGTTGACTATCAAATTCAGATTCGTACAACAATTCACAAAGAAGTGGACAGCTTGGAGTTACCTCTCCACTCTTAGGCTATGAAAAGAATGGTTAAAACTTTTAATCCACTATGAATAAAACAACTACAATATTATCCGTATTCAAAAGGATACCTGACCTAAAGCCTATTTCAAGCAAGAGTAGCACCTAAGAATGATCATATCAGAATTTTGTCTATAGAGAGTCTAACACATAGACCTAGAACTTGTTTCTGACAGAAAGCTAGTTACAGTTAAAAACTGGTTTTAGAAAACATGCTGTGACATATTAGTGACTTTAAAAATATACAATCAGCCATAACCCTTACCTGGTGGAAGTTATAGGTCAAAATCATCTCGTACAGTTGACGATTATTTGGTAGGATATCTCTGGATCCCAAAGGTTTTATTTTTGCACTCACTGGTCTGAAGTTAAAGGACAAAAAACAGAAGGTGTCCTTAAAAAAACATATCCTCTATGAAAATTTGTCTCGCTTAAGCAGAAGCGTACTCAGTACAACTGAATTCAGGTCATGTCATAACAACTCTTAAAATACTTTAACTATTCAGGAATCATAAATTCCTCAGTTAAAATACATGTCAGTTCAAAAACAGTGTTTAGTGACATTACAGACACTGCCAAAGAAAGAAGTCAACAGAATTTAGCAAGCAATCTAAACACTCAAAATTAAAGGCCATAAAAAAATGGGATCCATGCTGCAATCAGCACTTTTGTGTACTGAAAGATTAATGGCACAATAATTAATTAGAATAGTTTATAATTGTTTGCTACAGAAGGTTGTATCAACAGAGAATCTGGAAGAGGCTTTACAAAAATCAGAGTAGTAACACAGAATAATGTTAACATACACTACCTAGGTAGTGAATGTTAAGTCAGATACAGTTAGGACAAGCTGTTATTCAGAGTAGCACAAACATTTTAGAAGTCAAGTATCAAAGAACATAGGCTAAATAATAATGATACAAGAAAATTAGAGCTTCAGAAATAGCAGCAGAACAAGGGTGGCCTGGAATCATTTAAGTTTCATTCATTCATTCTGACAAACTTTAATTACACAATCGAGTTTTTTCTATAAGATTCTGTCAGCTATTTCATTGCCAAGAGCACTCATCACTTAGTAACGTATCTGTGCTGGGTCAGACCACACAGTTCCATTTAACCCAGGTGTCCTAGCCTGGCAGACACTAGACAGACTGCTGACAGAAGACTTAAGAACTGTGTAATTCCACATGATATGTCTCCCTAATACTCACCCTGCCTCCAAGCATTTGAAACTCGAGAGACTGAATGGGAAACCATTCGGTACTTCCCTCTCCCTCCCTCATGTTATGACTCATTACTTCATTCAAGAGACTACTCATGCCTTAATTAAAATACATAGATATTTCTCATTAGTTGATACAACTGCAGTTACTTTACCGTGAGATAAGTGTCTCAAATATTACATGGGGATAAGAACATCTTCAATTTACAAAACAAGAACGAGCCAAAGATGTATTAAGGGACTGTTCTATTTCCTCAGTTAAGGCATACCAAATTGGGTATTTCTGAATGTAACATTAGGTAGTAAGTTCATTAAACAACAAACTGCTAGTAATGTTTCAGTTGCAAGTATCCAAAAGCCCAAGGTCTCCACTGAGAGGCCCACATAATGGAAGACTTTGGATTACTGCCCACTGTGAAATCGTCTGACCCAAGGCTTAAAAGTACTGCCTAAACTGCATGGCACTTATTTTTGCCCCCTGAAGTGACCAACTTAAACTGCTATACTGGTTAGGAATTTTCCAAAGCTTTTCCTCCAGATCAGCATGTCAAACTAACAACAGGATAAACACAACTTTCCATACAACATTCCACCGAACACTTCAAATCAAGTAAGAAAGAGTAGACAGTCTTTCCAGGTCAAAACTGGACAAGATCTGAAGCAGCTGCTTAAAAAACTCAAAACCAACAAACAGCAGTACGAAATAATTCTACATTTTTTTCTTTAGATATTAACATGTCTTTAATTGTAACTGTCTGCTTCAGAAGCAATAGAATATTTTGTATTTTTTTTTAACATAGCTTAAGGAAAATATGGAAAGAGTCTCTTTAATTCTCAAGCTTTGTCAAGTTAAAAGGAATCAAAGAGAAATTTTATTGAGGCTTCGAAACCCACCTAAAATTTGACGAGAATATTGTTGTTACCCTAAAGTTCACTGTTAACTTGTTACTGTTTTATTACACAGGAATAGTTTCCCACTTCCCCAATACAGCTCCCCGGTAACTCTACCTGAGTGTTTGAACCCAGCTTTTCAGATTTATGCATGGAGCAATATCTTCATACTTCAACAGGCACTGAACATCAAATCTTACGATGCCTTCTGAAGCATGCTAAAGAAAGAGTATATAACAGTTATGCTTCTGTGCACTTACCAGTTGGTCCACATCTGATAAGTCCCTCAAAAATCCAACACAAGCTGTATGTATCATACATACTGCGCGAGTTTGAAAGTGTCACAAGCTTATCTCTATTTTACAACAGCATATATAGCAGGACTTGCAAAACTTTAGCAATTGGATCTAAAGCGTTATTTTTATTTTCACCTTAATTTAAGAACTCTACACAGAACTTGAAAGTCACTTCGGGCACAGCTGGGTTTTTTCGTGCATTTGTAATATTTTCCTTTGAATATGTAATTCAATAAACGCAAGTATTACCAATTTAGAGTCTTAAAACACGTATTTTACGCTGCTTCTGCTTAAGATTATTATTACACAATAAGTTTACTTTGCGAAACAACAGATACTACATACACAGGCTAGTGATGGGCAAAATAATTTGAAAACTCTTTCAAGCAGTATCCCATTACAAAACCACCAGTATACCAGCAATATTAACATTTATTTTAAAGTTACAGGTGCTCACAAAGAAAGAGCAAATCTGTTTGTATTCTCATTTTTAACTCTGCATTATTGAGTTGATGTAAATCTACTGGGGTGCGGGGAGCTGCTGCACACACCACCACCAGCTCTTTCTTTTCCTGCTCTACTGATTTGAGACTTGCTGTACTGTTTTGTACCTTAATACAACACACTCACTTTTTTTCTCCCTATTTATTAAGCTCTTAGAGCCTGAATACATTCAAATTCACCTGTGGGACAGCTAGAATATGCACTGACTCAGCTGAAAAAAAGGGAGGAGCCAGGATTAATTAGCATGGTGCTGCTTCAAAGTCAGGCCAAACCAAGTTGCATAGGACAGCAAAGAACACAGGAGCAAAACTATGACACTGATGTTCTAAGCAACCTTTTCAGTCCTTTAGTATTACAGAGCCTAAAGAATCATTATGCCACTCATTCACTGTGTCTTCAACAGCTGTAGATGAATCTCAAGCCAATCTGCACATCACAGTAAAAGCCTGATCAGACAATAAGTTTTAATGACATTTTATTCCAAAAATGGTATTCAGAGTATTGTCTTTCAGCAAGTTCAAGAACCGTGGTTCCAATAAAGTTTATTCATACAAACACTTGTTAGCGTAAGTATAGGTATAATTTCAGTCTTTTATTGTGTCTTTTTATTGGTGTTGGGTTTGGTTTGTTTTTTTCTCCCCCCTTGGCCCAAATTTATAATAAAAAGGCATAGGAAAAAACTCTATGAATAATGGCAATGGGCATTTCTCTGGGTCTGAACTTCTATTTACTT
This sequence comes from Dromococcyx pavoninus, assembly GCA_033558185.1. Classification (NCBI taxonomy): domain Eukaryota; kingdom Metazoa; phylum Chordata; class Aves; order Cuculiformes; family Neomorphidae; genus Dromococcyx; species Dromococcyx pavoninus. Next base: position 3,095,008 of record JAUMJL010000208.1, read on the forward strand.
AATTTTAAGAAAAAAACATGAACATCTCATGTATACAAAGATCCTTCTAGCATTTCTAAATACAAGAATGAAGAAAAGTTTTTATTTTATTCTGAGATATCATAAGACTTCAAAATAAAACCTCTGCAAAACTTACCATGTTTAGTTGAGGAGTAGCACAAAGAACACCATGGAAGGAAATTGTGTAATTAATGCTAACATCATTAAGGCTCGCCCACCACCGAGCAACACAAAATTCAAGTGTTTTTCCAGCCTGGTAACAAAGCACAAAATTAGACTCAAGCTTGCATCTTCCTCTTCTAGTCACCTGAGCTTCCCTCATCCCAGGCCAAAAAAATTGGAATATAGCTCAAAAAAGACCCTGTTATGTCCAGTTTACTCCAACTGTATACGTTTATACAGCACCAAATAAGACATTATATTTGGTCCAGAAGACACAAGACAGCTCCAACAAGATAGGATGACTGACGACTGCATCAAACCCATCAAAACAAAGTGTGCTGGGGTATACACTACAGAGAAAGGTACAGCCTTTAAACATAATGTTTTCCTTTCCTGTCCTTCAAACTGGGTAGGCAGGTTAGCTCATAGATGTGTGCCCTAGAAAATATGTACCGGAAAGAGATCCCACTCTCTGCCTAAATAAAATTACACAAAACTTGGGAGCTTTGGGGTTTTTTTTGTTTTTGTTTGGTTAGGGTTTTTTGTTGTCATTGTTACATTTTGTTGGGGTTTTTTTTTTTTTTTTTTTTTTTTTTAACAAACATGATAAAACTCAGTTTGTCAGTGGGACAAACCTAGCTTAGAGTCCCTCACCTGACATTTTCAAAGGGAAAGGGACTGAATAGCACAGAAATCATAACCACTCTTAGGCTTTAGAGCTATACAACTAAATTAAGCAAGGCAAGGACCAAATCTGAGAAGTAGACACCATCATTCACACTCCTGAACTGTTAGCCTACTCCCTGGTTCTGTTCTGGACACTTGAGCTGGCCTTATTCAAGCTAAAGTTGCTGTATCTAAGTAGTACAATTGTGAGCCAGTCAGTTATCACCTGGCTTCAATATGAACAAGATGTCCCAGATTACAACCTTAAGCACTGAAGTCAAGCTGATATACCTATCCAATAAGTGACAAACCCCATCTGAAAGGGAAATAAATTGGATTGTATAAAGTACCAACAAATTGAAGAGACTAACACATATTACAAGGGCATTACCAAATAATTAAGAACACTAGCAAGCAATTAGAGGTCTTTTCAAAACTGACAACGAGATGTATTCACTACAGTAACAACCACGATTTTTTGAGTTTGGGGTTTTTCTTTGGGGGGAAAAAAATCCCAGAATGAATTATGTTATACTGCACTGATATTACTTTCTTATCTTTCCCAATGCTACAATAAAGTAACTTACTAAGACAGGAAATGCTTCAGTCACTGATCCTTTTTCTGGTAAGGATGAAAATTTGTAGAACTCATGACTTCTATATGCTTTTTGTTTCACTAGCTGAACAGCATGAAGCACAAACTTGGCAGTCACATCAGCTGAACATGAACATACTGTCACTTCTAGATTAAAGAAAAGATGTTTAGTTTCAAGAGCCAAGAAATTTAGAAAGAAAGCAGAGATTCATCAGAAAAATACTTGTTTCACAAGTAATTTAAGAAGTTATGCAGTACTCCAAGTGGCTGCATCTGTCAATAATGCTTATATATTAGTTATTTACAAATGTCTTTTCAGATTAAGATTTTTCTGAATTCAGAAATCAGTTAAGAGAAACCTGGCCCAATCAAATGGTGAAAACTAATCAGACAGCATAGATGTGCAACCCGTACGGGACAGATTGCTACTGAATTCCAAACAGAGTGTTATCACTAACTTCAGTTTAAATCAAGTACTCTTGAAATGATTATTGTTTCGTAATGTCATGCAGGAAGATGAGAAAAAAAACAGTTATTTTTCCTCCTTGCAGAATTATGAGCTACTTTCCCATATGAAAATTGCATTTTCTTCAGTTAAGACACCTTTCAACACTATATCCATACACCTTTAGAACTAGGCAAACATCAGACAATAGTAGTTTTTCATAAACATGAGGTATTCCTCCAGCTATAGGCAATCGCTTCAGGCTGTATCTGCTTGTTTCTAGATGAACGAGAATCAGGATTCTAACTATATCAGAAACCATGAGTTAACTCAAAATCACTCCTCTAAAAGCTTAAAATCAAATAAATATTTTATGTATTCATGGGTCAAATCCTTCAGTTCTTAATTCAGGCAGAACTCAAAGTGATTTCAAAACAACTTTGTCAAACTTGACAGATGTGATTTTTTTTTCTTTAATTAATGTAGTTTTCCTTACCAGCCCATGTAGCTCCCTGTGGAACATCAATGAAGTGCCTTCGGATTTGACCAGGTTTAAAATGAACATCTGTATATGTCAGGTCATAGCTTGATGATTCATCTACTCTGTATGTAAAAAGAAAACACAAATGGTAATAAACAATGTGAAGCAATTTTTTTTCTAAAAGTTTAAGTGTCCTCAGCACCAATTATTTTAATCTGTATTAGTACAGGATCTGACAGCACAATGTATCTAAAAGATTTAAAACATCAGCTCCACTACATTACGTAGACACCATCCCCACCTTCCTAAAAGTACTGTGCCTAAACATACGTATCACAGAATTCCAGTTTTCAGTAGATCGGCTTTTCCTATGTGAATGAATTTCCACCAAAGTGAGCTAAGGTATGTAGGAAGTAACATTTCAGTGAATGAGTTAGAGAAAAGTTACATTGTTTTTCTCAAGGCAGACTGTCCAGTGAAGTAAGATTTAATAAGATACTTCCCTTCCTTATCAACATCACTGAAGTCATATGTTTAAACCAATGATGGGTACAAGACTATCTAAATGGGCTGTAACAGAGTAAGGACAGAAGCTTATCCCAATGTTCACCTGCCAAATAAGGCCCTCTGCCTTCATGTACTCTAGTTAACTAGTTAGAAATGAAAAAAAAAAACCCTCCAGTTGACCTACAATTATTAGTATATTGATTGATACTTTGTTCAACAAGCCAGAAGTCATCCATATTCCAATGGACCAGGAAGCTGCTGCCACTGTGGCTAAGTCCACCAGAACACACTGCCCTCTGGCTGTCAGGACCAAAACTACAAAAAAGCCACCACTGCATGTCTGCTGTAAGAATCTCTTCAGATCTCTGCTCCCTTATCCATGTTAGTAGCAAGTTCAAGAACTCCCAGAGAAAGAAGGTGGTGAAATAAGTGACAAGTGAAATGGGTAGAGACACTTAAAAAATAATGATAAACCCTGAGTTTACTGACCTTGTTGGTATAACAACAGTTATTGGAACTCTGAACAGAGGGCCTGCATTAGGCATTGCTATGTCATATCCACACACCTAACAAAATAAAATACAGCCACTTAAAATTTTTGGTCAAAATGAAGTTCCAGAAGACAACAATAAAGTTAAATTAGTTGCAGAATGTTTTGAATCTTTGTAGTTATCACTGAGAAAAAAAGATCTTCACTTGACCACTTTTACCCTAGAAATAGTAAACGAGTAGCATTCATCAAGAAGGAAAAGTCGTTTTCACACTTATTTCAGTCTTTCCCCAGAAGTTTTCAAGCTTTCAAGTCACATTTGATAGTTCCTATACCAACAATTCAGAATTTGTCTCAAACAGCCTTATTATTTTATTTCAGCTATTTCCTTGTTTTCCGGGATTGTGTTTGAGAAAATACTCTTTGATTTACCATGCCTTTCATGGTCAAGCCTTAAATACTATCTCTGAAAATTTGTTCCTTCATCACTCTCTTAAAATGTTTTGTGATACGACAGAAGACTTGCAATTTTAAGCACCTTAAGCAAGTCACTTCTAAAAAGCAAACTGATACCATCATCTTCATTATGATCAACTATAATTCAATGGAAACACTTCCACATTATATTTAAGTTTGGGGATGAAGGAGAGGGCTGAAAAATATTTTTTGTCAGTGGGCTGCTTTTGCAGGAGTGAAAGAGAAAATAGGCTGCATCACTGTACCCAAGCAACTCCTCAAGGTAAGGTAAAGCAAAATCTTGGGTCCATACATAAGACAATATGGCAACATCCCATAAGCAAGGCCAGCCCTTAGCTTTCACTTAAGAGAGGAATTTTTAAGATTCAAAATCACAGATCTCTATCCTCAATAGCACTGAGCCAGACAGTCAAAGGTGAAAATATATCCAGAGGAAAACACTTTAATGAATGGTTATGTTTGGTTTATACTTCCTCTATGCTTTTATTTTTTAAACATAGATACCCAAAGTCCAACTGGCATGTGCTATACAACATTGTATGTAACATAAGTATTGCTGTTCAACCTGTATAGTGAAATGGAGTGTGGCAGCATTTTCTGTTCTGTACAGCAGACAGCTTTTATTTCCTTAAAAATCACTCCTATAAAAATTTCATAGAGACCACACGAAAAGTAGACGACACAATCCTGCTCAGAACCTCTCTACTACAATACCTCTGTATAATGTAGTCCTTCTCTCAGGCCACGTGGATCCACACGAATATTTATGTGTCGACATTGGTTCATAAGCTCTAAATGACTAGGACACTGGACCCATGATGCATTTGAAGTTAAAGCTAAATGAAGCTGAAGCGATATTCTTTCAGTGTTTTCTGTCAAGAAACAAATGTAAAAAAGAGTTCCAAAACACACATGTGCTGATATTCTACTATAACATAACACAGTATTTGCCATTAAAGTGTATACATCGATACAACTTAATAGGAACCAATTCCTTAGGGTCCCTGGATGTCAAAGGACAATGCTCTATACTATTTCTTTCAACTCAGGAAAAGCAGAACAGCAGCAATGTACAGTAAAATAAAGGTTGTATCCAACTTTGAAATCCCTCTTCCGACCCCCCTCAAATTCAGACCTGACAAAGTCAAAGGTACAATGGTCAGCAATGCTTCAGTTACTAGTCTGGAAGCAGGTATAAACTTCCTTATATACATACAAAGCAGTTCCAGTAGTCTGGAAGCAGGTATAAACTTCCTTATATACATACAAAGCAGTTCCAGTAGTCTGGAAGCAGGTATAAACTTCCTTATATACATACAAAGCAGTTCCAGTAGTCTGGAAGCAGGTATAAACTTCCTTATATACATACAAAGCAGTTCCAGTAGTCTGGAAGCAGGTATAAACTTCCTTATATACATACAAAGCAGTTCCAGTAGTCTGGAAGCAGGTATAAACTTCCTTATATACATACAAAGCTTTGCCTAATGCAGACAAATACAATAATAAGCAACTGCAGTGATTCTAAAGGTTATGCTAATTACCAAATTACATTACTAATGAACCTCAGTGAGAGGTAAAGTCTATTAAAAAATTACTATAATAATGTAGTCTGACTTTGCAAACAGTCAATTTAGCTGATTTCACAAATTAGCTTCCATGTCAAAAAAAACTCTATGTATTACAGTACAGCTTCCAGAAAAGCAACCCACCCTACCTGAAGCGTTTTCGTGATTCAATGACTAATTACACTTTGAAAAAAAATAAAAAAAATCCATATTTCCTAGTTAACCTTAGCTTGATTTTCACACATTTCATTACATCTTTAAGTAGAGAAAATAGCACTTTACTATCAGACGTAATTGCTTCATAGTACATGAGTCTGTTAAAGACTCTTCTCAAGATCTGGAAACCCAGATAAAGTCCAAATCTAGAAGTTACAGTTTTTAAATAACTGAAAAACTAAAAAAAGCCCTTAAGTTCTATAATTTTATGAAATATAAGTTATATTTGATTATTTTCCTGTTTTCTTTTTCCCTAGTCCCAGAACTCTGCTTTAATTTTTTTCAGAACAGAGAGATCCCTCTTTTCAGTGAGAGGAAGCACAAAGCAAGAGACTCCCCAAAACCATAGAATTACTTAAATTATAAGTCTGAAGTTCGAATGCAAAAGTTGTTTAGCTGCATGCCTCCATCTACCAGGATATCTAGAGTTGCACTTAAATCATTTATGGTACAGATTCCTATCTCTCCTCATTATCACAGCTTTTTTGTTTAAAGTTTACACTTTATTCTACACAACACCCTCTCCCCTCCCCATAGAAAAATTCTTTCCTACCTGTATTCTCAGGAAAGACAGGTTCTATGCCAACACCATGATCAGAAGGTGCAGCTATCTGCGCAGGATCTCTGAGGTAGATTCCACGGTTGCTGCCAACAGTAACCGTAAAGCCTACGTTACCTGTGAATGGTGAATTCTGAATGAGGTAGTCATAGGCTTTATCAACCTGTTAGAAAAAAAACACATTCTAAAGTAACAATTTTCAACTTAATAGCAATTTATTTATAGTATTTTCAATATGAAGTGTTCAGCAAGGACAGTAACAGTGAAGTAACTCACTGATCACACCTTACACGATACTCAGTATTGAAACTGAGGCAACGCTGTCAGTCTTCAACAGCCACACAGAGCACAGAAAGTCAAAAACATTATAAAAAAAGAATAGACAAATCTTTGCTACAAATCCATCAAAAGATGCCTAATAAAAGTTTTGAGAGTTGACTTCAAAGACAAAGAGTACTTCAAAAGCCCAGATCTACTATACTAATTTAGATGCCTTTGAATGTAAAGCAATACTAGTTAAGCATTTAAACCTTTTATACAAGAAGCTGAGAAGTTCAAAAGAAACAAGCAATACAGGATGCCTACATACATTTTATATATTGATATGAAATAAGAGAATCAGATAATGAAATCCAGTCCTGGATTTAAGTAAATGAGCTCTAAAGGGTAAACTCAGACAACAAGTCCCCCTTTTTGTTTTAAAAAGACACACTTCTATCCTGCTTTCTACTCTATTGACTCAAAAAAAAAATCTTACATTCTCTTCTAGTTTACAGTGAGCTGCCTTCACCAGTGGAGATTAAGGCGCACACAACAGCCTCAGACCAGAGTTTTAACCACAAATTTTAACATGTGCTTCAATCACGGACTACTAAATCATAAGACATGACTAGCACATTTCATTTTTCTGTGGCAATGTTTATTTGATATGGCTACCACTATTGCTGTTTTCTGTATCAAACTCAAGTTTTACAGATGTGCTTAGTGTACATTTCCTACTGGATTCCGGCACCTCCAGAATTTACATTTAGGGCTAAACATTTAATACCCAGCATCTTTAGCATAAGAGCAAAATCTCATTACGTCTATTTGGCTAGGATGGGAGTGACTGCAGGCTAAAAACAGCAGCAGCTCTTTAGGAATCTAAGGTTATGCATCAGGGGACTGTCATTCACTACACCTTTATCATACAAAGGATCACATCAAAGATTTCCAAGCTATTTCGAAGTCAACAGGATACAGTGAACACTCAGAACCTACAGGGCAGGCCCAGAGCAAAGTTACGATACAACTGCAGCTGTATTGCCTTGTGAACCAGCGTGGGCATCTATTTTCCAGCTTTTGTCTGCACAGAACAAGGTCAGTTCTGACAAGAGTATAAAAACATTTTTGATCATTAGGACAGAATTTAGGCATCCAAATCCATATGTGGGTGATAAAAACCCACATCCCACTTATGTCTACATACCTTTTTGATCAGTTTAAGAATGTGTCTAGTTAACACATTTATTCAGTAACTGCATGTGAAACTGAAAGAAATGTTTCATTCCTCCTCCCCTCCCACTACATTCCCTTCACCCTCAATCAGATGAGGGTGTCCAATGACAGTTATTTATATTATGTTGGGGTGTTTGCAGGGAAGTACCTGAATAATACCATGTCCTTGTGCAAATACTTCTATATTTTCAGCTTTCACTGCAGTATTCTCTAAAGCTCTTCTGACTGAATGAACACTGTAGTGAATATCATTAGCTTTGAGTCCTGAAATTAAAAATAAGGGTATTATTGGATAAAACAAAAAAATTGATAGTTACAGCTTTTTTTTAAGAGGAAAAAGTATCTGATCTCTTTTAGATTATGTATCTGCATTTAACATTGTTGCACATTACCTGACAGTACTAATGCAATGCCTCCGCATGCATTGGGAGAAGACATGGATGTGCCATTCATGAGTTGTGTTCCTCTCAGAGTCCAGTTTGGAACAGAAGCAATAGCACCTCCTGGGGCACTGATACTTACTCCGAGGGCTCCATCAGTGCTAGTGTTAAAAGAGAATGGTTGAAAACCAAACATTTTTGTTCTGCACACTTTATCTTGAACTTATACATGCTCTTAAAAAGGGAACACTTCAGAAAACACTCCCGAGTATATTATTTCTCTAAATACATTAAATAAACCCAAGAAAAAGCATGCTACTCAGTAGTAATTTAAAGTGTCACAATCATCAGCCACGTCTGTTTTACAGTGAAAGTTTTCTACACTTTCACTCCAACACTCTACATTAGGCTTCAATTTAGTCAGAGTATCTAATGGGGTCTGAAGTAGAAAATGCAGGAAAACAAAACCTATTAAACACTTCAGCACATCAGTATTCTACATAGACTATTTAACAGTTACTAAAGAAAAACAGTAAAAGAAAGCAGAAGACTAGAAAAGATTCAAAATCTAGATATCTTAATTTTACATGTTGCCTTTTCACTACAAGGTCAGATTTTGAATAGCAATACAGAACCTGAGACAAGGAAAGCAAGGGCAGAAGACAAAATGAAGTAATGTCAACAGGTGGATAAGGATCAACTTGGCTTAAGCCACCTCTCTTTCTTGCCCAGGCATATTAAGGAACCGAGTGGGCAGCTATGGCACTGTTAAAGTAGCATCTAGTTTGCAACTATATGAGTAAGATGTACTCTTCTTCCTTGCTCCGGGCAGACAAAAATTGCACCACTTGGATAAGGACAGCACTATGCCTAAGTGTCCCTGCTATTGTTCTGTGGAGAGCCAGGGTATTTTAGGGTGTTTATCCCACTCCAACAGCTTCACATGTCTACCATCTGTCTCAAACCAGAGTACTCAGTTGTCATACAGTAATACACGGTTACAGATCTTATGATAGCCCTATACAAACAACAGGTTCTGTATCACGACACTTCTGGCCAAGGAGTTCACTTGAAAAGCAGTTGCCTGAAAGCCTGTAATGCTTCATTAAACAGATTGATCCTCTGCTCACGCATGCTCTAGCAAAGCTTTAGGAACTCTTCTGTCACCTGTGTGGTGTACCCTACACAACTGAAATCTGCCTTTGGTGAGACATGGGCTTTTGAGGGGACATATGCTCATTCTGACTACTTAACAACGCAAAGCGACAAAATATACAAAACATAGTTTTCGTATGTGTGTGCATATCAATATTAATCACAAATCTTCCTCCTTTTTTAGTCGAGACCACATTTCTCTTTTCCTTTCATGAAATGCAACACTTCTTCATAATAAGGTTATTAGAACAATATACCTACCTATAAAAATACAAACACCATGACAGCTAACTTTAAAGACCAATGCTAACAGGGAAGCATTTACTACATAACCAGCAAATAAACTGAGGACCAACCTCAAGCTATGTTTTCTGTTCTCCTTCACCCAATAAAACTACAGGCTAAAGTATAAAAGACAGTACACAGTAACTCCATGACTCACAAGAACAATTTCAAGTCTAAACACAGGCAAGAAGTGAGGAAGAGATCACATTCTTTAATCCTTTCAGCTACCACATTACTATCAAATGCTTCTGAAGCACAAGAAAAAAAAAATCAAAGCTTTCATTGCCCTTTAATTTTCTTTTATAGATCTTCAAGATAAAATTTCTATAATGCAAGGTAGAAATGCATTTTTTCTGCCGACTCACACCTCTACTGAACTGAAGCAAAACCCTTAAGTTGTGCTATCACACCTATGTCAGTGAAGCCAGAACTAACAGCATTCAGTAGCGATACTTCTTTCCATCTTCAGCGCTAACGGAACAGCTAACTTCAGGATGATACCTTAATGAAACAAATGCTATGGAAAAAAATCCTCTGAAAGAAAATTAACTTCAGAAAAAGAACAAATTTCTGAAAAAAATTTTCAACAAATTTTGTCATCTCTGAATAAGTCTGCCCTCATCAAACACACTTTCCTGAAACATGCAAGTTGTGCTGGGGCAGTTCAGTGCGTCTTCCCCCTCCCCCAGAAGTTCTAGAGTCCAATACACAAAGACCTTCTAAGAAAAGGAGGCTACCTATACTCTTCCCATGGGAAAGTAATGTTTTTATTCTGGTATTAATGACCAATTTTTAAATTTTGGGTTAAATAATCAGAACCCCAAAGTAATGGATTTGTTCATTTAGTATAACCTACCTAGGCCCTCTGGATGACCAAGTGTATTGATTTGCTGGCAGTTTTTCTCTTAAAGAGTATTCAGCAACCATCATGTCAGGTGATACATAGGCACCAACACCTGTAAAAGCATTCAAGCATTTTAGATATTCAATGAATTTTTATTAAAAGTAAAAATAAAATGTGTTTTAAATTCATTACCAGAAGAACTTTCGCTTGGCATTTAAAAATGGAAACACTGTCCATGTCATTAAATTCAGATATTTTTACAAAGCGAATGTAAAGCAGCAGGTTGCAAAGTAACAATGCCAATGCTCATACTGTATAATATTAAAATGCTACGAAAATTTCAAATTTTCCTTTTTACTCAACTGAAATAGAATGCATTCACCTTATCCATTTCTTTCACAAAAGATGACTTTTACATGTCTTCACTCTCTCTTGCACCCCCTTGGTTGCGTCTACACTGTTACAAACTACAACAATCATACCTCAAAGCAGTTTGTGTGAACTGGTTCATATCCATATGGCTCATAGCTACACCACCTGGAGCAGATGGCCAGTCCACATAGCTCACACAGTGATGACATAGTTACTACCTTCCTGTGTATCAGTTCAAAGTGCCCTGAAGACATAAGTGACTACGTCAAAGCCTGCCAAAGTTGTAATTTTAGAATACTGTGTCAAAGATACACACTGAAGCCATGCCATGTACCTGTTGCAATGTGTACACCCTTTATTTTTATGGCACAAGCACTACCAGGATAGTAGAATACTACCATACCACACTGACAAATTTCGCAAGGTCCATGTTCATGCTCTCTGTGTCAACTAAGCCAACCTGTCAACTGCTTTATCCTCAAAACAAAAAAACCCTCATCTGGTTCTCTCCAAATGTAGGACAAGGAGCAAGCTACTTTGCATGCAGAGTGAATGACCACCCAGTGTCTAGAGTGATACAGCAATTAAGCTGAATTGACAGAATACACGCACAGTAACAGCAAAGCCAACGCACACCTGAAAAGTGCTTGTTAGTTCCAGTTCCAACCCCCAGTCTCAGTAGAGAAATAAGTACTTTTTTAAAGTTAATCTGCAGTCAGCATTAATTCTACAAGCTGTCCTGAAAGTGTGTCTCCAATTTTCAAGTCTATGTGCTAATCTCCTTAACATAAGAATTCTAAGATTTAACAAGAATCTTGTGCAATGCAGCATCAGAGGATTTATATAAAAGTTAAGACTAAGGATATTTCCTTGAATGCTAGACATTTTGCTAAATCTAATACCTCAGGCTTTCACTGAAATATCAAAAACATACGTAAGCCCATCAGAAAAGCTAATTCTTATGCCAATAACAGACATTGATAGAAGTGGCACTGCAGGTGAAAGACTTCTTCCCCTAGAAGGACTTGTCTAGGTCAATTTATGGAACTATTTTATATCCAAATTAAAAAGCTTTGTTTCACTAGAAATAGAAATCAGAGTATATGATGAAGATAGACAAGCTAAAACCGTGGTTCTGACAATTCAGAACGCACTACAAGACTTCACAAAACATTAGAATTCAATTTGTTTATATTTTTTTATAAGTTGCATTAACCAGCAACTAATGATCTGAGTGATGTGGTGTGCTCAGTTACAGTTAAACCACAAAGATTTCTTTTGCAAATTTTATACAATTTTATACAAAGCCACATCAAATCAACACCAGCCGCCTCCTACCACTCTTTTCTATGTAAGTTTTTGAAGTATAAGAAGATAACAATCTAAATTTTTTGTACCTAAGCATACAGCAAGTGCCTCCCTCAGAATTTATCTTATAGCCCAGCAGTCTAATTTGTTTTCAGATTTAGTTCAGCAATTAATCAAGGATCTCAAACACGTAACACAAGTACAAAGTTTGAAAAGACAGAAGCTAAATATTGTCAACATTTTTTCAAAGCAAATTATTTACCTATTACACTAGATGTAGTTCCACCAGGACAACCTACTGTAGAAAGGCAAGGGCCATTATTTCCTGCACTTGAAACATAGATTACGTTGTGTTTCCACACTGCTTCATTAATTACTTCACAAATTCTCCTGACATAAAAGTGAAAAAAAAAAGTCAATCAACAATATTGCTATCTTCCCACAGGGTAAAACTCCCATTTTCAGTAGACTCTCTATGACCAGTCACAGAAGGAAGAATATTGTTTGGTCTGCTTCCCACACCTAGCAGAGGCAGTTCCAGTGCAGAAACTGACCACAAAAAAAAACCCAAACCTTCTGGTTTTAAAAAGGAGTAAGAGTTATGTAGCAATATTAGGTCTTAACCTCCTCCCCCCCAGACTATGTGGTGTTTCAACTACAAAAATTCTTCATTATTCTAAAATATTCTTTGTGTTACAAACCAGTTGCACTTTCAACAGATTTACTTAACTTCTGAAGACAGTTAAAAATGTAAACTGCAACAGTTTAATGTATATGAATCGTTTGGGCCTGGAAAATTAATTCATTTACACAAAGCGAAACAAATGTAATTCCACTTCTGTGATATTAAATTGCTTTGCTAACCACAGTGATACTCACCCAGAATTTGGCCAATGTGTTGCCTCTCCATAGCTATAGTTGACAAGATCACACTTGTATTTTATTGCTTCTATCATCTGATAAAGTAAGAGACAAAATACATACTAGTCATAGAGTAAGTCACTTAAGGAATGGTAAAATGCATCTACTTAAACTTATCTGCTATAGATGTAAGAAAAAGATAAATTTATTTTGATCCTACCAAAGAAAATAATTCATTTGATTCAATCAGATAAGTGGTATTTTCCCAGTGAAATAACAGAATAAAAACCCCACTCCCTGAACAGTCTTACTCTTGTCATGTTTTCAGCTATAAATTAAGATATTAACCGAAGAGAAAACTGCAGATATCACTGGTATTGTCTCAAATGTATGTCCTCAAAAACTTAAAATTCTCCTTTCCCACGCAGTTTGGTTAAATTAAAAAAAAAGTCACAAAAACACTATTGTGCACCTTCATGCTGATACAGCAAGATATTCTAAGGGCCACAAATAAAATTTTCTATTCTGAGTTCCTTTTCTCATGTAAGATTTTTCCCCATCAACTCACTATATGGAAAAGGCCTTGGGCCTTTCATCACTGAAATGAAGTGTTATTTTTCCTCGCTTTTAAGAAACAGTAAAAATAAATTCAGACACATGGGGAGATACTCGTCTCAATTCTAGATTTAAGTATTTCACAGATATCTAAGCAACCACAAAAAAAAATACACTCAAAACACAGAATAAGGAACTTTAAATAAGCATACAAAGCAGGTAGCCCATGCACCAAGCTAGTCCGACACATTGTAACTCAATCTGAAAAACCCTGTGAATGCCCTATGCAACTGAGGCCTTTTTTATGTTAAAATATTATTCTTAAGATAAGTTTTAAAACATATTCTAGTTGGGTTTGCGAGGTTTTTTGGTTGGGTTATTTTTGTTTAGAAGCTTTTTTTTTTCTTTGGAAGAAGGGTGTTTGGTGCTGAGTTTTTTTTTGTTGTTGGAAATATAACAAACCCACAATAAAACCCTATAAAAACACATCCTGTAATTAAGTTGAGCAAAAAGTGTTCCACGGTATTCTACAGTTAAATTATACTGCTGAGATGAATTGTTTATTCAGGGAAATACTCACAGCTCTTATTAGACCAGTGCCAGTTTCCATTGTACTTAGCCTTGTATCACCAATCTTGATTGCAAGAATCTGAGCTCCCGGAGCTACACCATTCCGTTCTGGTTCTTCTGGAAAGTATCCAGCTGCAATACTAGCCACATGTGTTCCATGTGCTCCTACGTAAATGAAAAATTATATCACTATGTTTAATGAACTTCACTTACACCAATTTAATATACTACAACTCAATTTTTACTTATCAAGCTACAAATACATAAATCCAGTTGGTGGCCAGTCACAAGTGGTGTTCTCCAGAGCTCAGTACTGGAGCCAGTTCTGTTTCATACCTTTATCAATGATCTGGACGAGGGAATTGACTGCACCCTCAGTAAGTCTGCAAATGACACTAAGTTGGACAGAAGTGTTAATCTGACTGAGGGAAGAAAGCTCTACATGGATCTGGACATGATGGATTGATGGGCCAAGGTCAATTGTATGTGGTTCAACAAGGCTAAGTGCCGGGTCCTGCACTTGGGCCACAAGAAACCCATGCAACACTACAAGCCTGGACAAGAATGGCTAGAAACCTGCCCAGCAGAAAAGGACTTGGGGTGTTGAGGGTGTTGATTGATAGCCAGCTGAAATATGAGTCAGTAGTGTGCCCAAGTGGCGAAGAACGCAAACAGCTTTTAAAGAGGACAAAGAAGGCAGCAGACAGAGAGAAAGGAAGTATTTACCTAATTCCACTAACAGAAGCTGATTAAGAAAAGGATTAGAAACAAAACTGCACAAATACAAAAAGGAGTCTCTCAAAAAAATTAATATCAATTTAAAATACCAGAGCTGCTTCTGTAGCTCTACTGAGATAGGACAATCATGAGACTTAAGAGCATTTTTCAAATCAAATACATCCATAAACCACACAAGCATCTTCAAAAACAAAACACATTTATACGGAGAATACACAAATATGGGTTCAGAGTGGCGAGAGCTAGAGCTATAGTGACACCTACCATCACAAAGAAGTTTGGATAAACCAAAATAAAGATTAATATCCCTTTTGCTCATGGACATCTTATTCAAGATTCTTAAATGATACAAGTACAAAGAGCAGTAATTAAAAAAATAATCAGTACTCTATATTTAAGAAACAAAACAAAAAAGGTACTCTGAAAGAAGATTATCTGTTTTAGACTTCAAGATACAGGAACAACTTAAATAATACCTACGTATATACAGTCTACCTAATACCTACGTATATACAGTCTACATATACGTGCATAAGAACACAAAGCTAATAATATTTCAGATAAAAATGCAAGCAAGCACAGGAAACGTCAGGAAATTGTAATGAATGCTGTATAAAGACAGCTGCTTTGAGCCATCCCAAGCATCAGAATCAGAATGCAATACAATTCACGGCTTCTCATGATACCTACTCGGCAGCAAAGTTTTCTTAAGCATACAGCTTAAGCATACCTCCACTTGTCACAATAGAAAGAAGGTTTCCATCATCATATATATTAACGGAATAGTTCAACATCTCAGATGTCCCAAAAGATCCATATTCCTGAGCCTCTTTGTATGTTCTCAGCACTGTACAGCTAGTTAAGTCACCACTCTCACTTGTATCTATGCAGGCTCTGTTGACAAAAACAAAAAGGTAATATTCCAGTTGCTGTAAACTTTCAGTTATGTTCTCATGATCCAAAGAGTATCACAAAGACTTCAAGAAGCCAAGTTCTATGTTTATAGTATCTTACTTCTTTAAGTCAGTATTTTTAAACTGGCTGTTTACACTTATGTTCAGAAACTACAGATAAATAGTAAAAAAACAAACAAGAAACCTACAAAACAAAATGACTTTTCACATGCCACTAAAATAAAAAAATACCTGTCTTCAGTAAAATTTATTCCTTGAAGAAATTGCGTGAATTTCCAAAGCTAGCTGTTCAGTGCTGGTACACAAACATTTGAAGTCTTACCCACTGTTTTGTATGATGAACAATATCAGTCAAGATAAGTGCAATATTACATCCTGAAGTTTGTGTGAGGACTTTTGGTTTGATTTTTTTTTTCTATCACCAATGAACACTGAAAGCAATTCTTCTCTGCCTCAGAGGAAAATCCCACAAACTTACATTTTATATCATACTCCCTTTAATAATGTCATTCTACCCCATCTTCATTTGGAATCAGAACTTTGTCATGAAACTCAAGTGATACAGCAGGATTATTTTAAAGCAAATAATATGCAAGACCTCTACAAAAAGGGTAGATTTAAAAGTTAACACAATCTTCAATGCAAGCTGTTGTTTCATGTATAGAATAAGACGTTTTAGACAAGTGTAGGCATTTACCTCCAGGTCTCACCATCATTCCATACTAGACAATCATATACTGGGCCAGGATCACTGTATTTTTTCTCAAAAGAATTCAACAGTTCCACTTGATTTTGAAGTTCTTCCTTTAGTAGCTTATTCACCTAATAAGGGAACAAAAATACAGTTAAAGTATTTCTAAAATTATGACAAGGTAGGTATTCCTATATTCCTTTCTGATGGTATACATCTGTTCTGTTACTTAATCAAGAATTCAAGACTATCCTAGGAATTAGAACACAGAAGTTCAATGGTCTTCAACAGTGCATTATTTATTTTTGGCCTATTATGTACCCAATTTAATTAATTTAATGTAATTGTAACATTTAAAGCTCTCTTTTTTCCACAGACTGTTGAATGACACAGAAGTGACCCAAGGCATTTCTGGTTCCTCACTGAAATAGTACTTGGTTTAGAAAAGAAAGAATACGTTTAGAAGATTCCAAATTTAAGCACAGCAAAGGTGAAAGTCTCAAAACAGAGGATATTAGATTAAAACTAAAACTTCCTAAAAATATGGTACAAAGTATCTGAAGTGATACCCTTTCCATATTTGACAAGTCAAGAACATAAAGCAAATCAAACCATCCATATTCAGACTTTTTAAAATAATCAGAAGGTACAGTGGTAAATTATTGGTCCAAATAATCACAAGTACCTTTCCTTCACTCATCCAATATTTTAATCCTCTCAGCCAGCAACAAATTGTTGTAAACAAATTTATGAATCTATATAGACTTAAGCAAACCTGGGAGAGAGAGCTATGAGCAGCATCAAATTCTTCTTGTTTCCTACAGGCCTCTGCTAGAGCAAGTCTATGTACAGGATCCCAGAGCTTTTCCTTGCGTTCTTTCTGTAAAATAAAACCAGGTTTCTCAATATATTGACAAATACATAAGTCAAAGTTGAAGACTACAAAAATAACTTGAAAATTCTGATTAAAGGCACAATGGCTAAAAGTTCCAAATAATACTACAAACAAACAACAATTGTTACACAGAAAAAAAACCCCAGGTATCAGTATTTTCTAAGCTTTTTCCCTCAATGGACTGTTGTGGGGAGGACCACCTCCTGTCCTGAAAAATCACAGAAGAAATAGATCTGTTTAAAAACTAAACAAAAGTAAGTGAGAAAATGGCTCTCAAGCTCTGGCTAGAAGTCTAGGTATGTTAGCAAATCACATATTGTAGTTTTCTAGAAAAACTTAAGATTCAGAACAGTGAAATATGACTGTATACCAGAAGCAAAATTTAATTCCTTACCTGAATCCTCTCCTTAAGAGCTTTAGGATAGATATCATAACCGTTTTTTATGCCAATGTGATATTTGCTTGAAGGATTTACCCAGTTTGCTGGAATCTACACAAAAGTACATTCAGAAATAGGTTAACTAATAGCATAAAAAAAATCAAAACTATGTAAAGGAGCCTAGCAGAAAAGATGTGCAAAAATCATGTATTTAATTCCCTGTTTCCACAACAGTAACTAATGTACTAAGTTTCAACAGCATAACATGGTAATTTCAATGAAGTTCCAAAGAAATCAGTACCAATTTGTGTGACACTGCCATTGAATATCTTTAAGTACCAGTTGCCCTGATACTATGCTTTTAAAACATTCAGCCCTAGCAGTGACTTTTTATTTGGGTAGAGGTCTGGGGAAATAATAGCGCTATAAATGAAAAGAAGCGCCCTAGCATGAAAGGGTACGATGGTAAAAGGTCACGACAAAGATCTGAATGTACAATCATATACTGTGCAAAACGCAGAAGAAAGCTAAGAGCATGGAGAGATCCAAAGGATTGATAAGGTGATACAGGGGCATCAAATTAACCAGCCAATCAAGAACATGTCAGTAACAACAGCAGTTCTATGTAGCTGAAAACTCTACTAGATCTCATTCTTTTTGAAACCCCTATACCATTTTTGTTCTATTCATATTAAGTATGCAGGGAAGCCATAACAAAGTCCCCACAAATTCTTTCAGCCTCTAGGACTATTTATCATGAGCTTAACACAATTCCTCTTGTACTTTAAACACTGCAGAACCATGTCTGATATTTTTAAAGCATGTTAGCATGTTTCCTTTAGTCAGTTTCCAAAACTATATCAGATACTGACTTGAACACAGTAAGTAAATTATTATCAAGTCCCTCAAAAAACTCTGTATACACCCCTATTCAACTATAGAGAATATTCAGTATAAAGACACATGAAAAGAAAAAAATACCATATGAACAAGCAACCTATATGAAGATGGGTAAATGCAGTACTAGTTTTGGATAAGACCTAGTGAAAAGGAAGTAAGTTCTGCAGAAACCAAAATATATCTTAGGTTTGTTATTAAACAAGAAACAAAAAAATACCCATTAGTGTCTACCACCAAATACTCACCTTTAAAGTTCTTCCAGAAAGACCAATAATTTCCCCATCTTTAGGTTCTACAATGGTACATGTAGTTACATCACCACTGCCTGTTGTATCAATTATATCAATTATCTTGGGTTTCCCATCAGTTGTAATCTGAAAATACAAGCACAGAAAAATTGAAAGTGTAGCTGACTACCCTTTAGCATACAAACTGGGAAGATTTTCACTTCTGTAACTAAAAACCGCAACAAATTTTTTAAAGCACCCTACATTTAACTGAAGGACAGAAAACCAACTTGAAATTAGTTACATTTTCAATGAACTAAAAGCAACATGTCCATCTTTCTGGTTTATAAAAATTCAGTAACTTATTTTTAAAAAAGATTTACAAGATAAACTAGTATAAAAATACCAATAAATTTAAAACTAAAGTTAAAATTTGCAAAACCATTTGCAAAAACTACTATTGTGTTCAAATGATTCACTGCATTGCTTCTATCCCATGATTCTGGCTACATTTTTGTGTAAAGAGTGCACAACTAACACAATAAAGTTGAGGAAGTACACGCAGCAACAAGTCTGAGTCTCTTAACTGACCTTAAACCTAGAAGGAACACGTTACTATAACCTTACTTTTCTGTTTCAAGGGTTCTCTGCTTCATGTTTTAATCAAACTGAAGTGTTAAGAGCTATGGCTATATAGACCTGATTACGTATAAGGAGTATTTTTACCATGGTGAGGAGAAAGAGAGCTGACTAGCTATGATGAGTTCCTGACCATAAATTCAAAGCCTCTTCAAATTAAATGAGAATAAGCCCTGATGGACTTTGCACTAGTTGCAGGCAATTAAACTGCTCCCCCTTTCACCTATCTAAAGTTTCTTTCACCTAGAAGAACCCTCTACACGAGTATGATTTTGATATTTCTTTTTTAACATTTAGAAAAATTTTTTCTTGTTCTGTTCTTGTAATAACATTCTTCATGTAGTAGGTACTGTTTACTCAGCAAATAAGCTACACTCCATACACAATAGTATTTTATTAAGCAGCAATATTAGTTCAGAAGGCTGGAGCACCTCTCCTATGAGGAAAGGCTGAGAGAGCTGGGGTTATTTAGCTGGGAGAAGAGAAGGCTCTGGGAGACCTTACTGCAGCCATTTAGTTTTTAAAGGGGGCTTATAAGAAAGACAGGAACAGACTTTCTGGAGGGTCCTGTAGCAAAAGGATAAAGCACAATCACTTTAAACAAAAAGAGGGTAGATTTAGACTAGATGTAAGGAATAAATCTGGTATGCAAGTGTGGTGAAACACTGGAACAGAGATGCTCCATCCCTGGAAACGTTGAAGGTCAAGTTGGACGGGGTTCTAAGCAACCTGATCTAGTTGGAAGACGTCCCTACTCACTGCAGGGAGTTTAGACCAGATGACCTTTAAAGGTACCTTCCAACCCAGACTGTTCCATGATTCTATGAATTTGCCATATGCACCTATTTTTACAGTTCTACATTAGACTGGTTTAAAAAAAAGAAATAAGAAATCAATAATCTTCTCAACATCTCCTATACACTTACTACATTGAAAGTGAAAAAAACCTTCTTGTTCAGAAAAGCAGCAATATTTGTTGTTTTCTACCATTTAAATATTTGGTTTGTTGCCTTTATTCTCTGGCAATAATTTTGATGCTAGACATAACATAGATGGCAGGTAGTTTTGCTCAAACCATGCTCTGGAATTGTGAATTCAGCTGCTGGAAATTAACACATGAAGCTGATTCACAAAAGTCACTCTGTTGCTGCCAAAAAGACAACAAGGATCAAACCTCTATCACACCTCAACAAATAAGGATAAATACTTCCAAGGCCTCGAATTCCCATGGTTTAAAACAAAAGCAACCAAAAAAACCTCAACAAAAAAACTCAAAACAAACAAAAAGTAACAAGCAATCTCCCTTCCAAATATGAACAAGTTTAAACTTTTTGAAGAAAAAAAAACAGAAACAAACCAACAAACCAAAATGTCAAACTCACAGCGAGCATAAAAAGGACATTTATTTGTTTCCCATTCCCAGAGATACAAATACCGCTTTTGAAGAGATCTGCTAAGGAAGAACTTCCATTACAGAAACCAAGACTTATCCTGTTCACAGAAATTCATATTCAGTTAAGAAAACTGTTAAAGTATGTTAACCTGGTAAAATATCTACTGCACAACAGTTACACAGTAGTGCAAATTTACTCGGGAAACACAGTGCTTAGGCACTCACACCATATATTTTTCTAGTATTTGCAATTAATGCCTTCAAATGCGAGTCCTCACTCACAGAAATCAAGACCTGCTCCAAAAAATAAAGCAACTGCAAGCCAAATCTGAGATTATGAGAACCAGACATTTTTCAATGTGCTTCTAATACAAAGTGAATTATTCAGTGATCAAAGCACAAGAAAACAAGAATGAAAATGTAATCCAAGGTGACTTGTTTGAAGTAGACAAGTTATATTGCAACAGGTGGCCAAAACACAGATTTATGCCACAGTAAGCTTGGGTTGCTTTGAAAGTTGTTTCCCAGCCAGGAAGATGATGTGTAACTCCTATAGTGTACGGCTCTTTGCCTCCTAAGGGAATAGCAGGTCCACACATGCACGTGAGTTTGTAAAATTGTAATCAACAAATCAGAGTCCTTCAGTCAGACACAAGAAACTCAAAGTTTCTGGTGCAGAAGTCCAAGGTTCAATGCCAAATGGCAGTGATCCAGACAGGTTCACAGTCTTTTAGTGAAAGTAACTGATATGGCTTCTTCTGCTGACTTGAACTGCTGTATGGCATACTGCCCACCAGTAGTAATGCTACAGTGAAAATCAAGAGTTCAACTGGCTTTTCCTTCCCAAGTCTTGCAATTCTGAGGAAAGAATACTTATAATAATAACAACAACAATAATAAAAAAAATCAAATTAGCTTGATCAATCTCATGTGAACCAAAAAATCCTGAAGTAATATATTTACTACAGACAGAAGGCACATTTTAGTACCTTTTGCATTAAAATTCAAAAAATGAAGAATTTTCCACAATTCAAAATATTTTATACTGTATTTACAAGAAAATCCCCACTTCTATGTTTAATATCATGGTTTGCCTACAGCCATTTGAAAAGAAAAATAGGCTACTAGCTTATAACTGAAAATGACTTGGTTGTTTATACATTTTAGTTTGAACTTTGAAAAACATATACTATCACAGAATCATGAAATGGTTTGGACTAGAAGGAACCTTAAAGATGATCTATTTCCAACACTCTGCCACAAGCAGGGACACCTTCCACTAGATCAGGTTGTTCAAAGCTCTGACTTTGTAAAACAAATAAATTAGTAAATTGAGAACATTAAAAATAATCTGCATAATCCTGGCGCCTGATCAGTATAAAAGTATAGAAGCACTAGTACCTGTGACAATCCCAAATTAAAGGGCAAAGCCAGACACATTTGAGCATAGTTTTGCCAGACCATAAAGTGTTACTGATACCAGCTGACAGCTACTGCAGCAACAAGAGACAAAAAAGCTCTTCAGCACTTTGGTCATGGAACAGCTGATCTTCACTACAAATAAAATAATTTTTCAAGTATTTTTTTTAACTCCATGCTAAAAAGTAAGACAAACCAAACTAGTTGCTACTGCTAAAATACTGCCTCGGGAAAGTACAAACCAATTTTAGTAAATAATAATTCCAACAGGCACTTTACAAAAACAAAATTGCAAGAAAAAAGCAGATGAAAACGTATCTATCATAAAACATAACAAGAAGTGACAAAGGCAATGGGGAAAGGCCAGGGTGGGGTTGAATAAAGACTAAACATGCACAACCACAATGCTCCATTAAACATACCTTATCTACCCACCTAAAGTTTCGCTAGATACTGTGCTTTAATGAGGAATTACAAGCCGTGACTTGCAAGATAACAACAGAAAATAGATTCTATTTCTAAACCTCAGAGGGCTGAGGGGGTAGGAAATCAGCATGAAATAAGCAGACAAAGTGAATTTAACAGTAGGCATCAACAGGTGGAGTGCAAAGCAATGGAAGACAAGGTGAGAAGAGTTCCCTAGAGGGCAATGGCTAAAAAAGATTCAGAAAGAAAAGGAAAGTAAGTGTAAGTTAGACTAACATTTTCTGCAGCAAAGCAAGCCAACCAATAAAAAACGAAATTGATGCAAGAATGTTTGCTAAGCCCAGTAACTACCCTCTTCATAGCAGCAAGTGTCTAGGGAGGAAAATAACCATAATGATACTTCCTTGTTACATTCTGTCCCCAAATTTTTCTGTTGCTCAGGAAGTGATTGTAAGCCATACATTTAGAGTATCACTGTTTACAAACCAAAGTATTGTACCAACAAGCAAAGAAACCCTACCCATGAAACACTAAGGACACTTAGCTGTTTTGTTTTGACTAAACCCCCCACTATATTCAAAACAGGGTAGCTCATTTTGCCCTGTAACGATCACTGAAATTAAACTGTACTCAAAGGTGTAATACCTATTAACCTTGCTCCATAGTAACATCTTATCTTCTCTCTAAGCAACTCAGTTCTCACAGTTCTAACTCCATGCCAGGTTGAGGACTGACAGTAAGACTGACAAAAACAAAAGGCAGCATCAGAGAAGATCAGCACACGAAAAAAAGATTTTTTAAAAAAAATATGTTTCAAGGTTAAAAACTACTTTGTCACAGTACAGCTATATCATCTGTGCTCAGGACATGGTCTTATTCCATGCAGGCAAAACATAAACTGCCCAATACTTCACAATTAGGACATCCGCTTGCTGAAAAAAAACTCAAACACTTATTAAGCTATTCTACAGACTGTGTGCTCCCTATCTCCTTTATAATTCCCTGCACTCTATGCAACAAGCCTCCCCATTCCGTAGTTTAGGAAGCAGCACAGGTCAGGTGTATCAAGTTGGCAGTGTAGAAAGACAATACACCTTCTTTACAGGTTTCTCGAACGTCCCTGCTAACTCACTTTCACCCATAGTAAGACAAATTTTTCCCCAAAGAAGTTCTTCACAAATCTTTTACTTTATTACCTGAAATCTTATCCGCCGCATAAAGAAAATGAGTTGAAGGAAACTGGTACAGTCAACACAGAGATCCTGAGGGTTCATATGTATCCCTTAATATTCCTTATGAGCCTTGGGTTACCTATCTCAAAACAAAGCTTTCCTCTACTGCCCAAAACCTCATGGATTTTGGTTGATCACTCTTCACTTACAAACTCTTAGAGATTTAGGCTTTTGCTTTCATACATGAAGCTTCAGATCTATGCATGTCCCATTTATATTCACATCTTTCTAATTATCTTTTACTACTTTCTGGTTTGCCCATGTTATTCTCTTGCTTGCTTTTCGGCTACCTTTTTTTAAGCTTCCTAATTACTATTTCACTTCACTTATCCACAACTTTTTGTTGAAAGTGCCAGTTTCATTACAGTTTAAATCAATTGAGCTGCCCACTCCCTCCTTCACCTCTACCTGTCCTCTTCAGTTATTCTTTCACCTACCTGAACCCCATAAGGAGTAATTTCAGAACTCTGAAGTAAAGATCTATACAGGCTACCTGGAAGCAAAATCTGTGGCAAAGAAAGGGAAGAAACCTACACGAGTCCTGCTTGGTTAAAAAAAATAAATGATGCAGTATACAAGTGAGTTGCATACAACACACTAAATCATTTCTCAAGGCTTCCTTTGACGCATCTCAAAGAAAACACGTTAACAAAAAATTGGAAACAGTAGCGAAATAAGAGGCCACATAAACTTACATGATGAAGACAAGAGTTAAAAGAAATGAAGAAGTGCTGACAAACATCAGAATTAAAATCACATACACAGAAATCTACGAAACTGAGATCAAGAACATAACGGCAAACACTGTACAATCTGAACCAAAAAAAGCTGGCAGAATCAAGTTTTATACAAATTGCTACTGCAATATAAAGCATGCAAAGCACAATGAGAAAGAGAGGGATGCAAATTTTGCCATAAATATACTTCTCATGTAAAAGACCTAAGCGGCTCTTCATAGCCCTCAGCTACCTGCTGCTGAAGTAATGCTAAGGTTTAACAAAACCACCAAGTACCCTTTCCTAATAAGTTCACAAGAAGAGATTCAAGTGCCATAAAGTGCCTATGAATAGCTTAAAAAGAAGGACCCTCACGCAAACACCCGAGGTCACTGGTGCAGAGCCCCGTCTAACAGACCCCTGCTACAACCAAAAAGTCAGCCAATAAACTCTAAGACTCATTTTGGAGTTTTACAAAGCCAAGCATCTTTTATTTCAGCACTGGGTGCGTGAGGCAATGATTTCCATCAATCATCAATGATTTCCATCAATCACAAGACAAGCACTGGGGACAGAATATATTTCTCACTTACATGCATATGTATACATTTTCCCAGAAATCTTATGCATATTGCATTACTTTCCAAGGACTAATTTTAATGCTATTATGAACCTCACAACAGCCAAATCTCTTGCTAATTGGAGTTTTGGGTCCAGCTCTCTGTCTGACCTTGCATTTTTAGATACACGAAGACTGCAAACAGAGGTATTATGGAAGAAGACACATCTGTTCAGCACATATCGCGCGTAACCCAAGACGTTACCATTTCTCAAAGAACAGTGTCTGGAAAAACACTGAAAAAAACCTGCTATAAAGAAAACATGCTATCAGAGGGACATTCTGTCTGACTTTCAAAAAATAGAGTTACTTAGGCGAAACTTAAGTCTAATAGTAACAGCTTCTTGTACCACCCCGCCATCTCGTGCCGGAGCCCACGCTCACGCCGATGTGTGCTCAGCGGGAACGGCAACCAACCAACCAAACACATACACATGCCCGCTCCCCAGGACAGCCCTTCAGGGTCTCCTCTCCTCTCGCCATTGCCTCGGGCCGCTGCCAGGCATCACCCCAACCCCGGATTCACCCCCATTCCCGCCCTGGTCCTCATCCTCCCACCCACCAGAAGGCCACGGGTCAGCCCGGCAGGGCCCGGCTCCCGCCACGGCCTGAGGGCCCGCCCGCAGCCGTGACTCATAGAATCACGGAATGGTTTGGGCTGGAAGAGACTTTAAAGCTCATCCAGTTCCAACCCCCCTGCCACGGGCAGGGACACCTCCCACCAGACTAGGCTGATCAAGCCCACATCCAACCTGGCCTTGAATACTTCCAGGGAAGGGGAATCCACAGCTTCCCTGGGCAACCTGTGCCAGTGTATCAACAACCTCACTGAGAAGAATTTATTCGTAATGTCTAATCAAAATCTTCCCCCTTCCAGTTTAAAGCTACTCCCTCTCGTCCTATCAGTGCTTGCCCTTGTAAAAAGCCCCTCCTCAGCTTTCCTGTAGCCCCTTCAGGTACTGGAAGGCCGCTATGAGGTCCTCCCGAAGCCTCCTCTTCTCCAGGAAGGGCAAGCCAGGTGCTCCAGCCCTCTGACCATCTTCGTGGCCCTCCTGTGGACCCGTTCCAACACTTCCACAATGTTCCTATGTTGGGGATTCCAGAACTGGACACTACACTCCAGGTGGGCTCTCAGGAGAGTGCAGCAGAGGGGGACAATCCGCTCCCTCACCCTGCCAGTCACGCTGCTTTCTGGCCCAGGGCCGCCGCCTCCTCCCCGCCTCCCGTTACCTGCATGCCCGGCGCCCCCGGGTCCACGCCGGTGTCCAGCACAGCCAGCAGCACCCCCCGCCCGTCGTAATCGGGGAAGCGGGCAAGGAAGGCGGCGGCACCAGTCTCTTTCTTGGGCAGGAGGCCGTGGAATGGGAACGGCTCCTCCGCGGCAGCCGCCATGGCGCGAGGGGGGGGCGGGCAGCCAGTGGAGGAGGAAACGGGGCCACGCGAGACCTGAACGCGCCCAGCGGCAGCTACACGGAACGGCAGGAGAGGGGGGCGGCAGAAGGGGCTGGGGGAGAGGGGGGCGTAGACAAGGGAGGCGCATGCGCCGTGCGTGCCCCACCAATCGGCGGCCTGCGGCGCCAGATCATCAAGAGGGGTGAAAGAGCTAAACCGACCAATAGGACCGACGCGCGTCCCGGGATGGGCTTGGCCCTACGTTGGAGGCGGCCAATCAGA
Source organism: Dromococcyx pavoninus (assembly GCA_033558185.1). Taxonomy (NCBI): domain Eukaryota; kingdom Metazoa; phylum Chordata; class Aves; order Cuculiformes; family Neomorphidae; genus Dromococcyx; species Dromococcyx pavoninus. Next base: position 3,121,860 of record JAUMJL010000208.1, read on the forward strand.
GTAGGGACGTGCTCCCCGCGCCGGAACGCGGGAGCTGGGCGTGCCGCGCGGGGCGGGGCCGGGCCAGCGCTCTCAGCAGCAGGTTTTCTCGCGGGTGGGGTGACTACGGGCTCTGCCGGGGGGCTGGTCCTGCGTCCTGTGGCAGTTGCAAGGAATCTCCCTCCGTTCCTCCTTCCCTCTCCTTCTTCCTCCCCCGATTGTTTATTGAATGGGATATGAAACATTTTGAGAATTTGATGTAGTTTAATGTCCAAAAATATGCTAGGAATAGTATATTTTAGACTTCTGTTGATCTGAACGTGCTGCTAGAAATGCAAGCATCTCCCGCTGAGATGCATTGGCATCCCCCTCTCTCCTTTCCTCTCTCTCCCTCTCCCTTTCCCTCCTTTTCTCCCTCCCTTTCTCCTTCCCTTGGGCAGTGTTAGGGGGACGTGCCAGTGCTGCAGCGTAGGGATGCGCCAAATCCTTCGAATCACAAACAGGATCGATGCGCAAACCATTTACTTCTAATATTTTATTATCTGTTTATTTATTTGTCAGTTCATTGTCCAGTATGAAAACTCCCTGCATGGTTGCAGGTGGCTACAGGAGCCTTGTCCCTCCATCACTGTGGCTTTTGTGATGTTTTGCACAGTGGTTTGATGCTCATGCAACTGTTCAGCAAAGGGAAAAATATATAAAGACTACTACATCCTCACAGGGGAAGGAAGAGGACTAAGCGCTGGTCTCTGGCGACCAGTGATAGGACCCGAGGGAATGGCAGGAAGATGTGGGAGTTGGGGGGGGGGGTGGGTGACGGTGTTAGGTTCGATATTAGGAAGAGGTTTTTCACGCAGAGGTTGGTAGAGCACCGAAACAGCTCCCCAGGAAAGCCGTAGTGTCACCAAGCCTGAAAATACTCAAGAAGCATTTGGACAATGCCCTCAGACACATGGTGTGAATGATGGGGTTCTTCTCTGCAGGGACAGGAGCTGGACTCGAAGGGCCGTGTGGGTCCCTTCCTATTCAGGACATTCTGTGATTCTATGAAGTTTGTGGCAAGCTCCAAATAAAATTTTTGGTGAAGTATTCAAGGAAAAGATGTTTTAAAGTTATTTTCTAGTCTTCATGGTATAGAGCCGAACTATGGAATATTTGAACCCAAATATATGAAGAACTTCTTTTACAAAGGTGTCTAGTTGGTAGTGTCTGACACATGGATTTTTAGCCATTTTATCTGGAAGCGAGGGTACAGACTGCTTGTTTACTTAAGTATAACTGCTTTCTTCAGGCAAATTTCTGTTCAGGGAGTTACATTGCAGGGAAGAGAGTGAAATTTGTCTGGATATATTAACATTCACTAACACAAAGGTTTTTTGAGATTTTTTCCTTATAATTTCTAATTTTCTATTTTCTAATTTTGAGAATTTCTATTTTCTAATCTATTTGTTTCACAGGTCTGATAAGATTATTAATGTTTCTCACACACTAATCTTCATTGAACTAAATCTGATATTTGTTCTTTCTTATCAGAACTGGGAGTGTGTGTGCTGGCAAATACTGATACATTATGCATTTTCCACGTTTTGGGAGCTACTGTTGGCTGATCAATGGCTTTAGAGATCTACAGATTTTATTATGCAAGTAAAGTACCAAAATAAATGTGAAGAGCACTGCCTTAAAAATATGTATTATAAAAAAAAAGAGTCAAGCTGTACCATACGTGCTTACTGTGTAACTCAATCTGCTTCCCTCTTTAGCTTTCAATCATCAGTCAAAATTTTACATTTTGATGTCTAGATACCATGTGCTTAACTTTCTTAGAAAACTTCTGGTATCTGACAGCAGTATTCACATTTTTTTAGAATTGTGTAAAGCCTTGACTTATCTTACTTCAAGGAAGAGAATTATTCTAACAAGGTGTTTATTCACTTCATAGAATTACAGAATGGTTTGGGTTGGAAGGAACCTTAAAGATCATCTAGTTCCAACCCCCTTGCCATGGGCAGGGGTACCTTCTACTAGGTCAGGTTGCTCAAAGTCTCATCCAGCCTGGTCTTGGTTAATATCTTGTTTAATATGTAATTCACTGCCCATTTGAGTTTAGTTTTCTTTTTTTGTTTCATTGCTAGTGCATCTCAGTGGGAGATGCTTGTATTTCTGGCAGCACATTCAGATCAACAGAAGTCTAATATATCCTATTCCTAGTATATTTGAGACATTAAGCTACATCAAATTCTCAAAATGTTTCATATTCCATTCAATAAACAAGCTGTGTCTACGCATTTGGAAACATTTATTACAAACCCTGAAAATTTCTGCTCTGCTCTGTTGTCTTGGTCTTAAGAGATATACCACAAACAATTAATCTAATTAGCAGGTACATTAATTGTACAGATGTATAACTCAATGATGTGCACTGGCAAGTAGCAGGGCAGGTTCTGCAGGAAAAATCAGGATTTGAGGAAGGTGTGTCAAACATCTTTTAACAAACTTTATAGCAACACCACGAGAGAAGAAATAAAACCTAATTTTGGTTACAGTCTTTAAAGTGTAACTGTATTTTATTAATTGAATTAGTATAATTGCTGTGTTGGGATACAAGGACATTGAGGTTTACAGAATTTTACAATTAATTCTGAGCTTCTTAGATTTCTGCTGTTTAGTTTGCCTGTAGAGCTTGCTACAACAGTTCTGCAATGAATTTATTTTGCAATGGTAATATGCACGGTCAACTTCGATTTCTCTTACTGTGTATAAGTTTCTGAATTGTAATAAATAGAGCTTTTTTTTTCTCTGAGGAATACTGTTGCTGTTTCACAAAAGTGAAGGCAAAAGTAAAGTTGCCACGTTGAAAACTCAGAAGAAGAGTTTGTCACAAAACTTCTCGAGACAATGTGGTTTGCTCATTACAGTAATGATTTAGTCTCTCCTGGGATCTGAATTTTGTACAGCAGTTCATTTGGGTTTGCTGTGTTAATTAGATTCATATCTCCATATTAAGAACCATTTCAGCTGTTTGCATCCAGATCTTAGGACTGAGCCAAAGTGAAAGAGTAAACCACTTCTGCCATGTCCCAGGACTCTGATTTTCAAAGATGGACATGATTTGCAGATCCCGTGAAAAGCAGTGAAAACAGGGGCTGCTGATTTTCTCTAACAATCATTCCTCTACTGTGAAATACAATTTAGGCCTGGAAAAATCTAAATGTACAGGTGGCTAGGTTTCCATGGGCATAGGATGCTCAATCCGGATTCAGCTCTGAATACTCCCCAAATGAATGTGCTTCAAAGTCTGCTTCTGAGAACAGCAAAGCTGCTGCAGTCTTGACAGTGCTGCACAGTTCTCCAACTTGCTCATGTTAGGCTTGTCATGGTTCAGAGCCGAGCCAACGATCCCCTTTGATTTCACGTGCAGCCCTAAAACACTTCAGAGAAGAAGTTGGAGGATACTTGCTGTGTCTTCTGCTCTATGTTACACTCAAAAGTCGGATGCTAGAATTCAAATTTCTTTTTTGTCTGAGCTTGCATCTTTCTGTGAACTAAACGCTCTAGCTGCTGTAGTGCTCTCTCTGAGTCGGTCTTTTCTGTTTTGTATGGAAGCATCCCAAAGTGAACAGGAGACAACATGACCTAATATCTTACTAGTGCAGGCATTGACATGGATGGAGAAGTACTGGTGTTTTCATTCTTTCTCTAATTAACACCAAATTATTCTATGTAAAATATCAGTTGAAGTTGAGCACAAAAACTCTTTAAATTTCCATTGCAAACAATTACCTTAGTTACCAGGTTACAGATTTCACCTACTCATGTCCTCTTTCAACCCTGCCTCGGTTACAACATGTTGAGAGGAGGAATGAGCCTACCAGTTAGACCAGGAGAGGAGGTGTTTGATAAATCACATTAGGCAAGGGAGACATTTCAGTATTATGTGTAGTTCCTTAATTTCTGAGGTGTTCAGCAGAGGCTTCTCCTCTTTCCTGCTTTATGAGAGATGATTAGCTTTGGTATTTAACTTCTAGGTTGTAATGGGGATAGATGGTTCTTGAATGAGGTGAATGTCAAGATGTATCTGCTTCCTGCTATTGCTGTTTGTTTCCCTTCCCTTCGCGCTGGCTTTTGTTATTCCCATGTAAGTGTGAATCAACACAAGTCCTCCACAAAGAACGTTTTTCCACTCCTTCTTGATCCTCCCAGCCTGATCATTGACCATTCGCTTTTCTTCTGCTGCTTCCCTAGTTCTGGTACTGATGTGGCTTCATGGTGGAGCAGATCAAGAAATAAATCTGAAAACTATCCCGTGAAAGCAGTTGGGAACATTTACTTGTGATGGTTCTTATGCCACCTCTGTCATACTTGTACTGGTGCACAGCATGGCACTCCCTGGTTAAACAGGCCACGGGTCTGTGGTGCTGCATGGGGAGCCCTGGCCACTGCGTATGGTCCACAGTACACTCTGTAATGGAATCTGGGATTATAGGATTTAGATTTTGGTTACCAAACCCCGTAATGAGACTTCCACAAAGTGTCTGGGTAGCTACAAGCAAGGGTTTTTTTGTGGATCAATGTCATAAAGATTTTCAGAGAAGATTCTGTCCTAGTACTTTTTTGGTTAGTACAGAACAATTCAGCATGGATAAAGGTATCAGATCTGTGCAGTGAGTGCCTTAATGCTCTTCCTTCATAGACAGAAAGACACATACTCATCTTTCAGTTTTGATAACAAATCTTCCTTCCTAGAATCCTCAGGTTTGTCTTCATGAAGTTATTCACCTGGCTTGGTCAGTTTGCCATGTTCTTCCCCTGATAAATATAAAATAAGATCATTGTATACATATAAAATTATGAGATTGTTAGTCAACAGCAGCTGTTTTTTACTCTCCAATATAATTGTATTTCAAGTATGCCTGTCAGACTTAGCAGAAGCTAAAAATAATGAGCTATTATTGTTCTCTGCCACAGGCTCTTGAGACCCAGCTAGTGGTTTTAAGCTATATTGTCAATTACAAAATTATTAAAAATTGTTTGAAATTATATCCATATGGAGAGATGTTCATATATTGCTTTAAACTCTTTCTCAATAGTGATGCTCAAAAGAACTCATTAGTCCTCAAAATTTAAGAAGGTAGAGTTCATTAGCAAGACACTGACCTCAGCAAAAACCTGTAGCTGAAGTTCAGTACCGGTTGAACATCAAACACCTAGTCTTATTCCGTGGCAAAATTATTAGCAGGGTTGCTTTTTCAAAACATCTTTCCTTCAGAATAGAGGCACGAAAACAAATGGCATACTCACCTTTCATCTTCAATATAATTAACAAATGTTTTCCAAGTTTGGTTTTTTTGGTATAGAAATAAAGAAGAGAGTTGCACTCTGACAACAAACGTTTACAAAGAAAGAAAGCTCAGAGGAGATGGGCAAGAATGGTGAGCTCAAGGAAGAACATAAGGAATGGCCACCAATTATCTTAAGGAAAGCTGAACTTATATCAACACAAAGGGCATTGAGTGACCTTTGTTTTAGATACCCAGCTGTACCTGTGGGGTTTTCATTTGTGTAAACAGACTTGCCTGAGATAATTAGGGGAGAGAAACAGCATGAGCAGAGAAGTGTGCCAAGGTAATATGTTCTGTTTAAGAACATGAATGAAACTGAGACAGCTATGCCTTGATCAGCAGAGGACTGATGCTAGCAGGTCTGTGGCATCTTCTTTAACTATACTGTAGAAACGAGGAAAGAAATTGCTCAATGTAAATATATATTTAGTATTTCCAGAGCTGAGCATGCAGATTCCTTTTTTATCATGTTTCTCTGAAGCTTGAAACAGAGTTGAACCTTTTTCCAAGATATGGCCTTGCATGTCTTGCAGAGATACAGAAATACAAAGATTAGTAGAATGAATTATGGATGGAAATGTATGTATGTAAAAACACCAGAACTAACAATACCAAACAAAGGTTGAAGAACATCATATACTGACAACTATGACTAACATCAGTTACAGGGGTGAACACCAAGGAATGCGTTGTTTACAGCAATAGCAAAAGGCCTGAGCTCTGATGGGACCACAGCATGATGATGCTTGAGTAGGAGACTTGATAACAGGAGGATGGGAGCAAGATTATAGCCACAAAGGTGCCTAAATGAGGATAAACAAACCGTGCATGGAGGAATTTTTAAGCAAGATTCTGAGGCAAAAGTTCGTATTATAGCAACTAACTCACACAGTGAATAAAACCTATGTCTAAGCCTTATTCTTAGCAAGGGGTTTAGTTAGGAGCTGATAGCTGATGTCTGTTGTCCTCTGTGTCATATATAACTGAAACTGGCCACTGGGACGCACATATCTCACTGCAGGTGAACATGTGAGTGCAATCTATGCAATAATGCATGTAAATTAGGAAAACTGGTTTTGTTTAACCTAAGTATCACCTTCTTTTTCCATGTGGTTTCACACTGATATTTTTGTATTAAATTTCTGCAATCACAGGAATACAGCATTAATAGGGTGATTGCCAAAGCAGTCAGCATTGCAGCAGTGTTTGTTCTTTTAGATGAAAGTCATTTTGGCATTTTTAGGCATTTAATCAGTCAAATTTTGTAAGACACCACAGTTTTGTTTCTTTTTATTTTTATGAGTGCAAATACTCTTGTGCAAGTTATGCTATGACCTGGTTTAACCCCAGCTGGCAACTAAGCATGACACAGCTGCTTGCTTATCTCCTCCTGCTGGGTTAGGAGAGAGAATCAGAAGGGTGAAAGTTAGAAAACTCTCAAGTTCAGATAAAGACAGTTTAGTAGGTAAAGCAAAAGCCATGCACACAGGCAAAGCAAATAAGGAGTAGATTCACTACTTCCCATTGACAGAAAGAAAATAAACAGAAATCTGCATCAAGGTAAGAGAAGTTACTTTGAATTTCCTCTAACGAAAAGGGTATCTTTTTTTAGAAAACTCTCTAAGCAGGAGCAGCTCCATATCCCCCACTTAAACCTTTCTTTGTTGTTATGCACTGTGCAGTGATGCAGATACCCAGTAGAATTTTGCTTCCATTTTAGAACAGAGGCAGCTACAAAATTCCATCAGTTAAACAGTATGACAGGCACAATCTCTGTGCTGTGTGTGGCATGTAAGCCTTGAATATAATTTCTTGAACAGCATAATGCTAAAAGAACATATAGCAATCAAGGAAAATATTTCACAAAAGAGAGCTTGAATGATACCTGAAACTATTTAGATTGTTTTTGAGCTTAAATATTCAAGCTATTCCTTATTTTTTCTTTATTTTTCTTTACTTGCTCTCTAATTTAGTTTTATTTTTTTTGTTACTCATCAGTTTTCCCAGAAAGACAAATATGTGGCTAAACAGGAATTTAAAAAAAAATTATAAATCTATTGGTAGAGTTTTGCTAAATGAACCTCCAAGAACCTCCTGGAAAGCTTTTGACTGTTTCCAGGAAACATCTTTTTTGAAGAGCTGCGGAGCTCCTTCCAGGAGATAATGAGGACACTGGACTCCTCAGAGGCGTTTTCTAGGTTACTTAACTAGTATTTGAAGACTGTATTTCAGAACCTAAGAGTGACTGATGGGCCCATCTGATCCAGTATCCTATTTCCCAGTAAAGCCCATTAGCAGACACCAAGGGAGGAGTAAGACCTGAGCAAACATAAATTATATTTGTCAGTAATCTCCTAAACTTCTACTATTTTCAGCTCAGGGAACCTCTTGAACCCAATGAAGCTCGTCTATTCAGTAGCCTTACATGGATCTGTCTTCCAAAAACATATTTAATCTCCACTTGAAACTATAGGTTGGCAGTGTTGGGGTTACAGCTATCTAGTACATGGTTTTTGTTTTATCTAATTTGAAAATATAACTCTAAAGATAAGTGTTTCAGACTCTGCAGACTCTTTAAAAACAGTCAGCTGGAGATATATTGACTGGGATATGTTTTTGTTTTGCAGAACAAAAACAACTTCTCTCAGTCATTGCTTTTAATAAGTAATGTAATGAATGAGATATTTATTAAAGTTCTCCTCTTGAGGGCAGCAAACATTCAGACCTAAAAGTTGTTCATGTTTCTTAAACATGTGTGATAAAGAATATCCTGAATTTGAGATGGGCCAGAGTTAGCTTGCTCTTCACCCCTATGGTTCCGAGTACAATTTTGCTTACAGCTCTACAGCTCTTACATGAAAGGACAAAGCTTGAAAGCTTAACTAAAAATTACAGCATATGGAACCAAGGCTTCGTCTTATAAATCAACTGCGAACAGAGTAACTGAGAAATAGAAACATATCCTAACTTCATAATCTCTCCAGTCTTTGTAAACTCAGGTGAAAATATGTGGACATCCACTAAAAGTTGAGTAGTTTTCTTCATCTGTGCATTGTTTCAACTGGCATAAGTCATGTGTTAATAAAGTTTAAAATGAGCTTTTAAGATATGGCTTCATAATAGTAGTGCTCAACCAAAGACTGTGTGAGAAAATGGAGGTGCCTTGGACAGTTCTGGCGATTCTGTGTTATCTACAGTGTCTTTATCAGTAGTGCTATGCCTTCAAACAGAGAAAAAGAAACAAATACAAAAAACACAGCAAAACCTGCTTGCTGGGTCTGCCTATAGCACATGGCTTCATTCTTTGATGCAGTCTTATGCCACAGAACAAGGAAATGCAAATGATTTCAGTGGTCAGTAGGTCTGCAGCAGGTTTCAGGAAGTATCTCTGCACCTCAACGCATACTTGCTGTTGCTACTTCTTGTATTGGTACTGTGTGCTGCACCAACAGTAGCAAACTCTCTTAATTGTTGTATCAAATTCAGTGCAAACCTAAAAGGAACAACCTTTCTTTCCTCATTCATTTGTTAAGAAAAGAGCTGTCAACAACAGTTCATAGTGCTGTATTTACCACTGAAGATAGCAATGACTTCTTTGTCATCTTTGAATGAAGCTAGATAAAAGAGTAAATTAGACAAGTCTGTGTGCCTTTTATACTGGCAATGCTACACATTTACATTGGCATATCTCATTTTTATTGTTACCTTGATCTTATTAATAGAAACTCTGTGATTCAGGACTTTTCCTTTTGTTTTTGCCCCAGAAAGTAAGTCTCTCCTCAAACTTGGAGATTAAAACAGAGCTCCCAGGAGCAATGGAAGGAGTTTAATTGCCTTCTGCGCATTCTCTGGCTTATTTCCAGCTCCCAAAAGAGAAGGATATCACTCTTAGTGTGGTGTAGCTGAGTCTTATGGAACTACACTCTACAGGAGTACTTGCACTGTTGTAGCAAGAACATATACTCTGAATGCATTATCCAAATCCCCAAGTATCACAGTATCACAGTATCACAGTATCACAAGGTTGGAAAGGACCTCTGAGATCATCAAGTCCAACCTATAACCCAACACTAACACCAACACTAACACCAACCATCATCTAAACCATGGTACACAGTGCCTCATCCAATCTCCCCTTAAACACCTCCAGGGTCGGCGACTCCACCACCTCCCTGGGCAGCGCATTCCAATGGCCGATCACCTTTTCAGTGAAGAACTTCTTCCTCACATCAAGCCTAAACTTTCCCTGATGAAGCTTGAGTCCATGCCCTCTAGTTCTGTCACTGGTCACCTGAGAGAAGAGACCAACCCCTGACCGACTACAACCTCCTTTCAGGTAGTTGTAGAGAGCAATGAGGTCTCCCCTGAGCCTCCTCTTCTTTAGACTAAACCCCAACTCCCTCAGTCGCTCCTCATAGAGGTTATGCTCCAGCCCCTTCACCATCTTCGTTGCTCTCTATTCTCCATTCATGGTGATACTGATCATCATAAGGCAGAGGAAATTTAGGGAAGGGAATCTCAAGGAATATCTAAATACCAAAAAGAATTTAACTGATGCTGACATGAAAGGCAGTGGACATTGCATATCTTTCCTGGAAGGGCTTTCCTCAGGCTTAATAAGGAGACCTAACCGTGCAACATTGTTTTGTATGGTGTGCAGTGTGAACTGCCTACAGGTTCGTGAGAGAGCAAATGATGCCTTGCTCCGTGTACCTGTATGGCTGGACTTACTCCCATCACTTTCTGGTTGGCTGACTCTTGTTAGCAGCTGTTTCAGACTCTTGTTGCTCTGTAAGACTCTGTTATTGGATCATGTAGAGCCCCCTTCTGCTTTTGTCATCCTTTGAAGACAGGCCAGAAGACAAGATTAGCATTGAATGAAGCATCAGTTCATCCTCTCCAGGGCTGGAGTGGGAAGCAGAACTATCCCTTGTCCATACATAGTGCCATAATCAATTTTTTATTTGGTGAACTAAAGCACTGGCTGCTGCTGATCAGTCCTCAATGGGAATTAAGGAACCAGTGGCCCTGCATGGAGCAGTCAGGAAGTCCAGGTGTCATGGTAGGTGGTTGCATTGGGGGAGCTGGAGAAATCAGAATGGCTTTTCTGAAGTCCTTTGGAGTGGTGGCAATGGAGCCCCTGTCTGATCTTCAGGAAGATTAGCTCTTTTCCCAGGCAGATCTGCCTTCCACAAGAAGAGCAATTTATCCAGGCTAGCCAAGCGAAAAAAGGTTTTTATCCATATGCTCTTATGTGCCCTGAAGGGCTAGTTTAATCAAATGTTGTATATGTCTGCTTGTGGTCATATACAGCAAGCCTCAGGATGTTGCTTTTGCTTTCAAAGATATAAAACCCTCAAGTCCTTGATATTTCTGGCTATTTAACATTACACTTGACTGGATTCATAAATGGCATTATGCTCTGCCTAAATCAAAATTTTTTCTTATCTGTATCTTTAAATGCCTCCTGAGTTTCTTCTTCTTCCCTCCATTAGTGTTGTAGCATTTTTTGATCTATCGTCATGCAGAATTAAGAAGTATATATTTGTACATAGCTATATGTACATCTTCTTTAGGTGGATATTTCAAATCTTAATAAGATGCATATAATTTAAATAGAAAACAGTAGCATCTGATACTTAATTTACAAAATGCCTTTCAGATTAGCCAGGCAAAATATATAGAAATAATTAACTTTGTGGCCACTAGATGTGACTATTGCTCTGTGTAAATACAGTTGAAGCATCAATCATTGCTGCGAGTTGTAGTCCCTTAAAAAGTGATGTGAAATAACTCTATAGCTTTCTAGTGTTGTGTTCTTAACATTCATACATTGAATATTCAGCATTTCTTTTAAAAATTACATTGCTGAAGTTGTAGACTAATAATTTTTCTGAAGTCTTATTAATTAGTAGTAGAAAAATAAATTAGTAGACCTCTGATTTAATGCTCAAAATATTTTATAGCTCAGATAGAACTGGGAAATAAGAAAATATGCCTTTTTAATTGCTAATTTATTTATTCTGCCTCCAAAATAACCCTTAGGCCTAATTAATAATAAATTCAATAAATTTATGGATTTTTTTTCTATATCACACCATGGGATCCCTAACACTTATTTTTCCTGTCCGGATAACTACCAAATATATCTCATGGAGTCAAAGTCTTCTACTTATCGTTTCCTATGAATTTGTGAGTAATACAAATATGATCAAGAAAGTGGAATTGCAAAGGGAATCACAAGTCATTGTGGTGTAAAACCAGTTCAGAATGGGACTCCAAGACTTCTGAATCCTTAAAAATAAAGGAGTTATTTTCAGTGAGCCTTAAGAGACCATAAGGCATGGGCATACATATTGTTTTTCAGTCAATGCAGACAGTCTACAGGTTTAAACCTGTTTTGGTTGACAGAAAAGATGAAGCTTTAGAGAAGATTAAGTTTATACCTATTCTCTTATCCACCCACTGCACACCACATTGGCGAGTCTAACTCCCATTTCCTTGATGACTTCTCCATAGGCACTGGAAGTGGCTGTAAGGTGGCCATAAAGCCATCTCTGCCCCAGACTGGACAAGTCCCCTGCCCCAGGCTCTCCTCAAAGGCGCTTCTCTGAACTCGCTGCAGTTTATTAATGTCTTTTCTGTATTGGAGAGACCCAAACTGGCCACGGTATCTAGATGTGGTCTAGTGAGTGCTGAGCAGAAGGGGATACCCAATGCATCCCCAGTCTCCTGGCTGTGCTCCTGCTGATGCAGCTCTGGATACTGTTGGCCATCTCTGCTGCCAGGGGATGCTGGTGGCTCATGTTCAAGTATTAAGTTGGAGAAGAAAGCAAAACATAGAAATAAGCTTTCAGCTCTTTAAATGGCAAGGAGTCACAAGTGAGTTCCGCATGGATCTGTGTTGAGGCATCTGCATGCACCTAGACAAAGGGATGTGGCAAGGTAGGAGTTTCCAGGTCATACTAAATCACTTACGGAAATGATGGCAAAGGGAGATTTTGTGTGGTATATAAGATACATATTTATACATATATAAAGGTCAAAACCAAAACTGACAGAGGTCAAAAAAACCTAAATAAAATATAAAGAGTTATTAGCAGAAAGTACAGAGAATAAGACAGAACATCATCATGCACAGCTCCATGGTTCATTGCTTGCAGTTCTTCGTCTCAAAAAGGGAGGAACACAAAAAGATCCAGACATAAGAAATAAGAAAGCGGAACTGGAAAAGGTTCAGAGAAGGGCTACAAGGATGAGGATGAACAAACTCATTGATTTCTCAGTAAACTCTGGAAGTAATCTGGAGAAGAGTGAAATGAAGATGATGAAAAGGCAGAAATCTAAACGGAGTAGCATGGTCATGTGAATAGGCATTAGTTTTTCTCTGTATCTTTCAGTACAAAACCTAGCAGGCAGCAAATGAAAGTGGATGTGTATCTTTGCACACAGAATAATTAAGCTGTAGGATCCATTTTCATGGGATGTTGTGGCTACTAAAAATGTGTGGGTTCAGATATCTTACTGTTCTCAGTGAAGTGGCAGATATTAAATGCTTACAAACCATTTACTGTACAAGCCACAGAGAGTACAGTGAACAAGAGAAACATCATGTGTGTTTGTCCTGTTCTTATGTGTTTCTGTGAGCATCCTCTCCTGCTTACTGCCACGGACAGGTGACGGGCTGAAGGGACCTCCAGTCTAAGCCACCATGGCCACTCTTAGTTTGTCGTTTCACTGTCTACTGCTGCCTGAAAGGGGGCTGTGGAAGAACGAATGCTGATCTCTTCTCTCAAGTGACAGGTGATAGGACAAGGGGAAATGGCCATAAGTTGCGCCAGGGGAGGTTCAGACTGGATCTTAGGAAGAATTTCTTTACCGAAAGGGTAGTCAGACACTGGCACAGCTTCCCAGGGAGGTGGTTGAGTCATCATCCCTGAAGGTGTTTAAAAAACAGGTAGATGAGTTTTTGAGGGACGTGATGTAGCGGATGATGGGTGCGGTTGGACTCGATCTCAAAGGTCTTTTCCAACCGGAGGATTCTATGATTCTATGATTTTAACCAGTACAGGTAATATGAAGGAATGAAGAAGAAGTTCTGTGGATATAACCTGCTCTAGTCCAATTCAAAAGTGTATTGCTTATCTTACTGTTTAAGGTCCTGTAAAATGACATTACCAGAAAATATTATTTATGTAACAAGCAAAATTGTGCAGTACAAATTAGTTTGAAAAGTAGGATGTAAGTACCATAAAAACAAGTAAATACTAACTTAATAGAAAATTATTTCTTAACAATTTTCAAAAGACATAGATCAACTGACTGCCTTAGAATTAATATTTGTGTATGCATGAGTGCTGGAAGATTGCAATGGAGAGTAAGAGATGTTGCATACTATGTACTAGAACATGGCTTCCAAGATGTTTTGCAAGACTGCTTACAGGAAAATATGTAATCCTACCTGTTCTTCACCAAACAAAAGAGTTTTTTGGTCTATCAAGTGAAAATGACCGCTTGATCCAATTCTCCATCTTCTCCCTTTTAGTGTTTTGATTGTAGTCAAAGTTTTTATATATATTTTTCTTAGAAGGTTTAATTTGTCCCTGAAAAAAGAAATATTCCACATGTTCACATCAATGTTTGTTTATTTGCAATTTTTTACAGTATTTACTAATCTTTACCTTGCATATCAGAACTTTTATCATCTACCCTCCTAAGGGAGTTACTCTTTTTCATTCAGACTTTTGTCAGATGTTATAATTATTAGATTTATTTGTCTTCATAATCTTCTTGTATTTCAGTTTGTCCAGCTAGAATGTGAACCAAAATATCAAACCCTATGTTATTTTGCCAACTAAATGTCATCCATCTCAGAAGTACTCATGTTTGCTACAGCTTTATCTTTAACCTATATGCTTGCTATTTTTGCCTACTATAAAATTATGCTAATGTGTTATTTAATATGAAATGGAATGCAGTCAAATGGCAAAACTGTTACTGGCATGCTGAGAATATTTGATTCATTATGGTAGTTCTGTCATAAAATAAAAATTAAAAATAAAATTAAAAATAAAAATAAAAATAAAAAAAAATAAAATATATATAGCTCAATGTATCAATAGTACTTCAAGAGAAGGTTGCTGGAATAGATTGTGACAGGTTAGTGTATTAATGAAAAGAGCAAGATAAACATGAAAAAAAGTAGATCTTTTCCTCATTGCTCTGGGAGTTCAGCATTCTCAGTGTCAATTTCATTACAGCTTTAATAGAAGTTTCAAACTTTATTAGTGGAACTTGGGCCTCAAATAGTGAAATATCAGGCTCTGTTTCTGAAGCAGATGTAAGATTGTAGTATGACCACTTGCAGAGAAGGTTACCATTGATCTCCCTTTGGGAAGAGAAGGAGGTGTCCAGCTGATCTTTTAAACTCCTGATGAATTTCAAGGTGAGAAGGAAAGCAATAACAAGCCTTTACTGGGGTTTCGTTGACTGGGTTGCCTAGGACTTCCTTGCTATGCAGGTAAGTAATAATTTAGGACATTTTCATAAAACATGCCCCATATATATATACACATACCATTTTTAAATGTATACACCATTTTTATATATATACATGCACACCATATATATATACATGCACACTATTTTATATCACAGTATCACAAGGTTGGAAAGGACCTCTGAAATCATCAAGTCCAACCTATGACCCAACACAACACCAACCCATCATCTAAACCATGACATTCAGTGCCTCATCCAGGGTCGGCGACTCTACCACCTCCCTGGGCAGCACATTCCAGTGGCCAATCACCCTTTCAGTGAAGAACTTTTTCCTAAGATCAAGCCTAAACTTCCCCTGATGAAGCTTGAGTCCATGCCTTCTAGTTCTGTCACTGGTCACCTGAGAGAAAAGACCAACCCCTGCCCGACTACAACCTCCTTTTAGGTAGTTGTAGAGAGCAATGAGGTCTCCCCTGAGCCCCCTCTTCTTCAGACTAAACAGCCCCAGCTTCCTCAGTCGCTCCTCGTAGGGCTTGTGCTCCAGCCCCTTCACCATCTTCGTTGCCCTCCTCTGGACACACTCCAGCATCCTGACATCTTTCCCAAACTGAGGGGCCCAGACCTGCACACAGTATTCAAGGTGAGGCTTGACCAGTGCCGAGTACAGGGGGACGATAACTTCTCTGGTCCTGCTCGCTACACTATTCCTGATGCAGGCCAGAATGCCATTGGCCTTCTTGGCCACCTGGGCACACTGCTGGCTCACGTTGAGCTTCCTGTCAACCAGAACTCCCAAGTCCCTTTCTGCCTGACTACTCTCCAGCCACTCTGTCCCCAGTCTACACCTATGCATGGGATTGTTGTGTCCAACAATACCAGCTTGGTATTGTCCGCAAACTTGCTGATGATGGACTCAATCCCCTCATCCAGATCATCAATAAAGATATTAAACAGGACCGGACCCAACACCAATCCCTGGGGAACACCACTGGTGACCAGCTGCCAACTGGATGAAATGCCATTCACCACCATTCTCTGGGCTCGGCCGTCCAACCAATTCCTAACTCAGCACAGAGTGCTCCCGTCTAAGCCACGGGCTGCCAGCTTCTCTTGGAGTCTACTGTGGGAGACAGTGTCAAAGGCCTTGCTAAAGTCCAGGTATACCACATCCACAGCCTTCCTCTCATCCACCAGGCGAGTCACATGGTCATAAAAGGAGATCAGGTTGGTCAGGCAGGACCTGCCCCTCCTAAACCCATGCTGGCTGGGCCTGATCTCTTGACCATTCTGCAGGTGCCGCATGATTGCACCCAGTATTATCTGCTCCATAATTTTACCTGGGACCGAGGTCAGACTGACAGGTCTGTAATTACCTGGATCATCCTTACGGCCCTTCTTGTGGATGGGCGTCACATTGGCCAACTTCCAGTCTTCTGGGATCTCTCCGGTGAGCCAGGACTGTTGAAAGATGAGCGGCTTAGCAAGCTCATCCGCCAGCTCTCTCATCACCCTAGGATGGATCCCATCCGGCCCCATAGACTTATGAGGGTCCAAGTGGCTCAGCAGATCTCTAACTTCCTCCTCATGGATTGCAGGAGGGCCATATAGCACCCTGCCCCCATCAACCACTTTGGAGGACCAACTGTCTAGCGAACAGACTTCCTTACTGTTAAAAACTGAGGCAAAGAAGGTATTAAGTACCTCAGCCTTCTCTGCATCTTTGGTTACTATATTTCCCTCCATATCCAACAAGGAGAGGTCGCTGCTGCCCTTCTTTCTAGCACTGATATATTTATAAAAGCTCTTCTTATTGTCCTTAACAGAAGTGGCCAATTTAAGCTCCAGCTGGGCTTTTGCTTCCCTGATTTTTTTCCTACACGACTTAACAACATCTTTGAACATGACCTGGCTTACGTCCCCTTCTTTCCAACAGCGATACATCCTCTTTTTCTTACTTAGCTCCTTTAGAAGCTCCTTACTCATCCAGGCCGGCTGTCTGCCCCTATGACTCTTCTTACAACACATGGGGACAGCCCGCTCCTGCGCCTTCAAGATTTCATTCTTCAAGTGCATCCAGCCTTCCTGGACCCCCTTGCCACTAAGAACTTTCCTGACTAGTTCCTTAAATAATCCGAAATCTGCCTGCCGAAAGTCCAGCATCGTTGTCCTGTTCCTGCCTTTTCTTGTTACATTTTTTACAGAAAACTCAATTATCTCATGATCACTACACCCCAGACAGCCTCCGACCACAACATCACCCACCAGCCCTTCTTTATTTGTAAACAGCAGGTCAAGGAGAGCCTCACCCCTGGTGGGCTCACTCACCGGCTGTGACAGAAAGCAGTCCTCAATACACTCTAAGAACCTCCTGGACTGCCTCCTCTCGGCAGTGTTAAGTTCCCAGCAGATATACGGAAGATTAAAGTCTCCTAAAAGAACAAGGGCAGCTGATCTAGAGGCAGCCTCCAGCTGTTTAAACAACAGAAGATCCACCTCCTCATCCTGGTCGGGCGGTCTGTAACATACTCCAACCAGGAGGTCAGACTTGACTGCCCCTCTGACCCTTACCCATAGGCACTCAATCTGGTCATCACCGATCTCAACTTCAATGGCATCCAGGGTTTCCTTAGTATAGAGGGCCACCCCTCCTCTCACGCCTGTCTCTCCTGAAGAGCCTGTAGCCTTCCATGGCAGCACTCCAGTTATGAGAGTCATTCTACCACGTTTCCGTGATAGCAACTATGTCATAGCTCTCCCACTGAACCAGGACTTCCAGCTCCTCCTCTTTGTTCCCCATACTGCGTGCGTTTGTGTACATGCACTTCAGTTGGGTTACTGACGACACCCTTTCAGATGGCTCACCCTCCACAGCAACATCTTTTGTGAGCCTAGTTACTCCCCCCTCCCCCTTCATACCTAGTTTAAAGCCCTCTCTACAAGCCCTGCCAGCTCCTGGGCTAGAATTCTCTTACCCTTTGTAGTTAGACGAGACCCATCTGGGTCAAGCAGGCCAGGTGCCGTAAAGGTTTCACCATGATCATAGAACCCAAACTTCCTTTGCCGGCACCAGCCCCTAAGCCATTTATTAAGAGCATGGATTCTCTTATTCCTCTCAGTATACACCTCTGCCACCAGAGGGACCAAGCGGAACACCACCTGTGCTCCTGCCCTATCCATTGACTGTCCCAGCTCCTGGAATTCCTTTTTAACAACCCTTGACCCTCTTTTAGCTAGCTCATCATCGCCAGCCTGAACCACCAGAAGCGGGTAATAATCTGAAGGTTCAATTAGGTCCGGGAGTCTCTTAGCAATATCCCCTACCCGGGCTTCGGGAAGGCAGCAGACTTCCCTATGAGTTGGGTCTGGTCTACATATAGGTCCCTCCGTCCCTTTCAGAAGGGAATCACCCACTACAACTACCCTCCTTTTCTTTTTTTTACTCGATATTCTGACCTGTCTGACAGGCAAAGCGAAGTTAATAACCTCCTCAGGTGAGTTCTCTGCAATACTGTCCTCCTCCTGAGTGTCAAATTCCAGCACCCCAAACCTGTTCTGTATGGGCAGCTGGAAAGGTGGCATCTGAAAGGGAGGTCTATAAACCCCCACGAGAGCAGATCTGCTCCCAGTCCTCCTCACCAACCAGGTGACTCCCCTTATCCTGTTGATGAGGAATATGACTTTCCTCTGCCTCCTGGGGAGGATTACTGGGAGGAGAGAGGGTTCTACTCCACCAGTCTATCTCCCTTTCACTGTCACAGATACTCCGCAGCCTCTCTACCTGATCCTTAAGATCTGCAATCATAAGGAGCAGATCTTGGACCTGTTCACACCTCACAGAGGTGTTTTTTGGATGGTCCTCAGGAACCACAAGCAGGCTGAGACATTCCTTACAGTCCTGGCTCTGGGTGGCCACATCCCTTAATAGAGGCACGGTTTGGATAGCTACACTCCTGGTAGCAGAGGTTTTGCCAGGCCTGGTCACCATTGCCGCAGGGGAATGGGAAAAGTCAACCACCTGCCAGAGAATGCCTGCTTGCCCTGCCTGTGCGAACTGCCTCTACTGCGACCCTGTTTGCCCGCTCCTGTTCGCCGCGCTCCCAGGGAGACGTTTTAAATGTCCCGCGGCTTCTTCCGGGACCGCCCCACTACCACGCGGTCGGCCCACGTGACAATTGCCGCTTCTGGGGTTCCAGAGAGAATCGCCCTGCTGGGGTCCTCTCCTGGGCTTTTATCTTGCACAGGCAACTCTCCACCCGTCTTGATTGAGCACCTGTCTACAGTTCTTAGTGTTTCTGCCGCTGATCTGTGCCAAATTTGGAAATATCTGATTTTTTAAATATTCTGCTGCTGATCTGCACCGAATATACACTGATTAAATGTATATGCCATTTATAGATACCAGTTTATATATAGAAATATATATATTATATTTACAGACACACACATATAGTAAGAAGTCATACATTTCTATCATTATTGGAAAATACCTGAATGAGAGAATTACGGTAAAAATGCCTAGGGGATGGAGCCCACAGAGTTGGTTTCTGTGGCCTTGAAAGTGAAGTGGAACAAAAGTAGGCCATCAAAGGCTACGTCCCTTTTTGTGGCAAAGGTGCAGGCAGGAGGTGCTTGCAGTTATTTCTTTCTTAAATAAAATAAATGAAAAATTCAGAAAGTGAGAGATTTTGTAGATAATGCCACTGACAAACAAGAGAGTTCTGGCAATTGGAGGTGCACAGGCAGCAACCGGCAGTGATGTGGTGATGATGGAAATAGTTGTAAAATGGGGTCACTGCAACTTACTGCAGGAAACCTCGTGGTGGAAATCCCTACTGTGTGGTAGAATTACAACAGACACCAGATCTACCCAGGGAAGGTAATGGGGCCCCTACTCATTGTCCATTAGGCATGAATAAAAGACAGAGTTTCCCCATATTTGGGGTCCAAGTTTTAGTGAGTATAAGCATGGAGAAGGGTGGTATCTGGTGATTCAACAGTGATTTACAACAAAGGAAAGGACTGAAGAGGAGGGATGGTTGCTGCCTTCTGTCAGGAGACAAAAGCAGGAGTCCCTTGGACTAGTAATGGTTTGAGTTTCCTAGGCTGGTGCTACAGTAGGTTGGCCTGCCGCCTTTTCCCCACATACCTCCCCCAGTGAAAGTACTGTTGATGCAAACCCCATTGTTTAAACTCATTCAAGTTATTGCCTAGGTGGTGCAATTTGATCTGGCAGGATTCTGGCTGGCAGTTTGAGCTATTGTTGCGCTGGTATTCTTAGACATCTAAAACTGAAACTTTGACATTCATAGGGTTAAATAGTGTCCTGCAGGAGAGACAAGTAGTTGCATTGCAACAGCTGTACCCATAAGAGGAAGAAGTCACTCCTTTCCACGTGGTGTAGGCTCTAGTGTTCACTGCTGTGGAGAAGCGTGGACAAAAAAGAAATGCTGTTATTTACCTGTTGATAAAATCAATAGTTAGTTCCTCAATTTTATGAGCTTGCTTAAAGCTGCCTTTTTTTTTTCCTTCAAGTGTCCTGTTGAAGATGTTCCACCCTTGTGTACTGTGAAGTCTGCATCTGTCTGAGTTGGGATTTTTTCCTTTCCTGCCAGCAAGATCAATAGCTATAATCCCAGCACTTCCTGTAGTATTTCTCAGTTCTGTGACCAGACCCTTTGAAGCCCTGCTGGAACTGATTTACCACCCAGAGCAGCTTCCCATCTGTGAGCAGTGTTAAAAGACCCACATGAATTATTCAAGCACTGATGGACATTTAAAATATCCAGGGCTCATCACCTGGAGCAGTAAAACTTAGGCAGTTGGTTGGAGCAGCTCAGGAAGAAAAGCAAGGCACTGACCGACTGCATTGCAGAGCCTAAAGACTGCAGCCTTCCTATACTAACATTCTCAGATTTCAGTCTGTGAACTCATTTCTTGAAGCTGAAGCATGGGCATGTGGCAGCTTTCCAGCTTGCACCATACAGACATGATGCTCCTTAGTCAAGTGGAGTCTGCCAGAGGTCAGTGTGCATGTTCTGCTTTCCTGTGCCCTGAGAAAAGTTATAGAATTAACTAATAGATGTTACATGCATATTTCCTAACCCTCAGTCCTCAGGTAAGATTCCTTTTCAGTCACTCTGGCATATGCAATATTCAATTTCTTGGCTTTTAAAATTAAGCATGAAAATTTTGGCAATACTCATTATCTGCAAGAGCCTAGGTGACTTCACATACCCTTAAAACTAGTGGAAATTGTCCTAATGTTAACAGTGTTCAGAGTCGTGTTCATTATCTTCACCTAGTCTCATTGTTTATATAAAATATACAATTGCCTCTGATGTCTTTAATGTGCTTTAAGAGAAGCTTCTTTTCTTTTTTGATTAACGTTATTATCCCATTCTTCTCCTTTGAATTTTCCAGATATTGCTGCGAGCAATGGCAGAGGATAAGAAAGGCTAGAAAATTACATCAAGCTGTGCACAAAAATGGATTTCTAAAGTCAAGTATTTTATGTTCATTGAACATAAAAGGCCTGATTTTAAAAACTGCAGGCCAGTCAAAGCTCCCATGGATTGTGAGACCGTTGTGCACACAGTAAGATATGCTTGCACAGGCTGGTGGTAGCTACCCATCAGTTTACACGGAATACTCCAAGTGAATGAAGAATCCATCCCATGAAGATTTCCATGGTTCTTTTAAGGGTAAACGTAACTAAAATGGCTTACCTGTCTCTCCATGGTTCTCAGAAATTATGGAATTCAACATTTTTTTCAAAATTTAATGTTGTAGGTCATCAGATCTCCAGTCTAAACCATACCAAGATGGAGGGATTTTAAAGGGAAGAGTGAATATTGAGCAGCAGACTACTATAAAAAAACTGCTTTTTCCCTGGCTTCAAATTCTGCTCCCTTAAACTTATGGAACCCAGCTTAGCAGCACAATGAAGAAGGAATAATACTGAGAATGTATCTATCCATAAGTCTTGTAGATTCTTTCCCTCAGTGAGCTGCAGCCTGTTGCTGATGTTTTTTCATATAATTCAGGATGATGGGAAGTTACCAAGAAAACATCAACAACTTTACAGAGTTCTCATCGTTTCCAGTCTTTTGCTTCTAGATAGGTGAGAGACAAGATATGGCTGTTGTCCCTCCTAGCTAGGTACTAGTAACTACTAATGCTGTGCTGCAGAGATTTCTGTTTAGGAAACTGTAGTAAGGGAGAATTATACCTGTGAGCCATTCCAGCAACTGCTGGTTTAGCATGTCTAGGATGGCCATCTCCTCATGTTGCTACTCACCTGTCTCAGGTGAATTTGAAATACCTCTCTGAAACCATCTTCTCCCCACCCATCTCCTCTCTTCTGTAAGCCAGCCTGGTACCACTGCCTGCTTGGTGCTGTTGGAGTCTAAACTTCCTCCCTATTTCATTTGGATCATAGTTAATAATACCTTGGTACCACAGCACTTGAATATTCAAAGCACTTTACAAATAATCTCTAATTAAATTTGAAGTGTTTCCTGGCAGCATCATAGGAAGTAGAGATGGAAAATGCTTAGAGATAGAAAAATGCTCTACCTAATAACAACTTTCAAAATACTCAAATAGAGGCGCATCAGTCACTTCCTTTGGAGACTATTGAAAGAAATGGTCACTGATACATATTAGCATCCTCCCTTCTTCTACTCTCTACCCTTACTCTCCAAAACTCTCACAGGATTTCACAAGATGCCAATTAATTACATATTGGCACATGTCTGGACCAGCCTCTGTAATTCCTCTTTTTTTTTTCTGGCTGATAGAGTGTCATCTGTAATTTGACTAACTGATAGCATTCTGTCTGATTATATGGCATTAAAGAAACGGATTAGGGGAAAGAGGACATTTAACAAAGCAAAGATGAAATATCTCTTGAAAAACTGTCTAGACGATTGTGGGAACAGTTAAAATCCATTTAGTGAAATGATATCTTCTAGGTGATAACCAGCACTGATAAAGCTATTTTTTTCGAGGGCAAAACCCAAGAGTTAAAAGCATCCATTTTGGAGAAATAGAATTTAGGGTGTGTTCCTCATGCTGATAGGGTGAGGCATGAACAAACCAGTCCTAAAGTGTGGATTCACTCGCCTTGAGCAATCTCAATAAGTATCTCTCTGCAATTAGCTTTTTAAATGAATGCAGTGAATTGTTGGTTAATTACCTTGAATTGTAGTTAGGTATGATCCCTTTTAAAGTTGCTACGGTAGAAGATACTCCTCTGTCTACATTCATAACTTAATTTTCTCAGGAGGGGGTGAACAGATTTAAAATCCACTGCTGCCAACTGAGAGGTTTTGCCTATTTTTCTGTCTGCCTTGCTGCCTTCTCCTGCATGCATACTCCCCCTGCTGAGCTTTTGGAAATGAATTTGGTTTGCTATTCCAGCACAAGGAAAACTAGAGGGGTTTTTTTTTTTTTGGTTTGGTTTGGTTCGTTTGGGTTGGGTTTCTTTTATTATCATAGGAAGGGAACAGAACAGAGAAGCAAATCTTTTTGGTGGTGACAAGTCATATCAGGGCAACTATCTGTGAGACCACACTGTAACACAGGGGATGAACCCTTGAAGCCAAGTGAGATACAGTTGTTGCTGAGATGTCCAGTACAGGTACTGAACAGGAACACTGAGAGCTACAACTCCTACCCTCTCACCAACCAGGAAAAGAGAGCTTCTGCTGCACAAATACACTGATAGCATTTCCCAGGATTACCTTGGAAAAGCTTGCCTCTGTGTCTAAGTCTCATGCCAACGGTCATTAAAAATCTTTAAACTTGTCAAATGAAATAAAAACCTGAGCTCATACTGGACGACGTCACACAAGAACATCACACAGGAACACAGGGTGGGGCAGGTCAGTCCAAGGCCTTCCAAAAGAGGAGCTCAGGACAACGATCATCTCGTGGCATCAGAACGATAAGCGGGTGAAGGAGCACTGTGAAGAGTTCAGACTAAATCAAAGAGGACACAGCAGAGCAGCAATCTGGTTTGCCAGCAGAGGAGGAGAGTGGCTGCCTGTGAGACCTCTTTATGTTCACAGGGAAATGTCAAAGACCAACTGTTCATTGCCTTAACTCTTTCCCTGGATGTTTACAGACCTATAGTTAAAAATGTCTTTTTTTTAAAAATAAAACTGATTTTTTTTTTTTTTTTTTTGCCACATGGCTCCTGGAGAGAGATTTTTCAGTGCCTATACCACAAAGCTTGTCCCGGACTCCCACTGCACAAGTCACTCTGCCTTTTAGGGAAGATATATGGGAGGAGAGATGGGCTTATTAGGAGGTTGGCCAGAGGAGATAAACTGCAGTTGGTAAGCAACAATAGTGCTGAACATCTTACTTGCCTGCTCTCTTCTGCCACATTGCAGCAATGATCTTTGTGCCTGGGCAGGTCTCTCTCATCTTATGGACCAGGTGTCTACAAGGAGCATTGTCCCTGTGTTTCTCTGTGCTGACCTTGTCTTCAGGTCTGTTACAGGTGAGAAAAGCCAAGTGTTATACTTTCTAAGGGCTAAATATGGAATAGCTTTAAATGATTAAACTCTTACATGCTATTAATGGGTTAATGTAGAAGACATAGCAAGGATAGATTCATAAAACTAATGTATTAGCTGCAGTTTTCAGTACCTACTGAGAGAGGGACACTCTCGCTTAATCGAGCGTGGCTGGATAACTGAACTTACCTTTACCCAACATGGGTGCTGAACTCATTTCAGATCCCTGCTCTATGGAAGGTGTGAACCTGTAATCCTGAGCTGCAGGGAATGCAGTATGTGTCATCTCTGAACTGTAATTAGGAGAAGTCATACGTTTTATAGTGTGCTTCTGCTGAAGCCAGGAGCAAAATAAATGACTGAATGAATAAAGTCTCTTTACGTCAGTGGAGACCAAATTATCTAACAAATTAATAATAAGTGCCTTGCTAAATTAAATCTTGTTTTCTTCCAATAGCCACAAGGAGCGTGAACATTCAGCAGCAAGCTGATTGCATAAAAACAAAGATATCTTAGGGAAACGCCAAATATTACAAACAAAATATTATTTAACATCCTGATACTCAGATAAGAGTTTATGAATGTTATTCAGACTTTATATAAGCATTCCCTTTTCTCTTAAAAAGAAATCAAAGGCAAGACTCAAGGCAAAACAATACTTCAAGTCAAAATTACTATCCTATTAAAATAGAATTATATAACAAAATTTGATTCTATCTTTCTCTATAAATACCTGTTTCATCTCAGTGAGATACACCCTACTCCTCCTAATATTACACTGCCCATAGCTATCTTCTCTCCTCCCCTATACATATACACGTACATGCATATATGTATACATGCATTCCTAATCTAACACACATTGAGGCACACTCACACACTACTTTCATACAACCTCAAGGGCTTTTTAAACTAATGGAGCACTCTAGCATCCTTAGGCTGAGATGAAATATTCAACACTTTTCAGAGGTTATGCAACTTTTTTTTTATATGTAATTAAACTACTCTGGTTTACATGGATTAAAAAAATCATAAATAATTCATTTATTTTAGTTAAGGCTTATTCTAGTACAATGGAGTAACTCCCTGCAAATATTCTATACAAATTTTCTCCTGATGGCAGGGAGATTTTTCTTCTACAACAGCTAACATGAAGAGACTGACGCAAAAATTATGAGTCTGTTGTACTTTTTTCATTACTATGGAAGCAACAGTCTCTGAAGCGAGCTGATCATAAACAGTAATCCAGCCAATTTATTGTATCTTTGGCTCCTTATCCGGCATTGTCCAATATGCCCTAGCCCTAACTCCCCAGCCCATGGTGCTGATTTGCCAGAGGCAGCACTACAGTACTTCTCTGTGTGCAGGCTGGCTCCTGGGCTGTTGCCAAACTGCGTGTATTGCAGGTAAATTTTGCCAGACCTTTTCTCAATGGGAATGTTAATATGAACCCCTTTCCATTACCACTATTTTTCATGTGGTTTATCACAGAATTCTCTTATTTTTTCAGGTTTTGCTAAAAATGGCCAGTGGGTTCAATGTTATTTGATGTGTGTGAGACACACTGGTACACACAAATAAGTAGACAGAGTGATTGTGAATTCCTTTTGCTTTCAGAAACCAATGAAGAAAAGAGAAGGCATATAAAAGTCATGTTCAGGCCAAGCTACAGCTATTAACTCAGAGGGCATGGGAATAAGGGTCCCACTGTGGACGGGCAATGTAAAAATGCTTTTCTTGTTCCAGCAGCTGCTGGAAATAGGATACAGGTTAACTGATTTTATGGACTGATCAAAAAGGACAGAAACATTTCCATCTCTCATACAACATGAAGACTAAAAAAAAAAGGAGAGAGTAAAAAGCAACTAGTTGTCTTAGCAGCCGAACCGGTGCATTCTAGTTTTCCCTGTTCTCCAAGGAAACGAGAGCTGGTTTTTCCCACCCCAGCTTTTGTCCTCCCTATCCCTCAGTGCAGCAAACCATGCTCCCAGCTTAGTCTGAACTCTGCCAGGTTCAGAGCTGTTGTTCCCTAGCCAGCTGTCCCTCAGACACTTGCTGTTTGCCAGGGGACAGCTTCTCTTGGGGTTTGATAGAAGTCTGAGTAATCACTACCTTTCCTTTCATGGCAGTGCTCAGTTGGGACCCTTTTGTACTCAGCCACTGCTTTGCCTGGTGCCTGATATATTTAAGATCTAGACCAGTCTGTCAAATTTGATGGAAATTGGCTGGTAGATTCAAAAATTATTAGAGAGTGAACAACCAGAGAGGTGAACACAGAGGTGGATCAGCAAGACAAAAAGGTCACTCCTCTCAAATCTATGACTAATCAAAGTTTAATTAAAGTTTTACATGAAAGTCACTTGAATGAGAATCCTGATTTATGCTCCCATGATTTGATCATGTCATGATCTGCCTTTCCGCCTGACAAATCTGTGTTGTTCTAAGCATATGGACACCCCACTAAATTTCTTGACTAAGAATTATAAGTCCATGGGTTCTGGTTTTTCAAGCTCAGAGTAATATTTTAGCAATAAATATGCCATTAATTGTATTTCCTCGCCTGTGTTGCTTTGCTTCCCGTTATTAAGCCATGTGAATGAAAACACTGTTTTTTATAGAGTGACCACAGAAAACAATACATAATTCAGAGAGAGGTCCTGAATTCAGTTACTAGAAGCTGCTTCAATCTCTTCTTTCTTACAGGTTTTGCTCTTTAGCTACCTTTTAAAAATCAGATTAGTGCTTGTTGAAGAGCCTTACTAACTTTTCACAATGCAAGAGCAGTAAAAGTAGAGGGGAGGTTGTTCTGGGGGAAGAGGGTGAGCCTGTATAGAGGTCTTCCTGGATCTCAATAAGAAAAATCAGAAAAAAAAGTCTTAATAAGATAACTGCTTTAGTAAAACAGAATAAGAAGAGCAATATAGACAGTGAGTAAATGCTAAGTCCCTTCAGATGCTGTTCATTCATATTCATGCAGCATCAGACCTAGCTCAGATGGATTTGCTCTTGGAGTGCTGCTCAGGACAGGTCCTTTCTGTGGAAAGCAGCTCTCCCTTTTTGGCCATTTTTTTTCTATTGTATAGTAGAATAATTGTACTGTATATGAGACAACAACTCTATTCCTAAAGTATACTCACATGAGAAACTACTACCCTTTCAGATGAAGTCAGGGCCAGGCAGGCGGTGTGATGACCCGTACCAGGTGGAACTTGCTTGGAGGCTCCCCTGTTACGATGAGCTGGCTGAGCTTACCCTGCGGTAAGGGGCACATGTAGTACAAAATGACCTGAAAGCCATGCTGGACATGCAGCCCAGAGCAGTCTCCATGTGCCGGCTCAGGTTGACTGTGATGTGGCTCACTCCCTCCTCAAAGAGCAGTGCTCTCCTGGTCAGGATCAATATATAGCACCCCTTGATCCACCTAGAGTTTACCTTTCCCAAACTTATAACAAAAGTTACAGATTGTATTAATAACACAGGGGCTTCTCAGGCCCTATGTACAAGCTCTATCAGAGAAGATGTGGCCTGTCAGATTTCCTGTCTGAGGAGATCACAAACTCCTCAAATACAATGTCTTCTGAGTTGGTACATATAAAATGCATATGAATCTTTTAAAAATGTCACCGAAGAATTACATTAAAAGGTAATGTAATACTTGGTAGCAACTAGAAATAAATCTCTTACCATGGAAAACTATTGTCCTGCAGAACAGCAATTATAATACAAACAAACAGAAGGAAACAACAAGATTCTTTAATCTTCTGACTGTAATGCCGAACTTAATTAGTATAGGCACTGATTACATCAGAGGGCTTCATTAATGAACCTCTGAATCATCTGTACTCCTCTGTGACTGATAACCATGACTCAGTAGTACCAGCTACAAGGGTGAGGTGGTTTGGTGGCAAAGGCATTACATTGCCAGCTGTCTCCAAGTTCTTCTGTGAACTTGCATGGGCAGGCTGTCATCTCTGCACGTCAGTTCTTCATTGAAAAGCAATGGTCTTTGGCACCATGACTTGTAGAATGCATCATGTATTGCAATGAGCTTTAAGCCCAGCAGAGTCTTCTAGGTAGTCCTGAAGTGCTGATAAAGCAAAGAAAGTGTTCACAGCTGGGAGCCCTCAAATACAGGATGATGTAACTTTCCGGATGTTTCACAAGGAAGAAATTTTGGAAGTATCTAAGTTGTAGCAATTGGGAAAGGAGGAGCATGGTTTTAAGGAAATAAATATTAAGAGCTCATAGGCAAAATATGACTAAAGGAAAGGGGAATACATAAATTTACATGAACAGAGAAAGGCTAGGAAAGGAAAGAAAATGAAGTTACTATCAGATTACGTAGAAGGAGATTAATAAGAAAAGTGAACACAGAAATCCTAGTAGGGAAACCAGAGAAGCCTGTTAAATGAGTGGAGGAAAGAACTACCTCAGAAAGTTACTTAAAACAGAACTGCTCTCGTAAGAGTTTAGGTAAAACTAATAACCACAGATTCCATCTTGTTCAGATTGATTCTGATGACAAAGATACATTTTTACTACTTCTTTACTTGCAGAGACACATCAATAATGCATATCTTAATTACATTCAACTACAGAACCTGTGCATTTGAGTGGTGCCACTTCAGTGATGAATTGGAAGGTCTGCCAATTTGTCATCTTGCAAAGTGCACTTCTGGGAAAAGCCTAGATTTCCTGTGTAAAGCAATAAGGGCCAGTATGCAAAAGAAGACTGAAAAACATGTATTAAAAGGTACATTATATTGAATAGTAGTAGGTCTCTATCATGAATAACAAGCCAAATTCTGGCCTCCTCATTATAGCTTAGATGTGTTGTTAGATGTACCTGAAATACAAACAGTCCAAAAAGTGACAACAAAACAGAAGAAAGATGAGGTTTCTACAGCACAAAACATTGTAAAATTCAAGATCTGTTAACCTGAAAATCATAAAAAATAATGAAAATATAACACCTGAGGATAAAAAACATATTATAGTTTAAGGAACTTGGATACTCTAAGTACATTTATCTGATTTTTCTAATGTTCTTGTAAACTAATCAAACAAAGAAAATCTGAAGCTGTTTATACATCACCTGTTTTCAAGTTGCATCAAAAATTCTGAATGGGTTTTCTTGCCTATTGGCACATGTACCATTTACTGTGTTCTACTGCTTACATAATTTTCGCAATACAAGGATGGTAAGATTGACTCCCTGATAAACTGTCAGTCAAAATCCTGCTACTCTAGCATGCCATAAAATCCAAGTGTAACAAAAAATTCTGTCAGTTTAGGTTTTGACTATAGCTGGATACAACATCAGTTCCCTTTAAAACAAATTTTGACTGTCAGTTTACTTGTTCTGAAACAAAATTTGACTAGCATTGCTGGCTTTTAGTTTCTTCTAATTTTAAAGTCTAAGGTTAAAACTTCTTCAACTGCAAGTACTCTAACTGGAGAGCAATAACTGATTGCTGACTGACATCTAAAACAACCCTGCATGGCAGGAACTAAAATTGCTTATTGCATTTCTTTTCCTCTTTTTTGCTTGTCTATAGACAGAGACATGCTTTTTCCTCAGGGATAATACAGAGCATCTTCTCATAGGAACTGATCTGTAAGTATGGAAAAAACATTCAGTTACATTGGCATAGCTTCAAAATATTTAGACTCCTCCAGACTTTACCTCTAGGGAGAAAGATATTTACTTAAAGGTGAAATACTGAAGGCGAACCTTATAAGTTATATCTATGACATCTTGCAGGGGAATTTCCAAGAGCATCTTCAGGACATGAAGATGCACAGCCTGTGTTGGCCTTAAAGCTGTCTTGTGGGGAGACAGGAGTGTGGAGCAGTGGTTGCTTTCGTACAGTTGGGCACCTGGGCTCTGGTCCTCTCTCGAGTCCTCTCAACAACCTCACATCGTGGAGCTCACCACACCCACAGGCTGTCCCCACACCCTTTTTCAGGTCTAATGCTGTAGCTCAGGGCCCACACTTCCATGCACAACATTCCGTTTGACTGGTCCAAAGTGCAAGATGAAGGTTTTCCACTTCTGGGTGCTAGTGATGCCAGTCAGAGGGGTAACTGCCAGGAGAGACTCCTTCCCTGTTGCACAGAACTTTTGATGCTGGACAACCCATATCTGTATGGCAGCCAGAGCCTGGCTCATGATAGACATGTCAAGTGTGTCAGAAACAGTGTTCAAAGCAGGCAGCGTCACAGAATGGCCTTGTTAGGGACAGTCAGCACGTGATACTTTCAGGCACCCTCCTCCTGCCATGCGCTAATCCCTTGAGAGCCCCCATTACACCAAAACCTCTGTCAGAAACATAGGCCCCTCTGATACCACAGCCTAGCTTCTGTATGTGCCTCAAGCCCTG
Organism: Dromococcyx pavoninus; assembly: GCA_033558185.1. NCBI lineage: Eukaryota > Metazoa > Chordata > Aves > Cuculiformes > Neomorphidae > Dromococcyx > Dromococcyx pavoninus. The sequence continues at coordinate 3,152,586 of JAUMJL010000208.1, forward strand.
CAAAGTGCAAGTCCTAGGAGGCAAACAGACTGGCAGTCTGCTCCTGTGGAGAAATCTCCATGTGGATTAAGTTCTTCATATGGAGTCAGAGGGACAACATGGCAGGATGGCACTAGAAAACAGGGCACATATGTACTGACTGCGAAATGTTTTACCACTCCTCTTCCAGGATATCTTCAAAGTCCTCCTCGGTCACAGTTGAGTAGATCCTTGCCAAGTCATGCATAGATGCTTCTACTTATAGGGTATTCAGATTCCTCTGTACCTCTAAGTGCTCAGAGCCTGTGACAAGTTCCATTTCTTCTTAGTTATGTTGTGAGCTGCTATAGTGAGGGAAGTTGTGTATGCAAAGAGATGAAGAAAGATCTACTTACAACTGCTAAACTCAGATGGCTTTTTTGGGCACACAGTTTCCTGGCTTCTGCACCATACTGTCTTTTCACCTTTGTTGCTGTGTTTCTGAGAGATGCCTCTAGGCTATCAGTCAAAGTCAGTGTGGAAAGTGCAGAAAACTCATATAGATTTACTAGCCGTGCTAGTAAATACCTTTGTACTACTGTTGAAATGTACTATGCTGGTAGGAGAAGCAGAAAGAATCTCAGGAGACATTATAAATCCTAGGCCTAGTTTCTTAGGTTCAAGGCCAAGACCTTTGACACTGTCTTTTGATGGGGATGCCATAAAACCAGTGGAGCAAACACTGAAAGTCTCTGTAAGAAGGTATCCATGTAAAGGAAACTTTCAGTGCTTAGGAGATCTTAAGGAAATTGTTTTGTATCAGTCCTGTTACTCTCTTTACCAGGGATCTGGCTATCTAGTATTTAATTTTACTTTACCTCACTCCTCAAAACAGTTTATTCTGCTTTCATTCCCAGATTGCAAGGACCACTGATCAGATGCAAATGAGACTTTGTGCTTTCTATAAGTGTACTCTAACATCTTGTTTCAAACTCTCATCTTTCTATATAAAGCTCATTCATGTTGGTTTTTGTTTTGGTTGAACTTCCTCACTCTCTTCTTTCTACAAGTCTGAACTCAGAGTAATTCAAGCATTTCTCTTCATGTGAGATTGTACTGAACTCATGTGATGTGTTATCTCTGAATAATGTTTCACTTTAAGTAATCCATCATATGAAGTCAGGTGGGACAGGCATTACAAGTTTGGGCAGAAATAAAGTTCTGCTGTGGCAGTGGAACAAAATATCATGTAGCAAGTCTTCTTGTCCTTTTTGTTTTTATCTTTAACCTTGAACATAAACACTGGAGTGACCTCTCCACATCAAGCTAGAAATATACATCAGTAAAGAGAGAATGGAGATTTTTGTAAATGGAAAGGAAGAAGCAGGTAACTAGTCTATTGCTTTTTCCTTTCAAAGGTATTCTAGACAGAATATAAATTCAACAAGGGCAGAATATTTGGTCAGTGAGACAGAAGTGCAATGAATTTCTGTGAGAAAATGACCAGTCAGCTCATGCTGTTTCACGTGGAATGGAAGTCCACTAGAACTGACATATGCTGAAATGAATGGATGTCTTCTGTCCAGTGTGACCCTCTTCTGGGAACTCAAAGTACAATTAGGACAAAAAGTGCAGTTCACAGACAGGTAGCATAATCATCCACTGTTCAAGTGAACAGGACAAAAAATGTGTTTTGTAAAGATCGTTTAATTCTACTTAGCTCTTGTGGAGCAGAATCCTGCATTAATATTTCCTCTGACATTCAAGTCTAAGACAAGTATTTTAATTAAATTATTACTCACAGTGCAATTTAAACACAAAACCAAGGAGGGTTTAAAACCATCTCCTAACATGAATGCTTTGATATTAAAAATAAATTTTATTTGTAACAATAAAAGCTATGTGAAAAATGCCATTTGAAGCAAGCACTCTCTGCACATGAGAACAAGTGCCACAATTATCAACAACATTCCGATCAAAAAGCATAAATTCCTCTGCTCTCCCTAGCAATACAACTTGAAGATATTGTTGCCCCTATCCACTAGGCAATGATCCAGGGGATCATTGTTGGATTGCAAAACTGAAGACAAGAGAAATAGGTTTTGGATAGGAAGGAGTTATGGGAAGAGATGTTCCTTAATTCAATACAAGAAAATCACTAAAAAGAGGGAAGAGTATAGAAGAAAAAACAGCAGATGACTGGCCCAAAAGAGGCTTGCTGTCTTTGCCTCCTTCCAGGGTCGATGGAAAGTGGAAGAGGGTACAGCCAGGCCGGCTGAGAACAGGAACCTACTATCATATATTCTGCATTGTCTCCACTTATACCACCTTAAGGTAGAGCTACATCAAAAACCTCCAAAAGAGGGAGATAAGGCAAAGAAAGAAACAAAGAAGGAAAATGGATGGAGAACAACAGAGAGGGAGTACAAGGGCAGAAGGGTACTCAAATGAGAAAAACCATAGTTATGCATCAGTTTAGCATGGGTTCTCTCAATGGCAGATAGCAGAGTTAATACTTATAATTTAGAGCAGAATTGAATGAATGTTGCAAGCTGAAAATTTGTAAGAAGAAAATGTTCATTGAGAGAGACTGGAGGACAAGAAGGATACTGTAACCTTGGAAAAACTAAACAAAAATAAAAAAAGAAAAAAATGACACAATGTGTTGCTGGTTGAGATGTAAAGAAAAGAATGGATTTTGAAGGACATTAGAAATATAAAGCTGCCAAGAGAAGCGTAAGACAGGTCAGAGAACTGCACAGCTGGAAATCTGAATTACTGAAAGTACATCTGAAATGTCAATGACAATAACATAAAAAAGGGGTAGGAAGAAAGAAAATTCAATTTTAGTAGTCTTAATCTAAGGAAGTACAGGCCTAAACAATATCTCATCTCTGCATCCAGGGAGTCACAGAACGTAATGTACAGTGTGCCTATTTTGGTCTTTTAACTTGCATTTAAAATTTAGGCAGATAGGGCCTCCCACTGAAAGCTTTCAAAAGCACAACCTTCACTCCATTAGCGGTACAGTAGACTCATTCAATTTACAAGGACTATTGAACTAAGAACAGACAATTAAAGCATAAGTCTTGTTTCTGAGGTACTTTTAGCCTATCTTCACCTTCCTACTCCCCTTCTCCTCCCCCCCAGTATTTGGGTAGATGAGCAGACATAGGTTTAAGAAGCTACAAGAATATAACAAAGTTTTTTCAAAGAACATGGAGCAAAAGAGGGTTTTCAAGGAGTGGCATTCCATAAAAGTAGGAAAAAAAAATACATGCCAGCAGTATGTTGACTGAGAAAAGGAAAGACGGCTGAGTAGGCAGGATAGGACATTGGAGAGTGGTGAGCCAGAGAGAAACTGACATAAAGAGCCAGTGACAAGAGCAAAAGAGATGCTATTGTATCTCAGTGACTAGAAAGATCATTCCTTCAAAGACATATCAAAATTTGATTTCAGCAGAGCTTTGCAAAGTATCCCAAGTTTTGCTGTGCCCTGGAGGTGAATAAATCAAGAAACAGTTGTAACTTGGTAATTCACCAGTTAAAGACCGGTTTGAGTCACATAAACTCAGATCCAGTTCTAAATTTCACTTGCCAACTTTAAAGGGTATTTGCTTTTGGATTTGATTCAGTACCTTTATTGCTTTCAGTGGAACTTAGGTCCATATTGAAATCTGCTTCAGTAGCATTTTGATTCAAATTTAATGCTTATTCAAGAAGGGAATGAATAGGATTTATTTGAATTGGAACTTATTTTTGTCATTGTAACCTGTGGCACAGTGAAATCAGATCAGATTGTATATACATTTGTGAATGTTATAAAGTTAAATGGAAACTTGTCATATAGATCTGAGAGAAAAAAATTGCTGCAGCTCCATAGACAAGCTATCCCTGTGCAAAACATTAAAAGAAACTTCTGTAAAAACTGTCCTCCAAACAAACCAAAATATTTGTCACTGTAAAATATACTGATACAACAAAATACCCCTGCTAGATGCCTAATGCACCAGAGGTGGAAGAGCAGTATGGTTAAAATCTGAATAGAAGCTCAGCCATCCATGTTTCTGAAGCAGACATTCACTATTCGCCACTGTTGTGGTGAACTGTGAAGTAGCAGTGCATAATCACCCTCTGGTCTGATGTAAAATTGGGATTTTTTAATTTGAAATAGCAGTTCTCACATTGCCTTCTCACCAGCAGAATATTTTAGGTAGTACTGCATACTGTGGTTTTCCATACTATGATCTGTATTATGTTAAAATTCATAGTGAACAAAAGGAGATTGATTCGCATATCTCAGCTACGAAGTATATATTCTGATATTGATGATGTAACTCTAAAATGTTGACCTCCAGAGGAATACTGGAATAGGAAATTATGTGTGGTAACTTTGAAACAGTGTTTTACCAGTGGAAACCTCTTTAGATTTAATCTGAAGAAAATACATGAGATGAACACAACTTTTGAAAATCCTCTAGCCTATGCTATTTCTGTTCACTTTAAAATCAGTGGGAAGTAGCTACATGACACATCTATTTTTAATCAAAAATATTTTAGCAAAATATATTTGTTTGGGAAGCAACAACAAAATGAATTATACAGTTCTTTCACTGTACAACTTAAAAGAGAATACTTAATAACACCATGCAGCACAAATTGTGCTTACATAGTGATTTTCACAGAGTGTCTTAAGGAAAATTACACATAAAGAATACAAACCCACAAATTTAGTTCATTCAGTGAAAGCCAAGGAGAATAAATAAAATTTAGGTCAGGATCTATAATCAGAAATTGAATCAACAATACAAACCTCAGTGGACAATATGCTGCAGATGTGAGAAATAGCACCCCAACAAAACCTCTAGATTCCAACAAATGTTAGCATACCATTAAAACAGCTTAAAAAATAGCACAGTTATTACCATAGTGACATTCTGACACATATGTGAACAAAAGGCAGTGGGTTGTACTAGGTTAAAATAGAACAAAAGATTAAAAGTAATATAGTGTTTTTCGTAACAGACCTACTGGGTGAAAAATAGAAGGATGAGTGAGAAGATACTAAACTATGGTAATCCATCTTAATTAACGGGTGTGTTGAGATACCTCTAGCAGACTAAAAATTGACTAATAACAGTAATCCAGAAACAAGGAAAGTTTCTGGATCTGTTGGTGGTTATATACAGATAATTATGCAAAGCTGAGTGTTAATCTCAGCAAAACTCTGTGATAGTGACTTTTCAAATAGATTTATATGATAGTCCATGGTTTTCTAGCTAAGTAATATACTGGCATCATATAAATTTAATGTTATCACTAACTGGTAGCTGAGCAGTCCACCATAAGCAATACAGTCATTACTCAGAACATTCTTAACATTGTCGGTGCTCAGTAATTTAAATTAAGGGCTTTAATAAAAACCTTTAAGCCTTTGAACACATTTGGGATGACATGCATCAGAAGCCAAGTGTGGAATGCCCAACACCTCTAACAATACTCTAAACACATTGTGACTACAACAAAATATTCTCTCTTCCCTTGCCAGCTCCCCACAGCCTAGCTTTTCTGTGTTAGACCTTTTGTCACTGATTTCTTCACTAGGCTCAGATTCTTGATCAGATTGCTGCAGGGTAAAATGTTAGCGCATATCTGCTGAGAAGCAAGGGCTACCACATATTCCTAGACCATGATGAGTGTCTGGGAAACAACTTGCTCCTATCCTTCTTCACAATGGGCTAAGTTAAATCATATTGCATCACATTTGTCATCAGCTGGGGCACATTTCTTGACAATGACTGTGTCTTAGCCATCAGGCAGTCACAGTGGCTGTCTGAGTCTGGGCTCAGAGACTGATAATCTGTGCTGGCATCTATGTCAACTTCCCAATTAGTGTCACAAAGCAGTAAGGATTTCATCCATTGTATCTGCTGCCTTCTCTTGCCTAGTAACAGAAATCACAGATATTAAAACTGAGGAAACTAATCAGCAAACAAGTCTATCATTCTCCAAATCCCAAGAGTTGCTCTTAGGAAAAAATCCACTCTCTACGGACAAAAGTGTAGAAACAGCTATAGGAGGAAAGAAAAGAGCATAGATCTTCTTTTTCTTTGAGACTGAGTGATACTGGAAAACTGAAGGGACAGCAGCTATGTAGTGGTTTACCATTAGTTTGGTGGGCAATGCTTTTTCTTCCTTACCACCTGATAGGTGACATTACATTGTTGAGTTAAGGTAGGGTGGGATCATATGGAAACTGGGCAATTCTCTTTATCACTCTTTAGCTCTGATATTTTTTTGCATTGGAAGAGTGGGTTGAAACAAAATCATAGAATATCAATGTTTAAAGGAGAAACAACTGAAGTTCTATTAAATCTGAGGTTATTTTTTGTCATAGTTAAACAGAATGTCAAAAATATAATGGCAGTGTGTTTACTAACAGAGAAAAGAACATATAAGATAATACATGAAAATTAGATCAAAATATCAATAAATCAAAGAAGGGAAGTGAAACTCCGTGTCCTTATCAGAAAAAAAAACAAAAGTAATCAATTAATTTTGCATACATTAAGTCAAACACAAAATGCTGCTGTCTTGGAAGATACAGGTTGTTGCAGATAAAACCAATCTGCTTTCTTGTGTCCAGTGTGTGGTAATGTATGGGTAATGTGTGATCCTTTAAGGAATACCAAATATAAATTAATCCAGCTTCCCAGAGCTGACACATCAGCATATGATGAAATATACATTAATTAACCATCTGTAACTTCTGTGGTTTTTAAATGGGTGAACACTGGAAGGCTTATCATGGCTATGCCCACACCTGGCACAAGCATGAATCAACAAAACAACAAATCAATAGAATCAGCTAGAGAGATTTTGTTTAATTTTTTTCTCTATTTCACAAATGAATACTGGGGTTTTTTTGTGAAATTAGAAAGAGGAACTTCTGATTTCCCTATTGACTTATTATATTACTTCGGCAATTCACCTGCAGCTATACACACAAACATAGTGTAAATAATTGTTGCTGTTTGCTAACAGCCAATTTACTGCACAGTTAACCAGTCAAAGTCATTTCTTTACCCTGGTAATTTATTAAATGATGAGAAGATTGATCAAAAAAAGAAGAACAAATAGAACTGATAATTAGCACTTGGAGGGAAATCAAAGAGTATAAGATGTTTGTTTCTTGTGCAGTATCTTTCCTGATTTACTTGTGGAGTTATATAGCACAGTAGTGATGCTTCAGAAATCTGTTTCATTCTCTCATTGAAGGGTGCAGATTTAATTTTTAGAGGAGAGTGCTGGGAGACAAAAGGCCTGGGTATCTGGGGAAATTTTTTCAGATCTCAAAGTCCTGATGACATCCATTTTCGCAGTAAACTTTGGAAAGTGCTAACTACATGAAAGTAAACACTGACAAATGTACTGCTTCTAAAAAAATTTCCTTATGTCTGATACTTACATAGTTGGTTCACCATTAACTAGGGATTAGACAAAATGAATGGTTTTCTGTTGCATGAATTTTCTATCAACCTTACTCTTTTTTTCTCACACATTTTTATATAACAAATGTTACACTAGCAAGATTTATAAATTCATTAATGTTTGTGTTAATTGTGCCTTCAGTATAAATAGCAAGAGAAGCTTCTGGAAAAATCTGACCAACAGTACTGTGGTATAACTTTGCAGTTATGGTATTAAGGCACATAAGTTACACAAGCTTAAACACTTAATTAAATGTTACCGATATTATTAATGTTAGAACGGAAACCTGAGCCAGTATCATCTACATTCCTTCCCTAGACTGGGCACTTAATCCTCAGTTTAAAAAAAAAAAAGGATGCCTGGTCTTAATTAACTCACAGCAATGTTACACGTCTCCATTATTTTGTAAAATGCTTTGAAAATCTCAGAAATTTAATGCTATATTAATGATAACAGTCATTATTACAATAATTATTAACTGTTTACAGTTGTAATCAGGGTACTGAATGCCCTGCTCATTGCAGAGAGGCCCAAAAAAGTTCGATTTGTTGCATAATCAGCTACCGGCTCTTCAGTACACAAGCTAAATATAGTGGATGGCAGTTACTAAATATGTATGACTTGACGAAACATCTCCTTTCTAACCTTAATTTTTCCAAACAAGTCCTATTAAATTCTGTAGAATTGTAGCTTTATTTAAATATCAGTATGGAAATCAACAGCTTGAGCCTGTGTGGTTTAGATGAAAACCCTCTGAATGTGAAGAGACAATGACTGGAGCAATGTTTCTTCCTTGAGGTTATGGGCCCACAGCTGCCACTGCTTTGGCTGATGCTTCCATATTTCCCAGATGTTATGGTTGGATGAAGTCGTTGGCACTTTTATGTATCCTAGGTGTCTACTTTAGGATAAAATGAATTGGTATCACTGGTATCGCTGTGGGCAGTGGTAATGCTGTGAACCCTGGAGACAATGGAGCAACTGAGAAAACTTGTGTCTTAATCATCCTCCATAAGCTTGGAGAAGCTTTGATGAAGAGTCACAGTGACAGTCTAGAACTATTCACAGCAGCAGGAGATACAAATAAGATGAGAAGAGGAAGACAAGCTGTGACTTCTTGCTGAACAATAAATAGTTTAGTGTTTCCAAAATCACAGGTGGAAGAAGTAGGAAGAGAAGCAGTTGGAAGATCTTATGGGATAGAAGGGCTTTCTGTTATTTATCAGATTCTTCCTGAAGAATGGAAGTGAAGGGTTTCTCCAGTTGGGACAAAAGCCAACAACTTCTTAAGAATCCATATGTAACATGTTGAGAAGGGGACAGCTGATATTCCCTCAGAACCATAAGGTTTGGTTCTGCAAAGTGATAAAAATGTGGAATTCTTGGATTGAATTAGAGGGAAATCACAACCTTAAATTATCAAGAGGGTTCTAAATAAAAAATTGGTGATGTTATGATTTGAGATAGCTTACAGATCCTTCTGGCTTTAGATTGTTATGACCTTGGATGACAACATAGCCTTTAGACTTGGTTAGACCTCAGAGTTGGCAGTTGTGACTGGACTATTAATCTTCTGTGTATTTGACTGCACAGATTTAAATTTGCCTACTTTCTATTCAGCTTCAGATAGTATCTTCACTGCTCTTGGAGAATGACAGAAGACACTTGCAAATGAAGATGAAGATTTTGAGAATTGCTTGTTTCTTTGTCCTCCGTCAGATAGTAAGGAGGGTAGTAGTGAACAACTCCAATTAGGACGGGTTTAGTTTCAGCTACCTTCAGACACTTAGAAGCTAGACGCATGCAGAAGGATCACTCAAGTAGTGGCAAAGGATCTCTTACTGCATTTCTTCATGGATTTAGTTCAAGACATCTATGTTATATGCATGTCCCAAAAGGCCAGAAACAAAGTACAATGTTCTTCAAGACAACAACACTAAAAAGAGCAGTTACTTGAGGTAAAACTTGACTGTAAAGAAAGCAAACCTATGAAAAAGGACAGGGATGATTAACTCCAGTAATGATGATGTAATGGACCATTATCAGGCTCAAATAAGGGAAACTATTAGGAAGGGTGCAGCGCTCATGCTAATCATATTTTAAGATTTTTATATAGTGATATCTCCAATAGGAGATGAGCATAAGAAATCGTAGGCATAGATGACAGTCCCTCCTACGGTTCAATTTGCTTGACACATTCCATTAGAAGACTCTGTTTCCAGTTATTTAAAATGTTGCCAAAGATTAACCAAAGTTATGGGCTAATGTTTTTTCCCAGGCTGGGAATTTTTAGTTTCTTACAAGATTTTAGGTAAAAATGAGACCGGGGACAAGCTCTTTGTCTTTCTGCTATTAAAGGCATTTTTTTTGTGAAGAGCTCTAATGCTCCCACACTATAAAGAAGAACCTTTAAGTTTACTGGTAGGGTTTATGTTTTGTCTCCCAGAAGGATCTGCACAAAATAATTTAGAAAATTACCAAACGTGCTCAGTTTGACCGTAGAGACAATAGAGTTGGATCATTGCAGTGACTGAAGATGCGATCAGTGCTAAATGCTGGTTAGACGGAAACACAGGGTTCTCTGTGCCCCCTAGAATGAGCGTGGTGGCTTCACTTTAGAAATAGTTTGATGCTGGATTGAGATATCAAAACAAGCACTGTGATGTTATTATGAAAAGTACTCCCTGGCTAGGACTCCAAACTCTTTCCAATAGCTGTTCACATTAACTGGCCCTGATACCTGTGTGTCATGGGCTGCAAAACACTAATAACTTTGAAATAGAAATATCGGATTGCCTTCAGCTAGGCACTATTAGTGGATGCTTATACCACTTTTCTCATTGATATCTATGCCTAAACAATAAAGGCCAGTTATCTGTACTGCACTGTCTGTGTTTCCTTGATTTCCTGCCTACAGGCTGGTTTCCACTAGAAGAAAAAGCAGAGCAGGAATCGCAGGATGCCACAGTAGCTTCCTTGATTTAAGTGATTAGGAAGCAGGACTATGAGCTTCACTGAATAATTATCTAATTCAGCACCTGCATGCACCACGGATAGACTTAAAACCTCTTCTATCTTCTCTTCACACCTCCCTTAGGTTTGACTGCCCATGCTCAAGTCAGCTCTAGTAGGGCCCAGCTCTGACACCCAGGAGCTGATGGCTGAGAAAGAACTGGGTCAGAGAGCGGTCCTATGTGTCCCTTAACTTGGTTTCTGCTTTTAAACGCAGGCTTAAGCTAAGTTTTAAGTTTGGCCCCCTGTCCCTACCTGAACTATACAACAGGAGAAGTATTGCTCAGTCTTGTACTGCATTAAGGTGGCGTTGCTGTGCTGACTTGGCTTCCCAGCTTGACCTTGGCCTTGTTCGTGTGAATTGCCCTGCCTATCTGGATTCTCAGCTGACCCATGTGACCATCTTTGGACCTGGTCTGCTCCTCTTGCCTGGGTGCTGTGGATCTGTGCTGGGTGGGTTGGGGTCCTGCCACACTGTCACCCTTTGCTCCTGCCTCCTCCACCTGCATGGGCAGCATCTGCCCTGCTTGTTCCCTGGCACAGATCCTGCTCTGGTGTACGTGACAGGACATACCATTAGTATGTAAACTCTCCAACCTACATCAAGATGGTTGATTGGAAGCTGTAATGGTGTCTAAATATAGCCTTGTTTCTTTTAAAACATAAAATTACATTCAATACAAGATAAGGTAGTAATGAACATTCAGAAACCTAGGGGTCCAAATACCCAGACAAATACCCAATGAAATTTGTCACTGCTATATGGTCTTGCAGTTCTATGCTGTTGTTCCCAGCAACGTGCAGTTCAGAGGAGTCAAGAATGATAAGACCCTTTCCACTTGGGAGCTGGGTAACTGAAGTGTTGTGACGGAACTGGGCACCTTGGGTTATATCCTCCTATGCCCGAAACTAAAGCACTTGGGTCTTATGCACAGAGAGTATAGGTTTTACAAATGAAGTAATCCAAAAGAAAAATAAAGCATCGGAACACAGAACCAGTTTTGCCAACTAGCGTATACCTTTAATATTTAAACATGGAAAAGCAAAACATATATCTTGCTTGCCATTACACATAGTTGAGGCGCCCTTGGGATCAGCACAAAGCAATATCAAACAATGATAATCATCTTGTTAATACTTTGTAAACATGTCTCAGCATATAGGAGCAAAACCAGACTCTAAAGTTTTCCAACATTCAGATGACCAAACATGCAATTGACCTCACTACTCAATGGCCACTTGCCAGGAGTTACTGGAGGTACAAAGGGTGAAGAAAAAAAAAAGAGAGCGAGAGAAACAAGAAAAAAAAGATTTTAACTAACAATTGTAACGTCTAATTAAAATGATAAATATTGGTTTTTACCAGACACATCAATTTTACAAAACAAAAATATTAGCAAATCTATGTATTAAGTTTATTACAAGTTCCAGCTTTTCATTGTGAGATGTTTTTTGGAAACTCCAAATTTTATGTGCTATGAATTTTTCATTGGATGGACCCTTCTCACACTGAAATCAGGCTGTGCCACTCCACAATAAATTCTTCTGGCACCTGTACATTCCTGAGCTGTGAACTGCACTTGAGCGTGACTGAACTTTGGCTGTCTGATAACCTCCACACAATACAATAAAAGAGACAAGTAGAAATTTTATGGAGCTACTTATAAGCTTATCTACCCCAGAAGGCTTCACTTTCCAATTCAGTCAGTAGCAGAAGTCAATCCAAACCTTCCAATGACACTATTCTCGTAGAAAAGTGTGTGCTAATGCATCTGGAAGAAAAGAGAAAGTAATGTCAAATTACAGTATGTACTAGCAAAAAAAAACCAAACAAGAAAAGGAGCTGCCGGCAGTTTTCTTTTTACTTGAAATTCTTCTATCAGTTTTGCTAAGGTGTTGATCTACAACTAAAAAATCAGAGTAATCTCTCATTCTCTCTCCTCCAAGGCAAAGGGTAAGCCTGAACATGCCTCAAAACCCGACAGTTTGAAGAAAACTCAACCCCCATTTCAACGAGCACAATGTTTAAAACCACAGATCTATCACTGTAGCTCAGCATCCTCCTCTATTGCTTTGTCCCTTTCCTCACATTAGTTGCTACTGTTGCTACTGTCCGGTCCTTCTGTAATGCTGTTTTTGCAGTTACACTTTGCATGGCAGTACTCCACACTTAAGGCCAGCGTAGAGCTGGATTTTCCCCTCCATGCCTGCTATTTTCTCCCTCTCTCTCCCCCTGGGTTGCTTTAATAAGCTCTTTGCTAACAACGCTTTCTCTGTGTTTCTTAGGCATGGCACTTTGCGTCTGTCCACAGTTCTCATTTTTTCCAGTCCTTTGACTTCCCTCCCTTACTCTGGCTTTTATGCTGTGAGTCTAAGGCTCAGCTGCTTTGTATTTTTTTCGCCTTCTCACTTGCCCCTCACCCCTAGTTCAACTCCACTCTTTCTGGACCTTAACTCTATTTGCCTGCATAGTACATTTTCTCTAGTCACAGCCATATTCTTCTTCTCTATCATGGCCTCTACCTAAAACTCTTCTTTTGCAGCCAGTCTTTTCAAATTTGGGATAAAAATAACAGCTATAATACTCTTTGCCCTTTGTGTTTCTTTTACCTCATTTAAATTGAGAGAATAGTTCAAAAGTCTGAGTACAGCTGGTCGCTATTACCATTGCATGGAGGATGGGCAAACAACAGATCCATTTGAAGAAAAGAGAGTTTGGTTCTTCAGCATCCGAGTGCCAGATGAAGTAACTTCTCATATAGAAGATCCACCGACCATCGTTAAGGAAATATTAACTCCACTGACTATCTTTAAGGAAATATTAATTCCTGCCATAGTATTTGAAAACTAAACAAGCCTGAGAAACTAAAAGAAGACTTTACAAGAAGTTTAGAATAAGCAAATGTAACATCCTTCTGTTGTTTCACTAGACTGAACCGTAAGGAAGAAGACATAAATTCAATATAGATATAAATAATAAATATTTAGAGATAATGAATAGATATAAATTATTGTACAATTAAAGATACAAAAATGAAAATATTTTAATTGTAGCTATGTAGTGGTATTCCTTAAATCTCCCAGTTCAAGAGAGAAGTATTTTTTTAATTTTTGTCTTGTCTGTTCTATAGTAAAGTAACTCAGCTCTATTTAGGCTCTGCACAGTGCAATGGACATCAGAATTCTGTTCTGCCTGGACAGTAAAATAAGATATAAATATGATTATGCATCCATAATTCCATAAAAATGAAGAGCAATCCTTTACACTATTGCATTTATAATTTCCACCTGTTTTACATCACTACTGGAAGTGAAAAATGTGAGGATAAACAGGAACTCCAAATCGGAGAGAACAGCACTACTATTCTTTGTTCAAAATCTTTATGAGATCTAGAAGAAGAGCAGCCTCATTTGAGTAAAACAATTTCCATCACATGCTGCTTCACTGAACAGGCCTTTGATATAGTCATATTTTGTGTTCCCCAAAATAGCACTTCGGCATGCTTCAGTTTCTGAACTGTTGTTTTTTTTTTAATTTGTTTGAATTTAATTAGGCTATTCATCAGTTTAGTAAATGCAAACAACCTTTTAAAAGGGGAGCAGTGATTGATTTTTAAAGTACTATAATCACTCCATCTAGCTGTAAAAAAATATTCTCCAGTTAGGTACTTCAGAGGATAGTGATATTCACTTTTAAAAATAAAAGTAGTCTGTCCTTATTTTAATACCTAATGAGAAAGCTGCCATAATGTCACTGGGTGAAGTCCTTCACCCATCAAAGTTCCTGTATAAAGCTCCTGCTATCATCCACGCTTCATGTTAATTGCACTGACACAGGACAGGCATCTTCTTAGGAGGAAGATTCTGGAGTCTGAGAAAGTTTGTTCTACACAGGGTCTGGATCTGGGTCTGAATGGACTCTCATGCAAACCAAAGCTGTATGGCCATAGCAGCACATCACTCCACTTCGGTAAACTGCCATTTTTGGCACCTAAATAGCAGTTTTGAGAGGAGTCTCAAGTGCATGTGTGTGTCATTTCACTGGGCAATGTCAAAAAAATGCAAGAAAAAGGAAACCCAGATCTGATTCTTCTGCCAGCAACCCGTAAGAATCAGGACCAATTCAAGTTCCCTTTCCTATGTTGAGGAGTCTTGCACCAAGTTATATCAGAATAGCACTTTAAAGACTGCAGCACTTGTAACTTGAAGAGTCAGTTAGCTTCAGGGAGGGAATTCATCCCTGAAGGATGTTTTTTCTAGATGTTCTTGGTCTTAGATGGTGTTACAGACACATCCATGCTACAGAAACTGAGGTTATTCCCTTTGGCCATCAACAAACAGCCTTTGAGAGGCCTTTGAGAGACGTGATCTTTCAGTTTGAACAGTGGCCCACATAAAGTAATCCAGTACAAAAATATCCTTTTTATACAAGTTTTTCCTTAATAGCTTACTGCTTCTCTTCTGTGGAAGCTGTAAGTTCCTTGTCGGGCATTTTTCAAGCATGAAATTTTGCAGTGGTCATTTAAATAGATCAGAAAAATATCATCTCTGTCTAAAGTTGCAACGTGATTCATGGTTGTTGCTGCTTGTACTTCTGTTCTTGACACCTCTTATCCTTTTTGTTTTCCTTAGTTTCTGACAATCTTGCATTCCCAACAGACAGTCCTTCTACACAGTTCCTTAAATACCCATAACTCTTAGCAGGGACCTAGAGCAACCACCCAGTTATCAGAAGCATCTTCTGTGTGACAAGGCTGACTGACCCTTGTGTGTGTTGTCACCACTACAAACTTGACTGCTGAGACCTCTCACGAAGACAATGAATACTGTTATGCTGTGCAAATGCCCGTTGGTCTGCCTGGGGCTGTCCCAGTTCTGGAGTGAGGACTGTTGCTTGCATCTTCTGACAAGCCGGTCCTCTGCAACTAGCAATGTAATGAAAAGAAAGGTGGCAGGATGCCTCTCATTTCTGTATGGCACATGCTTCACGGTGCTCATTCATCCCTTCTCTGCACCAGCCCAAGTAGTTGATTTTGCTGTCTCTCACATCAACTGTCTGTCCTCCTCACTTATACCTCAGCTCAGGCTCAGTTCATTTTCAGCTATGCATCAAGTATCATTTATATTTTTCTCTTGCTTTGTCATTAATAACATTTTCTTTTCATGTGTCCCTTCATGTCACTTACTCTACTGTTGTTTCTTTGCTTTACTTACCTTAACTCTCTGCCAATTTGGCTCAAAAAATGCAGAGGCAGACTTGAACCCATTCCAGCCACTGAAATCCTGTGTGAGCCATGGGGAGAGTGCAGCACTGTGGTGCATATGTGCAAACTGCCATACATTTAGAAAACAAGCATATATTCTGCCAAGACAAGCCTATGGAGATAAAAAATTATAAAATGTGTGTGGGAGTATATTTGCCATTCTTGCCATCATGGTGTTGAGTATAAAGTATGTTAGATTGACCACTGCAAGAGTATTTCAATTACCCCATTAATGGCACAGAGAAAGCCAATCATGAGTCACACCAGCAAATCTTAGGGAAGACAAACAGACTCATACTGTGTGCACACAGTCTTCTTCTATTGATATAATACTTCATAATCCCAAAGTTCCTGACTCAGTGCTACACATAGAGAGTGCTGTGTGCAGTTTAGGAGCTTGCTACTGCTCAGAGATTCTCTCACTGCTCCTCCAACCTCAAGTCGGCCTCCAGCGAAGAACATGGAAGAACCAGAGCACAAGGCCCTTCTCCCATGCCAGAGAGGAGGAAAAGGTGGCACTAGAGTCAGCACGATGTTCGCAAGAACATCACTAGCTGCATGGATTTTGTCCTTTCACAATGAAGCAGGCTTAAAGCAGGGAACTGTAGCTCAAACATGCTTGTTTCAGGACAAAACAACATGCAAATGGACATATAACTGCAGCATTTACTGAGCTTTATACACGTCTGTGACACATCTACAAAAAGACTGCACTTTTGTTCTGGGATGGTTTCAGCTCCCTTCAATGGAAAGGGTGAAACAGCAAGTGAACCCTCTTCACTCTCCTCCATTTTGCCTAACAGATTTAAATAATTCATGTAATAGCTACAAAAAAAAGGCTGGAAAGCACAAGTGTTTTAAAATCTGCTTCCATTTGTGTACTTCAGGCTCCAGTGAAACATCTTAAAAAATATAGGCCCATTGAAGCTGAAACGGCATGATTTTGGAGGTTCTTGCACAAAATAGCTTTACACTTAGAGTAGTTCACTCTGAGTAATCCTTTTCTTCCTCAGTTTTGTTGGTACAAATAACAAACCCTCCTGCCTCTGAGCTACATCACCTTGAAAGAACGAATGCTGCTTACAGGATACAGAACTATACATGCTGTCAAAATGTTACAACGTATTTCAAGTCTAGAGGCAACACCATAGAAATATGCCCCAAGAATGCTAGAGGTGATGAAAGGCTGATGAATAGAACATGAGATGGAGGAGCCCTGCTTCATACTTAATTTTTTTACTGGGAAAGCTGATAGCATTTATTTTCCCAAATAATGTTATTTTTATTTATTACAATTCAGTCTCCTGGATTCTGGTTGCAAAATTAGTTCCTGCTTTCTTCAGGTTACAGGAAGTTTTAGCTGTGTTTCTTCAATAACTGAATAACTGAGATATCTTGATAAGTTTACTAAAATAATTGGATTCTGTTCTTACAAAATATAATATTTTTTAAAGGTTGTATTAATTTTTTTCACTATAAACTATTCCCATACATTAAATAAATTAGTAATTAATGAGGCAAATATGCTTCCAACACAAGAAAACAAAAGAGAGGATTGTATCAAGTCTGCTTAATTTAACAGTTTGCTTGTACATACATTTTAGGTATCTAACACAATAATCCTCCTGACGTAAGGCCAGCTTTTCCTGTATAGACAATTAAGATGCATCATTGACTTTGATGGTTTCCAGAAGGAGAGAGATCGTGTCTCTCAGAGCTGAATGGCCTGGATACTGAGTGATGAGAAGTAGGAAGAGACTCCTATTATCTGAGATCTTATTATATAGGAAACATTTATGTTTGCAACTTTAATTAGGTAATCACCTCTATTTAGAAGATTTTAAAAAGGACAATGTTAGCATCGTATCTTTATGTTTTTGCACATTCTTTGAGTTTGCTGTCTTTAGATGCTGGAGAGTTAAGAGAAGGAGTTCTTTCATCACATGGCACTTCACAGAAAGTACTGCATGTCAAAGGACTAATCCCTGACATCCTACATTGTGCTTCATGACATCCATTTATACCAGGTTTGTTGCATTCCATCCCATGACCTGGAATAATGAGGTGTATGGCTGGTGTGCCAGAATTTGATGTGTTGCAACATGGCATTATCTGCCTTGGGAAATGTGAAATGAAGGCATTGTCTGAAAAAATATAATTAAGGAAAAGGTTTCTTAGCCCTTAATAGCAGAGCATGAACACTACCAAGACTGCTGATCTTTTATGAAAAGAAATAGAATAACTAATGCCAAATGGAAGTGGTTTTATTCTTACTTTGGTGGGATGAAACATTCTGGAGAATATGCAGCTTCAAGAAATATGGAATGAAATCAAGGCTATACAGTGCTCTTGAAAACTTGACTGAGGCTTTGTGTTTGCATAATGTATTATTACATATTTTACATCAGCTGCACCCCAATAAAAAAAGCTACTCCTTGAAAATAAGTATTCAGAGAATTCATATCCTCACAAAGGAGTCACGTCACGGGAATCAAAAGCAAAAGCTTTACTGGATGATCAGGACTCGGGTGAATTTGCTCTTGTACTACCTACTCGTGAAATTAGCCTACACTCCTGCTGAAATCATGGGGCTTTTTTCCATGGAAAACACACCACAGTTGTGTAGCTTACAGTTATACAAACAAAAATGCAGCACTAATCATATGTTCTTATAACTATTGCCAATACTGTTATTATCTGTAATGCAGCAGCACATTTCAGTAGTCCTAATATGTATTTGGGACTCATTGCACTGGGCATCCCGGAGTCAGATGTTATACAAGCACAAAGGGAGGAACATGTCCTTGGAAGAGCTTACATCCTAACTTGACATAACAGATCAATGAACATGACTGGTACCAAACTGGAAGGAACACAGAGAGAAAGAAAAAAGATATGGGGAAGACGACCATATGGTTATGTAAGTGAGCAGCAACGCTTATAACTTCTCTCCTCCAAGGACTTCTGAGAAAGGCAAAACCAGATCACAAAATCATGGAATCATAGAACTGTTGATGTTATAAAAGACCTTTTAAGATCGTTAAGTCCAACAATTAACCTAACACTGCGAAGTCCACCACTAAGCCATGATCCTAGGCACCATATCTACTCATCTTTTAAATAGGGATGGTGACTCAACCACTTCCCTGGGCAGCCTGTTCCAATGCTTGACAACCTTTTCGATGAAGAAATTTTTCCTAATATCCAGTCTAAACAACCCTTGGTGCAACTTGAGACCATTTCCTCTTTTTCTATTGCTTGTTACTTGGAAGAAGAGACCAATGCCCACCTCACTACAACCTCCTTTCAGGTAGCTGTAGGGAGTAATAAGGTCTCCCCTCAACCTCCTTTTTTCCAGACTAAACAACTCCAGATCACTCAACTGCTCCTCGTGATACTTGTGCTCTAGATCCCTCACCAGCTTTGTTGCCCTTCTTTGGACATGTTCCAGCAGCTCAACCTCTTGTAGTGAGTGACATAAAACCAAACACAGTATTCAGGGTGCAGCCTCACCAGTGCCAGGTACAGGGGCACAATCACTTCCCCAGTCCTGCTGGCCACACTATTTCTGATAAAAGCCAGGATGCTGCTTATCTTCTTGACCAACTGGGCACACTGCTGGCTGATGTTCAGCTGGTTGTTGACCAGCGCTCCCTGGTCCTTTTCTGCTATGCAGCTTTCCACCCATGCTTCCCCAAGCCTGTAGCATTGCATGGGGCTATTGTGACCCAGGTGCAGGACCTAGCACTCAGCCTTATTGAATGTCATACAGTTGGCCTCGAGCCATCGAGCTTTCCTTCCCTCAAGCAGATCAACACTCCTACACAACCTGGTGTTGTGCACAAACTTACTGAGAGTGCACTTGATCCCTGAATGCATATAATTGATAAAGGCATTAAACAGAACCAGCCTCAAAACTGAGCCCTGGGGAACACTGCTTGTGATCACTCACCAACTACATTTAACTCGTTTCACCAGAAGTTTTTGAGCCCAGCAATCCAGACAGATTCTGACTCAGCGAAGATGACAACTGTCCCAGCCGTGAGCAGCCAGTTTCTCCAGGAGAGTGCTGTCAGAAATTGTGTCAAAGGTTTTACTAAAGCCTAGGTAGACAACATGCACAGGCTTTCCCTCAACTACTAAGAGAGCCTACTTGCATGTTAGTCAAGCAGGATCTGCCTTTCCTAAACCCATGCTGACTGGGTCTGATCACCTGTAAGTGCCATGTGATGACACTCAAGATGATCTACTCCATAAGCTTCCCTGGTAGTGAGGTCAGGCTGACAGGCCTGTACTTCCCTGGATCCTCCTTCCAGCCCTTCTTGTAGATAGGCGTCAGATTTGCTAACCTCCTGTCAAGTGGGACCGCCTCAGTTAGCCAAGACTGCTGACAAATGATGGAAAGTGGCTTGGTGAACGCTTCTGCCAGCTCCCACAGTACGCTTGGGCGGATCCCATTCAGCCTCATAGACGTGTGTGTCTAAGTGGTGTAGCAGATTGCTAACCTTTTCCTTTTGTATTATGGGGCATTCATTCTGCTCCCTGTTCCTGTCATCCAGCTCACAGGGTTGGGTTCCCAGAGAACAACGGGTCTTACTATGAAAGACTGAAGTGAAGAAGGCATTAAGTATGTCAGCCTTCTCCTCGTGCTTTGTTACTCTGTTTTGCCCTGCATCCGATAAAGGATTGAGATTCTCCTTAGCCCTCCCTTTGCTACTAATGTATTTCTAGAAACATTTTTATTGTCTTTTACAGGAGTACCCAGATTAAGTTCTAGCTGGGATTTGGCCCTTCTTGTTTTCTCCCTGCATATGCTCACAACATCCTTGTAGTCCTCCTTGAGTTGCCTACCCTTTCTTCCAAAGGTCATAAACTCTCCTTTTTCTCCTGAGTTCCAAACAAAGCTCTCTGTTCAGCCAGGTCAGTCTTCTTCCCCACCAGCTTGTCTTTTGGTACATGGGGATGGCCTGCTCCTGCACCTTTCAGATTTTTTTCTTGAAGAACATCAGGCTTCCTGGACTCCCTTGCTCTTCAAGACTGCCTCCCAAGAGACTCCGTCTACAAGATTCCTAAACAGGCCAAAGTCTGCCCTCCAGAAGTCCAACGTGGCAGTTCTGCTGACCTGCCTCCTCACTTCTCCAATAATTTCTCACTTCTCCATTTCATGATCATTATGTTCAAGACAGCCTCCAGCCATCACACCACCCACATCAGTCCTCTGCTTGCAAACAACAGATTCAGCAGGGCACCTTCCCTAGTTGACTCATTCACCAGCTGTGTCAGGAAGTTATCTGCCTCACACTCCAGGAAATTCCTAGACTGTTTCCCCTTTGCTGTATTATCTTTCCAGCAGACATCTGGTAGGCTGAAGTCCCCCATGAGAACAAGGTCTAGCGATTGTGAGACTTTTCCCAGCTGCTTATTGAACATTCTGTCTGTCTCCTCATCCTGGTTGGGTGGTCTCTAACAGACTCCCACCATGATATCTGTCTTGTAGGGTTTTCCCCTTATCCTTATACATAAACATTCAACCCTATCATTGCCATCACTAACCTCTGGACAATCCAAACACTTCCTAACATATAGAGCTACCCCACCACTTCTCCTTCTTTGCCTGTCCCTTCTGAAGAGTTTATAGTCATCCATTGCATCACTCCCACACATTGTGCGAGTCATCCCATCATGTTTCTGTAATGGCAACCTCAAGGTTCATTGTAGTGAGGATGTGAGAGCTGGGATTGTGTTAAGCACCCTCAAAAGCAAGGCCCTGGCAAGGATGCCCCACTTCCCATGAGAGACTGATATGTCACAAAATGCTAAGAAGAAGCTGTTGTGGAAGATGAAGAATAGAAGGGAACAAGTGAAGTCAAATGCCCCAAAAAGGAAAATGTTTGTAAGACCAGGACCGTAGCTTTTTATCCTCTGCAGAGTACTTCATAGTGTGTTCAGCAGAAATTTAAACACATTCTTTCCCTTTACTTATGGGATGAAGCTTAGTAGAGATGATGAAGCTAGTCATCTGGCTTCATTGGCCCATCAGGGCAAGGAACTGGAAATTCAATCTTTATGGTATGACAGAATATAAATAATAAACATGGCTGTACCTTCGTCATCCTCTAAAGCCCCTATATTGACAGCTAGGTCAGTGTGAGAGCACCTTATTGTAAATGAGAATTAGACTGTAAGCATTTACATTTTTCTCCAGTATTCTCTTCAAAGCGAGGAAGCACACACACCTCTGCAAGGATGTCTATAGGCTTCAGACTTCAAGAATAGCTGGCCCACTTCTGCATGATTGTGGTCAGAAATAGCATCTTGAAGTGACAGAAATAAGTGGAGTTACCTTGCTCTAATACGTCAGCCAAGAGTGCATTGATAAAACCTTACCAAGTTTCTCATATTGGCTCTGTATTTCATGTCTCCTTTAGGTATTAAATGTGCAGTTTGGGCTTTGTAAAGTCATCAAAATACAACAAGCAAGCAAATCACAACATTGAATTGCTGAATATTGATGACAGTGCAATTGAAAGAACACTGTACACAAAAATGGTTGCAGTTCTAATTTTGCCCCCTCTTTGTCCTGTTGGACATCCTGTAATTGTCAAAGCAGTCTAATGACATATTCCAGTAAAATGGAATTGCTTTTTCAATTGATACAAAATAACACCAAGTTTTGTGTCAAATTGCTGAAAATGGTAATGTGAATATTGCACATTCAATCACACGTTCTAAAACAGTCACTGATATAAAAAAATTGATTACTAAAGGTGTTATACTCTGTTACCTGCCATCATGCACAAAAGACACCCGTTGTCCAATATCGTGAATGTTGAATAAACAGGCTTCACTGCAGGATGTAATTTCTTAAGTCAATAACAGTACAAAAGACACTTTAGTCTCCTTCTGCAATATTTGCATCTGTTGAATTTGCATTTTTTGGGTCATATAAGGAAATTTAACCAATAATATTGAATTCATACTGAATCATTTCCTCTCACAGATGGGGTCTTTTACATGAAGAAGAGATGCAAATTTAGGACTAAGTTTTCAAGGCGTTCATGATAGACTGTTATATCGCTGTATAATTACATTGTTAGTAGAAATTGAGCAACGGCATTCAAATTCACAGCTGGACTAGACTAGGGACTGGAGCCCATATTTAAGCTCTAAGCAAAGATTCAGTTTGGACTTTTCTCATGCAGAAATCCTTGGGGTGGACCTTGTAAGAACATGAGTGTGCCCACAAAAGAAGATGTAGGTGTACCTTTAGCTGAGGAGTCCTAGACTGCTCCCTGGTGTCATCCCATAATCTGCTCACATGCCCAGATGAGGTCCACATGCCCATCCCAGGGACAGTCTCAAGCTTAACACTGCATGAATCCTGTAACTTAATGCTTTGAACTTTTGGCATTCAGACAAGTGTTTACGTGAAGTAGCTATCTAATTACCTTACTGACGATTCCATTCATTAATTGTTACAAATGTCATGTTGGTTCTGGTAGTTACAGATATATGCATCTTATCAAATTAGTGTATAGAGGAGAACTGCAGGTCCTCCAGGTATTTTCATTACAATGTACTGGGTTTATCCAGATGGACTAGCGAGAATAAAAAGCCACATTTATCTCTCAGCTTCGCATGTGCACACATATTTCATGCTAGACTCTGCCACCACATAAAAAGTTTCAGAGGACAAGCAGCAATGGTCTGAAGGAGACTGACTGGAAATGTTCCCTCCATAGTTTTCACAGAAAGCCACAGAATATGTGTAATATATTTTTAAAAGCCTTTTTACCACTTCCATTCTTTTTCTGGTGGTTCACTTTTCAGCTGACAAAATGATTTATTAACTGTCTTTAAAAAATTCCATTTCATTGAATGAAAGATAAATATCAAAACCTGAAGCTTAATGCAACATCAGTATCACACTGGTTCAAGAATTTGCAGGCTTAGTTTATTTTTCAAAGAATAAACAAATGGAGAATGAATGAATCCTCAGCAGAAGAATGCATTAGAAAGGAATTATAGTTAGTCACAGTGGCTGGCTCAGCCAACTGCTATGTTAATTCCACCACAAGCAGAAGATAATCATATTTGAAAATTGTGAATCTGTTACTATTTTTCCCTCTTACCTTGGAGAAATGGAGTCCATGAAACCATAAATGTAGTCTCGATAGTCCTTCTAGCCTTCTCCTCCCCACCATCAACCTTCTGAATGTCATGTGACAGTCAGTGTGGCCACTCCTGTTAAACTCACGGAGAGGCATGGTTTGGTGTTCCTGCAAGTAACCGCAACAGGGAAGATGGTCCCATTCTAAAACGCATATACACACTCTGAGTGGAAAGGCAAAAACTATGAAGTGATCAAAATTCATTCATTCATCAGAAAATGTGATTTCCTACTGTTCATGAATGCCATTAGTTTACATAAGCATGGTTTCATTTAAGTAATTTATAACTTCATTTCATTTTTTTAAGCTCCAGTCTTCTTAAATGGATCTTTTCCCAGTTCAAATACTGAAATATAGAAAGACATGTAACTATGAAAATATTCACAATTTTGGTGCAACTTGTTTTACATCTCCATGCTTGTTGAACTGGCTATCAGAGAAGTTAAGAATGTAAAGGATCAAACACTGCCCAGATGAAGTGACGTGTGGCAGTTCTCTACATTTATAAGTGTCAGTCAGGGTCCTGCAAGAAAAACGGGAAATCCACATGATGAAGTGAGACTTCTTGCAACAGCATCATCCTCTTGTTTTATTAACATCAGTTATCACTCACTCCTTGGAAGGTGGTGAAGAGCTGAAGAGGTCCAAAGCCTCCTTGAATGGACTCAAAAGTTCTGCGGCCTATTTCTTCTTAAATCGCATTTCGGCACTGGTAGCAGAAGAGTAAATGGCACATGAGTTTCTTCTTTTGGGACTGTACATACTGTTTTCCCCAAGCAAATCTTTGACATTGCCTGAAAGATGATTTACCAGCATAAGCCAAGCCAGAATACCTTTAGGCTCTTAAAAACATAGCAGCTCTGCACATTTCCTGGTGTCCATATGGCACAGCAGCATGTATCAGAAAGAAATTAAGTTTTCAGAAAGAATCTGGAAAACTGCTCAAGGTAAAAGATTCCTGAGTAGAGGCAGAGGGTCAGAAATGGAGATCCTGCACTGAAAGAAAAAGCTGGAGGCAGTCAGGGAAGACTCCTCCAGTGAAAAATGCATTTCCTCAGAGGAAAGATAGTCCCTCAAGAAGACCAGAGAGAAGGCAGGTTTGAACCGGCAACTGAAGGAATTAAGGGCTTTCTGGTCTTACATTTGAGCTCAACGTTTCCTAAAGGAGCTGTTGCACACAAGTATTTCTTTTAATCATTTCAAAAGTAAAAGTTAATGCTAAATCATCTTGTATTTTCCAGAAAGATGAACAAGAGGAAAATTTTTGCAGCTCAAAGAAGACTGAACATATTTACTTTCAGTTGCTCTTGTAAAGGTCCCAGCTGTGTCAGAACCTGCTGAGACACAAAGACTCTGAACAAAAGTGAGGAGAGGACAAAGAACAGAATGGCATTCTCCTGTGAGACAAGAACAGAGCACAGACAGAAAAAAATGGAATTTCTGACCTATCTTTTCCTGTGTACAATATCAGATAAGAAAACAACAAGTGTAACTTGGCTCTAGCTGAAGGCCAAATACAGCTCAAAAAACCTTCTCCAGGGTCTGCTGGGACATGGGTAAACTTCAGGGTCAGGCTTGTCAGATTTGCTGACATCACAGGAGATTGTCTCCATGGCTAAAATGCAGACTTCTATGATACCTCATTTTGCTGCTTTATCTGAGTGACCAGAGAGAAAAATTAATTTCATTTCTCTGAAACAGAAATGCGCAAAAATCATGTGGGTAGAAAAATGTGCAGCTGAGTGGTGTTATGATTTGTCATAAGAGTACACACATTTAATTACATGGCCCAAATCTCCACCAATATTTAGCTTTCTACAAAATAACAAGAAACTCAATTTATGTGAATGACTGTAACATTAGGAGGCTGACGGAGCCCGTGACAGGTGCTGCTGGGGAGGGCAAACCAGAAAGAATCAAGAATAATTGTGCTATATGGACTGGAAACTTCCCAAGGAAAACCTTTTATTTCAAGGGGAATACTTAAGAAGCTCATAACACTGAGGTCAAAGTCGAACGAACTCTGTTCCTGAGCAATCTCATGTGTCATTCAGGTCCAGCTTAGTCACAACCAACTCTGATCAGTGTTTGAACCCTCAGCATCTGTGGCTGAATACCTTCTCCACAATATTAGTTACCTGGGTTACTCTGCTCCCTGGACTTTCACAGATAATTTGTGGATGCCCCATCCCTGGAAATGTTTAAAGTCAGATTGCATGTGGCTTTGAGTGAAAGATTTCCCTGCCCATGACAAGGTGGGGTTGGACTCAATGATCTTTAAAGGTCCTTTCCAACCCAAACCATTTTGTGATTCTATGCCTTCTGCTTGTACCTCCTCCAATAAAACCAGAAGACACTGATAACACCTCAGTTCTCCCAATCTAGATGGTAGAGGCAACTCTATCGTTTGGTGTAGTTTGCTTTCATTTGGTTTCAGAGATCAGATCCTTTCAAGATGCTAAGCTGCCATTCTGAGAGCTTCCTGGTAGGGAATCCATCCTTCAGGACTGAAAACATCAGCAGAAACTAAAAATCTACACCCACTCACTTGCCCCTATGTGTCTTATAAAACTTTCCTCTGCAGTGTATTTCTGGTTGTTCAATTTGCAAGCAAAAATGAATAATTTCCATGATCTACTTAGGCCAACATATTGTCCTGCAATCTGAAAGGACTGTTAACTATCTATATGGCTATTTTACTCTCAGCTAATACAGTTTTTAAGTCTGGAAATATTCCTTTCACTTGGTGGCTGCTGGTGATTGGAGGAGACGTGTTCTTTACATTTCATATAGTTGTCATTTAAGTGATGATAAATATGTTCTATGATATCTATCATAAATGGTTCTCTGACTTTTTTTTTTCCTTTCTTGAGTGACATATTCCAATTACTTTCAGTGTTTTTTCCTGAGGGTAAGACATACCCATTTTATCAGAGAGGTTAAAAAAGTTTGGTTTAGTCAATACATATATTTAAAAATATTTAATGCTGTGCTGATATAGATAGTTGTTTGTTAGTAAAACTATACTTTCAGATATTCTCTTGAGAAATATCTCTAGCAACATGAATCTCTATTTCTTAATGACCCCCAAACTATTTTGAGGTGATATCTTTTGGACATGTCAGAACCTTTTTGAACCTTGCACCTAAATTTTAAGTTACCTGCTTAATAAGGGAGTAAACACCTTTATCTGTATGCAAGTGCATCTTAAAGGTTTCAAGTGTGTTTTTAGAACTACTCCTGGCCAAATGTTAGCTTTCAAATGTGGCATGTATTCAGCTTTTTTTCTTCCTTTTGGATTTGAGCCTCACTCTGAGAAGGGTGAGGTGGTCAGGATATTTCTTCTCTGCTCTGATTTTCTCCTTGTCCTGTCCCTGAATTTTAAAATGTTGCAATTTCTTTTTAGTGACGTGCAAATAGGTCCATGATGATAAGACATGTATCAGCCAAGTAGTGCATTCCTGGTTTTTTTTGAAGTATAATATATAAACATTCTAGTTCTCCACTTTCATAATAACTAAAAAGGGAATTTATTTCTTTTTCCGCATAAATATTTTCAAGAAATCTTTTCCAGAGTTCAGAAATTAATTTTCTTCTTTTTTCTTTTTTTTCTCTTTGTCTTACTCAATGGCCATATTCATCATCTTACTGTCAGCTTTCAATGTTACACTGTCCTTAGAGGTATCAGCATCAACCTTTATCAAGGATGATACTCCTCCTCGATCAAGATAAAAAGAAGTATCAAATTGAAATGTGTGTGGGACACACAATGTTGCCTTTGCACATAGGAACAACACATCACTGTAACAGTTCTACTTCTGTAATAGCTGCAGTTCTGTGCTGCAGCAATATGCTGTGTTACTGTAGTATGCTGGACTACCACAGCGGCTCTGCTATCCTCACTTCAAGAGGAAGAGTCATAAAATGAAATGACTAAAAATAACTCTTGGATGAGAAGCTGGTCCTATTCAGCTTATAAAAAGGAGGCTGAGATAAGATCTTGCGTAGCTACTCACACATGTAGGAGAAAAAAAGGATCTTAAAGTGTGTAGTTCTGGCCTTTAGAAAGAAAGTAGAAATGAAAGTCTTTTCAGTCTTATATAATATTAGACAATCAGATCCAATGAGCAGAAGTCAGGAGAATTCACCTTGACATATGATGCAGTTTTCTAACAGGGAGGATGATAAATTAATACTGATTTTGGAGGGTGGTACAGTCACTATAATTGGAAGATGACGTTAGTTGTCATCCTAAAAATAGGATTGATTCAGCTTCTGAGATCTTGAAGGCTGCACAGGTAGGTACCTAAGTAAACCTAGGTGATTGTGTTCCTTCTTGCCTTGGATATTGTGGCTCCAAGTACAACTCTGCTATTCACTTTCAGCCACACATCCCTAGGAGAAGGAAGGTTTGACAGTCTTTCCTACACAGTCCCACAGAACTGGCAGCTCTGCAATAAATGACTCTAATCAGCTCCCAAGACTCCTTATTTGAATAAGAACAACTGGCCAGATTTTGTTTTCTCCATTTTTCTCCCTTATTCTAAAACACCAGACTGACTGTAGCTGGACACAAGAGAGCAGATTGAATGGTACTTCTGTCAGTAGACTGATGACTGACATTTATTCAAAGCCCAGTTGAACGTAAAATTTGTGATGATAAAGAAATGTTTCTGAGATGAAAAATATCTCCATACTGTAAGGACTCATGACACTTTCTGCGACTTAAGTGAAGTGAAAGAAAGTAGGTCCTTTGTGTTGCAGTAGATCCTGATCTAGTGGAAGGGGGGAGGAGAAAAACTAAGTAATGTTTAAGATCCCTTTGAAACAAAACCATTGTATGATTCTACGATTCCCTTCATTGTAGACAAATGCCTCAATCTTGTCTGTTTCCTCTCTGTGGTAGAAAAGGCTTTAGTTGCTTGAGGATTGAAAAATTTAAGTCTAATTAAAATCATTGTGTTCAGTACAGGAATGTGTGGGTGACATTTACATGCCTTTAATACATGAGAAGCTAGTTTAAGTAATTTAACAGTCATTCCTGGCCTCTGAAGATGACATACTCCATGAAAAGATGAAATCACCACTTCTCTTAATGATCTCCCTCATGAATACAACATCAAATCCAGCCATCAAATGTCACTTGTTACCCCAAAACTTTTTGCTTACTGAGGATCTTTTGGGCCCTTCTTACCCCCACCTCCTTTCAGTCTCTGCTACTATGTGTGTACCCTGCTACTGTGCGTGGGCAGTCTGCCTCTGCCTGCCCTGGCAGGGGAGTGTGTGGGTCTCTCAGCCAGGAGCAGAGAACTGATACACCAAGCCACATGCAACTTCTGCAACATCTGGAAAACAGCACTTCAGACAAGACTCCAGATCATCCTCCAGAAATGGGAGCTGGTGCACTTGTTCAGAGCTGACGGATTTAGGCTTGTAGCTATCACCAGCAGAAAGGTGTCACATCTTATTGAGCAAAAGCAGGAGAAGCCCAGTAGCTAATAGGCTCCAAGTGCCTGCCCCCATGGCTCCGAGATAAGGAGCTTCCAGATGCTATAAATACATTTAGAAGGCAAAGATGAATGGAGAAGGTGCAAGCAAAAAGAGGAACAGGCTTTCTTACATAGGGCAGAGGTGTCCACCACTTCTAGCACATCTGCATCAGAAAATGAAAGCATCTGTAATGAGATGTGCTTTACCACTTCTCCCCAGAAGTAGCATAGTCGTCCAGCACCTCTTCCAGGACCTGTTCTACCTGGATGATCCACACTCACCTTGGGAAACTGCCTCCCATCCCATCCCTTTTCCCACAATAACAAAGTACCAGCACTTGCTTTTTGTCACACCTTCAAAATCTGACTCTAAGCTCTTATTAAAATCCTCTTGGAATAGATTTTGCAGCCGGGGGGGAAAAAAAGCAAACAACAAAACCCAAAACCATTTTGAGATTAAAAAAACCCACTCTCATATACAATCACATTAGTCATAGTGTCCCAGACTCCTGCCCAAGACTCCTTTGAGCTAGACAGGGTATAAACACATAATAAAATACTGCCATGTCAGAGACTCTTAAATATTGAGTATTAAATATTGAGTATTAAAGCTTGAGTATTAGCTTAAAAAAGCCAAGTCGTCTGACTGTTGGGTTTTACATTCATTTTGTGCAGTACAGACAGTCCAAAGAAAGTACAAGGAGTGGGTTCCTTCATCTCTTGGAAGTAAACTGATCATTTCACTGTACCCTGAAAATATCAAGCATATATACCATGTGATGTGACACAAAGTTGCTTTAAACTGGGGTTTTTAAATGACTTATTATAATAAATCCTGTGGAAGGGGAGTCTGTGCAAATGAAATGCAGTGTGTGTAACGGATGTGCAAAAATCTGCAGAAATTTCTAGGTATTTGGACCTACATTTCCTTTAAAGTTAATGCAGCCCAGTAGTTGTCTCTGAAGACAGTGGAAGAGAAATGCAGCCTAAGTCAGATGTTTATCTTCATTAATGACACAGAAACTTAAATGCTACATGACTTTGTCTATTCAGAAACCATTCTGCATAGTCCTCTTTGAAGATATGGCCCTAATAAAGCATAACCAAAGCTTTTTAAAAAAAGAAAATGATAACCATGGTGTCCCACTTTCCTGTCATGTAGATATTAACAGAGCGATGAAAATCCAGAGTAGGACAGCCTTGGTTGTGCACCCACATAGACTCAGAGAAGTTTGTCTCCATTTTTCTCAGGAAAATCTTGTTAACAAACAGGTTCTAATGTGCTAAGAAGGGGAGAACATTTCCATCCTTTCTTCTAAGGTGTAAAGATTATCGACTATCAGGTAAAAAAGGACATTTATGGAGTTTCTTACCTTGGACACTGTTATCTAACGATTTTTGAGTATGAGTTCTATAATTTTAATACACTTTCCCATTTCTTCTGGAAATAACACAGCTATGTCATATGATTGAGACTCCTCCCTTTCTTAGATACAAGAAATAGCTGGATAGCTGTAATTTCGCTGTCAGCCACATCAAGAAGTTTCCAATATGTATGGATTGGTTATGACAGTGGTGTGAAGGAGAGTATAATACATGTAATATAGTGAAAGCTTTAACGTAACCCCTGAGTTTTAGCTACTAACAGAGGTAGATAACATACCCTGCTGGGACTGCTGATCTCCCCTTTGTAGTGATGAGCTATCTTTAAGTTTATTGGCTGGCTTTCTCCAAATATTTCTAAGTATAGGGAACATGAGCATGTATCTATCATATTTATCTGAGGCTTTTATAAAACAGCATTTTCCACAGTAACTCAGTAATGAGCAAGATGAAGCAGAAAATGAGAGAAAAATGTTGCTTTTGCAAAAGTGAAAAATACAAAGATTATTTTAAGATTTTAGGTTAGGAGGTTCCTTCTTCTCTTTCTTCTCCTCCTGTCAAAAATAAAAGCTAGTTTGTCATAAAAGCCCTGTGAGTGGGGGTTTGTGTGAACAAGTTCTATAGGGGCATACAGACATGGATGGGGGAAGAGTTACTGAAAACAGCTACCCAGAGGCAGACGACAGAGCTGAGAAGGAATGAGTGAAGGTCTCCTGAGAGCTGATAAGCTCTGGCAACCACTTCTCCCCTGAGCACACGAGAACTGATAAACTCGTGACACCATGAGAAAGCCAATTTCGAGAGCAGCAGCCAGTAGGCATCAGCCTCAGAGGTGGGTGGGGTGTCTTAAAGGTGGTGGAGGAGGAAGATGCCCTACAAAGGCTACAAGCAGGCATACACCTGGCTTACAGGGCTGGAACCCTTGGAGGGTGGTGAGCAAGGGCCACTCCTCAGCCCCAGAGCAAGTGTGCAGCTGGGGCAGTTGATGGATAATTACCTGCTACTAATTGTATAATAACAGCCTGCCTCTATTAAGAGTAACAGTTTCAGTAATAAAAGGTCTCCCAGCAGTTGCTGGCTGTGGTCTGTGTGATCTGGCAGCAGGGGAAAGGGTGTTTTCAAATTTACCACCCCCACCAGTTTACAAATGTTTTTTTCTCAACCTTCCATTTTTTTAGGCTGTCTGGGGATTTTAGTTACTTATAGTTATTCTCATATTTTTTTTGTTTATCTTAGTGGCAAAACTGCAGATGTGGGGAAGAGAAAGCATCTTGTCAAAGCATTACATGCTCTTGTTTTGTTTTTCAGGGGAAAAAATATTATTTTAAATTAATTTAAAGAAACAACAATCTTCAGTTAGCTCTGTTAGAAAATAACTGAGATACCTCCTTGAGTATACTATGATAGGAACAAATCAATACAGCTGTGTAGCTACCACATGTTCTGGGTAGAAGAGTGTAGCAAATGGACTGTAAAAGCAAAGGTCTGCTTTCCTTAAGATTCACAGGCACTTTCTGCCTAGAAATGAGCTCGGGTTAGTCTATTAGGAAGTGAATACATACTAAGATCACTTCAGCAGCTTTTTGTAAAATTGAGTCTTCAGCAATGCTAAATATAAATCCACATTGCTTGGTACCAATCTTGCCCTGCTCTCTCTATGGTTAGAGTTTGTCTGTATATGGGAATTTAGCTACAAGATAAAATAGTCCTTTATATAAATATCTTATGAGTCAGTCCCAGCTGTAACTCCAAAGTGGCGAAGTCGTTAAGTAGATGCTGTTAAGAGAAATGTAAAATAAGCTATGATTTCTTCACAAGAAAATGCTTTTATGGCATTTAATATAAGAAAAAATGCTCTTAAAAGGCAGCATTGGACCCTGTGTCACGCTATATAAATAACTATTTGAAAAGTAACAGGATTAAAATAAGATAGAGATATGAAACAACACATCTGGTATAGCTACCATGATAGGTTTACATGAGCCACACTGGGGCATCCTATTCTGTAGATCAAATCTTCTAATATTTTCATAAGAGAAATAGATTTTTTATGAACATAAAAAAATATGTACCATGTGGATAATGTGTTTCTGTCTCTAGATATATCTTTGTACTATTAGCTCATCAAACCTAGTCTGTGATTCTGTTATTAAAATGCAGTAAATTATTTACATAAGTTTTAACCAGTTGAATTCATGTTTATAATGGTGGCTTGTGATAACTTTGACTTCTACATCTTTTCACTATGAATTTTTAAAAAATGATAATTAGAAATCACATCATATTTCTAAGTTTCCTTTTCCATCTGTGGTATATATTATATATGCGTTATTTTTTTGTCACAAAAGAGTTAATTTCTTTATAGCTTCATCAAAACTGGACTGCTTGGGGAGCAAGCCAATTTCATCAGCAATTAAAAAGGTCATTCTTTTAGATTTTGAAATATACTGAGTAACATTTTTTATGAGCCATATGTTAAAATATAGCCGTGTTCTGATAAGTGATCATCATGTACAATTGGTTTCATGGGATTCTAATTTTTATTGTTCTTTAATGGCTTCATTCCACATCTGTCACTTTACAACCAAATTGTGATTGCCAGCTACACAAAAGTAAGTGGTGGAACATATGCTATATATCTTAGGTATCCACTGCTGATTTGAAAAATAAGCACTATCAGCACCAATTTTTTTTTCAGTTTCATTGACTTTAGATATTCCTGAATGCTGCCATTCAATTGTCTTATAAACTGCCAATAGCCTAAAACAGATCCTTGTTCCTGTGTGTTCACATCTGGCCTGCATTGCCTACAACAGCAGAAACCTTATAAGCATTTCCTTTTGATCTGATGGTTTTACATAACTCTAAATTGGCACTGGGAACAGAACTTGGGCTGATGGAGGCCCTAGTGTTGTTAATTTGGAAGCAGATGAAGCTCATGCTAAAATCAGCAAGATATTGTACAGAAGAAAAATCTGTCCATGGAAACCATGCTAACCAGAGCCTTAGCATCTTCCTAAATTGCCAGCACTGCAGTTGGTGGGCCAGTGGTTGCTCACAGAAAAGCAGCAGGATGAAGAAAAGATTGGTTTTGATGGAAAGGAAGGGAACTAGAAAGCTTAAACATCCATACTTAATTTTTTGGGGAAAGCAGGAAACCTTAAGTCGTACTATATTTTCCAGAAAAACAACACACCAAACTTAAAACAATGTTCACTTCTTTAAAAGTGGAAACTGAGCAGAAAGGCAGAAAAGAGGAACGGCTGCAAAACTCAAGATTCAACACCATACAGGAAAGGAGCAGAAACAACAAAGAAAAGGTGAATGTATAGAGAAGGTGCCTGCAAACTGGCCTCTGTCCTAGAGGAGGAAACGAGCAGCTGAGTGTTGTCTGTTTGTGAGGGTGAGCATGGTGGGTTACTCAGATTGACCTACTCAGCTGCTTAATTGCACTTGTACCCAAGAATGGCATCAGAGAGGTGGGGGGGAGTGGTGTAGCCTACTTGAGCCAGCTGGCCACCCTCAGGCAGAAAGGAATTGATAAGGACTGGGAAGTGGTGGAACTAGGAATCATGTCTATCTGAATCATGGTTTGGGTCACTGTGGGGTCATTTTCAAAAGCACCTGTGCTTTATGATAACGACATAAAATTTATTACATGGTGCCATTAGGAAAGGATGTCAAAAGGGTAGTTAGCTTTCTTTGATGCAGTTTAGACCCAGAGACAAGCACTGCTATCACAAGTGGCACTGACCAGCTTTCTGCAGACCACTGCCTGTGTTCTCTGAAATACCACTTCCAGAAAGTATGACCTGTTTTCCCAGAACTGTTGAGTTTGAGCGGAATTATTTCCAATTTATTTCATTGCATATGAAATGAATGACCCTTTGGTCAGTCACATGTCCTCGCTTAAGGGATGAGAAATGAGAATTCAATAGTCATGTTTCTTCTAGGATGAAAGCCTAGACCTTGTAAATATGGCTCCTTAAATTTAAAGCATCTGAGCTCTGGCTGATGATACAGAGCTTAGCTAGATGATAGTAGGAAAACGTGATGTACTAAGATTAGCTAATCTGTAAGGGTTTTCAGAGTGTTCAGAAAATGTGTAGGTCCACACAGCAGCTGGTGAGTAGTACTGTTTTTTCTGATCTGAATCCTTGCAGATGCTAAGGAAAGGACTATTTATCTAAGAAGCTGCTCCCTGTCTCAGAAGCATGTGGTCAGCCTTCCTGATGCCCTGAGAAAGAAGGCGTAACAGAAGGTATTACGTTGGAGGAGGAGGAGGAGCTTTCCTTTTCCACCTACTCAAAAAACTTAAAGGGAACACACAGAATAACTGCCAAGCTGCCATGGAAAATTAACTATTTGCTTTATTTGGTGTGCTAGGGTCTGAAGAATGATGTAGATCTGGGAAGATTTTTAGTGTTCTCTTAGGATTTCTCTGGTTAAAAAATACAACCAACATGTAGTGGAAACAATGGATTCTTCACAGAGGTGTGAGGGTCTTGAAGACTAAATGGTGTCAATGAGAACAAAGGCAAAGAGGATCCTAAGGATATATTGAAAACAAACTTAAGTGTTGTAAAGAAGAAGGTAATTGAGGCAGATCTCTGTATGAAATCCAAACAATTGTCACGTTTAGCAGAAACATGCCTGAGACTAACGATGGAAATGCTGCATAGTCGAGTACATCTTCGATCTCAGTCTTGATACAGGCTTCCCCTTGCTCTTCCTTTTCTTCTCACATGATCACGCCCTTAATGAAGGGTCCTTCAGTGTCCCTTTGAAGCTGGACAGGCTTGCTCCAACTTTCTAAAACTTCTTTGCTGCTGCTGCCACCACTGCCACCTTTCTGAAGGACAGGTTAGTGGACAGAGTAGCTACTTAGGATGCAAATATTACAATCTCTTCTGAGCCTTAAGATTTTCAAATTCCCTTTGTAATGTCTTTAAGCATCCTGAAGTCATGCAGCAAGGGTAGTTAAGGATTACAACATCAGACTTAAGTGTTCTTTCCAATTTACTTCATTCTGCTTGAAGTTAAGGAAGAGGAGAAGAAATGAACAGACATAGGTGGGTGAACGTAGGCGCGTAAAGCTCTCACAGTGACAC
The DNA here is from genome assembly GCA_033558185.1 of Dromococcyx pavoninus. Lineage (NCBI taxonomy): Eukaryota > Metazoa > Chordata > Aves > Cuculiformes > Neomorphidae > Dromococcyx > Dromococcyx pavoninus. The sequence goes on from JAUMJL010000208.1 coordinate 3,188,465, forward strand.
AGCTATTCATTAAGCGTCCCTTAGATCTCGATCCTACTTTCAGGCATCCTCGGGAGAATCTCTTTTGGCTGCTTGTGTCTGTGTAGAGGGGAAGAAATAGTCTCCCAGCAGCAGAGAATAGGAAAGTAATACAAAAATTAAATTAGATAAAATTAGTTTAAATAATGAGAAAGAATATAGAGGAGATGATCTCAGAGGCCTTTTGAGAAAGTAGCTTTATTAGATTTCTATTTAATTTATTAAAGCTATGTTGACAGTGTCCCTTTTATTGCTGTGTGGAATGTTATCTTCTACTGTTGATGGACAATGACAAAAAGCAGTTCATCTAGCACTAGGTGTGGCAAGAGGGAGGAACTGCAAGTTTTTTTCTGGTTTTCATCTCTGTATTTTGGTTTTATTTGGCAGCTGATGCCTGCTAAATAGGCTTATTGCAGAAAAGCCCTAAGCTTTCCAATTTTGTAGTACCTTATTGCAGCTAAGTTGGAAATAACCTTGATAGCGCAATGGGATTTAGATTTGATACCTAAATAGTAAAAAAAAAAAAAATTAAGAAATTAAATTTTGGATAGATATGTTAGTTAAAGATTTTCAGATGTCTCCAGTTGGCTAACATATCTTCTAGCTGCTTGATCAAGAGACACAAGAGACACAAGGGGTTTTTCTGTGCACAGATTGGAGTTAATCTAAACCTCCTTGTTATAAAACCGTATTTCTTGTGTGTGCTTAACTCAGCTTCTTTACAAAGTGAGTTACAACAACAAAAAAAAAATAGGGCCATCGTATTCCTAAACAAAACTACTCACATTTAGAAATAACAATATGCCTATACCAGCTCTGGGCACTCTTTGCTGGCATGACACACTACCACGGGGGCTCTGCCTGTATTTTTTTCCTTCTTCTCATCAGTTCTAACGCCATTCTATTTCTTTGTAGTAATGAGTTTATGAAGATACTTTTTAATGAAGCAAAATCTGAGGTCTGTGTAGAGCTCTCTGCATGGCTCTGTGATCCCATGAGAGTTTGTGAATGATGTAAAGAGAGAGTAGCATAAACTAGAACAGGAAACTATCAAATCAGCCTGTGCTGACTATTTACTTTTCTCTGTATAAGTTTGATACATTCCAGGGATAGCTAGACCCTAGATGTCTAGTTACGTAGACAAGTCTCTTACTTTCTATGGACTCATTCTCAGCAGGTACTCCTCCAGTCTCTATTGCTGCAGAAGGGAAAGCATGGAAAATGTTCCCTCCTGCCCAGTATCAGGCAGTCCTGGGATGGGATTCAGAATATATTAGGAATATATTCCAAAAAATACTTGACCCTAGGTTATTTATTGAAGAACACAACTGTTTTCTGCTTTGCCTAGTTTTCCACAGCAGTATTTTTGTCCTTGCCAGTTGCCACCTGTGTTGGATTCTCTCTAGGACTCCATTGAAACCTAATACACATTGGAGTTCGGGATTAATTAATATATTCAGCTACTCACTGCTAAATGACTTCTGCAAACCTTGTCTTGCCATCACTCAATGTGAAAATGAGCCTTAGCTGAAGAACTAATAACAGAATTTCTGCAACTCCTGCAACGTTTGAACTTATATTAACTTTGATTAAGCTGATTTTTAGAGTTCTTGATTTTGCTGCTCTAGACCTGACTTCAGATGGGTAAATGGGGTTAAACCAAAGAGCTTTAATTCTGTTTTTTAATCATTTGTTGCTTTACCTCTTAAATAAAAACTAACAAAATGCTACCTCTGAGTAGACCTTTATTTATTCTAAAAATAATAGCGTAATGGCTCAAATGTCTCCATAGAGTATGATTAGAACATTATTCTAATCCATCCTCTTCTCTTGTATATCTAATAACAAATAGCAACTCCAGTGATCCGACAGTTACTCCAGATTATCAAGAATGTATACGGGAAACAAAGCTGGGCTTTGTTTTCCAACAGCACTCTCATTTTAATACACCTCATTTCAATGTACCTTGTTCTACACTTCCATGACACAAGCCGCAGACTAGTCATTTAGTGTAATATAAATGCAAGATCTAAGATGTGCCGGAGATACCTTGTCAGTCTCTCTTCTAATTTATTATTTACAATGTGTTCTTGCGCATTTGCAGTACAAAGGTACATCACTATGTGTTTTAATTTATTAAATAATAGATTGTTACATCTAAGGCACATACAACAAGTACATAGTAAAGCCTTTAACTGAAATATTTTTGGTGATCTTTGTGCAGTAGAAGTGGCTACTAAAAAATTAACACGTTAATGTAGATGAAAAGCTGGTGAGTTGTTCAGGTCAGAATTTGAAACTAAGAAGTTGGCTGGGGAAAAAATATTAAAAAAATGTGAAAAACCCATAGTGAATATTTTACCTTTGTAAAAAAACCCACTGTTTTGAAAGATATTCTAGATTAACAGCTTGTTCAGTACTATCATGCAACAAATATTGATATGAAGAGAAAGACCTGAAGAAAGAAGTGATATGTGTTTTATTTAGCACCTTTCATCCTAAGGCAAAATCGTGTTTATTTTGCCTTTGCTGTCTTCATTGGGGTTGCTAATTTTTTATTGGTATAGCAAAAAAGAAACCATTCCAGATCTTCTTCTTCTTTTTTTTTTCTAAAAACATAAACCACTTGTTGCCATAGAAGGACTTGAGGCATAATTCTCATTTATAGACAGGCCTTGCTACTTCGTTGTTGCAGTATATAAGATGTTAGGGTGAATGCAAATGTAAATTGTTTCCAGATTATAATCTTTCATACACTAGAGTGACAAGTAACAGAGAGTGAGTGTAAATGAGGATAGAAAATACCTTTGGCAAAGCCTTGCTTTTCATTACTTTGTCGTCACTTACACTGCTTGTATAGTCACATCTAAGCATAAACAATGTAGCATAATTATAAATCAGAGGTCTCGACTTACCCACCTATTTCCAGATTTTCATATACTCGACAGCAAAAGGAAAATGGCAAGGGAGGACATGACTTCTGTATGTGGAAAATGTTTACCTTCAACAATGCCAGTGTTGAGAAAAGATTTGGAAATTCTGAAAGTGTCAAAGAGGGGGCATCACTGATATCAATCAGCAGAGCACCATGCCAGAACCTGTAGGGGAAAAACTAGAAAAAGCAGAGATGCTAACTGAAAGAACATGTTCACAGCAAAACCAAGGAATAATAATCATAGGATCAAATAAAGAGCTGATCACTGGCTATGCTAAAATACTACTTGCTTTCCTCACTGAAGAAATTGTGGCCAACATTTTCAAGCTGGCTATTTAAATCAACATTGCCGCATTGCAATCTAAATAAGCATCCCAATTTTCAGATTTGATGTACTGTTGCAGCTTTTCTTAGCTCCAGGAAGTATGAGTTCTCAGCACCTCAGATGATCAAGCTGTTTATGTGGGTGGTGATCATAGTAGAAAGTTAAACCAATGTAGCTTAACTTGCACATACAAACACCTGTGTGTCCACACACTGGACATCATCAGTAGATGTCTGACCTACCAACTGTTTTATTCACTTTATTGCCAATATGCTAATTTTTTAAAATAACCCAACTACTTTTCACTTTCAGTTTGTTGTCATATCACCTATATGTAACAAAGGATTGGATTCATCTTGCAGATTAAGGCTCTTAAACGTATTCTCTATTATGAAAAGCTAGTCAGTAGAGTCAGTAGAATCAAGAATGTTTTTCTTCTGACCTGATGCAAAGCTGTCCTGGTGTCTGTTTTGAGGTCAGCAGAAAATGTCTAGACTAGAATCTACTCTTCTTTGGAGTCCGTTCACTCTGCTGAGGAAAACTCATTAACTACCTTGGGAACAGAGACAGCAATCTCACACATAAACATATATAGATCACATGTAAATAAATGTAGACATCTTTCTTACATTTGTATTTTTTAAACCAGCAGCTGAAATCCACTCACTATGATGATCATCAGGCATCAGAATTTGAATTTGAGCTTGAATAGTCACTTTATATTTCCATTGTAGAATAATTGCATTCCTAGATGCAAAAAAATAAAAAAAATTCTACAGCTGTTTTCAGCAATACTCGTACACTGAGAACTAGAGCACATAGATAACATAGAGTTTTCTGAGATAGAAGGCACAAATTTGGAACTAAAGAATGGATAGTTTTCCTGGTGTATTCTTCACAAAAATGAAGATTTATATTTATTTAGACAGGAAGAAAAAGCAAAAGTGGGTCATCTAGGAGGACAGATATCCAAATCTCAGTTATGTCTCAATGGCACAGCAAAATTGTCTATCAAAGTACTCAAGCTAGATCTGAATTAATTCTGGCTTAGGTAAGCCTTGGTTACTTTTATGATCAGGGGAAAAAAAAGAAAAATAAGGATCTTTGTTCTTCTTGATCACTTCTGCTGTGAAAATGGTTAGGGATAATGAAATTTGGCCTGTAGAGAGCTCTCACTGAAAAAAACCGAACAACTCTTGGCACTGTCTCTGCTTACTAAGCTCTTCAATGCCTTTAAGTGTTTTTTGTCTTATTTACCTGAGCAATTCATGAATTGTTGTTTTTCTAGTATCTCATATATACATAATATACAAGAGAGAAAAAGCTTCAGTCAGTGACCTTAGCATTATGACCTTGGGTCAAGTCCTCAAAGTGCCGCTTTCAGTGGGAAATAACTGAATATCTGTAATGGTATGGCTGCAGCTCCTGAAGATATACATGAAGAGAGTAGAGAAGAGAAGTGTCAGTAACTCCTTCCAGCAAGCAATTTAGTGGATGGTTCTTTTACTTTTTGTCCTAACACTCATGAAAGCACACGCACAGAAATTCTTATTGTTCACTATGTCAATAACAGGAAGGACAGAGTCAGAGACTGTCCTGGGGAAAAGACAGGAAGAACCTGCCTTTTTTTTTCTTAAAATGACAAATTTTTAGAGCAGTCACAGTTTCCTCTCCTGAACGAGGGAGCTCCACCAGCTCTCCAGTACAGTTCTGTACTTGTAGATGTTCCCTGCTGCTGAAGGTATCGGTCTTTTTCATGACTTGGGAAATTAAAGGGAAGGCTCATTAACTCCTTCCTCAGTTACGTTTAATACCATGTTTTCCTTTGCCCATTGATACCTCTCCCATCTGCCTATACTGCACACAGCTCTCTGTTCCCTCGCGTCTGGAGAGACAGTGCTGTGGCAGGCGCATCCCTTTTAAGTTCATATTGAGAAATACAGTCACAAGGTTCTCCATTAGGCTACTTAAACACACTTCTCATTTGTACCAAACTTGTGATAACCTACATGTCCCTGCAGTGTGCCAGAAAACCAAAGGAAGAACTAGAAATCTCCCTCAGCTGTCTCCAGAACTTGACATGTTTGTGGACATGTCAGAGAAGAGAAAGCCTGAAGCTACTGTAGGGCTCAAAGACCTTTAGATAAGCGGAGGGATCTAATGCCTGGCTCACGAATGCTTTGGTATATTGGACTGTTGTTATAGACAATGCAATGATAGGACCTAGTAATTAGGTAAACACTCTCTTAAGGCTGAAGAGACTGTCTCGCTTCCAGGTCTACAAATTTGGTGACTGGCTAATTTTGAAGTGGGCTGGATTCAGTTCTCTGCCTCATCAATGGAAACACAAAGATACTCCAGTAGGGCAGACTGGATTTCCCATCTTGCCTCCCATGGCTTAATGTCCACGATTCGGAGAAATCAGTTCCTATGTCAGGCAACTAGACAGGTGAGTTGAATTCTATCTCCAACTATTTCTTACTCAACTATTTGAAAGATACTGTTTATTTTATAGCAGTTTGGTATTTCTAGCTGATTTTGATGAACCACATAACAAGCCAAGCCTAGAAAATATTATAATCTGTTCTAAGGGAAAACACATGTACTTGATTTAGGTTTTGAACGATTTGGATTACCTTCCTTTGGGGGACTCTGATTTCCTTCTGTGGATCATGATTATTTTTTCAGAGAACGTATGTGTTGATATGAAAATACTGCAGATAAAAATACTTCGCTGAGGAAAAAATCCTCTGTGTCCAGCAGGTACTGGTTTGCAAATTCCCCTGCTCTGCTTTGATGGTAAACAGATTTGTGCTGTTCTTCTGTGATCTGTCCTCATGTTCATAATGCTTCATTGTCTACATATTTCACTGAGATTTGTTTATATAGCTTGACAGCCCACCGCATCACCTTTTGTGCCCACTGCTTTAACTGATGCAGCTGCTGCCTTAGGGTGTTCTGCTAAATGACACCAAGGAAAATAAACACAGTCTGCAAACACATGTCCAAGCTTGTCACCACTGTACTTCTCTTTATCTCATCAGGAACTGAGTCTCTGTTTTCTGTACCAATTACACTCTCATTTGGGTCAATATGTATTTTTTCTTCCTTGTTGGATCATAGCATAAAGTTAAGGTATCATAATTTACTTACGCTTTCACCAGTGTCTGCTGATTTTCTGTTGTAAGATCTTTCAGTGACTTAGTTCTATTGCTCAGGTTAGTGAAAAACCACAACAGTATCTTCTTCTTTCTCTAATAGTTTCATTTCTTCCCATCTTTCAAATACAATAAACAGAAACTGAGAAACAGAAGTTCTGCTGAAGCAGAATTATTTCGTTCCACTTAAACCACTTGAAGCATTTTGCTGCCCTTCACTGACACCTTTTTTAATTTGGCCACAGAGCTGTAACACAAATGTTTTGCCCTTTAAGAACTATAAAAGTTTCACTAGTCAGTCTTCATAGCAATTACACATATCTGAAATTAAATCAAGCAACTACAGATACCGAACCATTGTGTCAGCTAAACAACTTAGACTAAGCTATTTTAAGTCTTTCCTCTGTCCCAAAATCTGCAATATTTGCTTAGATTCACAGTTAATTGCTTCTTCAATGCCATTGCCCTTAAGTCCTCGAGATATTTCTTGCCTTTTATTTGTTTTATCTTAACTGTAACTGCTTCTTCAGTGTTTTTATATTTCTCAAATTACTACCCTCTGCCCTGTAAAACATGCTCTTGCACTTTATGAAAATTCTATAATTGAAGGGAAAGAAAAAAGGCAAAATATGCATTTGAAAGTGGTGCTGGGACCAGGTTTGTTTAAAAATGAATGCCTCCTGCTCTTGTACCCATAGGTGCATTTTGCTTATATGACAACAGCCGTCTCAGATTTGCTACAGGTTATGGTCTCTGCAATGACTGACTTGCGTTTCCACAGAGCAAAACACTGCAGTATTGGGCATGCGATTTAAACGTGGCCCAATCCCCTGCCTAACCAGAGTGTTTTCCAGCTGCTTGTACATTGTGGAGTGGCTAAGGCTCTGGTCTCCAAAGCTTTGGTTAGTTGAGCCAGCCTCTGTGCTGAAGCCATCTGGAGTGGGTACAGGGGCAGCCCCCAACAGCACAGTCAGGAGATGGCTTTCAGGCAGAAAAGTTCAGTCTGTAAATCCTTCACTTGTCTCTAACCCCTGCCAAGTGCCTTAAAAGCAGTCACTGCCATCTGGTTGCCTCAGGTTAGGCAGAGATAAGTATGGCCATCCACAACCTGTTCAGGCAAGCGAGTCTGATGGAGGGAAGTTTAATAGACTTCCAGAAGACAAATCCTGCAAGCAAACCTGCATGGGTCTCTCCCACATTGTATGTCACCCATTTTGCTGGACTCTGCTAGGCTAGACCATCTCCATTTAGCTTCTCATTTGGAAAAAGCAGGGGTGATACATACCCCAGTGGATGATACATGTTTATGCCCGCTGGACCTCACATCTGTCTACATATTTAAGGCATGCAGGAACATTTCTGCTTCTGTGATTGACGGATTAATTAAATTTTCTCTAATATGGGACAATATTTGAGCAGTTACAATCTGGCTGTTTCTGTGAAGTCTTTTATTCTTTCCTGTAAAGATAGATTTAGTTCAGGCACAGTCTTTGACTGCGTTTTACTGGGCCCAGCACAGCAAGGTCTTGATCCTTGACTAAAGCTCTTCGACATTGCTACATTAATAACAACAAATTGTTCAGTAAAGTTATCCTGGCACCTGCTTGTAAAGCATTTCACTGTGCTTCCAGTTCAAAACAGGGTAATGGAACAAGGTTTCTGGTCTGGTTTTCTGAGTGTCAGACCATGTCGCATAACCGTTCGCATCCCACTCATATCCCACACACCTCCAGGTTACTCTATTATGAAATCTTACTACACTGTACAGGGACGGTAAGATTCCTCCCACAATTGCTCCTAATGACCATCAGGACCTTAAGCTCCTATCGAGCAAACAATTCATGACCCTTTCTCTCTCAATCAGTTAGCTGCTTCTTTCCCACACAGGCAATGCCATCATGAGATACCAGGCTGGTCGATTAGAGACAGAATAATGCAAAACATAACTCATGCATATGAAAATACCTATTTACCTTACTAAAACAACCCTTGGACCTCAAAGTATGTTCACCTTTACCCAGGTTACTCAATCAGGGATCATCAGTACAGGACACCAGGTCACCACTGGTTTAGGGCAGTATTCACCTGAGTTGCCCCAGGAACTCTCTGATATTCAGTGCCTTATTTTTGTATATGTCTAATTATGAATTGGGTTAACATCTGCTTGTGTGAATATGGTCTATTCCCCATTGTCATCCTTCCTTTCTCACATAAGAAATGCCATCCTTATACTCCTACGGAAATTGGCACTGGGCTGGAACTGATGGATCAGCATGTTCTAATTTGTAAGATCATCTACTGTTCAAACTCATCCTCTTCATTCCTGTAGTGCAAGTGCATTGTATGCTGAATTGTGGGTGAATGACAATCCCTCCTTCTTCCCTTTGCCACTAGGAACAAGGTGACATTTCCAAAAAGACTGGATCCCTTTATTTGCATTGCTGTTGGTACTTGGGCACTTCTTTCTTATGTTCTCTCTGTGGAAGAGTAAAAAAATCCACCATGAATTATGATGAAGCTGTCTTCAAGGATGGCAACAGTCTATAGCTGCAAACATTTAGTTTGGGATACAACTTTTGAGTAAGACACCTAAACTGAATTATCACTGTATGTGTAAACTCAGGAGCCGAGCATCTAAGATCCATTGCAATTAATAGGGATTTAGGAGCTCTGTACATTTGTATCCCAAACTGTCCCCGGCCATTTGAGATGTTGTAGGATGTACCGTGTGACCTCCACCTGCAGCTGCAGAATAACCTGGGTCTCCAATAGATACATAATCATATCTGACATGCCTTACGTTGCAAGATGTCCTTGGAAGTCTCAGATATTGCTTGATGTCTAAATTTCACCAGCGAAAACAAGTTCCATATCTTGATGGACTATAATGAAAAATAACTGTGTAGGTTTGCAGGTCGACACCTAGACGTGTTGTTCTGCAGGTTCAGTCTCACTAAATGGTAGCTACCTTCTTTGTGTTTTCTAGACTATATGGGAATTATGCGGGCTCTGTATTTTAGAAGACAAGGGAGTTTGCACTCATTTAAACAGATAACTTCTTTGTGTAATTCACACTTGCAAACAATGTGCACTGAAACTTTGGAATGAGTGGGGTTATTCAGCCCACAGTCTTATCGACTAATATACAGGCTGTTTATATGGTAAGTATGCTCTGACATCTTGGGAGATCTGTCTGTGTTCTCAAAGGACTTTCAGAACAAGGCTTCGCTTAATTTTCCTCATACTATAATGAGTGCTCTAATGCCACCATCCCATGAGGATGGTTTACCAGGAATTTGGCTCCTCCACCACCATCATGTTGACTTCCCACATGGAGACAGGGCCTCATGGTGTTATGCTGTAAAAGTAAGGAGGGGCTTTCATTGAATTATGTTCTTCCTCTCAGACTTGCAATCAGCAGAGGTCATTTTGTTACGGCCTTAGTGACCAGAATACTTCACTACGGTTTTCTCCCTTTCCACCAAACGAGAACCTGAAATTCTTGGAGGAAGAACTGACCAAATATTACCTGTTGGTTTTCCACTTCTCTTGACTAGCAAAGACTATGTAGATAACATTTCATTCTACAGCCCTGAGGATCCTTTACATGTATATCCTTTTTCAAATAAAGTCATATTTTTCCACAGTCCTAAAACAGATAAGAACCCTTGAGGAAATGTTTTGTTCTCTTTTCCCAGGTTGGTTTTTGATTTGATTGCTTGCACATTGTACACAGTAAAGCATGAAATTTATCTTTGTTCATGAATTTTACTACTGTGATAAAATGCTTACACCCAGTTCAGTGTCAGTTAATGATAGGCCACTTATAAATTAATTAAAGTGTTGAAAAGGATAATTTACACTTAGGCTAAATTGGTCAAAGTATACGTTTTAGAGTTTTTAAGATTGCTACACATATTTCACCTGAGAAGAAAATACTTCCTTTGGCATTTTTTTTGACATCAGATCAACTCTTCCTTCCAAAGGCTGATCTTTGCATGACTCTGACTTTGCATAAGGAGGAATTCTGAATGAATTCTTGTTCTTACTCAGATATTCCTCTGCAGGCCTGCCATGTTTTGAGGACATCCTCAAAGGCATAAAACTCCCAGACAAGCAAGGTGAATGTTAATTTTCTCAGTGGACATGTGGAGTTTCTGCTTCTTTTCTAATTCCAGTAAACCTTAAATCATGTACTAGAACTACCTCACTTCAGTTCTGTAGCCACAATTCCTGACATCTGAATGACTAAGAGATGCTAAAGAGAAGTTTTACTTTCATTTAGAAATTAAGGAGTTGCATGCTAACCTGAGGGAAGTATATAAACCAATTACTTGGGTGGAAAGCTTGTCAATGAGTTTTTGTTTTTCAGATCACAGACTGTTCCCAGCTATATAATGTTGGCTCTTGTGGTCAAGCGAAGATAGGCACAGACCTCAGATATTTTGGGAAAACTCTAGATCAATTTTATGTTTGTAGGGAGCCATGACATATGAGCTACGGTGAATAGCACTAGGGCTGCTGCAAACTCCCAGCCAGCTGTTTGCAAGGTGGTCAAGCCAGCTTGTCTTCCCAGCAGCCTGTGTAATGTCTGCATAACAAGAAGACCAGTTCATTAGCTCGACAGCCAGCACTGCCTAGGGGGTGGGACAGAGGACCAAGCCACTTCTTAATTTTAGCTTCTTCTGTGACCTTTACCTCACTCTTTCTTTAATTTTCTTACATTTTATCAGGCAATTTTTGCTTATTTTAATTTTTGCAAATGGATGCTGAGAGGTAGGCATCTCTATAAAATAGTGAAATGATGTTTAAATATCATATAGACAAGGATCTGGCAATCAAGCAGTTCATCTATGTGTATAAATTTAGAATTTCACTGAAATTAAAACTATTGGAAAAATTTTCGGTTCACGGTGCTTTTGTTGGTTTGCTGACGAAATGTTTGTTTCCCAAACATTAGAAATCAGAGAGAGATTCTTGCAGCAGAGCAAAAGAACACCCTCAAATCCCTGCATTTTTCATACTTAGTCTTATACTTCCTGTAGCACTGGCAAATTCCTCTGCTTCAGGAGAAAACACCAACATCTGACCATGGCTGAATTAATACAAATGCTAATAGAAATGTCATAGGTGAAAACAGCATCCTGGTACTTCTGCTCAAAGAGTGGATCTTTGTCCAAGGAGGTAAAGATGACCAAAAGGTGGATACAGATGACTTGAGCAATAAGTGACAGAGAAAGACAGGAAAGAGAACTGTTCAATGTCCCACTTTTGTCACCTCTATTTACTCTTTCCACCTTCTTCTTCTCAGCAGTTCCTTTTCTATTGCTTCCTCATTGTCTTTTCCCTCATTTATCCATGTCCTCTCCCATCACTTCCAGCACCTTCCAGTATCTGCACAGTCCTGTACAACATCTAAAGGGGTGAGGGAGAACATGTCAATCAGGCTCCAGCTCTTCCAGTGCCACAATATAACCGCTGTGGTCTTGGTGGGGACCACCCTCTCCCAGAGGCCAGGGTGGACTTGTGAAAGGGCACTGCTCTGGCATGGTAGTATGGAGAGCAGTGAGTGGCACCACTCTGGAGATGGTCTGTCTGCCTGTGGACCTCTCAAATTGTGTGTGCAGCAGGTGCTTTGCAGGGTTATTTTAGCATTGTCTCTAGGTATTTGCGGTGCTTGGCAACATCAGTCATGGCCCAGTATTCCACTGTGCATGGTTCCATCCTTACATAGACTCATAGAATCACTTGGTTGGAAAAGACCTTTGAGATCATCGAGTCCAACCGCACCTGTCTACTACTAAACCACATCCCTAAGCACTTCATCTGCCCATCTTTTAAATACCTCCTGAGATGGTGAGGTAGGTGGTGCTTGCCTTAGAATCACAGAATCACAGAATGACCTGAGTTGGAAAGGACCCACAAGAATCGAGTCCAGCTCCAATCCCTGCACAGGATAACTCCAACATTCACACTGTGTGTCTGAGTGCATTGTCCAAATGCTTCTTGAATATTGTTAGGCTTGGTGCCATGACCATGTTCCTGTGCTCCACCACTCTCTGAGTGAAGAACCTTTTCCTAATATCCAGCCTAAACTTCCCCTGGCACATCTTCCTGCCATTCTCTCAAGTCCTGTCGTTGGTCACCAGAAAGAAGAGATCAAGTGCCTGCTCCTCCTCCTCCCCTTGTGAGGAAGCAATAAAGTGCTATCAGGTCCCCCCTCTTCTTCTTGAGGCTGAACAGACCAAGTGACTTCAGCTGCTCCTCATAGGACTTCCCCTCTAGACTCTTCACCAACTTTGTGGCCCTCCTCTGGACATCCTTCAGTAGCTTTATATCATTTTTACACTGCGGCACCCAAAACTGCACATAATGCTCGAGGTGAGGCCACATCAGTTCTGAATGGGGTGGGACAATCACCTCCCTCGACTGGCTAGAAATGCAGTGCTTGTTGCACCCCAAGACACAGTTGTCCGACCCTCTTGTTTGCCATGGTCTCTGCCTCTGCTGGGGTAATCCCCAGACCTCAGCAGAACACCACTTTTTAGGTATGACATCAGCAGGGACAGAATCCAGAACCACTGTTTCCAGGTTGATTTATGTGATCTACAGCTCCATTCATGTTCTTTGAGCCCATTGCACAGTAAAGATGGGGCAAAAGCCAGCCTTGGTGGAGGGTCACATTTCAGGGGTCAGGACACTTCCCTGGAACAGCTTTTAGGTACAATGTCAGCAGGGACAGCACTCAGAAACACAGTCTTCAGGCTGATTTATGAGGTCTACAGCTGCATTGGCCACTCATGTTCTTTGAGATCATTGCATGACTGAGACGGGTCAAAAGCCAGCCTTGGTGGAGGATCAGATTATAGGGGTTGGGGACACTTCACCAGAACACTTTTGGGTACAATGGCAGCAGGGTCAGCATCCAGAAACATTGCTTTCAGGTATGTTTATGGGGCCCAATTGTGTTCTTTGAGACCACAGCACAGCTGAGATGGGGCAAAATCTAAGAAATAGGCACCTCTCCCTCCAATGTTCTACAAAATCATGGGCCATTGGGGGAGGGCCAGATTTCAGGGGTTGGGACACTTCACCAGACTACTGTTTAAGTGCAATGTCAGCACAGTCAGCATCTAGAAATACCCATGTCAGGTTGATTTATGCGGTCTATGGCTGCGTTGGCCACTCATGTTCTTTGAACCCATGGCATGGCTGAGACGGAACAAAAACCAGCCTTGGTGGAGGGCCAGATTTCAGGCGTCAGGACATTTCACCAGAACAGTTTTTAGGTACAACGCCAGCAAGGACAGCACCCAGAAACACCATGTTCAGGTTGATTTATGGAGTCTATGGCTGCATTGGCCATTTGTGTTCTTTGAGCCCATGGCATGGCAGAGATGGGGGCAAAAGCCAGTGCTGGTAGAGGGCCACATTTTGGGGGTCAGGACACTTCACCAGAGCACTTTTAAGATGTGATGCCAGCAGGGACAGCACCCAGATTGTTTTCAGATTGATTTATGGGGCCAAATCGTGTTCTTTGAGCCCGTGGCACGGTCGAGACTGGGCAAAACTGACAGATAGGCACCTCTCCTGCTCCAATATTCTACAGACTCATGGGCCACTGGGGAAGGGATAGATTTCGGGGGTTGGGACACTTCATGGGGTGGGCTTCAGCTGGCTTTTGAGGCAGCTTCAGGGCATCCCGCGCGTGTTCCCCGCAGGCGGTGCCGTGCCCGCACGTGGGTCCGTGACGGCGAGCAGGGCTCGGCGGGGCTCGGCGGCTCCTCCTCCTCCCCCCGGGGCCCGGGGCGGGGGTGCTGCCTCCTGCGCGGGCGGTGCGGGGCGCAGCGGCAGCCGGGGCCGGGGAGGCGAGCAGCCCGCGCGGGCGAGGGCGGGCGGCAGCGGCGGCGGGGACTGCGGGGGCTGCGGGCGGGGTCGGCGCCCGCGGCCGGCAGCGGTGTCTGCGCCTTCAGAGCGGGCTTCGCCGGGTGCTCGGCTCTGCCGCCGCGGGGGCTGCACAATGGCAGTCGTTCAGTAGGATGGATCCTGCCGTGGCTTTTGTTCTGCAGATCCACCCATCCTCCTAGCAGTCAAGTACCAGGCGATGGTTTTCTCTCTGGGAATCTTTCTTCCGCGTTTTGCCGGTGTCTCTGATGAGGTTTTGGCCTCGGCTGGGATTTCGCTACCTTACTTTTCGTTTTGGCTTCAAGCTGAAAAAAAAGGGATTTTCTTTTATTTTCTCTCCACGCTTTTTTTTTTTTTTTGGTTATAATCCAATGTTCATCTAAGGGGGAATAACCATTCAGCCTGGCTGAAAAAAAAGCATCCGTTGAAAAGTCTCAAAGAAATATACCACGTGAGGAAAAAAAACTGGGAGAAGATCGGAATATAATCATTTTTTCTATGATAAAACTGGTGCCCCTCTTCAGGAGAACTGGTCTCAATTTATTATTATGCAACCACAAGGATCTCTTCTTTCTCAGGGTGTATAAGCTGCTGGATTGCTTTTCGCCCAAATCAATGTGGTTTCTTTGGAACATTTTCAGCAAAGGATCGCATATGCTGCAGTGTCTTTGTGGCAAGAGTCTTAAGAAAAACAAGAACCAAACTGGTAAGCAATCCATTGCACTGCGTTGTTTTTCTTCTATGCTACACTGTCTGTTGCTCGCCGAGGTAGATCTGCAATCCTGCTGAGGGGAGACGGGGGAAATATAAGAAGGCCAGCACGGACATGCATGTGCATACGTGTATGAATAAGCAAGGAGCGGTTTGGATTGGTTTCAGCCACTGTCACCACGGAAAAGGAAAAAAATATGTAATCAAAGGCGACCCTAACCCAGCCTGCATCTCCCAGTTTCTAGGTGCTATTTGCAAGGAGGAAACTTTTATATCGGTACCCTTTTTTGAAAGGAAGCCGGTAAAGCCCCCCACCCCACCTCCCGTCCCCAATGAGACCCTCCCCTCCCCTGCATGCCCCCAGTTTTGGGAAGAGGTGCCTGGTTTCTCGTGTGCGGGTGTGAGCTGGCCCTGGCTGCGGTGGGTGAATGTGCTGGAGCTCAGGTCCTGCACAGCACTTTCTGATTAGCTGGCAATATGTCACCTCCCGCTCCCCCCCCAACACTCCTGCCCACCTCACTCGGCTTTCTGAAGTCAAGCCTGACACCCCCAGTCCTGGGGGCTTCCCGTTTATCACTTACTCCCCCGGGATTCTAGGTCGGGAAGGGGGGGGGGGGGCGGAGGGAGGAAAGGGAGTGGACACTTTCTTGGGGCTTGTGCCCAGACGGCAACTTGGCCAGCTATGCCAAGTGGCAGCAGCAGCATCTCCTGGGTGGCTGCGTCTCCTCCGCCTCTCCCTGTCGGGATGACCCCTCCGTGCACACGCCGGTGTCTCTGCCTGCGTCTCCACGTCTGCTTGGCAGCCAGGATCATGCGCTTCGATTCAGCCCGGCTCCGAGGGAGAAACTTGCAGTACATTACATAAGAAATGCAAATGCAGGTGCTCTGGGCCGGCCGGTCCCGAGAGGTCACGCTGCTGCTGTTGCATCCCTCTTGCTCGGGGCGGCCGTACCTCTGAGGGAGAGAAGGGATGCTCGGCGGACAGGGGACCCGGGAGGTTTTCAGGGGAAATTCCAGCCCTCCCCGCTCCTCTCATATCGGTCTTTGGTCTCCCCCACTGCGCGCTCGGCCGGCAGGTTGTCTAGAAGCACCTGGGGACGCGAGAGCCGCTGGAGCCCGGGCTGTGAGGGGAGGGATGCCGTATCTGTGTGTGTGCCGGCTGCCCTGCAGTGGTAGCTCCCGAGCTGGAGGCTCCTGACGCTGGCACTGCAGTGTAGTAGATCATAGGCTCTCGTTGCCTTTCTGACACCCTAACATCAACAAGCAGCAGTCCTGGCAGCCCGCACCCCTCTCCTCCCCAGCAGCCGGGGTGTCGGCGCCTGCTTTGCCCAGCTCAGGGTCGGCGCAGAAAGTCGTGGTGGGCACCTCGGCAGATTTTTTTCCTCTCCTTTCCGCCTCACTCCCTTTTGCCAGTTCATCTCGCCTCTTTCCTCCCCACCACTGCCTCTGCAGCAAAGAGCAGCCACTTCTCAGCATACCAAAAAGAAGCCGAAATGCCCCGCAGGAGGCTGCTCTCAGCCTCCCATAAAGTCGCTGCAGCGAGTCACCGGACCCGGCCGGGGGCAACTTCCAAGCCGTGTGCTTTCCCGAGGCGGGATAGGGCGGGCAGGGAGCAGGGCAGCCGGCTGCCTTCTCGCAGCCCCTGGGGACGCCCCTTCTCCACCTTCTCGGGGCTGTGACCGCGGGGTGACCTGCCCGCTACCTGGCCCCCGGGTGCTCGGGGCGACAGGAGATATCCCAGAGGAATGGCTTAGGGGAGCGGTGCTTTCTAAACCTTTCAGTTTGCATCCCGCTGGGGCGGAGAGACATATAACACACCCCGACACCACTCTCTCCCCCTCAAAGGTCCGTGTTGTTTTCTTGCAGAGGAAGGGAAACGTCCCTTGAATTCGAAACGTGTCCCCCGAGAGTGCCAGGGGGCTGCAGCACACCCTTCCCCCCCACCCCCCCCCCAGGGACTTTGCCGCACTCTGCACGGGACGAGTGGCTTTCGGTGGCAGAAGTGACACTGCATCCCGCTCCCACTGCCAGCCCAGGGGGTGCCGGGGATGGGTTGGTCTGAGCAAGCGGGGAGGACCCAAGGGACTAGCTAGGGGGTGAGGGGGTCGCTGCCCTGGGAGCACAATGAGGTCTGGAGCTCTGAGTGCGGAGATGGAGGCTTGCGGTTGCCGTCCCCGCTAGCCGGGTCCGTGATGTTAGCTCTCCACCCTGCACAGTTCACGCCGCTCTGCTCCGTTCCGATGTGATCCCAGCGGAGGAGCCCAGCTCCGAGCAGCATGCTCCATCCTGACGTCCCATTCCTGCTAAACTGCGTCTGTCTGGCTGGGGAGGCTAATAAATCCCCTTGGCCGGATTAGCTGGCAGGTCGCTCACAAGCGCTCTTGCTCTGGGGGAAGATCATCTCCATTTAGGCTGGAGAGCTGGAAGCCGGGACTGCGATGCCCTGCCTTTCCGGGTGCCCCGGGCAGCTCCTCCCGCGGGAGCTGGAGAGCCCCATCCCCTCTGCGGCACGGGGCTCCGCTACCTAACCCCGCCCTCCTGGCTCTCCCCCCGGCCCCCTTTGTACGCCAAACTTTTCAAGAGCAACTGGGCTTTTCGGTCTCAAAAGGCTGCTGCTGCTCAAATCGTGCGGAAGATCAGGCAGGTTAGGCAGCTAATGCTGACTGTAATTTCAGTTTATTTAGCTATTTTCTACCTGCTGCTTTTTTTTTTTTGGGCCTTTTTCCAGAAACGGGACTGGGTGGCTCGTTTCCAGATGTTCTCTGCTTTGCGTTTCATCTGCACTGCTGGGTGCAGCCCTCTTTTCCATGTGATGCCCTCCTCCGGGAGCTCCCCTGCCGTCCCTGGGGTCCCCGCTGATCTCACCAGGCTTACTGGCACCAAGCCTGTAGACACCTGGAGCGAGGGGTGGGGTGTCCACTGGGGCATATGCAAGCCTCTTGCAGGGTTGCGTCAGGAGGCTTCGGTTTATCCATCACAGCTGGCTGAAACTCCTTTGTTTCAAATTTGAGATCCTGGAAAGAGGAGCTACCTTTGATTGGCACAACTATTTACCCGTTTACATTTCTTAATAAGGAGAAAAACCCCAGAGAATCAATAGGTGTGGGATTGCTTGCATCGACCGATTTTTTTTTTGAGATTTCCTGAGTGTAATAGTACAAAAGTTAATAAATCCCCACATATATGCGGCATTCTGTCCCATCTAAATCTGCCATTCGAACTTGTGATGCACATGGAGAGGACTTCACAAAGTGTGAGACAAAAGAGGCTTTTTCTCACAAAGAGTTAAAAATTTCTCGAGATCATAAGGACTCAGCCAGGGCTTGTAATGATAAGATTCCATCCTGGTGGCTTCCTCTCCTGAGGCTCTAAAGTGGTTCAGTTGGGGCAGGGCTAAATCATGAGGAGGATTTGGGGCTTGAGGGGAAGGAGAGTATCTCTGGGTGGGTTTTGAAGCAAATACGGCAAGTGAATAGATTTTCTTTTGAATCAAGTGACAGACAGCTGTTATTGTGCCCATGGGAGATGAGTTGGCTGGAATTCTACATGCCCCCATGGCAGGAATTGCTATCACATTTCACTCTTGGTGGCAGCCCAACAGACAGGGAATGGATCAGGTTTCCTCTCTATTTACCTCCAAGGAAAGGCATCCCTCCAACTCAGTCAAGGGTGTTGACAAGAGAGTAGATAGAAATTGGCATTACTAAAAATATGCTGCTGATAGAGGATTTTGGATTTTGTTAGTATCAATCCCATATCAATTTCAAACACAACTTATTTAAAAAGAGCACTTGAAACAAAGGCTGTGGCTGAACTGGGATTTCTGCATTGTCCCTTGTTAAACTCCTTCTTTGTAAAATAGGCTGTTCTTCCATGGTCGCTTATAATTTTGAAAAAGTTTCTAAGCCCAGCCATACAAGGATCTGTTTGAAGCAGAAGCTTGGATGCTGCCTATAAAATATATAAAGTGTGTCTTTATCTGATTTCTAAGTAAATTGAGGCCTCCTACTGCCTTTCTCACTCACAGAAAACAAATTTCCCACCAAAAGATGAAGGATATTTTGCCTCAGTAAGAGCTGCAAGATTGGATCCTTGAAGTTTCTTTCATGTAGGTCTGAAAAGCAGCTCTGCCTAAATACTATAATTCCTGCACTGTTAATTAAGCTGTGGTGTGTTCCTCTTGCTTAAATATAAAATTGCCAATTTGCATGTATCGCACCTACCGAAGTTTTGTCCTCTGTGGAATGCACTTCCTGAATTTATAGAAATTTAATTATTCTTGATCAAATTAAATTGCATATTCTACTTGTTAAGGGGTGAAATTTATGCCTGCTCATGCATCTCCCTACTGTGATAAAATGCTTGCACCTAGTTCAATGTCTGCTAATGACAGGCCATTTACAAATTAATTCAAATACACAAAGGATGATTTAGTCTTAGGGAAAATTTCAAAAATGTATTTACAGATATCATTGGTTTAAATATTTATGTGAAAACAGTTTTTCAAGAGGACTTTATAAAACTAAAGAAGCATGAATCAGGGCATTACACCAACTCTCACGTGATAGTTCATAGTTGGGGGTCCCTACTTAGGTTTCTGTATAGTCACTCAACATGTGGCATGAAGTACTACAAGTCTAGAATGTGGTTGGATAAATGAAGTGGTTGTGTGCAAATTAAACTCTACTGAATATTTACAGATGTTTGCCAAATTTGTCTGTGAGCATGAGTCCTGCTGGGGCAAGTTTCATTCAGTTGAGGATGATCTTGTGTCTTTCAGGGGCAATGATGTGTTTCTGTACCTAATTCTGTTTCAGATGGCTTTTGTGATTTTGGGCACGCTGTTACTTCCCTATGTCTTGCATTCCTGCTTGCTAAAAATCTTAGACAATGTCTGAATGTTGCGCTAGTGTGCTGTTGGTTGTTTCGTTTGCTTTTTACGTTTCAGTGAGTGATAGCTTTTCGAAGACAAATGACTAGCTTACTGAACAACTTGCTAAGCAACGAAACAATAAATGATCTTAAAATTTTGCAGTTCATGTTGTGAAAAAATTTCTGTGAAATAGCACAAGGTTTGATGTACAATGGATTTACAGTTAATATACCTGAGAGCTGCTTGCCACTGTACAGAATATATACAGTAGAAAAACAGCATACCTGGAAACAAACTTTACAGGACTGGGGCCCTGTTTAGTTCAGAAAGAACCAGCTCTTTGCACATAGTGTGTTTCTACTGTCAGAACAAACAAAGCGACTGGGAAGAAAATCTTTTTGTTTGTGATCATATGATAAAGTGCTCAAAGGACTATATTCATCTTCTGACTGGCTATTAAAAAAATGTTTATTGTGTTCTCGAAGTGGATCCTGAGAATTACAATTGCAAAATGAACGGATGGTGTTTGGCACTGTGATGGACTGGACTCAGCGAGCAAAATGTATGTAATATTATGTTCTTTTTGACATACTGTACAGCAAAGGTAAACGGCATGTGAATAACTAACAGGGTTGTTACAAAAATCAGGAGCATGCTGTCTTTGAAGAGGGTCTTTTTGAGTCCAAAACCTCAAAAATCATTAAGTGAAAGGGTTAAATGGATAAATGAAATGCAGGTTTTGTATATCTGTAGTATAGTCTGTTAGAAACGTACACATTAAATAGCAGCAGGGGAAGTGAATGGTTACTGATGAGACAGCATTGACAAATCATAATAATAATAATAATAATAATAATAATAATAATAATAATAATAATAATAATATCAGCAGTAGAATTCAATACAGAAGTCAGAATAATAACAGTTTCCGCAGTAAAAGTCAATGTACTAGTTTAGGTAACATACTGTGTTGTACATAATCAACATTTTAATAGTTTGAGAGTTAACATTGGATGGTTGTGTGGTACAAATGACAATAAATGACACACAGTTGATGGCAGAAATTGATGGTGTAATTTTAATGTCCATATTTCGTGTTTTCACTCTGACACCTGCTTATTTTACTTTTAGCTGGAAACAGCATGAGGAATTGCAATTGAAAAGTTTAATGCTTGCATACAGAAGGCAACATCTTGGAAATTACTTGGCTTAATCATTTTGTGGCACCAAGATCAACCCGGTCCCATCAGACAGTGGAATCGAAGCAAGGTTAAATGTTTCCATTCCATTGGAATTGTTTTGGCTGTTGCTCTGAGGCATTGATAGAAATAAGCTGTAATCATCTCTATGAAAAATTTGTTTTAAGGAGATTCCAGAAGGATCTGCATTTCATTGAGCTGATAGGGGAGTAGACTTTTCTGTCCCCTGAAAATTCATCGTGTTATCCATGTTTCTTTTTTTTTTCATGCACCTTTGTCATTTGGAAAGATAAGAATATAGTGAGGACACAGAATGTGTGGGACTCGTGCCTTAGCTCTTGCACATGTTCTGTCTCCAGCTCTCGGCATTAGGTGATGTAAAAAAAATACAAGATGCGGGGAAAATCTGGGTTTGATCCTTACCATAATCTATCCTCTCAATTTTCAGCTGTCACTGCACTGTCTTAAGTCGGAACTTTTATTCAGGCCACTGTATGTAGCAGCCTCTGAAGGAGCTGCACAGCTTTGCTTGTCAAACAGCACTTCTGGTTTTGAGCATCAAAAATTTTGTATGTCAGTGAGCTCCACATAACTACGTGCTATGTGGACAGGGTATGAAGGGGTTTATACTTGCAGTGGGTACTCCTTATTTCTTTTCCTATTGACAAACATAGGCTAATGCTGCTATTCCTGCTGCGTGTTTGTGATTGTCAGGGCTAATCTTACCTACAGGGTGAAGACCACTTCCTTCATGGTGCCTTCTCCTTCCTCGAACTGTCTGAAAATCTTGGACATTTTTCTCATCTCAGTTCCAGTGCAGTAAAACTTGCTTTTACTGAGGGTGTAGGATGGCTCTGAATTTGGAGGACAAAGATGAGGCAACAGCTGACATATCCCTTTGCATGCTCTGCTTTCATACAGCTGAAAGGAGTTCATTCCTATGGATTTTCTAGGCCTATGGGATAAGGAAGTATCTTCTGCAAAGGGCATGTTTTCACAAAGTCCTTTCTCTTGAGGGAAGAAGCGGGATATTGCTCCCTTGAACAAGCTTTTAAAGAATTAAGCTTTAGTGTGACCTAAAACTATAATTTTATACCAATGTTGAATGGTTTGAATAGGAGAGAGGGCTTGCATATGAAAGTAAAGACATCTGTTTACATATAAATCTCTTGGTTCTCACTAATGCTAGCAAAGGAATTTCATTGCTCTTTAATGAGGATTGAGCTGCAAATATTAATTTAAAGACGGAAAGTTTGCCAGACTTGTTGCTCTTGCAATAGAAGTATTTCTAAGCATGTCCTGCTACATTTAAACAAAATGTCCACATTAAGCAGTTCCCAGTTCATGCTTCTCAATAGAGAAGTGCATTATGGAGCATTGCTAATGCTCTATAGTTTCTACAGGTATCACTTGTCGCTAATATATGTACATTTACTGACAGTGAATGAGATGAACAGGAACTAACCACTACAAAACATAGTGGAAAATACAGAAAATGATGTGGAAAAATTGTACAGTAAGGAAATGCTTAAAAAATCAGTGAAATCATTAGTGTAGCAGTAACGTATAAAATAGAGTATCCTATCAGGAATATCTTAATAAAGGTTAAATTAATAGTAGTGCTTATTAATTCAAAATGTTCATGCCATGAAAAAATCATTTTACAGTTCTGATTTTCTTGCAACTAGAAATTGCAAGTCGATACCCAGACTGCCAGTAGTCCCTGAGAAACCAAACCTGAATGTGATTTAGGCAGATTATCCCACTAGGAGATCAACCCAAGATCTCACATGTGAATTAACTTCAGGCAGTCTAAGACCTAGGTGCAATTTTTTGGCTTGGACTCTTTTATCTTTCACTAAAACCCATGTTTTTAAATGGCATTAACAAGTGGATTAAAATTTGTAAAGCCTTGTACCTCTCAGAGATTCCCTCCTAGCCCCTTGTCAGTAAAACTTTTTTTTTGTTTGACCCCCTGTGAAGGAGGCTTTTTTCCTCAAAAAATAGAGATACATAAGCTTTCAGTACCAACATTTGTTAGTCTCCTGGCTTTACTCAGACCTGTTTTATCTCTGTGAATATAATGTTGACCAGTCCCAAGCACTGTTGCCTCCATTATAGCCTTTCACATCTCTTTCAGTTCTTTCACCTGCTGCTTGTGCAGTCATCTCACATTTTTACTTGGGGGCAGTTTCTCTGGGGGAAAACTAGCCCTTAATTATATTTCTTTCAGATATTTTCAAGTTCTGTCCACCACTTTGAATAATTAGCTAGTGGCAGTAAGCAGAATGACTGTATGGATTATTACTGATGGAATATATATTTATGAAACGGTAGGCTGATGGACTATCCTTTGTTTTATTTGGCAGGGACTGTATAAATGATTTGTGTCACACTTTCTGCTAATTTAGAGTAGCATAACAGTAGCAGAAATACATAAATACAGAGGCAGTAAAGCAGCTGTGATTAATTAGGAGAAGACAGTAAAATCAACAAGAGGACTCAGAAGACCTAAGAACAAATGTTATGCCTTTTATTTGTTTTGAGGATTCTTTGAGAATATTACCTGCTTGAGGATAAAATGCTTTATGTGGGATTCTATTGTTAAAGCAGGACTCTTCAGTTTCCAGGAATGTTTTCCGGGTAATACTGTTAAGTAATTCTTACTTGACCTGGTAGGGAATTTGTTCCAGCTCCTGACTGTGCCTGGTCACATGGGTGCTATGTGCATCCTTGAGGCTTGTGGTGATGGTACCCTGCTGTAGAGTTCCTGGAAAATCAGTGTGGTCCCACATGCCCATATGTTCTGCAGGGTATGGACACAGTGACCTTTGATTCACTTTGCTGACCTTCGATTGAGTTCACTTTTGATAATCTAGTTTTGAGATATTGTTGTATGAGGGGATTGTAACATGCCACTTCAGTGCAACATGCTCTAGGGTTCCTGCTGTCCAGGGACATTTGTGGCCAAATCAGTGACTTTATGTGTTGTTAACCCGTGTGTTCTGAAGTGTTTAGCTCTGCCTACTTGCACAATGTTTTGAAACACATCAGAGATTAATTTTCTTATCTTTGAAATTTGTAACATGGACTATTACTCCATGGAACAGGGCACCTAAAAGCAGTACAGGATGTTTTACAGTCATTATGTTGTGTTTATATTGATGACTCACTTTTTTGAAGGTAGACTTAAGTTGTTTTACAACTGGACTTTAAACTGATAATTTTTTGTGGCGCTGTAAAAATATAAGAGAAAAACATGAAGTTGTAATTTCTTAGGTGATAGGTACCTTGGTAAAATCAATGACTTTACTTATGGTAGGAGAATGTGTGCCAAGGAAGTGGGAATGGAGTCATTGTGGTTTTTGTGTTCTACTGTCTTTCCTCTTTTTAGTTCATCTTTGCAGTTTGTAAGAGATGGTTTATCTGGGTTATTACTGATGCAAAGTGGAAATGAGTCCTGTGATTTGTGGGCCACAAAAGATGTTATCTCCTCATTGAAGTTTTTCTTTGAAAGTGTATCTTAGAAGGCATTGGCTTTCTTAGCACTTCAACATCACATATTGATTTTGACCACTGTCATATACCATTGAAGAAAACACAATCTAAGGGGTTCCTCAAAAAAAATTAAGTAAATATAGTGTTAAAAAAGTCTTTAAGCAAAATAAGGAAAAGTAGTTTAACCTAAGGATATGCTAGTGAATATCACAATATTTTAACTGTATAGCTTAGTTTCAAGGCCTCTTAGATGCTAGATGAGAATGATTTAATTCCAGTTACACAAGCTGCCATCAGGATGAAAGTGGAGGCAGCAGTTTAGGACGTTATAACCAAAAAAGAAGTAAGCTGTAAGTTGGGCAGACTACATTAAAAACATTTTAGTAAAATATCAGGAGAAACAGCAACATGAGGGTACATTATGTTTGCTGAGGCCCGATTTCCTTGGTTTTCAGTGGCAAGCTAAAGTGATTGTGGTCTAAATTGGATGCCAAAAAGAATGCCTGCTAATAGATCTAAGATGGAAGATGAGGAAGAGATAAATGCTAAGCCCTTATAGTCATATATATAGTTAAGAATTTGGGGGTGGAACTTGATGAAGTTCGAACTAAACTAAGTCAGAATGCAATGTTAGTACATTAGGTGAGGTTTTTTTTAAGTGCTATGTGGATGATACATGAATAGTGTGGGATGCTCTCTCTCTTTCTTAGAGGGAGATGAAAAACCAGAACGACAGAAGAAATTATAAAGTAAATAATAAAGGGATTAAAGGGATCTGTAGTCATTTAGAAAGGTTCGTGACAGAGAGTTCTACAGGCAAGAAGAATTTACAAACTGTTTAAACTACTTATCAATCAAGGAGCAAATATATCTGAAATTTAAGAATATTTTTGTGGAAAACTTCTATTTTTAGAAGTATTTTTTTTTCCAAGGACATCTAGAGAGTTATATTTTAAAGTCTAGCCTGTATCAATGTAATCCATTTATAGTTATATTGCTCTAGGTGAGATATACCTGTAAATGTTTCTTCGCTTTTATAAATGAAGGTGCTCCAACGCTCTTATGAGTCTACCAGCTGTCATTGCACAGCTCCAAAGGTCTCCAGGGTGACCTTAGACTAAGTGTCTGATGCCTCCTGCCTGCCTGCTGTTGCACGGATGGTCTGCATGAGCATGCCTGGCAGCCTTTGCTGGTTTGGACCTGCATGGGCCTATAGAGTCCTACCTGTGCTCCAGCTGTCAGGGCTGACACCTGCAGTTTCACCGGCAGGGGAAATGGCACTGAGTCTGCTCACAAGGGTGGTGCTCAAGCTAAGCTGTCAGTATAGTTGCCACAGTAACTGCTAGTGTGAGGAAATATATTTTTCTCCCCCTTACCACTCCCAAGTGATTTACAACACAACTTTTAAAATGCAGTGTATGTACTTCTGTGGACCTTAAGCTTTGTAAATATTTGTATCAGACACTATGCACTGGATAGTATAAACTATAGTGGTATCCAACACTGGAAACATTTAAGTAGCTTTTGTCTTTATCAAGAGGTTGCAAACGCATTTTTACACACTTCCAAGCATAAGGCGCTGTGAAGGAGGGTAGCATAGGTACCATATTGATTTACATTTTTCTTCCAATAGATTATTAAGTTCCCAGTTAAGTAGGCCAAGAATGTCAGGTGCCATTCAGACCTTGCAGGTCATCATAAAACTGCCTCAAGAAGCTTACACTCTAGATCTTAAAGTAACTTTGAAGGGAGAGCCAATCTTTTCTTCTCATTAACAGATGGCAAGTAAGAATTGTGAATAAGAACTGTCCACCTTCAGTTTGGCATTGATATCTTTCCCCCACCTTAAAATCCTAGTTGCTCAGAAACTTAAGACTGAATTTATATTGCTTAATTAAAAGGGCTAGGGATTGATCAAAGTCCAAATGGCTCTGGATGGCTCTTGTCCACATGCTTGCAGTTAGCACCTCCCCTAGCAGATTTGACTGGAGGGAACAAGTTGAAGTGGTCCAAAACATCCTGGGACCTAAGGAATAAGTGTGGGTGTCCAGGGGGTTCTAGCAATTCTTTTATTTAGCGGTATGAGCACAGCCAAAGAGAATCAGAAAACCCCTTTCACCTCCACTAAGGAAAGTCAGGAAAATCTCTGCTTGTAGGGTGGTTTACTTGTGCCCCAGCCTCCGTGTGGAAATGCACCTGGACTGATAACGGCATCTGACACCATCCCAGCCAGACAAATGGGATATCAGATCTTCAGTAGAAGGGATGAATCCTAACCTCTTTCTGAGGAAAGAGCACCTAGAAAGGGGCTTCCTGTGAGCTCTTGGTTAAGCCTGTTAAAAGCTGATGGAGGAAAGAGAGTAAAGTACCCAGCTTTGGAGTAAATCTGGCAGCTGAGCAGCAGAGACGTGGGTCTGCAAGGAATGAATTATAATGAATTTCAGAGGAGGGCGAAAAATACAGGAAGGGAGGCTCAGTCTTGCTGGGGAAAGCAACAGATTTCCCCTTTCTCCTCTCTCTGACAAGAAGAAGATGCAGCTCCAAGGTAGGGGAGAGCTGAAAGAGAGGAGGTTCCCTCTGTCTCTAAATAAAAGCATTTTCTTTCACTTCACTGACTTGCACTTGCTTTCCTCCTCACTGACTTTACTAGCATGTACAATGAAGGTGGTCAACACCATCAGTTATCTGAGTAACCTGTTGTTTTACTGAAAACCCATCTTCTATTTACTGAGCTATATGGATGGACACTGACCAGAGTTGCTGCTGCACGTTCTTCTTGATCTTCGTTTAATGAATTTCTCTCCACACGACCACCAGTCCCTCTCTTCCCTTATATAGTTGTGAGAAGCACAAGTAAAGAAATATTTTTACCAATTATTGACACTTCAAATGTTTTGACAGGCTAAGTCTGGTCATAGTCTATGAATTGAAAGGGTCAGACTTACTGTCTGACAGTATATTCCGGTATATCTCTTTGTATTTGCCAACATTAATGAAAATTACATATCATAAAATAGTTTTATTTGTTTATTTTTTTTTTAAGAATTTTAGGGAAAATCAGTTTATACCAATTGGGATCTCTTGATTCTTTTCTCTGAGGATGCAAAGGGTATATTTGCTTTTGCTTTTAATGCTAAATATGAAAATGTTGAGTTTAGACTGCGACTTCTCTTTTCATGACTTCCCTCAAAACCCCTTAAGGTAACTTTTTCTTTATAAATTAAAAATCTGAAGAAATACAAGTACCGTTACTTAAGCTGGGGCTAAGAAAGGTGAGGAAAGAAGAAACAAAGATTTTTATTGTTTCATTGCCTACAATAAGGCCAATTGTGAAAAGCTCTGTTCATGTGACATAGTTTTTCGTTGCCTTAAAATAAAACACAGTGGGGGACTGTGTTCAGCACATGGGCTTGTTATGAAGAGCTGGGATTTCTGAAACCGCTCTAACCGCTCTATAAATTTGGAAGTCAAGTTAAATCTTTCTGAGCTAGTAAAGTCTTCTTTTTAGTAGTAGAGAAGTAAAAGGCTTTTATAGAAATATTTCTTTATTTATCAGTTATCTTGGAAACTGTTTCTTCAGTTAGTAACATATTAATGTAATGTGTCTAGGACCTTCCACACGTCATGGCAGTTAAGTCAACTTGGGCCAGACTAACTGCATTGAGATTCTTTGCAAGAGTGCAAATATCTTTTCTTCATTACCCCTTCCAGGCTGGGGAAATGAAGTTTTTTGGTGTTTTTTCATTTACAGTGTCGTTCTTTTTGGCATGCTACCTGAAAGCACCAGCTTTAATCATTCTTCTGGAAGTTCCTTGCTGTTTGTTTTATGCTGCAGTTCTTCATTGTCAGATTAGGTCAGCACAGACCTCCAAAGAAAGGTTTTACAGGAGGATAAAAGGAGCGTGCTCTCTATGGCCAGAGCATGGGACCATTCTTGTGATGAAAATGATCTTTGACCTCAGAGGAAAAGAAAGGAGAGGTGGTTTTTTTTGGTCTTGGCACATTACTTTGGGTTTTAAAAATCTAGCTGAATTTAAATTCTCAAATCCTTTCTTGCTAATCCACGACTCCCTGGTCTTTACAAGAGGCTCCCGTTTCTGTGGAAGACAATAATTTTCTTGTACAGTTTAAATGGTTCTGTGCTTAATCTATTATTACTTGAATAACTCTTACAGCATCAGCCTCAGTCTGCTCCATCTTCTCATCTATTTTAACTTACAGTGACTAATTTGCAGAACAAGCATGTCTTCCCCAGTTTGCATTCAAGGGCATTAATGTATAGTGAAACTAATCGAGGTCTACAGAAACCAAATTGAACAAGCAGCAAATGAACGGTTGAGACAGAACAACAATTTCTCCCCATGTGGACACAGTCCTCTTGGGTTTTGCTTCTAAAGAGAATTGAGTTTTTTTCTCAGATCCCAAAGTTGTTGTTTTATTTTCATTGCTCTATTAGGTACAGGCAACAGTGGAAACCAGACCACATATACATACAGATTTCAGAAGTCTCAGAGTGTCTTTAATGAAGGACCTCAGAACAAATTTATAAAATGGAAGGCTGAGCTGGCAGGAATTTATAATCCTTTTGAAAAAAGCCTTCTAAAAAAAGGAATATCAGAGTATGAAAGTTCAAACAGCAAACATTGAAGTACACAAATTAGTAAGTGGATCACCTGGTAGTCTTCCTGCTCCTGATACACGGCACTAATGTTTTCTCCCTACGGGAGATGTGCAACAGCAGTATCCTATATCTCTGACAGAGTACTGTCATTTTTTTTAATTTTTTTTGTTTTGTTTTTAATCCAGTACAGAAAGATCTGGCTGGTGTAGCAACATGTGTCGTCAGTAGACATTAGCAGTACTTTTCAAATAATAGCGCTAAAAATATTAATTCTTTTAAGGTTAGGTAAGAAAGAGCACTGGAGGTATAGCCGGTACATAATGTACTGCCCACTGGACTGCA
Source organism: Dromococcyx pavoninus (assembly GCA_033558185.1). Classification (NCBI taxonomy): domain Eukaryota; kingdom Metazoa; phylum Chordata; class Aves; order Cuculiformes; family Neomorphidae; genus Dromococcyx; species Dromococcyx pavoninus. The sequence goes on from JAUMJL010000208.1 coordinate 3,218,050, forward strand.
GTACACCCAACTAATTATGAAAAAAAGTCCACCACTGAAATAAAACATAAAAATTCTCTCTTTAAGTTCAGTGCTGTCTGACTTAGTAGGACAGTTAAGTGAAAAGCTGCATGATACTAAAGCTAGTGCTTATGGTACCCTCTGTGAGTGCCTAAACCTTTTGAACTGAGAATATACTGAGACACTCAGATGGCCAGGGCAGCGAAACAGTGTTTTCTGGAGAGTTTATAGGAACTAATTTTATGCAATTTGTATAAATTAGTGGTAAGAAGTTATACATTAACAATTGTCTCAGTGCTAATAAATAGGAATGTTTGGAGTGTGGTACTTCATGTGCTCTAGTTGTACCTGCGCTTCAAGACAAGTCAGATCCTTCATCGCATCCAATGCTTTCATAATGAAAGGATGGAGCTGAAGGTTTTTCGCTCAGATATTTTTACAAAATCATTTTATATTACTGTGCCTTTGCATTCTTGTCTTCTTTTTCCTTTTTTGTTTGTAACTGGGCAAACTATTAGCACACTATTTTCATGGTCATGAATTAGCTGTTGCTCCTACGTTTGCTGTAATAGCCCTCTTAAAAGATGCCATTTCTGTCATAATATTCCACGGCTGATAACTGTGTGAACTTCCTTTGCCCCTGGATTTGTAGTTACCTAATTAGAGATTATGCGATTACAGAGCTCTTTAACCTATATTTTGCCTTCTTAACCCACAGAGGATATGAGCATGAGAAAATTACTTTTTCCAGTGCCATGGCTTCTACTACAGTTCGTCTGCTTCTTCCCATCCTTCCTTCTTCAGCTCTCTTTCTCCCCATCTTCCTTTCAGATTAATTTGTTAGAGACAGTGTGAAAGTCTGGCTTTACAGCACCCAGTGGTGATATTTTTCCAGCTGGGAAAGGGATGTGGAGCAAGGCTTTCTCATCACTTTCTCTATATCTGTGAGCACAATACAAAACTCCTGTCAGTTCACATCCTTCCCTGCCGTGCTGGCTTTGGCAGCGCTGTGTGTTTCCATGTATTCTAAATCTTGATGGATTTTAAAAAGCCTGAGAGCCAGGACACCTGTGCTGTGCTCTGTAGGAGATCTCATGGTCCCTTCACTGATGAGAGGATATTTTCAGTGCCTGCTTTCAATGCTGTAGTGACAATTACTGTCATCCTTGGAGTGTGGTGCGTGACCCTGCCACCTCATGAGGTTCAGTGTGGTCCCAGCACTTCATGAGGTGCAGTGTGGCCTCACCATTTGGTGAGGTTCAGCATACAGAGCTGTTTTGTAATGGAAGAAACCTTTGCTTTAGGAGTGAAGAGATTTTGAACTTTGAATTTATGGCACCGTGGGGCAGATACTGCTCTTTTGAGAACAAGCTCTGATCAGAACAAATTAAGGTGTATTCGAATAGCAGATGGGAAGAGAGAAGGTTTCTGAAATTTCTCCAGAGAGAGGACAAGCTCTGTGCCCTGTAGCATCCAGCCTGTGTGCAGAGGGATTTGTGTGTGGAGTAGAGAGAGGAAAGAAGAAATCCACTGGGATCCAGATATCCTGCAAATGATCTGAGTTTTGTGGCTGAGATATCAAAATTTTGGGGTCTTCTTACTGAAAGGTCTTCTGTTCTACAGAAGGTGACAAAAGAAAAGTAGTTTTAATTTTACTAGAGAGAGCCTGCCAGCATTTCCAATATACTATACCGACAGTATTCACTGTGTTCTTCTCTCCCTTTCTGCTCTTCCAGGCTCATGGGTACCATGTCTGTTAATACTTACAAAATGATCTTTATTTTGATTCTTCATCAGGCAGCAGCAATTTCAGCTGTGCCCACTCAACTGTGCTCCATTTTTGTCTCACAAGGATTTAAGGAGATAATGTCTAAACAGCAGCCAAATAGTCATATTTATGATGGATGTACAAGGATCTGAAAGAACACTTACAGGTCAATTTTGGTATTACTGCTCTGATATCTCATCGTTTGTTATATACAAAGAAGCATGATGGATTTTTCATTGGATTCTAATTCTATTAGATTTTCGTTCTTTGCAGACAATTTCTAGGTCAAAAGAGCTAATGATAATTTGAGAGATAAATAGGTTAATATGCATTATTCAAATTCCCATTCTTCTGTTAACAGATCACAAATTTCTTTTAAAAGCGGAGTGTAATGATAATTCTGGAATGAAGCTTATGTTTTTATAGTTCTGTCTTGGAATATCAGTTGTATTATGACTCCCCATCTTTTAGTTTGGAGCATTCAATCCCAGTCCAAAGGTCTTTTCAATAAGAGGAAACACTGCCCTTGACTTGAGTGAGTGTTGTAGAGAAAATTTCCCTATACTTATTTAATAAACAGGATCTATTAGGGTAACAACAATGTAATGGAAAGTGCAACTGTCCTGTGTGGTTTTTAGGGGTAATATTAACATTCAGATTCTTAACTACTCTTTCCCAATTGTATAATTTTACCAGTGCCTTTCAGTATTTTAATAAGTTTAATGAAGTGTTCAATCATTCAACAATTATATCAGTTCAGTAATAGCAGGCTCAAGACCCTGTCTGTGTCTCAGTATTTACCCAAGTGAAGACGCTAACTGGTGATTATATTACAAGGGCTAGTAGCAAAAAGCAAGTACAAATTTTCTGTCTTTAAGATTAATTGTTCCTGCAAATAATCTGGTTGTTTTATTTATCCTTCAGAAACTAAGAAATTCTTATTTCTGAGTATTTTTACTCCTGCCTTTTTTTCCTCTGCTCCTGGAATCTGGAACAAAAATGTTGCAGATTGCCTTTCTTCTCTCTCAGAGGTTCAGACTCTTTCTAGCTGTTATTGTACCTTAACAGGCTTAAATAAGGACTGATTTTACTGTATCAAGCGACTCACAATACAGCATGTTTATACCAAGCTGGACAGTGCACAAACCTGGATCTCAGGCTGCAACTTTGAAGAACTGTAATGCAAAGATGACAATTCCTAAAATTCACAAGCTCATGTCTGAACTGGTATTTTCCATTCACATACTGTATTATAAACACAACCGAAATACATTGCATACATACAAGTCTGAAGAGATACAGGAACCACTGAGACTGATGGGCCAAAGTTTTCACTTGTGTAAACAGGCGAAACTGTTTCGTCTTGCTAAAAAATTCTCTTTATATAAACTGGTACTAAATGCTCTATATTTTTTTCTGAAAGACCTGCTTAAGGCTTAACATAATAAATAATTAAATAATAAAATACAGCCATAAACAAGGCCTTATTAATATAGGCAACATACTCATGTCAAAGAGAGAGCAAACCAGTCAAGACATAAAATTAAAGATTTTAGGGTAATTTTATTAACCACACTAAGAAAAATGGTTACATTTAATAAGCAGAATGAAAATAGACGAAGAGTGAATTCTATTTAATTTGGGATTTTTAATTACTATTTTAGCCTAAGATTATTTTACTTATACAAATATGAAAACAGTAGGAAATAAGGAAGGTATTTGTATCTTCACAATGTCTTTCAAAAGATAGTAGTTACTTACTGTTTACGCTAGCTAGCCTAGATCCTAAGTAAATTTCTTTGTTAGTCTTCATTGCTCTTTGAAAATATTCCAGTTGTAAAAGAAAGGTATTGCTTCATCTGTCTGATCAGTGGCTCATTCTCTCTTCCTGACTAAATAGGTCACAGTAGCTATAGGAGTGGAGGCACTGAAGTCATGGTCATATACATCTTCACTTTTAGAACTGAGATTGGAAACCTGTCTTGTATGAAATACCTTTCCAGGGGCAAAAATTACGAAGAATAACATCATACAGTTAAAATAAGAGTTTTGGATGGTCATTGTTCTTCATCCCAAGATCCCATAGCACTTCTGGCTTTCTGTCTAAATTCAACATCTCACTAGGGAGTGGCGAAGGATAGGATTTTATTACCGAGTGTCTCTGATTTATGTCCATTTTATTGCCATGGTCATGAAAAAAAGCACTAAAAATATGAGTGGACAGTGCCAGATGCACCTCAAGAAACTCCCCATACAATAATGTTCAGTCATTTAAATGGTGCTATTCATGTGGTAAGGATGAGATTATACTTAGTTCTGTACTTGGCATACCTAGCTCTTTCTCTCCCTTGTTTTCCTGCAGAGTGGCTGGCACAAACTGATTTCTTTTGTTCTAAGCATAGAGTGATGTCCAGAAGGTTGATCCTTGACAACGTGGGACAAGCTGTGTCTCTGCTCTTTCTACAGTAGGCAGAAGGTTAGAGGCAGATCTATGGGCTGCAGGACATATAATAACAGCATGGGGTATAAAAAAATAGTTCTTCTAGTTACAACAAATCTGTCTCTGATGTCACATGGAGTGGTATGACTCTGCTCTTTCTCAGATTCCCAGTGATGTGTGGGACACAGCCACAAAGCCAGTACTCTTCTTTAGTGTAAATAGCAATTAAAATTGACAGCTCCACTTCTGTTGTTCATGATATTTTTTCAAAGTGTTGTTAGGTGCTTCCTTCTCCTCATTCATTTATCTTTATACTGTAACAGGTAGTTTATCTCAAACTGCAATTCAAGTCTCCTGTTATCCTTATTTCTTCTGATCAGTCGACAGTGTATGCTACTGTATATGTTGCAGAAATTAAAGTAACAAGTTACAGGATGTTATTTCAAATCTTTGACAAATAGTGGCTTCTGATGGCTACTACTTGTGACTGTAAGCAGTTAGAAGAATGGAAAGGGCTTCTAGTATCTTTCATCTCAGAATCTGAGCTGTGACACAGAGTTGCTATCATACAATATTTACATGAGTGGAAGCAATATGACCAGTTCTACTCACTTTGAGCATCTGTTCAAAGCTGAATGTGGTTGATACCCAGATGACTTCAACACAGCACGTGCAATGCAGGCAGAAAGACCAGGAAGTATTTTCAAGTGTTTATGCTTGAGAGAGGATGAATTTGGCAATCAACAAGATGGGGGAATGAAGAATGACCTCTTGCTTGTTGCAGAACTCAGATCACTTCTTTTTCTAGTATTTCTGGTGTGTTCTCTTAGGACCAGTTACTTTCCTATGGCTGTGGCATGAAGCTAGTGCATGGGTATATGATGTAAATAAACATTTTCACTGCAGATAGGCATTCCTTGACTGGCTTTCTAGGTTCCTGGTTCAGGTCAGAAATGCTGTTCAAAATTGACCCCAGGGGACTGAGATGACAGTGGAAGAACAAAGAAAAGAAGTCATGCCCCAGTTCTTCTATGAATACGTGAAAGAAAATTCCTGGGAGTCATAGGCATTTATCTATATGATGGGGAATGATGTTAACAGTTCTCCTATGTTTAAGCTACTGGATCTGCAGCAAGATACCAGCAGCCTCAGGAGAAAAATTAGCAAACCCCTCACCATAGAACAGCATCTCAGCTGATGAAAACTGAAAGGTTTTCTTTCACATCAGCGATACCGCGAAGATTTGCTTCTGTCACAACAGCACTTACTTCCTAGAAGGACTGCTGCATAATATATCTGAAACAAGTGCATTACTTTTTTTTTCTGTATGAATAGAAGTAATGAAAAGTGTTCCAGAATATTTCACAACTGTAGTGATTTTTGGCTGGTTTCATTGATAATGCCAAGCATTTTGATTTTTTTTCATGGAAAAGAGTGTAAAGAATAATTAGTGCTATGGTGTGTGGTAATTTTTTTTTTTCCTTTTAAATCAGGTCCATTTACAACCATTCATTCCGTAGTGTGCTGGAGGCTCTGGGAGAACAGGGCATAACCAGGAACTCTGTATTCCTCTGCTTTCTGTATAGTGTATAGAAATTCCAGTTTGTAACATGTAGTTTTTCTTCAGATGCACTATAGAAAAGATAGCCAATAAAAATTAATTGCTTTAAAGTAGTTGTACCCATCCATGATCATAAATTGTTCTGCAGATGTTTATTAGGACTTCCAAAATTTCTACAGGCTAAGGGAGTCTTATTAATCTCTATTTAGTGGTAGGGAAAAGAAAATAGACATCATATTTTTCTATAATACTCTTTCTAAGAACACAAACTTATTTTTCAATGCTTTAACTGTAAAACCATTCTTTGCTCACTAGTTTTTGTACTGGGGTATCCAGGTATCTGAAAAAAAGTAAACATCTCCCAAGGATGTGAGGCAGTTAAACCTGCTGCATGTAATCACAGTGCTTGTTTTCAACTTGTTTGTGTTGCTGCTTGACAATATTTGTCAATAGATTATTAACCCCCCCCAATTAAAATTCATTAGAAAGAGCTGCAATATCAAGCATTCAAATGTTGGGTCTAATTGACTTTAGAAAGCTGTATTGCTTTAACTACAGCACTAGGTTTAAATTACTTAGTTTGTAGGCCATTGTACGGGGAAGCACTGAAAAGCCCAGGTATAAAACACCCTCCTGCTGGCAGAGCAGTTAGCTTTCTTCTTAACTGATCTCCATTATATGTATTAATTATGATAGATTTGGGGTTTAATTACTTGATTGCCTGTTGATTTTTTTTCTTCATCTTCACTGCGTGGGCACTGAGCATCACCCAAGCGCTGGAGAAGCACTGGAGGGAAGTACCTCTCAGACAGCTTGAGAAAGGTTTTAGGAGCAACCAGAGAGAAAATCCTCCCCACTCACCGATTAGAATCCTGGGCTGAAGTGTGCATAGCACAGCCAGAGACTTTAGCTTTTAAATTCTACTAAGTCTTTTATAAACGCACAGTCTGAGGTTTGCTGTGGTGGTTTTTCAGATGTCTACTCTACTTCACAGATGCACTAGACCTTTTCAGAGGAATGATTGGGAGTTTTTTTAAACATGGGCAAAATGTTTCCAGACAGCTCAAGCTGACACTAATAAGTCTCAGGAGGGCTTATTAGCTCAGGTGTGAATAGAAACCAAGCTGTCTATGTGTACTTGTGCTGTATCGTGCCCAAGTGAATAATGTTTTCTATAATGTGGTGTCCTGAAGAGTGTGATGCAAGAGACATCCCACTGCCTCCAAGCAAAGCTATTTAGACCCACCTGAAAGTGGTTCTCATTGGAGCTAAAAAGCCTTGATGGATGTAGGCACTGATGCACCAGGTACCTCATGACATTTTGTTGCTGGTGTGAGCCTAGCTGGGGAGAGGAGGTATCTCTTCCACATGCAGAAAGTAGTTAATGTAGGTACCACTTTCTTACTAGGATTTCAGTGTTCCAAACACCTTTCAGAGCTGAGGACTGTCTACAGAGACTCTGTGGACTTTGACATGAGAAATGGTTGCTCTTGCTGTTTGAGTGGCTGTATGTGAATAGATGGAAGTATTCAGGATTCATAGCTTATTTGTTCCCAGATCTTTTTTATTATTATTGCTTCCTGCTTTCTTACTTATACATCATAACCAGGCAATGACCACATATTTTCTTTGCGGCTAAAGTTTATGCTCTATTTTTATGAACTAGGGCATAAAGTTTTGGCACAAAGAAAACAAAGTGTAGTAACCACATTATTTAAAGATATAAGAGGATAATGAAAAATTAAAGGTTGTGTTTCATCACAGAAGTGGATGGATTTTATTTATGATACTGGGAATGGTTAATTGCTTTGTGCTTTTTATCCCCCTAATAGGAGGTCTTTATGGAAGGCTTATTTGTGTCAAATGTGTGTGAGCACCTATATATTGAAGTACTAAAACAAAATTAGTGTAGTTGCTGCAACACTTTTTTTGTGCACTTTTTGAACAGAAGCCTGGGTTGCCCTTTTCAGAAAGTCTTATACAAACACATCCAGGGCATTGTATGGGAGTCTTGAAATGAGGTCTAATTTTTTTTAAATATTGTTTTGAGAAAGTACTTTCAGTGCTCAGATATTCACACTGAGCAAAAAACAACATTTAAAATGCTGCTTGAAATATTGTAAAGAAAATCGAAACAATTTGATACAATCTTTCTCACAGTATTATTTGGCAGTTTACATAATACATATTTATGAAATAAAGAATTTATACCTTTGGAACCATGAGAGAAGGGAAGGGAGAGGTTTTAGGTTTAGCACACAGGTATACGTAATTTGTTTTGTGTTAATTACAGATTTTCAGGTTCTGTTCGGGTGGCATATAATATCATTATGGCAATTTGTATATTTGGTTGTTATTTGCACATATTTATAACCTTTCAGGACAGCAAGTAGCTGCTGGAGAATCTGCTCATAGGTCTGCAGGTGCCAGAAAGGCACTGGGGAAGGCAGAATGAAGATGGGATGAAGATAGGTGGTTGTGTCTTGTTGGAAGCTTCTGGTTGTTGGGAAGATCCAGTGATTGAGAAGATGGTTCAAGTGGGCTTACTTCTGCTTGACCAGAAAGAAAGTTTTGAGGCAGGTTTGAGTTGGGGTAGGTTTGAAGGGGACTGTCACATGCAGTAGCTTGTGGATAGAGAGGCAGAAAATTAGACTGGGTCTTTCCTCTCGGTATGAAAATGTTTGCTCTTCCTTACTTTGACATCCCAAATACATTGAGGAAATGGGATGGGTTGGGGTGGTCCCATGTTACCTGATAAGCAATGACAAGGCTGTCAGCTGCCTTCCCAGGCAGTTCCACTGGATGCAAGAGGTCATGCTGTGAGGTCAAACTGCCAGATGAAATGGATGTTTGGTGGCCCTGGGCACAGTCTGAAATGCAGCATTTGTCATCTGGGCCTTCACAAACAAAGGTGAAACAGCAGCATCTTGGGACTGAATTCTTCTGCAAGGTCAGAAAATGTGACCTCAACTCTCCTGCTTGAATCTTCCTGCAATGCCCTCAATTCCAGTCTCGCAAAATATGTCCCAGTCACTCTGGCAAACTGCTGAAAATCTTCTCTGTTACTGGTGCATTACAACTTTTACACTCGAGCCTAAATGACACCTATGTTTTTGGCCTTCTGACATCGGTTGTCTAGGTGAGCCAGAGCAGGTCTCCCATCAGCACGTACATCTGTAACATCTTAGCTCCTTTCCTGTACGGTGATCTCAGTAGTCTGAACTCTCAGGCTAAGGCTGTATAGGAGATGTATAAATCTGCCCCAGAGACTGACTTCCATAAGCTTTGATTAACCAGTCTGCAGCCTTCTCTTCTAGATATCTGCTGGGGAAGTGGGTGGAAGAAGAGGAATAACTGTAGGAAAGTGTCCTATTTGATTCTCTGGCTGCTTAAATAAAGATGAAGCTAGAAAATTCCTTTTTCATTCTTATTACTGTTTTTCTCTTTTTGTTCATAACTCCCAAGAAATGTGAAATAAGATGTTACAGTTTCAAAGGAAAATTGGATTATACTCACTTGGAGGGAAGGAAGAAGAAAACAGGCTTTATATTTTGGCAGAACTCAGTCCAGACTTTTTAAAAAATAAAATGAATAATTTTTCAATATTTTGTAAGACTGTGTGTTCTAAAGATACAGCTAATCAGATCTGCATACAAATTTAACACGGGTTGCCAACTATCATGATTTTAGGGGTTTTTTTTGCTACAATTATGCGGCGTAAAAATTGGCCCCTTGTGAGAAGTTGCTGACAGCTCAGCAGTTCTGCTTCAGCGCTGGCTGCAGAGGGTGGGATAGCTGCCAGAGCTGGAGGGTGGAAGATGGCTTTAGACGGGGGTGCAGGATGCTTCCAGCTGAGGCAGCTGTTGCACAGCCTGCACTGGCTTCTGCTGTCCCACGAGTGGCAACACGTGGGACAAAGCAAGAAGTCTGTCGTATTTCCTTGGAGTGAAGTGGAAGAGGGAGAAGAAATGGAGAATGTGTAGCAAATGCCTAGAGCCTGTGTATTTCCCCATCTTACCCCTCTAACAGCCCAGGGTGGAAAAGGTGAGATGAGGAAAGGGGTAAAGCTGTTTGGAAATAATATCCATGAGGTAGGAGGTAAATGAGATTGTCATTTGGTCCTCTAATTAGGCACAGTGTGTGGAGAAAAAAGAAAGCAGCAGTTTAGGAAGGGATGGGAGGCTGGTTAGGAATTTGTAAAGGAACAAGGTCAGGGGCTTGTCCACAACTGTGGAGGGCCACAGGGAGCAGCACAGGGAGGAAGGGGCCAAGGGAGGTATCTCTGCCTTTTCTCAGAAGCAGAAAGGTGGAGGTCCCTGTGGAAGGCTTCCTGAAAACACTCCAAAACAAAAAGAGATTACCTCTTCCAAAGAATAGCCTAAGCCAGGATCATACTGCTCTGTTCAGCGTTGTGACTCTGAGGTTAGCATTACTACGTATGTGTATATATATGTATAAACCTATAAAGTGCGGGAAAATTTGCAGTGGTGAAAAAGAGAAGATAAAAAATGGAGAGTATTTCTCCATTACTGTGCTATTGAAGTTCCAAAGAGGTAGCTATGCCTTTATTTGTTTGATGACTTGTATATTTGGCTTTTTGACAACATACGTAATCACTCCTGCAAGGTATTAGTCTATTGATACTAACATTCCTATCCAGAAGTTTATTGTGTTTAGAAGACAGGTATGATAGACAATTTTTTAATAATATTCTTACATATTGTGATGTTTATTTGAAGATAATAGTAAGTCTTAGTTAGCTAGTATTATTACCTGTAATGAGTTCTGTTGAATGCATATCCAAGTCAACCCTGTACAGAAATTTAGCCAGTACAGGTGTGTTTGTTTCTGCCAAATGGTGGCTGGGAAAGAGACTTTCACTGACTCACTTGTTACAGGCTCCCACTTTGTTCGGTGGTCAGATTAGAAATTTCAAACCATGGTAGACAGACAACTGAAATGAAGAAAAGTTGTCATTTTTAGCAGTCTGCAAATATGTGGGAGTGAGAGTTAGCTGGTAAACAACTTGGAGAAATGTTAGGCTGACTACTTTACTGCTGTGCACGGTGTGAGGCCTCCTGTATTTGTGCAAAACATGAATACTCTACCAAATCTGATCTGTCTGCTTGTAGCAGTCTCATTTTACATGGTTGTGAGCTGAATTACGGGACAAAGGCTGGAGACTGAAACAGTGTATGGGCTAGAGATGTGCCACAGGGATCTGAAACAAATTGACTTCATTGCCTTTTGGCAGTGTCATTATCAACCTGACACTGTTCCCTCAAGTCCATGGAGCGGAGGCTGGAGGTGTCATACAGTGTCTGTGGCACTCAGAGTCTCCTTTATACCCAACCTGGAGCTGCTATGCCTCCTGAATCCCTACGTAATAGGGAACATTGCATTATGTTAGTCCTTCAGGTGCTGTGGAAGAGTTCTATCACATATTGCAATTGAAAAGGTAAAATTTGTTGCTCAAGCTGTAATTCCCTTGTTGTGAGTGGTTTTGAGTGCTGATTTTAACCTAAAGACCAAAAACTTGAAGACTTTTTTTAACGTAAAGTCTTGATTTTCTATGCTGGGAAACTAAGCTGGGATACAGTCAAAGGATGTTTTAAATACAGTGTGCTTATTCTAACTCCTCACTTTCTATTTTGATCGCGTAATGAATATTTAACCTGAATGATTCCTATTGAAGGGAATGTTGATTTTTTTTCAAGTTATAAATGAAATTAAAAAGAGAGAGGTGTCAAACTGTAACTTTGTAGTAGGTGTGCATACAGCTATATTACAACTCGAAAAAGAAAATGGTCCAGAAAACTGTGCCTAGTACTGCAGACTTTTTATATATTTTAAAAAGGTCTTTGAAGGCAGACGCTTACTTCGTGAGACAAAGCTGATTGATGAATACCAAATCGAACACCCAAGTATTTGCTATGAAATTATTATGATTTACACTGCATGGCTCTTAGAGCTTGTGTACAAACAGAGAAAAAGCAGAATGATCTTAATTTCATGGCAAAGACCATATTTTTCCTATTTAAAACATATAGCTTCTTGGATTTTTGCTCAAAGTAGGAACAGAGCTGAATGAAGCCATTTTGCTCTGATATCCCTCTGTATGTAGCTTGACTCTGCTCAAAAGAACATGATTACTCGTAGGAGTAGTTAGCAAAACAGGGTGTTTAATAATTATTGGAGAATATTCACAAAAAATAAATATGGGATTCATGCTCATGAACAGACATACTGCAAATCAGGTGAGTTATCCTTCTGATCAGCAAAAGCGGCATTCAACTTGAGACCTGTCAAATTAACTTTTATTTTGATTTGTTAGTATCCAACTTATGATACATTCTCAGAATGAGCAGCTTATTAGAAGTCGGTAGGAGAGGCGGTGCAAGCGTTAAAACACGCTGAAAAGAATTTTGAACAATGAATGCATTTATGGAAAACGTTCTATTCCTAGGCAGTTCTTGTTGAGTAATAACTGCTAAATTTGACTTAATTGCTGACTATTATTTTTCTCAATGTTTCATGTGGTAAACCCATTGAAAATGACCCAGTTTTGTGAATTGAGGATTAAGAGAGAAGAAAGTGAAATAGCAAGGATTGTTTATTCCATTGTGTACTGAAAAATGCTTTCTAATACACTATGTAAAAATAACATGAGTCCAAAATGTCTTTATGAACTTTCTCTGAAAAACAGAGGGACTCTAATATGTTGAAATGGCATGAGGTCGGATGGAGCAGTGCAGTCAGTTTGTGAAACCAGTGGTGCGAGTGTGTGAGTCTCGCTTTGAGTTTGTGCCAAAGAGGCTTCTTTTAATCCAGTTCTAGATAGGCAGTGGATCATTAGGGCTTGGGAAACAATGTGAGGCAGGTGCTATAGGATCTATATTGCTGTCCTGAATTGCTCTCTTGTCTTCAGAAACTGTAAACCTTAACCAGACTAGTCAGCTTAGACTGGAATGGTAAAAAATTTGACTGTATTTAAGTACTAAACACATTTCTAACTGCTTTACTGGGTCTTTGGGCTGTACATATGGGCACATGTGGATGGGAATGTGTAAGCTATAAAAAAACCTGTAGAGTTCCATACAATACATTAACTAATTTACTATGTTCTTGCCATAGAATAATGATATTTGTTAGCTATTGTACCTGAGCAAAGCATTTGTGGACTAAGGAAAGGTGACTGACCATAACCTAGTCTTGCACTTGACATTTCTTGTATAAGGAAATAATTTCATCTTTCATTGTTGCTCCTTTGAGAAATGCATTAAATGTTAAATTAAATGTTTAGTGTAACATATGAATACATATATATTAATATAATAGCAAATATATACAAGATATGTTAGCTATTTCATCCTTTCTCTAAAGTGAGGATTGAATGCTCTGAAACTGACTGTTCTGGATTTTAGAAAGATGTGTATGGTTGTTCGAGAAGATTCAAAGACATTCGATTTCCATTTGTAGGGTAAGGTAAGACCCATCTCTCATGTTGATGCATTTTACTAAGAAAGACTTTGTTTTAGAGAGTTCCATCGTGCCAGAAGGGTGAAATTATTTTCCAGATCCTCACTGGGTTTGGACTATTAGATACCTCACTGCTCAGCCATTGATTACTTTGAAAATAGGGGTTAGGACCTTCAACTTGATATTGCAAGGAAAATGCGTACAATCCAAAACCAGGTCTGACAATCAAAATGGATATGGAGATGTGCTCTGTTAGGCTATTGCAACTTGGTATTTGCTGTTCTGTGTAGATTAAGTTGCTGATACGCAGCTGAATGGTGCTGAAAGTGTAAGCACCCTAGGGAAGTGCAGGTCTCACCACCTAAGAAGTGAGTGAGATACAGTTGCGCTTTAATAAGAAAACTCATGTAAACTCTGTCATCATTTTGCTAGACTGGTAGATATTTATCTATCTTCTGTGCTGCTGATCTCTGTATATATACACACACGTGCACATACACATAAATGTATATATATGTGCATCAGCCTTTCAAATCCAGTCTGAAAGGCAACAGAAAGTATTTTATGCAATTCTATGTGCCATCTCCTGTGTGTATGTAGAGTTTTATGCCAGGAGGTAGTCTTTAAGGTTATATACAGCTTGATTATCCAGTGCTGCCTTTGAACACAATACCTGTTTGTGGTTTAACATGTCAAGAGGTGCAATTAAAAGGTGAGGTTTCGGATTAGCTATTCTTATCTCGTAAGAATTGAAGAAGTAGGATGAGCCTTATTGAATTTACATTTCTAAGTGTGTTCACCTGCAGTTCTGATAGAAATAAAAGTGGTTATAATTAAAATGGTCTTTCTGTAGCGTTTCTATTCATGCAGTTTGAAGAAGGGTAACCTTTGTATGCTTTGTTCAAAAATGATTTCCTCAGGGAGAAACTGACATCCCTATTTTTACTATTTTAATTGCTGTTGCATGTAGCCTACATAGAAAACCTCTCCTTTTTGTCTGCTTTTGTTTTTGCAGCAATTGCTGAGAAACATATCTTCTTTCTATAGATAGGTGAAAAGATACAGGACAGTGCAGCATCCATCCATACCTGAGACAATACTGCAAAACAAATGAATAGGATTACAACAAGTAGTCATCAAAAAGGCTGAAGTTCTAATTTTGAGTTTCAAAAGCCTACATTTTTCTTAAGTGCAGTGATCTTGTAAGGTGGTGTACCAAGGATTTGGGTTTGATATAATATAATCTGGAATAACTAGTCTAAATCAGAGGAGAGTCGCTGGCATTATAGCAATGTGCAGCTGCCATAAGCAAAGAGACCTTTCAGCCTGTGTATTGGAGTTCTTAACCACAGGCAAAATAATTTCTCTGTTAATGCCTTAACCTTATGTCTCTTACATGACTACCTTATAGAAACTGGTAGTATATTAACATTTTAGCTACATTATGAAAGTATTGTATATTTCTTTTGGTTTATTCATTATAAAACACTGTTACGTAGCCAAGTTAAAAGTTCACAAAAGGTCTAATTTTCTTTTATATTAACTAAAGCCTTTGTGGGCTATTTTGTAAATAACAACCTGATTTTCTTTGTCTCTTGCTGATTTAATTCTGTAAGAGACAGTGAAAATAATCAGTTCCTAAGAGTGATACCAAGAGAATCCTGCACACATGAAATCAACTATGGAAGCTGCTTTGAAAAGTGCTCTCTAAAAGACACGCTCCAAAGATGTGACTAATATTGATTTTTTTCTTTCTTTTTTTTTTAGTATATAAACATGTAACTTGAGTGAGTTCAAGTTTTCACTTTCTCCTGAAGTAACAGTTAATAATATACTTTTGTCAGCAGGCAGTTTTGGTACTGCAGCAGAGCTGCGTTTACTACATCTGAGGGGGTGGTGAGATTCATACACTATGATTCATCAGGCACACAGCGTGTGCATCTCCTTTACTGATGGGTGCGCCATGAAGGGAGAAGGACGAAGCTGATCCATTTTGTTCATTGTCATACTGGCAACGAAGCTCAGTCCAGTTGCCAACTGTACCCACTGAACTTACGGGCTGTCCCAAGAGGCTGTGCAGGGCTCCATCCTTGGAGGTTTTCTGGAGTTAACTGGACAGTGCCCAGAGCAACCTGCCCTATTCATGATGCCAACTCTGCTGTGAGCAGGGTGTTGGACTAGAAAACTCCTGAGGTCCCTCAAATTACCCTATGATCCTAATAGATGATCAGTAGCGGATTGCTGTTCAGCCACCCAAGGCTGTCTTGCAGTTGCTAGTAGAATAGCCAATCTGTGGGCAGCACCAGCTGCTAGGGCACACTGTGTCCACACAGCAGGAGGGGTGATCCACGGGCACCCTGTCACACAACCTCACCCATGGGACCAGTGGAAGTGTGGAGCATACCAGCAGTGCAACACAAATTTCAGCCTAAACAGAGCTTCTCCTTTAAAGTCAATGGCTGGTATAGGTGCAGGCTGTGTTGGCACTATGCTGCTGAGGGATGAACTGGGTTTGGCATGACTTGAAAAATCTTGTCAGACTCTCATAGATCTGACAGGTCAGTTTTGCCAACACACATTGCTAGAATAGTATTTTTTCCATTCCTAATCCCTTTGTTAGTAATTGGAAGCAGTAGAATATAACTAGCTCTATATTTCAGATAGATAACTTACATATTGTCAATCACTGCATTAGATAAGCCAGCTAACTGGTTGCACATAGTACTTTTTTTTTTGAATTATCAGGCGTAGATATTAGTTCCAATTCATTTAAATTCTATTATTTTGTTTGAAACAAGTAGTCAAGAGTAGTTTCTCCTCTTGGCTTTCAGATGAATACAAATATAGTCCTGCTACAAAGATTTTTTTTTGTTTCAGGCACAGTTTTTATATTATTATACTTAAAAATCATTCAACAGGTAGACATATCATCAGATGCTGATAGCTTTGGCCATTGAGCACAACAAAAATATTTCTTTATTAAAATAAAGTATTTATAAATGCAGGAATTCCACTTTACAAAGAGTTCCTAAGTTCAGTTAAATTATGCAGAAGTGTTTTGCCTTGACTTGATTAAAAGAGTCATAAATACATCAAAATCTATGAAATAGCCACATCTCTGTTATAGTTGATTTATGTATTTTTCTGTATAGTATGTGTTGATATAATTGATTGCAAGTTTTACTTACATGTACTTGAATGCCAGAAATTTTATATGAAACCCTTTCATTTTTTATCACATAATAGTATCCTTCAGTGTTTAAATTTTTAAAAATACTGTTTGTCTTTTTTATTTCTCAGCATAATTGCTTATCTTGAATAAGTGGGATATCCAGCCTTCAGTATAGACAGCATAGCTCTAAGTAGAAATCTTCCAGGCCTGTATTTAGATAATATTGATGCAGAAGGCAGCAGTTTAAGTGAGTCTGTGTACTGATCATGTGTTCACTGGAGACTCAATTATATTTGAAAATAATACCATGTTAAATTGTTCCAAAATATAGACTGATTACAAAGAGGACAACTAATTGCAAAACCTCCACAGATTTGCTGGATACTCATTCTAAACATTAGAAGGAATGGCAGTGCAGTTATCTCTAGCTGTATAAGGTTAAACACCACAAAGTAGTGGGATGTATAGGTAACAACGCTTTTACATCTATGTCCAGTTCAGTGTATCTTAAGAAAAATGGCAGAGATCATAAAGGATGAAGGCCAATTACAAACTTGCTGACGTCTTCCAAGTAAAATATTCAAAGAGGGAACATTGAAAGAGGGTGATCTGAAGAAGGTTCATTCTGGGCAGTATCTTGTACAAACTCTGCTAAAGTTCATAACAGATTCTGATAATTTTTGTGGATTTCACTTCAGGCTTGTGAAAGACACTAGATCTGGGGATCTGCACGCTGAATCGTAGATCTGTAACCTACTAATAGCTTTAAATTTATTGTTGGCAAAAATATTTTCAGAATGTGCCAATGTCTGCAAGAAGACTGATATTTTGCTATGAAAATATACTTAATGCAGCATGTTAGTTTTTTTTTAATGGATGATTTGTTCACAGAAGATAGGGAATATCAGCCCAGTTTTGTTAGAAACTGAAGTTTAATTGACATTCATAAGAGTAAAAGTCACACAATATGTTATAACACTCAGTATCTTGCAATATAACAGTTTATGCTGTTGGAATAAAATATGACAGGATAAATTGAAAGGATTTAAACAGTGTGTGCCCTTACCAGTTCTTATGTTGGAAAGAGGAAAGCTGGTAGTAGATTTTTCCCAAAGTAAGTATGATGTAAAGGTGTAATAGCAGAGTATTTCTTTAACATGTCAACTAATAGAATTTACATTTTATTGAAAAGGTAGGTCTTTGCATATATTGTACTCTAATTTTGTAAATTGTGGGAGATACTGTATCTTGCTCCCAGGTGAAGCACCGAAATCCTTCACATTGCAGAGTGTGGTATTTTGGTACTTAGAATTTGCAGAGTTTTGCTATCATGTTGGATTATATTTTAATTCAAAATAACATAACCAAAAATGCAAACCAAAACCTGTATGCAGCAAAAAACTTTTTGATAACTCTGAGATCTAACTTCCAGGTGGG
This sequence comes from Dromococcyx pavoninus, assembly GCA_033558185.1. NCBI lineage: Eukaryota > Metazoa > Chordata > Aves > Cuculiformes > Neomorphidae > Dromococcyx > Dromococcyx pavoninus. The sequence continues at coordinate 3,235,907 of JAUMJL010000208.1, forward strand.
AGGAAATTCAGAGATTTGGTGCATGCAGCTTCTTCTGTGTCTCAAGAGTAGAGTAAATCCAGCTGATTTGAAATTCCTTCAAAAAGCAGACAAAAAAAGTGAATTAACAGCATTAATACAGTACTGTGGATTATTATATCCTTTGTATCACAGTATCACAGTATCACAAGGTTGGAAAGGACCTCTGAGATCATCAAGTCCAGCCTATAACCCAACACAACACCAACCCATCATCTAAACCATGGTACTCAGTGCCTCATCCAGTCTCCCCTTAAACACCTCCAGGGTCGGCGACTCCACCACCTCCCTGGGCGGCGCATTCCAATGGCCAATCACCCTTTCAGTGAAGAACTTTTTCCTGAGTTTCCTACAAATTCACTAATTTGTAGTGAATTTTGAACTTTAAATGGCAGAAATTATGCTGGATGTGATAGGAAGAATGCTAGCTGGTGTTGCAGAAACCAAGTTCATTCCTTTTTTTCTATAGATATCTTAGGAAGGTTGGGAAAACAAAATCATCTCTTTTGGATTCTCATCTACAATATAGGCAGGACACTTCTCTATCTCTTAGTGATATTGAAAAGATAAATATGTGCTGGATGATGTGTTCAGAAGGGTGCAATTTTTGTCTGTATTTATAACACGACCTTAGCAAAGCCTGTTGCTTTTGATCTGGGTAGGAGAGAACCATTCTAATACAGACAAATCCTAATAATTTATTAATGTACATTTTTTAGATAATGTTTTGCGGACTTCAGCTTCTTGCCTTCACACTACAGTAAGCATGTATTTTTTTTGCCACAGCTGTGAAAGAACTTGTGGCTGAAAGCCACATTCATTGCTTGAGAAGGAGGAATAATGCCTCAGAGATTTCTGTGCATCACTGGTATGTTTTGTGAAACCTGTTTCTGGAAATGATGCTGTGCTATATTTCCATGACTAAAGAAAGGTATAGAGAAAACATGACAGAAGTCATCAGTGTTCTTGGAAACCCATTGTAGTATAAAAGATCTGTGTGTTGTATGGGTATCCAAATACCAATATCGCGTTATGAGTTATGGATCTCATTTTGGAGTAAAATGTGCCTATGCGGGTCATTTAGCAACCTTAATCTTGTTTTATAAGAGAGTAATTTATAAACGTCATGATCTCTGAAGAAATGAAATTGCTTTGTATGCATGTTGCTTATACAGAGCAGACTCACAGTCAAAGCATTGCATGTATTGTAATTTATTAGTGTTATGTCCATCACTCTCTAATTTAAAGCACATAATAGAAGTGAGCATTGCCAACAGTTTTCATACAGATGAGAAGAAAAATCTGAAATTTCTTTTTTTGTACTGTCTTGCAGTTGTTTCTGTCTGGACGTCTGTTTCCCTTCAAAGCTCACGCAATCTCACAATTTATTGACAGGTACAGCAGCTTTCAGGTGCATTGCAGGTACTTTGCCTGCATTGCCTTCAGGTCATGCAGTGCTGTAAATGTCAGAATTACTTTCATTACGTATATACTGCTTATATTTTAAATATTTGTAGCAGTAATCTGTATATTATAATGGCAGTAGGCACATGCTTATAATTCCAAGTGTGTAACTCCTCTATAGCATTTTGTGGCGTATTCAGAACTGATGGAGGACATGGTACGTACTGTTTTATGACAGTGGCAAGTACATTCTGTTCTTTTTCAACATTCCCCAGTTATTTAGGGGTTATTTCCATTAAATATATTTCCTATTATTGATGTTTAACAAACCTATATGTTCAGTAACAAACATGTTGCAATTAGTATGAGGTTTTTGGTTTTTTTATCAATGTATATCTTTCTAAACACACATACTATTTTGACTTCTTCCTTTTAGTTCATTCCTTTCAATTACATTGTTAGCATTTGAAATACTGCTAAATATTGTGTTCTTACAGATAAACAATGTCAAAGCAACTCTTTAAGTTAACAATTACACGTTGCTAAACACCATCTTACACAGCAGGCTTCTAAGCAAACAATGTGTATTATCTTGCTTCTTACTTCATTTCAGTCCCAATTTCCTTTCTGGAAAATGATGTATTTCTGATTTTCATCTTTCCTATTGTGGTAGCTGCTGGTTTTTGTAATATTATAATATTCTTATTATACTGTCTGGTTAATGCTGGGCTTTGTCACTAGCAGTTGTTTGCACCTGAATGCTATAAATAGTATCCCTCAGTTATTCATTATTTTATTATTAATGAAAATCTGCAGCCCCTTTTCTTTACCCACATGCAAGCTCCTGCATCTATCATTCATTCCTGTTCTTTTGAAAAAGACTGAAGACCAGATATGTTTCTGTCTTCCTCATCAGAGAGAAAGATCAAACGTGTAGCTGCTGTTGAGTCAATATCACTTGCCATTGAGAAAATGACCAGCAATTAGCCAGGTACATGAGCATTGATTTCAGTGAGGCAACACAGATGCAACTTTGAGCTGAAGCTAGTCAGAGGGCTCAAAGCTAGCACAGCTCAGGCTATGTTGTATAAACTCATGCCTGAGGAAACATGGTTGCAAAGCTCCTAGTGCCTCAGAGAGTTTGTAAATGCACAGGATGCACAGGTAGCATAATACTTGGTTTATAAGACAATCTCTAAGTCGTCTTCTTCTTTCATGTGTAGTTTTTCACACTCCGGCTTTTATATGTTTCTCTCAGGGAGGAGGTGAGTATATCCAGTAAACCAAAAAATGGGTTTTATGTGTAGATGTATATATATATATATATATATATATAAAATCTCTCATTGATTTACAAAGAAGAAACGAATTTTCCGTAGAAACTTTGATAGTAGCAATACTAAAGATTGTGATTTCTTCACAGAAGGTTATAGTGCTGTGAAACCCTAAATCCGTGTTTAAAATTAAAAGGAGAACTTTGGAGTCTGTAACTGTGATAGTAGTGATTGCTTTACTTCAAAACAATTGTATACTAAAGAGCTTTATTCATGGCTTTGAGGAAATGCTGCTTTTCTGGCATGTAACAGCTTCATTCCTACAACTGTAACTTATGAAAAAGAGACAAAGTTCAGAACTAATTTCCTAGTTCAGGCTCTGAAAAGAAATATGATGGCAGATGTGATTTGTACCTTGCACAGAAGGGAAAAGAGAGCCAAAGAAATCACAGAAGTGTCTTGAGCTAAATAGCTGGCTTTGGCTTGGTTATGTCCATCATAGAATGATCTGAGTTGGAAGGAACCCACAAGAATAATTAAGTCCAACTCCTGTCCCTGCATAGGACAATTCCGACGTTCACACCATGTGTCTGAGTGCATTGTCCAAATGCTTCTTGAATATTATCAGGCTTGACACCGTGATTGCTTCCCTGGGGAGCTGTTCCAGTGCTCCACCACCCTCTGGGAGAAGAACTTTTTCCTAATATCTAACTGAAACCTCCCCTGGCGCATTTTTCTGCCATTCCCTTGGGTCCTACCATTGTCACCAGAGAGAAGAGATCAGCACCTGCTCTTCCTCCTTTCCTTATGAGGAGACAGTAGATGGGTCCTCTCCTCCAGGCTGAACAGAACAAGTGACTTCAGCCTCTCCTCATATGATTTCTTCTCAAGACCCACTACCAACTTTGTGGCCCTCCTCTGGACACTCTCCAGTAGTTTGATGTCCTCTTTATACTGTAGTGCCCAAAACTGAATGATATTTGAGGTGGGGCCTCACTAGGGCAGAGTAGAGTGGGAAACTTATGGCCCCCTGGTTTACCAGTAAGGATCAACAAAGCCAATAGGATTTTCTTCTGGTGTTCTGTCTATCTCAACATTCATATACATTGCTTCGTGCATTTCCCTCTTCAAATAACTTGCAGTTATGCTTTGATCTGTAGAGCCAAAGCACTGCACAAAGAAGAGCAAAGGCAGAACTTTCTTTGCCTGTGGGTTCATTTCTCTATGTTCTGTATAAAGGTACATTGTAAAACCTAAAAAGTGTATGTCGGGGCAATTACTCACTTTTCCACTTTCAAAATAGTAACAGAACTATATTATTCTTTAGCTATCCTTAGGGACAATAACTTTTGCAATTTTCTGTGAAGGCTGAGAAGTTGTTTTCTTTACTAGAAATTAATTCCAGCCCTGACTGTGATGTCAAGAGAAACCTCTAACGCTTTTATGATTTTTGCTCTTGAAAATGACAGTCCTATTCATCACATGAAGGTGGTTGCATGACAATCGGCTTTTAAAGAGGAGGTCTTGATAGTATTGAATTTGACTCATCATTTAGCAGGGCAGGCAGGTAGTGATGCATTTAATCACGCTATTGATTTTTCTGTTCTGACTGAATTAGTTCCTTTAAAGATTAGCAGTGTCATAAAAAGAGAGGTAGATTGTAAAGAGTACTCAGAACTATAGCTATGTAAATAATAAGGAGGCTTTACTTATGAGGGCATTACAGTTCACCTTCCACTGACAAGATGGAAATAGAACTTTCTTTAAGCCCTGGAAAGAGGGAGGTGTTTTTATAGCAGCAAATACAGTCAGATATTCAGAAACACTCATAAATCCTGGTGAACAACCTAGTTATTGAAGGTCTTGGTGATCCCAGGGCAGACATTCATCATGAGGAGTGCTATTATGGAAGATTTTGTGTATTTCCACCTGCTTTTCTCCTTGACAGAGTCACTTTTAGCCTCTCAGCACTCAGTTTTTCAGCCAGTTTCTTGCCTTAGTCAGTGAGTATCTGTTCTGCCTAACACAACTAATAGGATGGCTATCCTTGCCATAGGTATGGGTCTACCAGGTCCTCATTACACAACAGACATCCTGGAGGATGGGGTAGAAACTCCGTTGGACTACACATGAGACTGGACGAGCAGTGCATAGCATATTCACTGAGCAACAGTTATCCACAACTTACTGTGATAACCATTGTTTTAATATTGGTTGGATCATGCTATTCTTTATGCACATGTGCCTGTTGGAGGCAGAGTGTTTTGTACCCTAAAGAGAGCTGCTATGCTCTGCCTTGCAAATGCAAGAGTTTCTGGTAGGAATGGAAACACAAAAATCACAGACAATTCTGCAGCACAATATCCTCTTTCTGGAGCTTCATGCGGATGAGCTGAAAGAGAGGAAAATAATCCTCTATTAGGAGTCATATTGATTGGATTTTTCTGGACCATTAAATGCATTTTGGTTTAGTGAGTGGTCTTTTGCCTCTCCTGGTCAATTAGTAATAGCCTCTGAGTATCAGTGCATCATGATGCCTTACTCTAGCAAGCTTCTGACATGCCTTTTTCTACACTGAAGGCTCCGGGACAGAGTAGAAGCATAGAATCATAGAATTCCTTTAAATAATCATAGAATCATTGAAGTTCAAAAACGCTCAAGATCATTGCATCCAACAATTAACATAACACTATCAAGTCCACCACTAAATCATGTCTCTAGGTGCCACATTTATGTCTTTTAAATACCTCCTAAGCCTTGTTGAACCTCGTACAATTGTCTTGACCTATTGATCCAGCCTGTCCAGATCAGTCTGAGCAGCCTTCCTTCTCTCAGGCAGATCAACACCCCTGCCCAGTTTGGTGTCATCTGCAAATTTCCTGAGGGTGAGCTCAATTCCCTCATCCAGCTCATTGATAAAGATACTAAACAGAACTGGCCCCAGCACTGAGCCCTGTTGAAAACCACTTGTGACAGGCCACTAACTGGCTTTAACTCCATTCACCAGAACTCTTCGGGACCACCCATCCAGCTAGTTTTTCACCCAGAGTACACCAGTACAAGTCACGAGTAGCCAGTTTCTCCAGGAGAATGCCATGGGAAACAGTGTTAAAGGCTTTGCTAAAGTCTAGGTAAACAACACGCACAGCCTTTCGCTCATCCACTAGGTGAGTCACCTGGTTATACAAAGGGATCATGTCAGTTAAGCAATATCTGCCTTTCACAAACCCATACTGACTGGGCCTGATCACCTGGTTGTCTTGTATGTGCCTTGTGATGTCACTCAAGATAATCTGCTCCATAGTCTTTCCTGACACTGAGGTTAGATTTACAGGCCTGTAGTTCCCTGGATCCCCCTTCTTGCCCTTCTTGCAGATGGATGTCAGGTTTGCTAACCTCCAGTCAATTGGGACTTCCCAAGTTAGCCAGGACTGCTGATAAATGGTGGGAAGTGGCTTGGTGAGCATTTCTACCAGGGCTCTCAATAGTGCAGAAACTAGTTGCACTAACTTCATGGCTGCTGTTTCACTCCCCTGTTGGAAGGCTGCTTGATTCCTTCTCCGTACTGCTAAAAAAGCATAAGAAGTCTTGCATGCAGATTGAAGAATTTAAGCAATGCTGTTGGTGAGTTCCATATATAGTAAGGGCATACATTAAAGAGTCACAAATGTGAAAAGGTTTGCTGAATTAAGAACTCTGAATTACTGCATCATCCATTTGATTCCTCTTAGGGCCTTGAAATGCTTGCTTTATCACAATAAATAACTCTAGCTGTCACAGATTTACTGTTATATTTTCTATCCACTGTGTCTAGTCAGGAAAAAAAATCATCAGATTATTTCCTTTTTTATATTTCTGTGCCATTGGGTCAGAGAGGATGTGCAACTAGAATTTAGCTGAGTCACAGCAACATGCTATGGGTAATCCATGACAATGTGATGCAACATTTTGTAAATGGCACAGGTGGTGTGTACCATTTTACTATGAAATACAAGTCTTAGTTGTTTGCTAAGAATCCATCCTTAAATGTTGGTTATTGCAGTTCAGTGTCCTATTGAAATAAAACTAAAAAGCAATTTAATATGGAAAGTGTCCAAGTAGCCACCATTGACAGCAGGAAAAGCTCGGAAGCAATGAGTTAAACTTAAGGTGCCAGTCAAAAACATACTCATATTGCTTATACCTCAAAATATATCCATATTCTATGCCATACTTTGTTTTGTGAAAATACAGCGTTTGTATCTTGTGCTTGTTTCTTAAAATAAAAGAGGTAGAGATTTTCTAGCTGATTGTGGATCTACTAATACATGACTTTCTGTCTCTCGCAGTGCTCAGTTCCACTTCCTTTCCCCCATTGCCACCTAGACACCTGTTGGCGGTCATAGGTTGGAGATGTAGATGGTTTGAACAAATGTCCAAAATTCTGACTTTTTTCTCAAATACTCAGTTATATGATTTTTACAGGGCACCCTCTGTCCATAGTTTTGCTATGTCCATTATCTACTCATTTGCCTAGGAACTGTACATACGCATTTTAAAAAAAACCTGCTTGACAAGTTGTTTTGAGCATTCATGTAATAGGGGATTCAAACACAGTTGCAATGAGTTTAATGAAATTAAACTTTTCTGAGAACAGGTAAATGTGTACTCTATTCTGGGATTTTGTGCTGTTACTGTTAAAAATGTGTGAGTATTTTCACTGCAGAGATATTTCCTGTTTTCATGGAAAATAATATTCATGACTCTGAAATTTGGTATGCTAGCTCAGACCTTATTTAGGCATCTAAATAAATATTACTTTTATCAAAGTATTCATCATACTAAAGTCAACATGCCACAGAAAGAGAAAGTGTTGTAGCAGGACTTGCTGGTATTCAGCACTTTTGGAAATATGGCACTTACTTATATTTGATTTAGGAAACTGACTTTAGACAATAATATTTTAAAAAATTGAGTTTTAGTGCATAATAAAATATACTGCAGAGTTTCAGTATCAAGAAGACACTGTCTTAAAGTAATCTACTCTACCAGCCAGTATTTCTATGACTATGGGTGGCTTGTTAACATGATGGCTTTGTTCTTCTTGAGGAAGCATTTTAAAACTGCTTGCTCCTGTGTTTGAAATATAATTTTTTCCTACCTTTTTCTAAGCTGTGTCAAATCTTTTACATTGCAGCCTGCACTGTCAAAACATCATCGGTGTATTGACACAGTTTTAAAGTGGGAAGTTTCAGCAGCTGAATGCAGATTGTCAATGCAAGTAATGCTCTCTGGCGACGAAGAAGCTAGGGCGAGGTTGAGAGATTTAGGTAATACATAATTCTGAGCTGGACTCAAGGGAAAAATGAGGAAATTTGCTCATTGACTTTCTAGGTGTTTACTGATATGTGGTGGTTGGATTAGATCTAGTAGTCTTTGAATTTTTGTCAACAGATCCCTGGAAATCTTTGAGGCTACAGAAAGTGATACAAAGCTGTCCTGTGGAAGCAAACAGCTGACAGCCTTTGCAAACACCTTCACTCACTAATATAGTATAGCAGCGCCTTTAAGACTTAAACAGTACCTTTGGAGCCTCAAACTCTCTCATACCAGTGAACGAAATGAAAAAACATGGAGAGAGAGGTAAGAAAGACAGAGTAAGTTCCTACTATGCTAAAGAGGATGTAGCAATGGCTTTTTGAGACCTTTTATAGTGTGCTGTGAAAGTTATTGCCTTCTGTGTTTCACCTAGAACAGTCCAAAAGAGATATCAAGGAAAGAAAAGTCAAACAAAATAGTCACAGGTGAAAAATGGCGCACAAGTCTCACAGGCTACTGAAGAGGATCATGACTTAGGGAACCACAGGCTAAAAAAATCAGGGTTAAGCTTAGACTGAATCTGCCTGGAAACAGCGTGATACCATAACGGCAACAGCTTATACTATTTATAATAAAGCATCTTAATTTTAGTGATTAGGTAATAAAACATGGGCTTTGCCCTGGAGCAGTGCTGTTCTGGCAACGACTGATTCATTCTCAGTTCCCAGTTGAAAGCACAAGGGGACACCCTCTTCATCCCAGAAGTGACATCTTTAGGAAAGCTTAGGGAAGATTTAGCACAAAAAGGCTGACCTCTTGCTGGTTTATTTACATCTTTCAGCTTACATAAGTGTAGCTGTAAGACTCTTCTTCTTGATAAGATAATAAATTTATATGTCTCCTGCAATGTTTATATTACATGACTGATTTATTTGCCCCATTCCACAACTAATATTTTACATAATGGTCTTCTAGCATAAGCCCTGTGGTTTACTTCATTTCAGTCTGGAACTCATTTAGTTAATAGTTTTATTTTCCTTCTCATTTGGAAGTCATCACTTCTACCTGTACCTCAGTGTGTCCCTTGGCTGGCGGTAGGCACATTGCTTAGTGGCACAGTACTTAGTGGTTCAGGAAAATGTCAAGGTCTGACAGCAATCTGTTGGTACAGACTGCTTGGGAACCAGTAGTTAGACTAAAAATGGGTTTTCATAGCCTGCTTAAGATCCTTCCCACCAAGGGCTAGCGATGTAGGTTCCAAGTGCTGAAGCAGGTCAAAGGGCTGTGTTAAGTATATATAGGAAGTTGTGGGAATAGTGTGTTTGAAATACTAAGTCCAACTGAGTAGGGAGAGCTGTCAGAGGTAAAGGAAAGGGAGTCTGCAACAAACTATGCCTGTTTAACGTGTTTGCTGACTTTTGTCCTTGGTCGCTGTTGCTGAGGAAATTAGCCCATCCAGCACATCAGCGGTTACATCAGTGTGCTTAAGAGAAGGACACCGTATAATTACTTTGTGTAAGAAACAGTTTGTATCTTCAAAGTCTTTGATTATTTCTACTTCAGAAAAGTAAAAAATAGAAAGTCATCCAGTACAAGCATTTTCTAGAAGTAAAGTAAGCCAGTGGAGTGTGCTATTGTAGTATTTATCTTGCTTAGGTTAGTTCAAATTTTAAAAAAGGGACACGAACCCATATTTAAGGAATTGTATGCATTAGGGTTTGCCTTGCCATGTAAGATGCCATGGAGAGTGCTGGTTGGACTCCCCTCTAATGGCTGCCAGCTTATTGATCCTCTAATCTTAAGCTCCAAGACAGATTTCTCATTAATCATCAAAACTGCAAAATGTGTGTATATGTAACAGCTACTACATATTCTCCTCTTTGGGCTATGGGACAGCCTGGAGTGAAACTGCAGGGGCCAGTGATTTTCACAAGAGAAAGGCTGCTTCCCACTGAAATGATTCCTAGCATATTGCTGTCCCACGCACAGCCATAGCTGTGTTAGTTGTGCTGTGCAGGAACTGGGAATGAAGGTTCTGGCAACTGCAGTGTGGGTACTCCTGAAAATATTTGCAAATGAGGCCAAATTCTCTGTGTACTTCCTGCTGGGGAAATAAAGAAAAGGCTGAGAGGCTAGAAACCTGCTGGGGGAAGATGTGCCATTGCTCTTACACCACATGCCTGTATGGTGAGGGAACTCCTTCAGGGCTCAAGGCAGTCAGTTCCCGGAGAGAAAAAAGTTACTTGCTGTAGTTGCTATTAATGTAGCCTTTTTGTTTTTCATATGGGTAAGCAAAATGAAGTGTCAGTCAAATGGAACAATTGTGTCAAATTATGTTGGTTTGCTCACCCTTTTCATGAAGAGAAATAGAGAAATCCTTGGATGATTTCCTTATGTTATCAGTTTAGCAGCTGGGATTGCTTAATCACACAGCCGTACTTTACTAAGTCTGCATATGGCAGATGAATATAGGAAAAACAAAATATGTCACATGCTTTCTCCTCTGTAATTTATAGAATAGAATAGACAGGGTCAAAAGACTAGAACAGACTATTTCAGTTGTAAGGGACCTAAGAACAATCATCTAGTCCAACTGCCTGCCCTCTTAAATGCTGACCAAAAGTTGAAGCATTGTCCAAATGTCTCTTAAAGACTGACAGGCTTGGGGCATTGACCACACCTCTAGAATGCCTGTTCCAGTGTCTGACCACTCTCGGTGAAGAAATGCTTTCTAATGTCTGGTCCAAATCTCCCCAGCACAGTTTGGAACAATTTCCATTTGTTCACTCATTGGATACCAGGGAGAAGAGAACAGCACCTCTCTCTACTTCTCCTCCCCTGGAAGTTGTGGAGAGCAGTGAAGTCACCCCTCAGTCCTCTGTTCTCTAAACTAGATAAGCCCAAAGTCCTTAACTGCTCTTCACAGGACATGTTTTCCAGCCTCTTCACCAGCTTTGTTGCCCTCCTCTGTACACATTCAAGGACCTCACATTCCTTCTTAAATTGTGGAGCCCAGAACTGCACACAGCACTCAAGGTGAGCCCACACCAACGCTGAATACATTGGGAAAATCCTCTTTTTTTGACTGGCTGATTATACTGTTTGATGTACTCCAGGATGCAGTTTACCCTCTTGGATGCCAGGACAGACTGCTGACTCATTTTGAGCCTGCTGTCGACCAGAACCCCAAATCCCTTTCTGCAAGGCTGCTCTCCAGCCACTCCTCTCCCAGTTTATACTTGCACCCGGTATTACACCATTCTAGGTGCAGAATCTGACATTTGGACTTGTTAAATTTCATCCTATAGCCCAATGCTCTATTTAGATCCTTCTGCAAGGCCTCCTGTCCTTTAAGACAGTCAACAGCACCTCCAGTTTGGTATCATCAACAAACTTCCTAATTGTGCATTCAACTCCTGCATTCAGATTGTGGGTAAATATATTGAACAGAACTGGCCCTAGAGGTGAATCCTGAGGAACAGCATTGGTGACCAGTTGCCAGCCAGATGAAGTCCCGTTTACTACAAATCTGTGAGCCCTGCCCTTCAGCCAGCTCTTCATGTGATGTATGGTAAACTGCTGCTCCTCTGCCCAGAAGCGTATTCTCCATAGCCTTTAAAACATAGGAGGGCGTGTTGGCTGTTAAGTGAAAGCGAACGGGAGGGTAGTGCCAAGCCTGCCTAATTGCTTGATTTGGAGATGTCTGTGCTGGGGGAGGAGTTAGCGAGTAAGTCCCTGCCTTCTGCTCTGCCTCTAATACCAGAGCAGCTGGGGGAGCTGCTGATTCCCTGAATGATCTGTCCACCTCTGTGATACATACGTGCAAAGAGACGTGTCTTTATACGGGTCAGCCTTAATAATGCTGTGCTCAGTGCAAGAGGCAACAAAATAATCAGTGTCATTTTCAGGGCCACAGGTAGCTGCTGCCAGCTGACTGCTGAGCAAGTGGGACTGGGCTGGAGGAAGGGGAAGATCCAGGGCTTCCCATGCCCTCTGTTAAATAAGACAGGGTTGACAAACCCCTGACTTTTGGCATGCAGATGTCTTTCAGGGAATGGCATGCATTAGCTGAAGGAAGAGTGACCTTCCAGTGGGATGTATTTTCCTCCTGTGTGACTGGCAGTGGTTTTCAGTGTTACCTGTTGGCATGCAGATTGCACATTAGCTGATGAAAATAAGACTGTGGGTTTGTTAGGATGTTAATGGAAATACTATTGACCTGAAAAGCAGACAGTGAACATTGGTAGTCCTTTAATTATCCTTCCCCAGAATGAATAAAAATACAGCAGTAAAATCACTTGTTCATAATTCATTTAATCTCATCATGTCAAGCACCATTGTTTTTCTTAGATGTAACTCTGCAAATGCTCTTATCAGGCCAGTAATATCTCTGTATGCAACACTATGCACGTTAGCATCTGGGCAGAACAGATGCATTCAAACAAATCATTGTGTCTGCTCTAGAGATGTTGTCTGCATAATATGGCATGTCTCTCTCTGTCACCTCTCAATTATTTTGTGCTGATCATTGAATAGAATTGTTGGGAAAATGTGTGCGTGTGATATAGAGGAAAGATTAGTCTAGGAGAAGGCAAGGGGACAAACAAGAACTCAACAACTGGTGGAGGAAAGAAGGTATTGAAGACAACCACCTTTTTGTTATAGTAATATCTCTTATGCTTAATCAAAAATAGTTTTGTGGTTGTGTACATTATGCTTATAGCATGCAGAAAGCAAGCAGATTTGAAATAGGACCTTAAGCCTGACTTTGATTCCTTTCCCCTTTCCCCTTTTCCCTTTCCCCTTTCCCCTTCTTTCCCTCCTTTTCTCCAAAGGTTGCATCTTTAAGTTTCTTTCTTTTCATCCCCTCTGTGCGCTTTCTCGTTCTCTCCTTGTTCTAACCTTTTCCTTTTACTGTATAGACATGGCTACAGTTATTTTTACACAATAGCTGTTGATCTAATGGTGTTACTGAAAGGTGAGAAGTTGAAGACGAGCAGTGCGTCACTGGTAGGCTTGACCTCATGCCAATTTAATTCTTTTCTTATAGTGTGAGTAAAAAATTCTTAGAAGAGATTGAAGAAGGCACACGTGCACTTTGAGGACCTGTTTGCACATGTGAGGTCAGCTGAGGAGATTTCTGGTCTTGGCTGCTTAAGTCCACCTTCCCACCTCAGCTCTCCAACTTTGATTGTGCTGGTACAAATGGTCTGTGGATCTGTTGTGCACATCAAGACTGGGAAATATCTGGGTTAAAAATAACTTTTCACAGGAAGTGCACAACTGATGCATCTGAGAGCTGTGGCAGATGCATAGGACCCTGAAGCTAAAGTAAGAGTCTCTTGAACTGGCTTTTCCTCTTAGAATAAGTATTTGTGCAGTTACATCCTGATGTAGAGAAACACACACGCAAACACGCACACATCTTTCTCATGCAGTCATGCAGGGGCTGTTCGGTTCTCTATCATCCCTTATACTATGTTTTGCAAAGCTGTTACCTTTGGGGGAACGTCCCTTAGGCAGGTAGGACCAACCATTCTGCTCTGCACATCCAAGCTGTGGTCAGCTCAATAGCGTGGCAGTGGGGAATGGCAGCAGGAAGGGAGGGACATGATGGGCTCCAAACACTGCCCATCTGGGGCTTGGGATGCCTGCCAGGGGCATACATGCAAAGGATACTTATTTTCCTACCTGTCCTGCTTTGAAGGATCTAGTAAGCTTCAAAGATCTCTGCTTTGGAAACCAGAGTTTTAAAGACACTGTGGGGTGATAAGAAGTAGAAGGCCTTAATGTGGTTACGAGGGGAAATAAAAGTCTTTAGCAAAGCATTCCTAGTAATTTTTTTTTTAAATGTCAAGTATTCACTTTATAAAAATTACTTCAATCTATGGCATTTTTTTTTTCTGTGTGGACTTGCACTTTAGTATGTGTCCTTTAGGCCTTCTCATTTATTGTTTCCTTTCAACTAGGACTTTGTATTCTAAAACTGATGTCAAAACAAGTCAAAATAATATTTAGCATCTTACCTGATACTGTTGCACTGACAAATGCATATTTTTCTCCTATACGAGAGAGGTAAAAGAGCTGAGATGACCTTTGCTGTTATTGCTGTTTGTTTGTTTGTTTTTTTCTGGTGATAGCAGGTGTGCTGGTTGTGTTAATATAAAAGAAATTTCTATCTATCTCAGCTGTTGATAAAGTGGATTTTTAAATTAATTCTCAATGTGATATCTAGATGTCGAACCTTGATTAGAAAAATAACGAAGACCCCTTAGCTCCTGGAAAGTGAAAACGAGGGTTTTGAATGCTGTTAGATAGAATGATTTCATGAGATTGACAGAGAATCATAAATGTTAGTCACTTGAGAAACAATTTAAAAAGGAGTTTTCTGATATCAAAAGATATTCTTGTTTATAGTATAAATTTTACTGATCAGTGAGGCTTAAATTCCCAAATTATGAAATATTGGAGATGTATTTAAAAGGTTATAAATGTGAACAAGGAAAGTATAAAGAAAAAACAGCCTGGTAACAGTACTGCTTTTGAAATTTTAACTGTTAGCTGCTTTCCTTGTGATCAAAACTTTGGAACCATGAATTTCAGAACAGCAGGACATTGCTAGCCTGTTCTCTATGGCTCTGTTCTTACATCACAGGGAGTTAGTCTCTATCTTATCAGAGATGAGTAAATCTACTAGGAATGATTAATTCCAGAAGAAGTGCTCAAAAATAGTGTTTTAGTGTATTTATTTCACTGTGCATTTTGTGCTTTAATCCTTTCAAAAGGAAAATGTGTTGTGTTATTACAAAATGCAATGACTGTATCCATGTGTCTTTGGAGATGGAATAACTTGGTCTGATGGGGACTAAATGGATTGTAGAAAAAAAAATTGTCAGTAGGAAAATATTTTCCAGAAAAGATATATCTTTATTAGTTCTGAAGTGGTGCATTGTCCATTACTATAAAAATTCATTATGTTGTTTCCAGTAAAGCTGTATTTTGAATAATTTGGTTGATATAGTAATGGTGGAGCATTTTCTTCCCCCAAAATCACAAAATCATAGAATCACCAAATGGTTTGTGTTGGAAGGGACCTTAAAGCTCATCCAGTTCCACCCCCTGCCATGGATATGGGGCTCAAGGTCCCATCCAACCTGGCCTTGAAGACTTCCAGGGAGGGGGCATCCACAGCTTCCCTGGGCAACCTGTGCCAGTGTCTCACCACCCTCAGCGTGAAAAATTTCTTCCTTGTGTCTAATCTAAATCTTCCCCCCTTCCAATTCCCCCTCATCCTATCACTACTTGCCCTAGCAAAAAATCCCTCCCCAGCTTTCTTGTAGGTCCCTTTTAAGTACTGGAAGGCTGCAATGAGGTCTTCCTGGAGTTGTCTCATCCCGAAGCTGAACAACCCCATCTCTCTCAGCCTGTCCTCACAGCAGAGGTGCTCCAGCCCTCTGGTCGTCTTCGTAGCCCTCCTCTGGACCCATTCCAAAAGTTCCATATCCTTCTTATGTAGGGAATTCCAGAACTGGACACAACACTCCAGGAGAGTGGAGCAGAGGGGGAGAATCCCCTCCCTCGACCTGCTGACCATGCTGATTTTGATGCAGCTCAGAATACCGTTGGCCTTCTGGGCTGTGAGTGCTTACTGCTGGCTCATGTCGAGCTTCTCATCAATCAGCACCCCAAAGTCCTTCTCTCAATCACATTGTTCCTCATTCTGTATTGATACTGGAGGTTGCCCTGACCCAGATGTAGGACCTTCCATTTGGCCTTGTTCAACCTCATGAGGTTCACACAGGACCACTTCTCCAGTTTGTCCAGGTCCCTATGGATGACAATATGGACCTTTTGGAGTGATGACTGCACCACTCAGCTTGGTGTCATTTGCAAACTTGCTGAGGCTGCACTCAATCTCACTGTCTATTTCATCAATGAAAATATTAAACAGCACTGGTGCCAGTACGGACCCCTGAGGGTCACCACTTGTCATGGGTCTCCATCTGGATATTAAGCTGTTGACTGTTACCCTCTGGATGCGATCATCCAACTTATTCCTTATACACTGAACAGTCCACCCATCAAATCCATATCTTTCCAATTTAGAGAGAAGGATTTTGTAGGGGACCATGTCAAAGGCTTTTCAGAAGTCCAGATAGGTACATCCTTTGCTTTTCCCATGTCGACTGATGTGGTGACCTCATCATAGAAAGCCACTAAGTTGATTGGGCAGGACTTCCCCTTGGTGAAACCATGCTGACTGTCTCGAATCAAATCCCTGTCCTCTATGTGCTTTAACATAGCTTCTAGAAGAATCTGTTCCATGATCTTCCCAGGCACTGGGATGAGACTGACAGGTCAGTAGTTCCCAGGGTCTTCCTTTCTACCCTCTTAAAAAATGGGCACAATGTTGCTCTTCCTCCAGTCACCAGGGACTTTGCCTGACTGCCATGTCTTTTCAAATATCATGGAGAGTGGTTTGGCAACCACATCAGCCAATTCCCTCAGGACTCTGTGTTGCATCTCCTCAGGTCCCATGGACTTATATATGTTCAAATTCCTCAGCTGGTCAAAAACCTGATCTTCCCTAACAGTGGGAGGGACTATAGCCCTCATATTGTTGTTCATTGACCTAGGAGGGGCGAGGAGACCTGTTACCATCAATCTGATGTTGTAAGCAACTTTATAGTCAAGAAATCAACGGACTCAATGCATTGAAATGCATCTGTATGTTTCATATAAACATGTTTTATAATTTCATCACCTTTGAAATAAAGTTCCAAAAGGATTTTCCAGTCCATTTGTGCATAGTTGATTTCACCCCCTGAGATTTTCACATGTTCTCTCCGGGGAGTGAATGTTCATACTAAGATCTAGTAGAGACTGCTTTTATGTTATCTGACTTGAAAATCTTTGTTTTCTCATGAATTCTCAGCCTATGCTTTTGCTTCTGTTGGTTTAAATGGGAGTAGCTAGAAATGAGACTCTGCTATTCAACTTTTTAATCAATGATGAACTGATAGTTATCATGGAATGGTTTGGATTGGAAGGCACCTTAAACCTCCCCTTGCCATGGGCAGAATCAAGTTACTCACAGTCCTGTCCAGCCTGGCCTTAAATTGAATATCATCTTGCTTCCCCATTTTTTTGTGTTTTTTTTATTTTTCAGAGGTGTAAGCAATCAAATTAATTGAAATTGCAGTTATGGACATTCTCCAACATTTGTAATAAGATATCAAAATTGATATAATATCGCATAGAATTAACAGTTTCACTGCTAGAAGTATGTAATTCATAAAGTTTACTGGAAGCGATTGAATGTTTGGTTCTGTAAGCAGTAAAAAAATTGCCCTTAAGTTGGTTTATAAGCCTAAATTTAATCATAAATAAAGGAAAATTACCTGCCACATAACTGATGGCTTTCCAATGCACTTACCTGAAAAGGAAGGGGAGAGACTTTTTTTTTCTTTAAATCAAATGTAAGTTGTGTGAAGAAAACTATTCCTACACAATTACCACAAAAATCCCACAGCAGAATCTTGGTTCCTTAAAAGACAAATGAAACAGGGCATTGAAGTCTGGCATGGTTAGTCCAGGCATTTTCTCAAGCACTGTCTGAATACTGTAATTTCTCTCCAGGCTTTAACTCCCACATCCCGCTTTTGATCTAGGTGGGATGAAACATTTTCTTTTTTGGGAGAAGGTTGTTGGTTGTCAGCATTATCATTACCTACAGATACTGACAAGCATTAAAATCAAACAAAGCCAAACGATGGTTGCCACCCCTTGGTTAGGCTACTACTGTTTTACCAGGAGTTCCTATACGTAACAAAGTAAGGAAGGTGTTTTTTTCCAAAGTCCAGACATAGAATATATTTATAAATTCTTTTGGAGTGCAGTACTGGTGCAGGGAAGTTTGTTCTTAATGTTAAATATTGAAATTATTTAAGAAAAAAGACCTAATATTAAAAACAAGTAGTTGAAAAGCTGATTTTTCTAGTGCACACCTTACAAAGAAATACACAGCTGTTGTTCATTCAGAAAAGACGTTAGAGATGAGCTCCAATGAAAATAAAAAAGGGTTTTTTGAATGGTATTTTCTTAATGGTATTTTGCTTTTCAACAGGGACATGAGAAGAAAACAGCTGTTCACTGGTGAAAGCAAAGGTCACTAGAGACAGGGCAGGCCAAACAATACAGAAATATTCTGTAAGGGAGGATAGGAGTTTGAGGCATTTATGTAGTTGAGCATAGCACATTTGCAAGCTCAGTTTTCTGCTCTCCATCATCTTACCAGCAGCCAGCTGTTGACTGCACGTTGATGGTTTTCTCCCTTTTTACATGGAGGCAGGGGAGAGGGAGAATAGAGTAGGTTATACTTGTTCTAACTTGATGTCTGGTAGAAAAATCATTCTGCAGGAAGTCCTAAAAATAATCGATGTAAATGCGTTAGAAACGGAAGGGTACTTCAAGCCATTGAAGTGAAGAGATATTTTGCTAACTGACCTGTGGTGCCAGGCTGTTGTGGGAGATGGGCTGGTAGACCAGTGGCACAAATTGTTCTGAAGTGAATCCACAATTCAGAATTGTGGTGTCTTACTCTGCACATCCAAAAATGTGGTGAAGCTCAGGGCTCGATTCGAGAAGCTCTCTGCTCTGTGCTCTGTGAGCTGACTCATCCGCGGACATATACTGCTCGAATGCCAAGTGAAGTGATGCAAATTAGTTGTCTTTCAGAAAGCTGCAGAATGCTTAAATAAATATATTGTAGAAGCTGATCTGAAAGTAACTGAAATGAGACCTCTTTATATATCATTGGATTGCAAAGAAAACAATAAACAAATGCAGGAAAATTGTGTATCAGGGTGTGGGCATAAGAAAGCAGGATCCAAGTCCTGATATTTGTTTTGGGAAATTTCAAAGGGTTTGGAGCAAAGAATTTTATTCACAGTCAGGACATCCTACAAAGATCTGTGAGGGGTAAGCAGATGGATGTTCATTGTGTTCTCTTTTCCACTCTCTTGTTGAAATTGGACCAATTTTATGACAATTAGCATGTACTCGGAATAGCAAGCATTAAAAAACCGGAGGGAAAGAAGCGTATGTTTGAGTATTCTGTGTAGACATTTAGGGATGAGAAGGAGGTTTTTCCTCTCATCTTGCTATAGATACCATAGAATTAAACCTCTAAATTGACTTGGTAATCCTAATCTCATTCTGTAGCTGATGGAGACAATTCCAGAAACATCTTCATGTGTCCTCTTATTAGGCTCATTTTTGAGGTAGATGTTAATTTTCAAAATTCTAGTTTCTTTCCATCAAATCCAGAGTGCTCACTCTGATTCACTCAGACCTGAGTGTCTAACATTGTATTCCTATATTATACCAGATTAATTTCACCTGGATTGTACGAGGCAGAAGATGTTGATCCAGACTTGATCAAGAAGGCTGTTTTATCACAGTAATGTTGTTCTAGTCCATCTGCAGTGACTGTATGACTTGATATGAGAATCAGTCAATATTTACCTGCCTCATTCTCAGATTCAGACTGTTTTCTCATGAAAAAAAGGTAGTTTTGGAAGGCAAAGAGAGGAAGAGTCACTGATACAGAAATATACTGTTTCCACCCAATCCATCGGAAAACATAAGGGAAAAATCTTCTGTAATGATCAAGTAGGCCATTTCATGAGACATTATCTAAAGGAAGTATTTCTCAAGACATCTTCTTTAAGGAATTGATGCCAAATGATATTAAATTCCTGAACTGTTTTAGTCCATGTGCAGCACTGTGACAGGCTGCCACATAGGGCTGAGCTGGGCTTTAAATGCCACACTCTCCCACGTACCTGTTTTCTAAAGACTGTTCTACCACTGTGTGGCACCATGGCTTGAACTGTAATTAAATTTATACTTGGAGTTTTAGCCCTTGGGAAGCAGATGTTTAACACAGAGGAGCCTCCAAGGCATGTTATGCAGTGTTCAATGTTACAGCTTCACAAAAACTTAAATCTTAACATAATTTTTCTCTGTCGATGTTGCAGGAGAATCTCCCTCCTTATCTATAACATAGTTCTCAAATTCTAGCATTAGCTTTCTTTCTTCTGAGTTTTAAACATGTTGAATAAATTGTTTATAGAGTGTGAGGTCATTTTGTCCTGCCACACAAGTTTATGGAGGTTTCCTAATCTTATATTAAAAATATTGAGACACAATATGAGCTTCCTTTACAGTCTCTTTGGGCTTCCTCCTTCCCATTCACCTATATTTTAGCAGCCTCTGGGAAATGTGGGAAAGAGTAGAGGCAGGCCTTGCAGAGTACAGTATTTCCATGCACACATCTGATAAAAAGTTATTTCTCTAAGCTCTTTGGTCATTTTCCTGGACTCTCCATGTCTTCCTGGCACTCTTTACCTTCCCTCTCAAGGCCCTTTGTTACCCATTGCTAATGATATTATCCGTCATTCAGTGTAGACCCAGGATGCTCAAGTATATTCCATTTGTTAATTATCAAACAAGCATTTTTGGTTTTGCCCCTTAAGCTAGGAAAGGCTTCTACATAAACTTCTTCAAAACTCTTTCTCAAACTTTGTTTACAATGGAAGTGTTATCTCTAAAAAGTGATCTTTCTTTGTGAGCTGTAAGTTCCTGCCTCTACATCAGAAGAGCAAGCTCTATGGGTTTGTTCAACGTTTCGTTCAAAAATGTCTGTTAATTTTGTGACTATTCAGTCTACTTGATTAACCCCTTATCGCTATGAATATGAAAGTTCAAGTAAGATTTACCTTCCCACGTACCTTCTCTCTCTGTTTTATTTTTGTTTTTTTTAAGGGTTTGTTTTTTTTTCTACTTCACTGAAGTCTCTCCCACTTAAGCCTTAATTATCTTCATTCTCTATATTTTCTGGTCTTTCTAGGAGGAGTTGTCTGCTCTCTCTGTCGCTCCTCTTCACTTTTAAAGAACTAAGCACTACGTTCCAGTTAAAGTTGTACTGATTCATGTACCAGCCTTATTATCATTCCCTTATTATTTTCTGTTCAGTACCTTATACATCCCAGTATTGTTTGTTTTATTGATTTGCAGAGGAAGCAGTCTGCACTGAACTCTTTTGCAGGGTACCCATGGTCTTTTCCCATTAAGGATTTTACTTGCTATTATGTCTTCCTATTGACTTGCCTAAAATTAAGTTCCTGTTCTCTAAAGCATAACCTTCATAACCCCTTCCCCATTCTTCCTATTTTCTTTCTCCTTCTGTGCTATTTAGAGATATATGTATTGGTATTTTACGACCTAAACTCTTTAAAAATCCTCAGGTTTTCTCATGCTGTGGTTAAAAATTTTTGTGTGCTCATTCTTTACTTCTGTGTCTTTTTGATTAGCTTCACTTTTTTTTTAAATACTCCTCTCAGAAGATTAGTGTGACAGTATTATTTTATGGTATTATTACTCTGTGGAGGAAGTTAAACTTAATTGTACTGTGTCACTGTTAATTAGTGGCTCAGCTGCAGTCACTTCTTAAACCAATTCCAGGATGTTTTAGAGGAGAAACCTGAGAATTGTTTTGAGTCCTGCATACTGTGAGAAAAGTTG
The DNA here is from genome assembly GCA_033558185.1 of Dromococcyx pavoninus. Taxonomy (NCBI): domain Eukaryota; kingdom Metazoa; phylum Chordata; class Aves; order Cuculiformes; family Neomorphidae; genus Dromococcyx; species Dromococcyx pavoninus. Next base: position 3,257,488 of record JAUMJL010000208.1, read on the forward strand.
TCCTGAGAAGCTGTAATTTTAGGAGTTAAGTACGTGACGTATTTTGCACTTAGAGCTGAAATATCTTATAAACACTTGACATTTGGAGCTGTTACTTAAGTTTATGCAACTGACTTCCTTTTCTTGGTCAACTGGCTTTTGAAATACCAGCACTATGTTAAATATTTATAACTCAAGATTTGTATTCATTCATATTCTGTTGTAGGTGTATCTTCACTGATTTCTTATCATATTTTTCAGATATAATGCTGCTTCCTTCCACTACAAAAACTGTCTTTTCCGTAGGTTTTAGGATCAGGATATATATTTATCTTCACGTACAGTAATTTTCTGTGTTTCTGTGATGTCTTGTATCATTACTGGGCAGACTAAATCACCTAATTTTGTTTCTCAGGTTCTCTTGCTGCTTACTGACATTTATCTTCTTTTATTGTGAATGGTGAAACTATGTGAATAAAACCCCCGCTGTCTCACAGTGTGTTACTTTTCAGATTTTTACCTTAGAAGTTCTGCTATCACACTTTCAGTGCATATTATGATTTGTCACCTGTCCTGTTCCAGAATACTAAATTGTGTGTATTGTGAAGAGAGAGATGATGAATTTGGATGTCACGTGCTCCCTTTCACACAACAAATAATACAACATCTAAGTTTTTGAAAAAGATAGTAGGTAATGTCTGAGTTGGGGAATATTGCCTCCAGTGCAAAGTAAATTGTCATTTGTACATCGGTATGATGGGCAAAGGTGAATTAGCCATAATACTTGAATGTGATGGCTATTTGGGAACCAAGGACCAAAAGATCATAATGTAAATATGTTCATTATAAGGAAAAGCAGAAATTCTCCTTAAAAAGTTGTCAGGAAAAATCTGTGCCTGGCAGAACTAACAGCAATAAGAACTTTTTTTATGATTTAATAGATTAACAACAAAAGAAATGTTGGCAAAGGTGTCAGTTCAATGTGGAGTAGAAATTGTAAGATTATTGGTACGATTCAGGAGAAACAAAACTGTTTATTTCTGTACTTGGAAAGAAATAGAATGATGTATTATTAGTACATGAAAATAATTTAGTCATTCTGATCCTGGTTCATAAACAATTAGGATGTTAAAACAGCATCTGCCAGACATAAAAGCACTTTTAAATCACTAGATCTTGTAAGTATCCAATTAGGAAGATATCTGCTGCCTTATTGTAAATTTCTAATAAATATCAGAAAAATATTACAATTTGAGAGACCTATCACAGACAACATTGTTCCAACATTGGAAAAGGATAGTTCATCTAACACAAGTAACCACAAGTTCACGTCAATCCTGGGCTGATGGAAAAATTGATACTGTATGCAATTATGAGCATCTTAAAGGACAGGAAGTTAATGCCAGTCAACATGGTTTTATGGAAAATAAGTCGCATCAAACAACCCTTATTTTGTTTAGGAGAGACTATAAATTAGACTGAATGATAGAGAGAAGACTGGGTAAGTAAAATCCGGTTTCACAAAGCTGCTGATTTAGTTCCACATATTGTTCTAGTTTTGAGACTTTTAGGATCTGAGAATTTGCTTGGGTTTTTTTGGTGAAGTTTCAAAATCAAATTTAAAGTCACTGCTGAATTACAACAAAAAGAATGATATAATGAGTGGAGAACTGCGTCTCCTAAGAAGGCCATCATGGGGTGTGGCTTGGGCTGTTTGTCTGCTAGAGCAAGTATGCACTGGGACAAGGGGCAGAGACTGTGTTTACAGAAAGGAAGACTGTGCAGGAAAGCGGAGACTTTCAGAAATACTTGGGAATTATGGTGGATGAACACCTCAATGTGGGTACTAGGGTGATACTTTGGCAGAAAGTCTGCATTTAGTCTTTTAGTATGTTAGTATAAATGTTGGGTGTAAAAGCAGATGTGTTAAATATTGTTATGATTGCTAAAATACGTAGTATAATGTGTGCAGTTCTGATACCACTGTTTTCTCAAGAGATTTTAGCAAAAGGAGAAGATGCAGGAGAAAAATGTATTCTAAAGTTGGAGAAAATACCTTTTGGGAAGGGACTTGGGGAGCCCAGTTTCTCGTAATGTGCCTTGATTGCAGTCTACAAGACCAGAAGGTAATGTCAGAAATGAAGTTGTTCTTTACTTGATCAGGGGAAGGCACGATAGAAACTAATAGCTGGTAACTGAAACTGGGTAAAATCAAATTTGAAAGTGGACATCAAGTTTTAATAGTGAAAGTGAATGATAGGTGGAACAAATTATTGAGGCTTGTATTCTCTGTTTCCTAAGGTCTTCAGACCTAGACAGGGTACCTTTCTGAAAAACATGCTTAAGTTAAAAGCAAATTATTTTATTTAGTAGCTCTTCTAAATTGGAATTCTTCTCGAGTCACCAGACACTGCTTAAGGCACAGGGGAGGGATTGCTTTATCTTTTTCCATACTAAGCAAGGTGTCTGCATGTTGCCTCCATAGCTATTGCTGAGAATAGCCTCCCCTAGGTAATTTTTTTTTTTTGCTAGAACAGTACCCTACCAAAAAAATTGGTGGTTTGCCGTAGCTTTAAAAATACTTAAAGTAAGCAGATGATGCTAGGACTTTAGGCATTTTCATCTTGTGTACTCTGAGTATAACCTGCCTCCTTTTCTGCCATTCTCCTATTTCTTTTGGACATCACTAACCTGAGTGCTTATCCTACACTCTGCTTTACAAATACGGTCTTGCCTGGAGGTATTTCACACAAACCCCATAGAACAAACTCAAGTTGCTTTTTTTTAAAATCTAAGTTTTTGCCTCAAATTAACATTCCAAATTAAGAAGCTAGGAAAGGATTTTAAGAATGTTCTAATGATTTGATGGTTCCTCATGTTTTTTTCTTCCCCCCCTCAAGAACTGATGAAGTCCTGTATTTTTGGCTGGTATGTCTTCCCACACTCAAAAGCCAGTCTAGAAGTCAGAGTAGGTTTTTTGGCCTGAAAGAAGGATACTTTATTAAATTAAACTCATCTGGTGCCTTTAATCTTGTTTGATATGTCCTACAGGCTACAGGGTTTTAAAGTAATGTTTTCCTATAAGCTCTTTAACAGTTTATCACATTTCTTCTGACCTTACGTTTTAGAACATATTTTAATTTAATAAGGGATCTTTGAGATTTCGTATCATAGGAAGTTCATAAAGGATTTGTCAGATAACCATTTTTCTACTGCCATTTCTAGGGAAAACAAGCCTATCTAAGCTCTTTCATGTTTATCAACTGGGTAAATGAACCTATTCATCACTTTAGATTACAACACTCATAGCCAGGAAGATTTTTGTCATAGAGACGTGTGCACACATGTACTTTTTTAAGGTCTTTGATTCGTTAGAGTATGAGAGGGAGGATTTACCCATAGTTTTTTGATGGATTTTGTGTTATATAGTTCTTTTTTTTTACTTTCACCCCACTGCTAGAGGGAAGCAAATGCCGTAGTAGACAACTTCTATTTTGTTCTCCACTAAGTGCCTTCGTTTTTGCAGGGAGGAGGCATCTGCACTGTACTGTAATTTCTTCCCACAAATGTTCACTCTGACAAGAAACATAGAGGAGAAAATCAGTCCGTGTTATAGACAGATTTAAGGGGTAGTATTTGCTTTACTAAAAGCCTCCTCACTCCGCTTCTTTAAAGCTCCATGGTGATAGGGTTTGCCATAGATGTAGCCTGTGTCTAATTGACCTTGCATTTGCATGAAAAGTATTTAATGACTATTCATACTATTTGCATTTTGTTATACGTGCAGGTTCACATTGCAAGAGATTTTGTAAATATTGTCTAGCTGTCACCAATGAATGTTTATACAGGACTGGTCACATTAAAATCTGGTTGCTTTATTTGATGCCTTCATTCCTTCAAATGTGAATCTTGACATTGTATTTTAGATAATCTTTGAATAGGAAGTTCACAAGTCAGAATTAGCTTAATTTAGTCTTACATTTTAAAAATGCAGACCGGTTTCTTCTGCATTCTCATATATGAATGAATTATAGAATTTTCCTTCTTTCAAGTAATCTTTCCTTTCAGCCCTTAAGAGATTCTCATCTTTTGTCTCCATGCTCAGAACATGTCTGAGTTTAACAAAGGCTTTTGTGAGTTCAAGTCATATTAAGTTGATATAACATGAAAATTTGTCATACAGTTAGATACTTTCTATGAGAACTACAAAGAAACTCGTATGGCCAATAAGAAGCATCTGCAATTCTGAAATTTAAGAAAGCTTGTGATTGTCAAAATATGAAAACAAGGAGTGGTTTTTCAAGGGGAAATGTTGGTATGACTTGTGGTAAATTTTATGCGTCTCCCATTTTGCCTTGAGCAAGGGTTAGGTTCAAGGGGAAAAAAAAGGGCATTTGAATATTTTGTTCTCACAGTAGCCTTGGATGGTCTATAGATTATTTGCCTTTAATCATGTGCCTTCTCTTCCATAAGCACTATATGTAAGTCTGACACCTGTTTCTTTCTAGGAAGAAAGCTTGAGGTAGGGTTGGTCAAAAACCTACCTTGCCTTTCAGTACATCCAAAATGAAGCATTTAAGATATGTGTTAGAGAGTCATGGGGTAACTTAGGTTAGAAGAGACCTCTGGAGTTCATCTGATTCAACTCTTGCTTAGTGTAGACCCAACCAAATGAGGTTGCTCAGGGTTGAGTGTGAATATTTCCAAGTATGCTAATAATATCTCTGGACGACCTGGTTCAACATTTGAACTACTTCTATATATTAGCAGAAAAATACAGACATTTAATGGAAAAGCTTTTCTTTACACAATTTGGCATTACAGAGTCTCTTTTTCTCAGGTAGTACTTCTGGAGCCTCAATGAATGCTAGAAAATCAAAGGAGTTTGCCATCTTGCATTTCCACTATCAGAGCAATGTGTACCTGTTTGCTAATGGGTAAACCATACACAGAGTAGCAGAAGTCCAATGATGCCTCACTTTACCTTCTTCCTGTTACCTGAGTCATCTATACACAGGCAGACCAGACCCATTAAGCCTTGTCTGTCATTTTGTAGGACATGATTTTGTATATTTTCTATTATCATCTGGAAAGATTTTCAGCTGTCTTATTTTTAGTTTGATAATGTCTGATCAAAGGAGACAGGGTTAAGGTTGATGCAAGAGAAACACTTCTTAAATTAATTCCATGATTACTCAGGAGAGCATCACTTAAGAAAAATGCTAGAGTAAAAGGAAAAATGAGGTATGCTTGGCAAATCAAGGAGTTTTATAATAATTGGTGTAACACCAACACAGCCACACATGTTTTTGATCATGCCCTGGAATAAACTAGGGTGGAATTATAGAGATACAAGATGCAATTATGAAGATACAAGTAATTTTTTTGAAAGAAGGAAGGGAGAAAGGAAAGAAGGAAAGAAGACTCTGTCTTTGGAAAGGGTAATATATGACAAAGAAAGATCTTTTTGTCAGTGTGCTATGCTAAGGAAATGGCAGCATGTTTTTTGTTTATTAATAGCAACAGAAAGGTCAAATACTGCTCCCTGTGCTATCAGCTCTATGTTCTGTCGGCTGATCTCCCTAGAAATTTCCCAATGCCTACATTAAATGGGGTGAAGGTCATGTTGTAGGGTCACATCAAAACTGTAATGCTGTTTGTTTCAAGATATTACTTAGGAAATTATAAGCAGAATGAGTACACGTTATAATTTGATTACTGATGATGTGTGTCGTAGATCACAAGGTCAAAGGCATTGGACTGCGTTTGTTCCAACTTTAACACATTTTTCTGGTATTTCAGTTTTAACATTTATGAGTAAAATGCGAAGACTGTGTTTTGTGTAGAGTGAGTGCAACAAGGTTGGAACTTTCTTTTCAGTCACCTGGTCCCACAGACGACTGCAAAAGTCACATACTTCCTTCACGTTAGCACTCCCTTTTCATTGCCATCTTTCTTAAGTGGAGCCTGAAAGAGGAAATTTGTGGAACTTGGTTGTGTTTGAGGTTGATCAGTAAAGACATTTCTTTTCTGGAAAAATCTGGGAGATTCTGTACTCTGTGTTGATTGATATTATTCCACTGATGTAGTGGTTTTTTTCCTCCACTGTTGAAAATATTACTGAAGATCAATGATAAGAACATCTTTTAAACAGACTGGAAGCGTTGAAGGAGGGAATTCTTGAAAGGAGAAGAAGATCTGAAATGTAGTGAACACTCCATTTAGGAAGGAGGTGGATAGTAAGGAATGCAAAAGGATCAAAAGGAGAAATTAAAAGCTCTAATTACTCGGAAATGCAGGAGCAAGCAAACTAAAATACAGCTAGACAGCTAGATGACAGTCAGATTAACAAGGGAGGTTTAGATTGGATATTAGAAAAAAATTATTTACTGAAAATAGTGATCAAGCATTGGAACAGGCTTCCCAGGGAAGCCGTAAAATCACCATCCCTGGACGTGTTCAAAAAATATGTAGGTGTGGCAATTCAGCACATGTTTTTTCAGCATGGTGGTCTTAGAAGTCTTTTCCAACCTTAGTGATTCTATGAATCTATGGCAAGAATGCCTGTAGACCTACAATATCAGTGGATATTTGTAGAGAAAAGAGTTAGGATTAAAAGGATGGCTGAATGTTTATATGGAGCATGAAGCATTCAGACCTACAGCAGGGATTAAGAAGAAACACCTGTAATTGGGCTGGTGCCTCAGCCATAGACATTGCACTGCCTTCAGTGCTGTGACACCAGTCTATGTACTGAGAATCCACCCAGGGACCTTGAGGAATTCAGTATCCCAACACTTTGAGGCATAAACCAAACTTTAATTATTACAGAGGGATTGGGAAGGGTGTTTTCCCTAAAAGAGTCATTTAATAATTGCCTATTTCAGGATTTCTTTTTTCTCCCTCTGAAGAGGTCTGAGAATGGTGCTGTAGGAGACATTCTTGAATGAGTCACACTGCTGGCCGGGCCTACCTTAATGTTTCTGGGCTATGTTGGAGCACAAGCTCTGTGTATTTAAAAAGGAGTTCAAGCCTATTTAGTAGTGCAGTGTGATAACTACAGCACCACCATGATACTCCTGAAATAGGATTTAAAATTCTGCAGACTCTCACAGCAGCTTTCATAGGACCAGATGCTTCAGCTCAATCTGTGTTGACTCAGCTCAAGTGAAAACAACTTGAAGTTTTTACAGTTAGGGAGAAGTTGCTGTCTTCAGAAAAAAAAACCACAACATTTTTTTTCTGATTTAAGAAGCTACAGGTTTTTTTTATGAGATATTTTTCTGAAAAGACTTATGGCCTGCTGTGAAAACCTAAACCTTGAACTGGCTATATAATCACTAATATGGACAGAAAAAAAATTTTATTTTTTTAATAGATTGAGACATTCTTCATGGTTATGCAAATATTTATCAAACTCTTCAACCAGATTCCAACTGAAAAATCACAAAAATATCTTAAGGACCTATTCTAGTTTCCAGCTCTATCAGTAAACTCTGTATGTCTCACTCATCCATGGAGCTACTTTCAGCTGCAATGCAGTTTCTCAGAGTCAAGCAAAAATATTTTGAAAGTCAGGTGTGATTTTAATAATTCAAGCTCTACATCATTTCTTGGTGGATGACATTATCTGAGTGGAAAACATAAGATATGTGTACTGTAAATTCATTTGCATTAAAATAAAGTTATTGATACTCTCAAAACTTCATACAGTGTTTTTTGGGGAGGGAGATTTCTTTGAAAGAAAGGATCATGACTGCTCTGTCAAGTGGCATTAAAATGTAAAACTTTGATCCCTTACGAAGAGCAAACATGATTTCTTCAACAATGATTCACTCTGAACTATATATGGCCACAATTCTAGAAAGAATTCTCTTTTTTTTCCCTCATTGCTACTGTTTTGAGTTGGTAAAAATTGGAATAATTTTTATACAATAAGTCATTGCAGCTTCCTGGCAGTTCAGATAATTTTTGTAGTGTTCTGTCACCCAAATGACTTGATGCATTTGGCATAAATAGAAACAGGAACATTTTGTAAGTTATAACCACAAGATAATTTATTCATACAGGGAAGGAATTGTATTTGATAACTGATAAATTTCATTGTTTTCATGATAATAGCAAAAAAGGACGTGTGGATTGCAGCTGCTTGCTTAAGGATGATTAAGGAGCGAATGGATCTTTCTGTGAGTTATATAATCAGTTTAAAAGCTCTCCATATTCTTTCTGTGACAGTTTATTAAAAAAAAAATAAAGCAAGAACCCATGAGGTAGAGTTCGTTTTCTTTTTTTAAACACTTAGCTGTTCTAGATGAATGTAACAGCCAGATAAAGAGCAGGTATGAGTTATTTGAACAGTAGCTCTAGGAATATTTTTAAAAGTAAGCACTGAATCTCTTCTGTATTTAAATGAAACTAAATATTATGTTTATTTAGGCTCAGAGATTCTCATTTAGGAAACTGCAAAGGGAAAGGTTGAACATTTAGCTCATATTAATTGGGAACTTGCTTGGAATTATAATAATTATTAACAACTGAGGGAAGTAGCAAATAAAACTTATTTTCTCCATACACCAGGGGTTAGTGCTTCCTAAAATACAGTTTTGACTTAAACTGTGATTGCCTGAGTAAACGCATAGCCCACAGGACATTTGGGTTTTTTATCCTGGAACTGATTATTGTCTCAGCAAAATACTCAGTAAGTATATTCTTACCCTCTGTCTTACTTAAGGTCTTTTATATACACAACATTTACACCTACCTAGATTTTCTTTAAATAGAGCAGTGTTTAGAATCCATGGCAGAAAAAGCTCAAAGAAATAAAGGGATGTGTCTTGTAAAAAGAAGGTCCCCCCTATCCTCCTGAAAAAAACCAAACAAACTCCCCACCCCACCCCCTCCAAAAACACACAAAAAAGGAAGTATTTCAAAAGATGTGGGTTTGGGTGTTTTCTTTGACCAAACACAGTCTCAGAGGAGAAGAAAACTCTTTTATAGCCTAAATCCAGAGTTTTCTTGTCATCTCCAGGGAGGATGAAGATGTGTTTGCTTTGCTAGTTTTTCTTCTCTGGACCCTGAAGAAGGTAAATGCAGGGAGCAGAGATTGGCATTAAGGTGTTAATGGGAGATTTCTGCTTTCATTCTCTTCCATGGGAATAGAGCACATCAGGGGCTGACCCAAAGCTAGAAAAGAGAAACAACAAAGAAAACAAAATAACTGGTTGTTTAGGATGAGGGACAATTTTAAAATATGTAGGTGGAAGAATGCCACCACAACTAAAGCAGTCGCTTGTGTTCTCTGAGCCCAGCCTTCATCCCGCAACCAGGCACGTAACACCACAGACAAGCTATATTTCTTCTACTACATGCATTTTTCTTTACTCTTTGATTTATCTTAAACAAGTCACACAACATTTTGAGATGTTGGCTACTTCAGGTGTAGGATGAAAGAGTTATTCCCAACACCTGGTAAAACACTTTAGCTTCTTCCATGAAAAGAGCTGGTTAAGTACAAAGTGTTGTCACCGTGTTGTTCAATACTTCTGTCAGGTTATTTTCTATGAGGCATTCTATTTTTCTCTGCATTTTCCAAATTGAATTTCACTTTTCTTTCTTTGCAGGATGTTTTAGCCTCTTAAGGTTCTTTTATATTTTCCACAATAACTCAAAGACTTCACATTTTTACAAAAATAATATTTCTTTTGTGTCAAAAATATATGCTGAAGAAACCAAAAGTTACATACAGCGGGCTCTACTAGCTTTTCAAAGATCAGCCTTGGAGAATAACAAGTGAAGACTGGTTGAGCTATACAGCTCTATGTGTGTGTGATGGTGATGGGTGTGTGGCAGGGAGGAAGGTAAAAGGGATTTATAATAGTAATTTGGTGATGATTTGACAGGAGACATTTTAAAGAGCAGAAATATCCACCTATAAAGTGAAAGTGGTCCTGTCTGTTTCCAAATGCTTCTGTGCTCATTCATTTTCCTCATATGTGATACAGAAGGACTTGCTTCTCTATGGCAAAACCGGACACGTATGACAGCTCTGGAAGCACTTCCAAGCAGTTTGGAAATAAATTGATTCTGAGAAAATACCATTCTATGTATTCAGATAGTATTTCTCAAATTGTTCTTCGACATGATTTTTGTCATCTCAGAGGATATTTTGAAAGTTCCAAAATCTAGTCATGAAACAAGGCTGTTAGCAGTACTGAGAGCAATCAAAAGAGCAATTCTGTGGCGGTGGATGGTCTCAAATACTGCTGGAAAGAGAACTTAGAAAAACGTTACTAGAAACCACAGTGTAAGTTGAAAGTTCAGCATAGGTGTTAAACTCATGGCTCCCACTGCTCTCCTGCTCCTGCAACGTAACGCGCGTCACTCACTGCACACGTGACCAGCGCTGGCAGCAGCGTAGGGACAAGGAGCTCGGTGCTGCTGCTGGGGAGAAACAAGGTGCCGGGCCGAATAGGACAAGGAGGAGGGCCAAGTTCAGCAAGCAAGTTGTTGCAGCTGAGGGCTTTAGCAGTCCTATCTCAGTGCACCTGCAAATCTTACTTTTTTCTTGGTTCTGCATCCCAAGCACAGGGCAAGTCCTGATGAGTTGGTGACTTCAGTGCTCAGCACATCTGTTCCACTTGACTGTGTGTGGTGAGTCCAACAGACAAGTTCCTTCTGTTTTGTAGGGGAGCAGCACACACATTTGTTCATGTGCTCAAAAGCTCAAAAGCACCACAAGAGTACCATAGCAATTTTTTTCGTCTATCAACTTCTATATAAATATAAGGATTATAAGATAAAAGTGTTTGCTGCAATATTACCCAGCATAAATTCTAATGGATTTCATTTTGCAGTTATGAAAAAAAGTCCATTGAACTCTGTGTTCTTTGTAACAAAACACTTTGCACTTACACAGAAATAAAAAAATGAGTAGATAATATTTTACTAGCCTTTGTTGCTGCTGTGGTCTGCAGATAAAACTAAGGTTACGGTCTTGAACAAAGCAGCTTTTCAGAAATACTAAAATTAGACACATTCATTTGAACTATTGAAACTGTTAAAAGCTTTCGTCAAGTAGATTGTTGAATTGCTACCACAGCATTTATTATCTTCTGAGATAACTGAGGCATATATATGAAGTTTGAAGGGGCTATTGGTTGAGGTATTGCAATTTTGGGCTGGCTGATAGGAGATAAAAAGACAAGTAACCATCTTGATCATTCATCTGACTGCCTTGTATATCATATGGTTATGGGAGACTGTATCTAGGCCATCAGTGTAGTAATAATTGCATTGTTTAATAATAAGTTTGTAAACTAGTGTGTTTAGCTTCTGATATGGACATTACCTACCATTGTGCTCTGCCTTGTGCTGTTTTGATGTGCAAGCCAGAGCAAGGGTATAAATAAAGATCCTTTTCTCTCGTTCTTTACAAAAGCAGTGCAGTAAGGCATCACCAACTGGGTCTGGGATAGAAGGAAGCAGTAAACACTGTCATTTTGGGCATCAGTATCACTGGAAGAAGTGTAAAGGGGAGAAAACTATGATTTACATGAATCTCTGGTATTCCTAACTTACTTACTCAAACAGCATTGGTAGAAGATAACAGTCCCATCACACACTACAGTGTTGCTGTGGCTGCAAGGACAGGAGGATATATCGTGCTTGTCTCCTGGAAACACGAGATCATTCTCTGTATTTAAGTAGGGAATTACTGCATTATTACTGTATTATTGAAATAATGCTGACTTCTATTTCAAAAGCCCCAGAAGATGGGGCTTTCTTCTCAGATTATTCTGCTGCTGAACACAGGGCGCTTTTCCTGGAAATACGCATAAATGTTCTTCTTCTTGATTAATCCTAAAATTTATATTTTTTCACGTTAAAATATCCTTTTTTCCCCAAAATGGCCTTAGTAGTCTTCAAATAATTGTGAGACACTGCCTTACTCCCACAAAGAAGCAGCTATTTTATGATAAATGCATCTAATCCTTTTTCATGCTAAACGACTTTGTGCTCCCTCTTATCCTCTCCATATGATTTAGCATTGCTGTTTAGGTAGCATAGTGCGACTAATTGAATTTGGTGATTCAAATGTAGTCTCACACGCTAACGAAAGGCATGCACCAATTGCTAAAGAAGGTGTTTTAAAAGGGTAGGAAATGATTCAATCATCAAAAAAAAAAAGACATCATCTTTGACTTTATTAACTCGAAGTTCAGTATAGTAAACAGCTTTCTGGCTTGAAAGAGTGTAGAACCACCGGACCAAATAGAGCTATTTTGCCTGCATTCTAAACATTATCTTTCACTAATAAATCTTTTCAGTCAGTGGGGCTTATTTTCCACTTTAAGTTTCCAGGATCTTGTGTACTTAATTTTCAAACATGGGACATGTACTTCAGCACTTAATACTGGTGAGGCTTGACTGCCACAGATACAAATGTTATAATCACTGATATTAGTCAATTTACTCCTGCTGTATTTTTTTATTTTCTTCAAACTCCAGGAGTAGCTGAGTTAAAAGGTGACAGCACCTTCTTTTTCTTCAGTAAGGGCACAAGATTACATACATCTCCTTTCTTTTAACATACTTACTAGAAATCCAAACATTATAGAATGTATTTTTCCTACAGGTCATCTGTAGATACTATTTGTTTGAATACATTGTCAGTCTCTGATGAGGGGCAACAACACTGAAGATATGGCAAAAATCCCAAATTGTTCATTATTTTTTTATTTTCTTAACAAAAACTTAAGAACAAAACCAAAAATAAAGAATAAACACTTTCTTGCTTCTTACTATAATTCACAAGTTCCATTCTGTTTAGTTTTTAACATCTGAAAGACTACTGAATGTGAGCTATTTATCCAGGGCCCTGTTAACAGTCAGTGAAGAGGAAAAAACATCTCAAGAAGGTGATACTTCTTATATTAAAATAGCCATCTGTGTTTTATCAGATTTGTACCAAATCTCTGCCCCAGAAATGTAAACATCTTATTTTTAAACACCTAAGCTAAGTTAGATGGAACCAACTTAAGTCAGGAAACTGTTCTAGTTCAGTATCACCTAGGTGAGGAGTTCAGGTAGCATTTTACCTTCAGTAGGCAAAGCTCAAAAATGACTCGTTAGGTGGTTGAGTTTGTTTAGCTTTGTACAGTTTGTTGCTGAGGCAGCAGGCTAAGCAGGGATTTACAAGAGGAGGGTGCACTATAGCTTTTTAAAAGAAACTTTTCTTCATAGAAAGTTGTATTTGGTCACTGTTACATAAGAAGTAGAAAACAGCTTTAGGGAAATCCAAATTCAAATTCTGAATGCTACAACAAATACTTAATTTTCAAGCAATATTCTCTATCAAATCCATGCCTGCCAAAGATAAGGAAAGCTATCATTTGGTAAAGATAGATCTCAGATCTTTACATAGAGTCTGGTATACCAGTTTAATCTATTCTTCATGAGGTATTAATCTCTCATGTGTGGATAAAGAGCATTCTTTTGTAGTATTCTTTTTAAATTTCTTCCCTAAGAGAGTGTGGGAATTTCATTATCTCCTATTTTCTCATAAAAATGATTTAAACACAATGGTAAAGTAATTTAAACTCATTCCACAGAACATTTCGTCAGGGAAAGTTTAGGCTTGATGTGAGGAAGAAGTTCTTCACTGAAAGGGTGATCGGCCATTGGAATGCGTTGCCCAGGGAGGTGGTGGAGTCGCCAACCCTGGAGGTGTTTAAGGGGAGATTTGATGTGGCACTGAGTGCCATGGTTTAGATGATGGTTGGTGTTGTGTTGGGTTATAGGTTGGACTTGATGATCTCAGAGGTCCTTTCCAACCTTGTGATACTGTGATACTATGATTTATTCATAGAAAACAAACCCCAGAGTTTTTAAATAGAATTAGATACAGGTAGAGAAAGTTCTGTTTTTCCAGGTTGCACAGTCCTCAGAAAATTGTTGATGTACAAGACAAGACAGCTCTTCACCAGTGCAGTTCTGACTCACTTTACAGAGCCAGAGAGAAAACAATGTATGCCTGCAAAAGGAACTGATGGTATAATAAAGGAAACAAGAGCTCATCTAAATTAGCCCTTTATTACTACTGTAGTATAACTCAGTATTTAATCTGAGAGTTTTGTTCATCACCAGTGTTCCTCTGCATAGGAAGCCTAGAGCACGCAGTGCTTCTCTTGCTCTTGTACTGCCACTGGCTTTGATGTCTCTGCATCATGCAGGAGGACTGCAAAGGGCAGTGCAAAAGAATGACTTCAGGTGACTTGTGCTTAGATCAGACTTGTCTTATGCACAATTTAAAGCAGTGCTAAAGCAGGAGTGGTAAGGGGAGAAGGAAAAGACATAGGCACCTCTGGGTGACAGCAAGAGGAGGAGAAGGCAACAGCAGCACCACCACCACCTTGGCTGTAGAGCTCTGTATGCAAGACTGTATTTGTCTGGTTGCATACACAAGAGAGTTTCTTGCCCATTTCCTGTCACTTTGGGCCAGCATAGAATTTAGTCTACTGTAGGAGCTGTGTCCGCGGCAGGCCCTGACGTTATCTGCTTGTCAGAGCCTAGAGCACCATGGCTTGGAGCACCATGGCTTCGAGTACCTTTTGAATCAGATCACACAGCCAACAGAGGCAGCAGGGAAGTATTTCTGCAGTTTAAGAACTTCAGTCAGAATAATTCAGCATTCTTCTCATTGTATCTGCTGCTCTGTAGTTTTAAGTTCTTCCAAGGCTTGGTTTATTTAAGTGTACACTGCGTGACACTGGACATCTGATGTGACTCCTTAGCACTGCAGGCTTCCACCCTGCAGGCAGGATTTAGAGAGACTTGCAAATAGAGTTGTACGAAACATTTTCTTAAAGAGAAAAATACTCCAATTTTTCTGCCTTCTAATGAACAAACTGTTTTGAGGAACATGTAGCTATTTGCAGAAAATGTTTTTGTGCCAGTGACAATGTTTATCTAATTTGCCTGCCTGGTTTGTCTGGAAAAATGCTAATGCTATTTTGTGAAATGATTTTGAGCTCTGAGGTGGGTTGGAATGGACTGCTATCTGGCTGAAGTTGTATTTTATTTCTTCAGCTTTCATAGGAGTCTGCTACTGCTCCATACCATTGCAGAAGTCTCCAAAAGTTACTGTAATGCTACCTCTAAAAGGCTGAGGTTGCCTTTTGAGTAATTCCTTGGATTCAGATTGATGAATCATATTGCACGGCTTTTTTAGTGTTTGAAATGCTTGCTATTATAATTACATGGCTTTGAACTGTCTGTCTTCCCTTCTCTCATTTGCAGAATTCAAACAAATTTTGCTCTGGCATTCAAATAAATTTTAAACTGAAGTAAGGGGCTAAGGAGAAGAAGTGGTCTCTTTAATCTATGGTGCTAGGATAAACACATGCAGCTAGATAAATACAGGTTAATAAGGTGGTACCTGATATCATCAAACGTTTATCCTTTCTCAGTACTCAGATGTACCTTACATTATCTGATTTTCCCTGTTCTTGAAATGAGGCAAGGTAAGTTGCAAGCTGTTGCTGATGAAGAAGGTAGCCTTGAGGTGAAGTGATTCCTCTCTAAGGTGATATCAGATCTTCATGACATCCCTGAATACAACAAAATTGCATTTCTCACATTTATTTTTTTCTCCCATCTTTCTGTCCTGCATGTGTTGAATTTGTTCTCTTTTCCTATGTATTTTCTCTCTTTTATTCCCATTCTAGAGGAAAAAAGTACCTATTATAAAAGTTCCTATTATTAAAGTTACTTTTTCCCTATTATAGAGGAAAAAGTTCCAAAACATAAACACAAATGCAAGTAGCAGTGGTGAGCACTTCTAATGTATAAATTAGGCGAGTGGCATGTGAGCATCCAGCAGATGTGGAGCTGATAATCATGTGGCAACATTCCAGAGCAGAAGATGAATTATACTTAAACACTGTTGACCATTCACTAATTTGTCCCTGCCAGAGACACCAATATTCCAAACTTCTCAGCTGCTTCAGGTGGCTGACCTTTAATAAATATACATACTACAAGTAATTTTATTTCTTCTGGTAATTTATGGTATTCTGTCCTCTTTGGCACAAAATGTGCAGATAACCATTGTATTTTCAACTGGTGTTCCAATTGGGTGAGTGATAACTAAAAGTTTGGTATCTCATATTCCTGAAAGTTTTTCACGTGGTAAAGGTTTTTTTTAATAGTTCAGAAAGGTCTTAGATATATGCATAGGAAATATAATCTAATAAGATGTCTAATATAAGAAAGACAGTATACTTAAACACTGATATTTTTATATATAAGTAAGTTTTTATATGTAAATGTATAGGGCTGCCTCTCAATGTTACAAATTTGAACTTATTTTGGCTGAAATACCATTAAAAAACAGGTCCTAAACATAGTTTGGACTTTTAGAAATGCTTACATATAACATTAAATATATTAGTTTTCAGAAAGTAATGAAATAAGTCAATAACAATAGCTGTCTCCAAGTAAACATGCTCTGTGTATTTGAATGATAAAAATACGGCTGATAAAAGTAAGAGGAGTTAACAATAGTTTAAGGAACTAAAAAAACTGTTTCCCAATTATTCAATATTTAGTGTTTCTATTTTGTGCATTACTTAAATACATGTCTAGTCAATCAGAAAGTTTAAAGAACTAACTGTACCCCGGAAAACACAGGAACTGGGGAGTGGACAAAGATAAAAGAGGTAAATGATTATATGGAAAAGTGATGCGACTGTGATTTAGTTGTAAAATTTTCAATTTACAGGCTCTTTGAGATGGCTCACAAGCCATCTTTACTAGGAGATAATATAATAATATTTATCTAGATTTTCATTTCTTGAGAGCGTGAAGTTGTTTATCAAAAGGGCAAAGAAGACCTCCTTTTTACTTAAAATTATAGAGTTTATTCTTTCCACTGGCATGAGAATGTTTTATTTAAGAGTTTCCTATGCTGAGTTTCCACCAGACTATAAAACATCTTGGAGCATTAATCCCACCTATGTAACTGAAGAGAAGAGTGAGAAAGCCGATGACATGCACAGAACTGCTGCTGTTATAGCAGTGACTGTTTAATAATATAAGGGATGTCTACTTTTCAGGGAGAGGCATTACTTTTTCTAATGTCAACCAATACAGTCAGATAAAGCAGTCAGCCTTCACATGCACCCTTCGTTGTGGTGTGTGAGGCAGAAAGCTCACCTGTGCCTTCTCACTTTCTCAGGTAATCAGATAAAACATGCTATGCCTCTCTGAAAACTAAGTTCTCCTCGTGTAATATGAACGTGTAGCTGCTACTGTCTTTGGGCTGGGGACAGGATGCTTTTTCAAGTTCCCTTCTGGGGGACTCCTCCAACACCAAGCTCCTTTGAACGTGAGCTTTCATCCTGCTCATACTCACTAGACCTCCATAGTAGTCCTTGAACAGCAAAGCCATTTTTGAACAAAGTTCAATTCCTTGTTCTTGTCAACAAGCACTGTTTCTGTTTTGCCATCCAGATGAGCTATGCGCAAACCACTGTTCATTACTTCTTGTCTACCGTGGATCCATTATAGCCTGTAAGAGGATCACTGAGACTTACAAGGAGCCATTTATGCACTTATGCACCCATAGCAGTTTACTTGCTCTTTTTGCTAAAATCCTCTGCTTTGGAGTCAGATGAAGATTATGCATATCATTGTTGGAATGAGTTAAGCATTTACCGGATCAAAATTTGATCCCTATGCAAGCATGAGGCTCACAGCTATAAACAGCATTCAGTGAATCTGCCTGCTTTGACTGAATAGAATGAGAAGAGAACAGATAAGGTACTTTAAGAAACAGACCTTCTCTAATCTAATCTCTAATTTGATTTTATTCTGACTCAGAGGAAAGGTGATTTTTTTTGACATTTTTACAGAAACCAGATCAGTAGCCTTTCGATCTTGAAGATTATGTATTTTAATTAGTTTAATAGCCTGAAGGCTGCTAATGTAGTTCCCTTGTTGTGAATGTGTGGGCAAAGGAGATGTCAAGAAGAGTATCTGCAGAAGTTACACAGCTTACAGGATAGTAGTCACCAACTTCTGAGGATCCTACTCAGGATGCTGCACTCTTCTAAGCCTTTAGAGCCACCCTTACTCAGGTTTATCCAGACTATTGTAGCATAGTTAGGCCCTCAAGCAGCTGTCTTGGCAGGACCCATAAATAACCTCTGTTAAGGCCTGCCCAGCTTTGTTACAAAGTCCCTGAAATCAGCAAAATGAGAACCAAGCGAAGAAAAACCTTTTCAAGAAAATATAATTTTATCTTCAGAGAAATTCATTTGCTTACAAGTTTCTCAATACTCCTGCATAATTTGGCAGCGGAATTAAAAGAGTTTGGATTCATTTTTTGTGGTGCAGAGCTGATTTTAATTTTCTTGACCAGGTTATAGGGAACCCCCCTACCATCTTTCCCTATTTTTCCTTCTGCGGCAAAGGTCTGCATCCTCAAAATATTGTCTCCAAGAGTTTTTGGACACTTTTTAGACACTAAGGTTACATCTACTGCTGAATAAAAGAAAACCAAGGATCTTTTTATAGTTAGAGCAGACTGCCTTTCTGGAAACAATGTAGTACCTGGCCTTGGTTCTTATGCAGGCTCTGTGTGGGGTACCTGTTACTGCCCTTCAGAGTAGCATTTCCATGCATGGTATCCAGGCTGTTGCAATCCCTGGGTAAGGAGCAAGTGCTTAACCCCGCAAAACACAGCTGTAGTGGTTGTTTCTACTGCCTTTTGGTGCAGTCAATATTTATGGAATGAAGAATCTGCAGAAAAAATGACTAGGATGTTTTTAGAGAGGGTAGTAAAGGCAGGCTTCAACAGTGTGAGGAAATATCAAATAAGCAGTGGGAAAATTTCTGTGATTTATCAGCTTAGGTGTACCATAAGAATCTGGCAAGTTGCGGTGCAGTGTTCAAGGACTCCCTTTGAGCTGTGTGGCTGAGGTGACAATGTGGGCTACTGAGATATTTAATTTTTCTGCGAGAAAGATATCTGGGAGATGTTGTGTTAACATGACTGCACTGCTTCTGATATCAGAATGACGCCATGTGGGCGTGTCTGTCTGTCTGCTATTGCCAGGGTAGTCCTTGCCTTATAGTTCTTGGACATGGCTGGCTAAGGTACCAAGACACCTTCTTGCTGCCTTAAACATCATCATATCCTCCTACAGGTCATGACCTGTAGCATTCACAGCTGGATCTCCTCTTCACTATCTAAAATGGATTTCCTCCTTTAGGACTTTAATTTAACCTGTTAAATAGCCTGTCTCTTTCTATATTCTTCCTGTATTTGGTGTATCTCCATTTGGGGAGACCCAATAAAAGCATAATATATTCTTTCTACTGTCTATCTCCAGCCTTTTTTTTTGTTGGTGGTGCAATTCTTCAGATTTTGTTGTGGTAAAGAAAAGTGATGAATTGGGAAGTCCACACAACCTGAAGAAGGTTTATTTTATCTTTCACTTCTCTCTCTAGATTTTGGTTCTTATGCAAACTTCATTTTGGTAAGGATAAGTAGAAAATATGTAATTGCCAAGGGCTTTCCAGCCATGTACAATGATTTCTGATGTTTAAAATTCTTACAATGAGGTTTGAGTCTTGCTGCACTACAGTCTTTGACTCCCACTGACCTTTAAGAGAGACTTGCAAAACAGTCATTACAATCATTCTGCCAGCACAGACTTTCTTATGGTTTTTTTCCTATAATATATATGGAAAGTGAAATGTAAAAATAAAGCTGTAAAAATGCAAAAATTTCTATCCCTGAGCAAGTATTTGGCATCTTATTGAAGCTGCATTATCCAGTTCCTCACCAGTACCTCAGTTTCCCTGCTGGGACTTAGTGAGGGCTATCACAGTGGCCTGTGTGGCAAAATCTGCAAGGAGATGGATCTCTGTAGCGTCCTAAGGGAATACAGAGGTTGATGTCTACATGTGTATTCAGTTGGTGACACTTACAGTCCTGTCCAGAAGTGATCAATATGAATATCTTTCATTTATGTATTTGATGCATAAATTAACTAGGTAAATTAATTTATGCATGAAAAATTCAGAATTTATACATTAAGACATATCCTACTTTTAATGGACAGCTCTTCTTTTCTCCCAAGGCTGGGAGATGATTTCTCAAGGTTCTGACATCTTTCTCTTCTTGCCTGTTCTGAACTACTGGAATTAATAGCAGGTGAAATGTAGACCTTTATTTTGCTAGTAGATTAAAACTCACTAAAGCAGTAACCCTTTCAAAGGGATGAGGGCACGCAATTGTCAACAGTGAAGAGTGGTACTCTTGGGTCCAGTCACCAACACATCTTAAAGACATCTTAAAGATAAGGCACCAGCTGACATACGACCACTTTCCCCAGTATTTCTTTCTTAAGATGTATCGAATACTGTATTATAAGCAGCAATTTTTAAAATGCAGCCACTTATTATTTTGTCTGAAAGGAATGGTACTGTAGAGGAATAAATATTGGGTATTTTGCAAATAATTTTTTTTATATAATATAAAGACTTCAAGAGTTCAGCTTTCCTTTTAAATTATTATCTTACCATGAACACAAAAAGAGCTGCTACAGGCACATCAATGTAAGGGGTGCCCACTCATTGTTCTCATCTTGAACTGTAGTTTGTTCTTTTGTGTGTTTAATCAGGATTTTGCAGTATTCAACTTCAGACAAATATAGAACAAAAATGAAGCTTGAAGGTGCTTGTCCAGCTTGATTGAAGAATTGGATTAGAGGATATATTTTCGAACTTATGTAATAGTACATAATCCTTTACTACCACAGGAGTTTCTTTCTTAATCAGTCTGGAACTTCTGAGGGATGAGTTTGTTTAATGTGTGTGGTTTTGCTTATTTGTTTAAAGAATTCTGAATGCGCACAAACTACCCATTCTTCCCTCCAAAATTTCCTTATACGCTGGTAACCTCAAAACTGTAAGGCGTTTGTGGCTAGACTACCTTGATCTCTTCTCTGCTCTGAAGTTTTCTCTCCAAAAGACATTTTTCTCAGGAATTTTGCACACCTCTGCCCTTCTTTCTTGAACTCCTGAAAAATAGCAAGGATTTCACTAGCAAGCTAGCAGGCTTGAAATCTCTCTAGCCAGCTCTGCTGCAGATGGATAGCCCTTCTCTGCTGCTCTTCTCTCCAGCAGCTCAGTAGTCACTGGTGAGCCCTTACAGATGCTCCTTCTCTCTAACATGATTCTGCCTGCTCTTCCAGGTTGTGAATATGGCTCCTAGTTGGATGTCTTTACTCAGAGGTGTGGATTTAAGGGGTAAAATATTTTTCAGAATTGTTATCCATTGCTTTCAAAGTGAATGCTCCAGCTGGTATCAAATGGTGCCCTTCATACTATCCAGGAAAATATTTCTGCAATCATTGAGTTAAACCACTGCTTTAAATACATACTTCAATTCTTCAACCAAATCCTGTTAGATAATGAAACTATAGCTCCTAGCAGTGAATTGACTTGGTAGCACACCCAGGGTTTTTTTATGCTTTTGATGGAAGTTACAGGATAGGCTCAAAATGACTATTAGGTCATCTAATCTGGCCTTTTTTCTTTGACTTGAGTCTCCCTGCAGAGAAGGACTTGAGGGTCCTGGTTGATGAGAAGCTCGACATGAGCCAGCAATGTGTGCTCACAGCCCAGGCCAACCAGGTGCTGGGCCGCATCAAAAGCCGCGTTGCCAGCAGGTCGAGGGATGTGATTCTTCCCCTCTACTACGCTCTTGTAAGCTCCCACTTGGAGTATTGTGTCCAGTTCTGGAATCCCCAGAGGTTCTGGAACCTCTGCTATGAGCACAGGCTGAGAGAGGTGGGATTGTTCAGCCTGGGGAAGAGAAGACTTTGGCAGGACCTCATAGCAGCCTTCCAGTACCTGAAGGGGCTACAAGAAAGCTGAGGAGGGACTTTGACTTTTTACAAGGGCAAGTAGTGACAGGATGAAGGGAAATGGCTTTAAATTGGAAGGGGAGAGTTAGGTTAGATACTAAGCAGAATATCTTCCTATATGAGAGTGCTGAGACACTGTCACAGGTTGCCCAGGGAAGCTGTGGATGCCCCTTCCTGGAGGTGTTTAAGGCTGAGTTGGATGGGGCCTTGATCAGCCTGGTCTGGTGGGAGGTGTCCCTGCCCGTGGCAGGGGGATTGGAACTGTCTGGTTTTTGAGATCCCTTTCCAACGTAAATCATTAGATGATCCTGTGGTTCTGTGATATCTAGAGTACAGATGTCAGTGCTCAATCCATATTGATTTAGTATTTCATTTACCAGGGCTTGAACCTTTCCAGTGTGTTGGTTTTCACTTTCATCATGAACAATATCTGCTTGACCAAATGAGAATTGTGAATTAAATCAACAACAGAACTAGACATACACATTTACAGCTGCGGTACTGGAGATGGCTGTCATATCTTGTTGATCTGTAGAGTTAGATGCTCTCATTTTTTCCTAATTTTATGCCGACGCTGTAACAAGCGTTTGCCTAAAATGCATAGAAGAATTTGTAGAAAATATTACATAAATGGAATATGAGAATTTACTACTGCTTTTGAGAAAATGGTTAATTTGAGTTGGTCTTTGCCGGCACAACTTATTGAAATTAATTTATTAATCACTTAAACTTTACTTTTTGCTGGAATTTTTATAGGCCCTTTCACCACAGACCTCAGGGATTTTTTTTTGTTTTTAAAGGCTTGATTCAGTAAAAAGAGAAATTGGTTTCATACCACAAATGATGCAGGATATGCTGAGATATATATAAAATACATACACTGACATGCTGGGATTATGTTTATACACATGATTTACAGGTGCTACTTAGATCTGAAACTTCTAAAGCTAATACAGAGGATGAGGATAACAGATATGCTGAATAATAAAATATATGAGACAGTTACTCACGTGTCTTATTGACTTGCATGTGTTTTGTGGCAATCTCTCAATGAACAGCTAGATAAAAATAAATAACCAGGCCACTTTGGGGACATTGTATTCCAAACTGACAGCCGTAAATAACAAGGAAGGTAATTGTCAAATTGCATCCCGTCCCAGCATAGTCCTAGTTACTTCAGCTACCAGAAAGGGTTTTCTGAAGAGACGTTTTCCTACCATATGGTGCACTGCAAACCAAACCACATTTTCCCTTGAACTTTCTTTAATTTGGGTATGCTCCTGTTCCAGCTTCTTTGTCGTCTTCTCCTTGACCAGAAAAAATCATTTCTGGTGTGTCTCTTAATGCTTCAAAATAAGGCAGTAGTTTCAGCTGCATGGGAACTGGGGTCCTGTGAGCACGCTGTCAACCAGAAGTGGCACCACACAGGGGCTCAGTCTCTCCTGTGCCTTCCTGAGACACTGGAGACACCCAGCACTCACCTTGCAGAAGCTCCAAACTCTCGTTTAATACAAGAAAATACAAATGTGGAATACAATTTACTGCTCTATATGCTTAAATACCTTCCTTTCTCTTCCCTAGATCTAAAGGAGAGTATCTTTAAAAAAGTTTTCTTTTCTTGTTTGTTTCACTTGATAGCTGAATTTTGATAGCTGAACTGATGTTCCTTGTCTAGTAAGGTTACTTTTTATTTTTAACCTGCCTGGGTTCACTTTCCCGATCTCACCATCTTCTTTAATGTTGTTTTCATTTTAACAGATTTTCAAAATTCAAGAATCTCCATTAGTTAATATTGTAACCACTGCTTTAGATATCATATAAAAATGGAGGTAAAAATAATAATAGATAAACCAGACTATTCTCATAATTAAAGTATAAGCTGTAGTTTAACAAAGATGTGTGCAAGAGATTCATAAAGTCATACTGGGATCCACACCGTCATAATATAGTGTTCATATGGCCACACAGTAATGATGTTTTCTAAACTCCACCACATCAAACTGTGAACATGTCTTAAATTTCTGCAGATGCTATTACCACCTGCAGTTTTTGAAACAGAGAAACCTAATAAATTATCATCATACAGATTCAGGCAGTAATAGAAAGAGGGCAACTGTGGAAGTAATGTCTTTCATTACAACAGTACAAAAAAATCTAGTAAAATAGTTTTGCCAATAACCTACAGAAGAGCTGAGAATTTCCAGTGTGTCAGAGCTTGTGCAGTAACTGGTTACTGGGGATGATGACCAGTCCAATGACAGGTCTGTACTAGCTGAGATTAATGGGATTTCAGTCCCTGGATATAGCTGAAATTCATATAGAGGCTACCAGCTGCCTCAGGCACCTTATCATGCACCTAAGCAGTCTGGCCCTGTCTTCTTAAATGGTACATGAGGATGAGACATAGGCTCCAAAAGTACCTGAGCTGTCACTAAAAGTATTGCCTTTTGCTTCCAGTGGTCTTTGTCAGCTGTAAGAAATCATCAGTTTTAGGTCTTTCTTATCTTTGTTGGATATTTTTGCCAGTTTGAGCCCTCCGGTTGCCTTTGCCAGAGTAACACTTGGGATGGACAGGCAAAGCAAGAATGTGCTTTGGTGGGACTGACTTTGCTTCCAGTTGAAATGCATCCCACTAATTCAAATAATGTCTTTTCTTGTCAACACCAGAGGATGTATGTTACTGAAGCTGAAACAACAGTAGATTATACTTAGCTGTACTGGAGCAAAATCCAGTGCTAGGTAAAATGGGAGAGTAATGCCTAAATCACTTGTTTTAAGCTTCTTTCATTCTATGTATGTGTCTGCACAAATATATACACACATAGGCAAACTATTTTCATCAAACAAAAGCAGAAGAAATTAAAATTTGAATTTACTGTCAATGATGCCTCACAATTGTATGCTAAAATATTAGTAATTGGGAGATGCAATTTTTATGTAAATGTACTTTTTTTAGGGAACATGAGAATATAGATTCTTGTATGAAGATAAAAATATAAACTAGCAAAAAAAAATATTAGCTTAGGCAAGAAATATGAAAGAAGTTATAAATGCACTTCTCCTGCTGTGGGCTTCTTCTTGTGTCCTTGTGTTTATGTCTTTGCTATAAATGGTTAGACATAGTTTTTGCTTTTTTTTGTTACAAATCATTTTATACTCTGCTGAAAAGAAGTCACTGACAGTGCAGGAATGCTGTACAATTATCAGTGTACAACAATAAATATTTTGCCTTGTGATATAACCCTTGCATTCTGATGTTGAGTATATGATTCAGGGTCACAGGATGCTGATGTTAGGAGGTTGTTGAATTCATCATGAATAACATGGAAGAAAAATTAAACCTTGTTCCTATGTGCTGTTAATAAAAATACTTTTATTTCTATTTACATGTTTTAATTGTTTGCCAGTAAACTTTTACAGATCCATGTTCAAAAGGCAATAGATTTTGAGACGAAGGTGTTTGATTTGCTTCTGTAACAAGGGGCCAAACCTGGCTCCTCTCAAGGGCTTTTAAAGGTAACTACTCTATTGATTGTGTCAGCAATCGGTACTTCAGACGTGATGCTTAAGAGGTGCTTTAAAATATATGTAGAAACAAGAGAGGCCTGATTCCTGCTACCTACTCGGTTCTTTTATAACACTTACCCGGCTTTGGTTGTTTTTTGTTACAGATGGAAGATATGATCAGAGCAGGTACAGATATCATCCAAACTAGAATTCACCTAAATCTGACAAGGGGGTGCAGAAGCACAGATTTTGCTGTAGGCTATGCAACCGTAGCTTAACTGCAACCTTATTACCAACTACAATCTTATTACCGCACTCAAGTGTTATCAGCACCCGAGCAAACTAGTGCATTCAGCTGTGCTTCTGCCTACATCATACAAATCTGTCCAGGAAAAGTGTAGTATGCAAATACTTAAACTCTCCTTGATAACAGCCATTATTGGCTGAATGGATTACCATAATTTGTGCAGTTGGTTCTCATTAACCATAGTGTGAACATGCAGGTCTCTTTATTCTGGCTCGGCAGTCCTGTCTTCTATGTGGGAAAATTTAATGCTGTTTTCAGCTAAGTCAGTGCATTAACTTTCCAGTTAGAAACAAGAGGTCTTCAACATATACATGAGAGAAGACAAGATGATGGGACTATAACATTTCTGAGATTTTTTTTTAAATTATTTTCTTCTCTTTCATATGCTTTTGCACCTCCTCTCTAAACTGCCTGCTTTAGGGAGCTCAAAAGCCAGAAAACAATGTTTATTGCTCCATACCTCCTCTTCAAAGCTATTGTATCAGGAATGGAGAAGTTTTTTATATCAATCATTTCACCGGACCTTCAGGCAGAGCAGATGTCCTTTGAAATCTCTTACAAGGAAAGGAAAATTATTTGCTTAGATTTGTGTTATGTGGTTTAAGCCTACTGATTACACATATATTGTATAGTTGTTACTGGTTGTATAGTTGTTATAGGTGGAACAATTCTATTTCTCCTACTGTGAGGAAACTTATATTAAAGGTCAGTGTTAAAACTGTCATCTATTGTGACTTTTTGGCACAAGAGGAATCAAGAATTCCTCTGAAGGAAGATGTTCGGTATTAGTCTGTCCCTAATTTTCTGTCTATGTAGTATGCAGTCACAGCAGTGGTGTAAGAGCTGATGCAGTTGCTGTGTTCCATAACTGGGCAAGGTTGGGGGCTGTTATGTAGACAATATGATCGGATTATAATTTTCATTGTTTGGTCCATTGTGACACCTTGAGATATTGAGAGCTTCATAATGGGGTTCTTCGAACTATATGTTGTAAGATAGGGACTTGGTAGTCTTAGACTCAGATTTCATAGACTTGATGTTGACTTTGATGCTGTTGTGGTAATATAAATGCTAATACATCAGAGAATCCATACTCAATATTCTCCTATATTAACACATATCATTTTCTGTGACAGAAACCCACCTTGTCCTTTGTCCTGACAGATCACAAGGATCTGCTTCTTGCTGAGGACTTGGCTAGTTTATGATTTATGTTACTCCGGTTCTTTCCTTCGGTGTAAGTCTTCAGCAAATGCTGGAAATATAAGAGATACAAAGCAGAACGATGGGTAGTCTTCATAATTGCCGCAACTCCAGAGCAGATCCGCTCTGCAGCCCCTTTGCATGATATTTGCTGAAGTGGAATACAGAGGCTGTAATTCTAAAAGGTTATAAAAAGAATATGACTACATACATAGGTAGAGAGGGTAATAATAGCTATATGCATTGCATTTTCAGTTTCAAATTTAGGGCAAGTTGCCATTCAAAAAGCTCTTGACTTAGAGCATTCTGATTTCTTCCCTTTTTTATAAAATATAAACAATGGATACAAAATTTCATTGTAATAGCTAGCTTATTATTTCTGCTGCACTCCCAAGATGTTGATTTTTTAGTCCATAATAATGCAATGTCTTAAACATTTATGATGAAGTAGCATAAGGTGTCTGAACTATGTATAGAGGGTATGCACTGAGGCTTTGTAATACGTGTGCTGCATAGGTTTTTATTCCTATACATATCTGACTCAAAAGTGAATGGTTAGAGTGGAATCTGGGGGCTGTGTTGCTCTCTGTCATTTCAGACAACAGAAATTTTAGTCCTCAGCCCTGAAGGTAAAAGGGAATTTAACTCTTGTGTTTGGTTTGCCTTGGCATCTTAGAAGATCATGTCATTAACCTTGTTGGAACATTTCATGATGTCAGTTCACTTTCAAAAATAGCCTGGTGTGTTTTTTAAATCCTTGACAGAGCATTTTGAGGCAGGACGTATTTGGGCACACTTTGAGCTGCACAATGAAGTGTAAGTATCCAATTAGTGCTCATTGTTCTCTGACAAAATTGATGGCCATCACTGACCTGACTACTCATTTTTATAATTATCACAGAGTCACAGAATCACAGAACGGTCGGTGTTGGAACTAACCTTTGTATCATCTAGTCCAGCTCCCCTGCTAAAGGAGGTTACACAGGAATGTGTTCAGGCAAGTTTTGAATAACTTCAGAGTCAGAGAAAGAAATTCCACAATCTCCCTAGGCAAGCCTGATCCAGTGCTCCAACGCCCTCACAGTAAAGAAGGTTTTCCTCATGTTAAGGTGGAACTTCCTGTGTTCCAGTTTGTGCCCATTACTCTGTCTCCTGTTACTGGGCACAGTTGAGAAGAGTGTGTCCCCATCCTCTTAACACCTACTCCTTAGGTATTTATAAACAATGATAAGGTGCCCTCTCAGTATTCTCTTTTCCAGGTTAAACAGACCGAGTGCACTCAGCCTCTTCTAAGAGAGATTCTCCAGTCCCCTAATCATCTTTGTGACCCTCCACTGGACTTTGTGACCCTCCACTGGACTTTGTGACCCTCCACTGGACTCTCTCCAGTAGTTCCGTGTCTTTCTTGAACTGGGGAGCCCAGAGCAGGACAAAGTACTCCAGACGTGGCCTCACTAGGGCAGAGTAGAAGGGGAGGATAAGCTCTCTTGACCTGCTTGCTAGAATCTTCTTGATGCGTCTCAGGATACCATTAGCCTTTTTGGCCACAAGGGCATATTGCTGGCTCACCATCACCTCAGTGTCTATGAGGACTCCGAGGTCCTTCTCCGCAGAGCTGTTTTCCAGCTAGTCAACCCCTAACATGTACTGTCACCTCCCAAGGTGCACAGTCCTACACTTGCTTTGTTGAATTGTCCAGGTCTCGCTGAATATCAGCACAACCTTCTGCTGTATCAACCACTCCTCACAGTTCTGTATCATCAGTAAACTTGCTGATGGTATATTCTGTCCCCTCATTTTATGAATATCTTGAACAAGACTGGGCCGAGTACCAAGCCCTGGGGAAAACCACTGGCCGCAGACTTTGAACTAGACTCTTCACCACAGATGACAACCTTCTGAGCTCTGATGTCCAGCAATTCTCAGTCCGTCTCACTGTCCACTCTTCTAATGCACATTTCCTAATCTTACCTATGTTGTGGGAGACAGTGCCATAAGCCCTGCTGAAGTTGAAATAAACAACACCCACCCACCACTCTCCCTTCATCTACATAGCCAGTTATGATGTTGTGGAAGGCAATCAGATTGGTCAAACATGATTTCCCCCCATTGAGCTCATGTTGACCACTCCCAATAACCTTCTTCCAGATGCTTGAAAATGACATCCAGGGTGAACTGTTCTGGGAATGGAGGTGAGGTTGACTGGCTTGTGATTTCCTGGGTCTTCCTTCTTGCCCTTTTTGAAGACTGGAATGATATTGGCTTTTCTCCAGTCCTCAGGCACCTCTACTGTTCTCCATGACCTTTCAAAGATAATGGAGAGCAGCTTAGCAGTAGCATCTGCCATCTCTCTCAGCACTCTTGGGGTCATCCATCAGGGCACGTGGATTTGTGAATGTCCAGTTTGCCTCAGTGACCTCTAACCTGATCCTCCTCAACCAAGGGAGAGTCTTTCTTTCTCCAGATGTGGTCTCTTGCCTCCAGAGTCTGGGATTTCTGAGGGCTGGACTTAGCAGTAAAGACTGAAGCAAGGAAGGCATTCAGCAACTTCTCCTTCTCTGCATCCTCTGTCGCAAGGGTACCCACCTCATTCAGAAGCTGCCACACATTGTCTCTAGTCTTCCTTTTGCTGCTGATGGACTTGAAGAAGCCCTTCTTGTTGTGTTTGATATCCTTTGTCAGATTTAATTCCAAGTGGGTCTTAGCCTTCCTCATTGCATCCCTACATACTCTCACAGTGTTCAGGCTGACATTTAAATGACTGGCCTCCATGAGAATATCTGACAGGTTCTTGGTAGCCTATCAAGATGCCTTGGTTTGGGAAGGATTGAGCATGAATTGTTTTCTCTCTGAACCTTTTGCTCTGGGAAGGTTGACAGTGGATACTGCAACATTTTCCTATGATGTCAGAATCTTTAAAAGAAAAAGAGATATGAGAGTCTGCAAGAATTTCTTTTTAGCCTTTTTTTTTCCGAACAGAACTCGCTTTTTCATGACCCTTTTGAATCTTGAATACTCCTTTTATCTTCCCTAATGGCACTATGTGTCACTGTATCATAATAGGTAGCAACCTCCTATTATTGCCTTAGCCTCTGTAAACTAACTGTCTGCTGCACGTCTCTTCCATATTATTGCAATCAAGGAAGCCAGACTCATTCAGGCATCTGTGTTAAAGTGAGGAGAGTATAACAGTATTATATCTGGCAAGTCACATGGACGCCTTGTTTGGTCATATCAGTCATTGGCTTTGTGGCTAAGACTTTTGAATGATAGTACCAAGTACATCCAAGTAATCTGACTGAAAGAGAAAGAGCCAGACCCAAAAGGAGGATATCAAAATCTAAATGTGTATCAAGCAGAATTCAGGAGCCAGTACACAGAAGTTGTGATGTGGTAACTGCTCTTCATCTGCTGCCTGACCCTGGAAAAGCAGCATGAGTGCTGCTCTCTTTGGCTCTAATATTTCTCAGACAACCTGGAATCTGACTTCTGTGAATATCCGGGCTCTTTCATTCTTGATTTGATTGAATAGCTTGCACTTAAGCCCCATTGCAGTTCAAACCTGAACTTCTTCTCCTGAAGCCCCTGAAGTACTGCTAACATAGACTGAACACACTGAGCACAATGTGTTCATTGTTGCTACTGCTTTTCAAAGCTGAATTGGAGAAGCCTGCACAAAAAACCTGTTTCTTGATGCCTCTGGGGCCAAAGCCTCAAAGCCCCAAACTCTTGATGAGGTGCACAAGAATTAGGTATCAGAAGGGCAGCCAGGCTCTGCTCATATTATTAGCTCACACTCTGAAACTAGTTATGGGAAAAAGAAGGAGGAGGAAACTGGTATAGGACAGACAACTTGAGAGTGCATAGAGAAGGTCAGGGACCATGGCAAGAAGTCTGAGAAGAAAAGGCAGCTGATGGGAGTGGGAGGGTGTAGAAGACAGGAGGAGAACACTTTGCAGTGAGGCTTGCCAGGTGAAGTGCTCAGGCAGCAAGTAGAAAATGTTTGTTTAGTTCCGTAATTAGCCAAATCTTCCAGCATTCAGGAAAGCATCCAGTACCGCTTGAGAGGCATGGCTCAATAAGTAAGAGAGAATCTCCTTTCTCTTTTCATATCTCCATGTAAAGCAAGCTCACAAACATATAAGAAGGAACTACTGTGGTCCCTGACTCAGTTGAGAAGTGCTCATTTAATATTATTGAAATGAGTTTTTGGAGAAGGTACAGTCATCTGAATGCTCTCAGATGTGTATTGTAGCTACATAATACAATGGTTCTATTCTTTAGGTGACTTTGCCTAGTATGAGGTAGAGTAACTGTTGCAGGTGAAAAAATGGATTGAATTGTGTGTGCCATGAGGTGGCAGATAATTGGATGCATGTGTGTGTGTATCCCAAGCTGAACTGCTGAAGTCTTAAGCAGAAGCCTGCTACTTACTAGCAGCAACCCATATGGGTTCCTTGTAATCTTTGGACTAAACATGTGTCATGTCCTCATTTCTCCAATTAAGAGAGACATGAGCCAAAACCAGCAATTAGGAAGCTGATCACATATTGTGTTTCTGCATGGAGACAATTTCAACGAGGAAAACCGTGGGCCTGGGGTGCTGGAAGGAATAGCTGATTCCAATAAGAAGGGTTTCTGTAAAGATGAAAGAGTCCCAGAAGAAATAAGAAAGCCTGGAAAGATGAAAGTTAAGGTCGTGATTGGAAGAAGGATCCTGCAAGTGATTCTTGAAAGCAAAGATCTCACCAAAGACCTCAATGGAAATCAGTGCCAATGGATGCCCAGGGAACTTGGCCCATAACAATGAAGATGGCTCATGGTGAACAGTAACATAGCAGCAGCCAACCTGCCGTTCTGCATAGCTATCCTGAACCAGCAGTGACTTCCCTGCTGGAAAGGAATGGAAAGATCTATGACCATAGCACTGGGTACAGTGAAAAAGTGGGTGCTTCATAATCAAATAGAGTAAAACTGTTATCTCACTGGTTATTAGATGAACCCAAGTATACAGATCCACTGTGGCACGTTGTTCTTTTTGTCTTTCCTGTTGCACTCTGAATCATGGGTCCTGGGGCTGTTGGGGTCCCAGTAACTTGCAACAGCCTTACAAATGCATCTCTATCTTCCCTTGGGGAGCAGGAATTTCTGAAACTGGAAGGATTTTTGACTACATCCATTTTCGCTCCATCATGCCTTAGCAAACCCTACAGCTATTTCAGGCCAGGAACTCATATCAAGTTAGCATTTTCTACTAAAACTGGGTCTTTGGAAGGGCTTATAATTATCTAACTGAACGATGCGACCTGAACTTTTGTAAGACAGATGGTTTAAATATAAAAATACCCTGCCTGTAGATACTTTATATATTTTTGACTTATTTCTCCTCTACTCTCCTAAGTGAGTGACAAGTCTTTAAGGCTTGCAGATTCCTCAGTACAACTACAGCATGGCATTCTCATTTTCTTACCTTCCTATGGTTTGCCGTCCACCCTATTCTTTTTCACTATTGTACAATATGTTCAAATCTTTAGCATATGTCGCTTTCCCTAAATGTCCAAAGGGCTTTTATCAGTGCAAGTTCATTACCATGGAAGAGTCTGTGGAATACTTCAAATGTCCATGTACATTCTATGTCAAATTTTTATAAGCATAAAAATTTAGTCTATCATCTAAAGAGAAAAGGCATTTATTATCTTTAGTTATTGAAAATCACTAGCAACATATTTGTCTTAGATATAACAATCTCATTAGCATGATGGAGATTATTCCATTTTATTTGTGGTTTAGACTTCCTAACTGAGATGTATCTAGTAGAAGTCATAGAACCAGTTAATCCACTGCATTGGTCTTTAAGATGAGGTATTGGTAATGAGCAATGGTTTTGTATCAAAATGAGAACAGAAATAGCCCATATGGCACACAGCTAGTAATACCACTAGAGGTACTCTGGCACAAGAATTGTACACGTGCTAGAATTAGGTCATGCTCCTTGTCCAGTTTCTAACACAGAATTGTCTGACCCTGGCACTTGCCCCAGTGCACCTGAGGGCAAGCAATCTGGCTCGGCATCTGTCATCAGTTTTAAATTTTAAAATGGAGAGTTATGGTAGTCTGAGGAAAAATTAGTGCTTCCAGCAGATCTGCCATGGTCTGCGTTGCCTTCCCTGAGGGTGTCTGTGATTCTTTACAGACTCTTGGTTGTTTGTAAGGAGAACAGGAAACTGGAAGGGTTTTGTTTGAAGAAAAAAAATCCTACAGGGCTACCTGACATGCACAGTCCTCATGGATTTTTTCACTCTTTCTACAGCATGGGCCACAGATCACAAGCTGAAATAATCTTAGTACTCCTAGCTGATTGGCTCCTTGCCATTGTAAGAGTCTTAGATGTCTACACGTCAAACTCTCCTAAAATGACATCTCAGTCTCTTTGTAGGTTGAATTGCTTGGTTATATGTGAGCAGTAAATAAAATGGGCTGCTAATCAACCTTTGCCCCTGAAACCAGCTCCTGAAGCTTGGCTTGCGTCATTTGGGTGATGCTCTTCCTTCCTAAAGTAAGGATACACAGACCTAGCTACAACCTTGTAAGAAACAGCAGTAGCATTTTAATACTCTGCCGATCTCAGATGTGTATTGGTGCCCAACAGGTAGACATTAATCCAGCTAAAGCCTCTGGGCCTTTTCTAGCAGTGTTAATTAGTCAGCTAATGGAAAAAATCTGCCTAATAAGATGTGTAAGTTCTGTATTAGGGATATGGAGAATGCCAGTGCAATCTAAAAAGAAGGGCAAATGGACAGACCCAAGTTGTAATGATCCAGTGTTGCAATGCAGGAGATGTGTGTGGCATGGGACTAGACCTGCTTGATGTTCTGCATCCTCTGACAGCATGTTAGATTAGGATTTGGAAACTAGACTGCAGGATTATCACAGTTGGTGGGGGGAGCAAATATCGCATGTTTCTCTTGAAGAGGCTTCCATCTAAGTTCTCTTACAAATGCTCTAATCTAGAATTAGGCAATTTTCAATATTTTAAATGTATGAAAGTTGATATATAAATGTTTTAACACTTTTTTTTATGTTCCTGTAGTGTAATGTGACATTTATGCTATATATTTCTCAACTTGATTGTATGTCTTGCTTTAAAACTGCATGTTCCTCTATAATAGATAGTCCCTGTGGACCTAATGTCAGTGATGCAGGTGAAGAAACACTGTCTTTTTGCTCACAGAAGGAAGCTTCTGTACCAGGGAAAATCACAGTTATTTTGGATTTTAGTTTTATATATCATTGTAATGTTGGATGCATATCAATGAATGGATAACACAGCTACATATTACACCATTTTAAGATAATTAAATGAATGCCTTCTCTAATGAACAGCTTAATGCTAGAAATAACTAAGGAGGCTCTTTTATGTCAGCCTGCTTGTAGAGAGAGTGTGGCAGTGTTTTAAGTAGTGCAGTATGTTCTGCAACTTTGGTGCAGTGCAGCAAGCTTGTATAATATTAGCATCATCTTGATGTTACATTTGGATCTTAACTTCGAGAAATGGAAAGCATCCAGTGTTTTGTCTTTCTTTTCTGTGTCTCTTCTCCTTGTCTTCTTCTTTTAAAAATAAAATTGTAGCTCAACAAATGAGTTACAGTAGAACGTTGCTACCAGTAAGCCAACCATTTGCTGAAGTATGATTTTGTGTAGGTTATTATAGATTATTCAGGAAACTTTCTAGCCCTGGGAAGTCATGAGTCTAAGCCCTTTGTTTTACCCCTGTATAGGTAGGGGCTGGGCAATAAGGTGCTTCTATACTTTTGAGTCTGATGTTGTTCTTAAAAATCACTTTTAGGGTTAGACCCATTCATTGTCAAACATTAACACAAGCCCCCGAGCTGATAGTTGTTGCAGGACTAATGTTTTCACTTTTCTTTCTCTGAATCCTTTGGAAACATCCATGCAATACATTTTCCTTTTGTTACCTGGTTTGCTATTTCCTCATTTGCATTTGTTTCAGTGTAATAGGACTCTACAATCAGTTCCTTGAGTTCCAGAACTCCTGTTTAAAAAAGGCAGGAGTCATTACCTGCTGTCTTTAAGATTCTGCCTTCAGTGAAGATGTGTTTTTCCAGGACTTTTTCTGTAGATCTGCTTAGTCTCACAGCAATCTTTTCTGCTTACTCGTAAAGGGGCAATCTAATTTAGAAGGCTGCTTCTCCTGAAACATACTTTTTTTTATCTGCCAATTTTAGACTCATTTTTTTGGAGTGAAGTCATCTTTAACACAACAGAGGACTAAAAATGATGAATTATTTCATTTATTCATCCAGGCAGAACGATACACTTTAAAAAAAAAGAATCAGGCTTATTTCAAAATATACTCAGAAGTCACCTTTCTGATTTTCCTCAGTTTCTTGTCATGATCATTAATTAAAATGTATCATTTAAATGTAAATATACTACAACAAAGTAAAAGAGTTTTATGACCCTAACTCTCATGGGTGTCATTGCTAGACTGTTTATGCATACTTTGATTATTCTGCAGCCCTTAGGAAGGATAACAGTGATGCAATAATGCATAATTTCATAAAATATCAGTTACCAATCATAAGATTCAGGTGCCTTTCAGTAACAAAATTTTAGTGATTTTTTTTGCAATGCATCTTTCCTTTAACATTTCCTAATGGTAAAAGCATAGCAGGAAAAAGAGAAATGGTTCACACAGGTTCATTCTGGTACTTTGAGTATATTGTTATGTGATATTTTTATAGATGCTGTTACACATTTTCAGTTACCCTGTGAGCTTCCTCTCTCCTTTTTATTCCATTTTCTCTTTTTTTTTTTGTTTACAAATCCTAATCTTCTTTTTTCAGCTTCCTGAACCTAACTACTACCTGCAAAGGAAGCAATTTCTGGATCAGTCTATGTTACATAGTTTCTGAAGTTTGTTCTTAGATGAGGCTTATAAATCGGCTTTTCAACAGAAAGTGATTCTTGATGTTGGATGCTGAACAAAGATCTGATAATGCAAAAACATCTGTGATAAGGTAGAAAGGAGATTTAAAACTGACTTTTTTCTTCTATACTCATTCTGTTCTCCCACATATATACATGCAGAATTTATCTTCTCTCTCTTCCAGTATGTTTTCCATCCCCCTTCTCCGTTACCCGTTACTTTTTGTTTTTCTCCCTCAATAAATGTCTAAAAACCGTAATTGGAGACCGGTTATATTCATGTTGCATTCATTGTAAATGTTCATTCATTGCTCTGACTTCCCTTTCCAGGGAGTGTAGGTTAGCTTTTCTCTTGGCATGCAGTGGTTGGGAAGAAAAAAATCCATTAAATTCCATTCAAACCCCTTAGTCCCTATTTTTGATAGCGTCTTATCCTCAAAGCTTTCATTTAAATCCTTTTAATTTTTTTTTTTCCTACAGTGAGGCCTTATTGTCCTAGTACTTTTGACACTGAGTGTAAAGGATGATGAATTTAAGGACAGCCACTGCCCAGTTGGCCTCTTAGTTCTGTTAACAAAGACACTTTTTTCTCAACTTTGCCTGCGCACATTCACCACAGGATGAAAGCTGCCCTCTTGCTTTAGTTAAGATGATGCAAAATCTCGGTAAATGTAAGCTTTTTTTTATACCTGTCAGAAACAGTAACAGATCAAAGGATGGATTAGGGTGGAGTGGACGTCCTAAAATGTAACTACCAGAGCCTCGTCTTCACCAGGACTTCATCTCAGAGGTAGTTACCACAAAAATACAGAGTGGTTTTGTGCTGAAGAAAAGACTGTAGGAAAGAAATGAGATCTGTTTGATATTCAGAAAACTTTGAACATTGAGATACAAAGGATTAGGAAGAGCTGGTGACCTTTTTCATGGCTTGTTCCTCAGAATGCCACTTTTCAGGGTATTTTGCTTGTTTGTTTAAAGGGAAGGACCTAACTAATGTAGTTGCAAACCCCCAATGCATGAATGGATTGGAAGCTACATCACATTGCAGTTCAGAAATATGAAGTTAAAGATAACATTAAAAACCCTTAAAGATGCTGTCAGATTTCTTGCTAATTAATTGTGATTTCCAGATGCTGGATGCTCCTGTTTCTCTACCTCTGCATTTCTCAGTAGTAGTATTACATTTTTTTTCTCCTCAAGCACTCTCAAGAAATTTTATTGTTCTCGGAACAACATTTTTTCTGTGTTTAGGAAGGCTTCTACACTAATAAATGTCTTCTTTGTTCTTTTACCTTTGGGATTTTAGAGTTTAAATGTCTTTGCACCTGCTGCCCATTTTTGTGGTTATCTCTTTTTGTGGTACACAGAAAAGACTAAACAGTCCATGACAGCTCCTTCATGGCAGTCAGAGTGAGATGATTGTTAAGAATAAAGGCTGTGATATGATCTTAGACATCAAGATGTATGGTAGAAAAACTAGACGACTGCATGACCTTCTTATCTTTACCCTCCTCCACGTCCTCCTCTTCATCAAAGTTGCTGGCAGTATTTTGTTGCAAATAAGGCTTTAGGTCTCTGAAACGTAGTTCATCTTTGGTTTTGTCCAATGTTAAGGAAAATATGCCTGAAGGTTTTGGGACTTCGGGTGACCATACCTTCAATAATTTATGATACCCATTCTTGAATTTCTTCCTGAGAGAAAAATACTCTTCAATTATAAGGGACAGATTTTCTCATTCATTTGTCCTGTGAGTGACTGGAGGGCTCAATCTATCAAACCTTTGTAGAATAACCTGAAGCAACGTG
Source organism: Dromococcyx pavoninus (assembly GCA_033558185.1). Lineage (NCBI taxonomy): Eukaryota > Metazoa > Chordata > Aves > Cuculiformes > Neomorphidae > Dromococcyx > Dromococcyx pavoninus. The sequence goes on from JAUMJL010000208.1 coordinate 3,295,177, forward strand.
AGTGTTGATTAAACCTCCTCTTCAGGGCAAAATGCAGCCTGGGAAGAATGTTTCTGATAAAAATAAGCTCTCCTTCTATGTTTTCCCAAGGTTGACTTATACACCTGATACAGAGAACTTCCACTGATTATGCCAGTAGGAGAGCAAGGGAATGAACTCTTGGAGAGGGTCACTAGTGACTGTGCAAATAGTAAATCTGTGCCACCTTAGCTGTGCTATTATGTTTTATCAAAAAGGTGCAGTGAGTAATTTGATCTGAAATGTGATAGGACTGTGAAACAGGCCAAGACAACTCTTTCTAGCAAAATCTGGATTTTCCTTCCTATAACAGCACTCTCAAGAAATTTTAATCCAAACTCAGCAGGCCATGTACAGGAGTATGGGGAGATAATTTGTACTCTGGTGCTGATTTGTTCTGAGTCACTCAGGAGATGCTGGAAAGAAGGTGCCAAGACAGTAAGTGTAATGGGCACCCGAAGAGTGAAGACTAAATGTAAGTTTCAGAGGAGAACGGAAGTGAAAGTCAGCTGTTAGACAATTCCCTCATTTCCAAAACTGGGATCATACTTTTAAGGCTGAATGACCTAACAAAAAAAAGAGTCAGTAAATTCTGAAGAAAATATAAATGTTTGTGCCCGAACTTGGAATTCTGATTTTTGATTTTCTTTTTCTTTTGGCTGGCAGTTCTTTCTCTTCCTTAAATAACCCTGCTGTTTGAAGCTGAACATGTAATTTAGAGTAAATCCAAAGCTAGGTATTGCATAGTTAGATCTATGTAGTAACTTAAAATGCTAAAAGAACTTAGATTTATTCTTCAAATATATGAGCAGATTACTTAGGTATGAAATGTTAAGTAAGTAAAAAAATAACCCCAGAATAATTGTCAGCAGATTGAAGAAATTAATAGAGTACAGAATCTCAGGTCTATTGAATGTGACGGCTGGAAAAAAGAATATCTAAATTTATTTAAGTCTCCATTTTGATATAAATATATTTTTAGTCATTCTGTTCGTATTTGTATTCAGTGCTACCATACTGGTAACATCACATTGGAGAATCAAAGTAAAAAAAGAGACACTTCACATTTGACAAAAAAAAAAAGATATATTTTTCTCTATGGCCATTGAAGCCTCAAATCAAAACAATACCAAAATGTTTCCAAATAAATTATTTGTTATCATGTAACCTCAGTGAAAATAATCTGTTGTTTCCTTGGTTATTTTTAAGAGCTGAACAGACAATGTATTAGAAATGTTTTAAAATGTAAGATTCCATCATATATAAATTGATTTCAGTTTTGACAGGATATCTTCATCTGCAGCTAATGCTGCTGCTGGCAGTAGACACTATTTGTAGACATCATCTTGTCTAGAGATAAATGAAATTTAGAATAAGTGCTTGTTTCCAGATATTTTCCAGCTCTTGTACTGCATTGTTCAGAACAACCGAACTTCAGCCATCATTTGAGAGCTGTGTAGTACAAATTTTTATTTGCTTCTAGTTATCAGCTCCATAGAATTCAGAATTGTTTATATGCAATTAAATTTCCTCTTGCCTCTGACACTCTCTCTCTTCAGCCTGCAGCCAAAGGTATATAAAAACATTTTTCAAGTGATTTAAGTTGCTTTTTACTATGTATGAACATAGCAATTTTTAAGTCCTCTTAGGGATGACAAAGATGAAGAGGTGTTGTCAGTGACGATATAATACTAATTTCTATTTCTGTCTCAGTATGTTTGAAGTTTTTATGATGCAGTTTGAAAGCTAGAAAAAAATATTTTATACATTATAACATTTATGACATAGTATAGTTACCTGAGTGGTGAATTATAGCAAGCCATTCCAGAAAAAAAATCTTATAAATCAAACTTTTCTGTAGAAATATATCATTATAAAGCAGAAAGACAGAAAGCCTTTGATTCTGCAGTGTATTACGAGAAGCTGCCTTCACACTTCAGTTTCAACAGAAAATTTACCTTAACCTGATTTAGCCATTTGCACTTCTCTCAATTTCTCAGTAATTCTAAATTTATGATATTCAGTCCTGCCTTGAACACAGCAGTGCAAAGATCATACTGTCTAAAGAGACATGGACAGATTGTAAAACCTACTGCATATCAATTCTGTTAACCCTGAGCTCCCAATTAAAATAAAATTCAGTTTTTCATATCCAGAGTTCTGCAAATGAAGAAACATGTATTCAAATCTATTAAAACTGATAAATGCTACTTTAAATAATAAATTGAATTTGTTAATAATTGAAGAATAAATGTAGAGGCAGTAAAAGTGTACATTTCAGGAAAAGTACATGTTATGCAGTATTTCTTGAAAAGATCTTGTTTCATCTCATTGTCTTTTTCCCATCCAAAAAAATATTATGCCTCCAGTTTTAACTTATTATCAAAATAAGAAGTAATGTTAAATTATTATGTGGGATAAAATCCAATGTTCAATAGGTAAATCTCCCTCAGTGCTGACTAGTCACAATGAGCATCTGCTAAAAATGACATTAACTGATGTTTAAATGTAAAATAAATTGTTTGCTTGTTCTGGTACAAATGAAACCAGACTGAACTGATGGAAATTGAGTATACAGCATGTTGTTGATGACAAAAATAAATAAATAATATCTTTTTAAAATAAAAATCCTCATTCGCTTATTAGCAATTTTAAACCAGATAGTATAAAAGTTTTTTGCACAAATATAAGCCTTTTCTGAAATAATCCTTGGGATGATGTCATGTTGAAACACTTCTCTCTTTGTAAACTGATTAATTTGACTTCTACTGTTTTGTTAACAGATTATTTATTTATTTATGGAATTTTCTTTTAAAGAGTTTTCATGGTAATTGCTTTTTGTAGCAGTACTGTTCAGTTAGGTGATCACCTTTGTGTCTACACTGGTAGAAAAAAAAAGTGACGGCATTACATAGTGTGTTCATTTAAAACAAGGCAAAATATAAAGTTGAATTAACAAAACAAAATGGGCTTAAAATACAGATGAGGCATATTAATAGAAAGATTCTTGATGTTAGCACATCCCTATTGTTGGGATATAATCCATGTTTTCCTATGAAGAATATAACAGAAATTTTCCAAACATAGAAATATTTAACCTGGTTATCCTTCTAAGAGCCGTGAACTCCTTGAAAACCTCATGTTTAAGTCTGACCAGATTTTTCATCCTTTACTAGAGTTCAGTAATAATGCCTCTTATCCTTTAAAATTCTTACTGTAATCACTGAGATCACTTGCAGGATAAAGTGATGCTTATTATCCTAAGAACGTGAGAGTTCCAAATGGGTTTTAACATTCAGAATAATAGGTGAATCAGTCTATGGATATGCCTGCATATAACGTCTTTTGGAAGGCATAACACAAAACCAGCAAGTTCCTTCAAAAGAGATGAGCTTTGAAACATATCTGCAGTATATGGGGTCAATTTCAAAGTTATGGGCCTCTTCTGAAAAAAAAAGAAGTCCTGTTAGCATCTTTATTTTTCTGTATTGAGAAATCTCCAGGAAGATCAATGATTTTCAAAATCTCACGATATAGTATAGAATAGCTCATTGTTCTTCCACAATGTGGAAGAAATCAAAGTTAGTGAACATTTCTGAACCCTGGGTCTTGAATAAATTTATTGCTTTGTTTCTGCACCTGCAAAGAAAGGGGAGTCATAAGTATACAGTGCTTAAATGCTTGAAGATGAATAAACAATGAAAAAATACCCAAACTCTAGTTTTATACACTTTAAAAAAAATTTAAAAAGCCTCAACTGTATAAAATCATTCAAGCTTTTCATCATGAACATGAAAATTAAACTTTTTTTTTTAAAGAAAACCTCAAATTTTAATGAACTTTCATGATTCTGAAATTTCAAACCGAAAGCTCCAAAGTACTGAAGGAATTTTATAAATAATGAGTGATTGTGCTGCGCTATTAGAGATTTTATATGGTACTTCTGACTTTAGGAATTGTCACTATGGCAGTGGTGGAGTAAAGAGCTTTCTCTCTTATTGCGTTTATCTTATTTTTACAATTAATCATGAAAAAAAATTCATGATAATTTAAAAATAAATTCTTCATACAATTAATCATCCCGTTAAAATGTACTTCATTCTTCTTCTGTTTGATACTTGAGTAATCTTTGTCAGCTTTGCAAAGCTTAAATCTCCCTATAATATGTTTCAGTTATTGGCCTAATTAACATACAGCTTTCCATGATTGAGTGATCAACGCAAATTAGATATCAACAGGGGCTGTTAACTTAATGTACAGACAATCCAAAAAAGTGGATCCACCAAGTTTTCAGTGAATTCAGAATGTGGAATTAGCACCCTATACACTGCATGGCTGATCTCTTGGATTAAAAATAATTCTCTTGTAGTTCAGCACTTGAGCATGCCCAGAACACTTCATGGCATCTCGCTTCTATCAAAGCACGGAGCAGCAGAAGGAAGCTGAAAAGTGACCCCAGTTAGAATTGTTATGTCATTACAAAAGTTAAAATTACATTTTGAAGCTAACTACCCGTTTCTTTAGGAATGCTCGATCTCTATTTGATACTCATTTTAGTGGAAAGTTGAAAGGGGAGGTAACACTGAGTTTGCCTGTTTCTAACAAATGGCCATGTATGTATATTTCAGATGGAAAAATACCTCTAAGTTTCAGTAATTATTTAATGGAAAATTACCTTAAAATTATTTTCCAGTGTTGACCACTTGTACTAATCAGGGAGCAGAGCAAAGGGCATTTTCAAAACCAAAGCCAAGTGTATCTCTTGGCTCTGCTTAACTCCCCTCTGCAACCTGTGGTCAGAAAAATAAAGCCTGATACCACTGGACTAAAGTCAGGAGCATGTCTGTTGCTAAAATTTAGGGCTAATGGATATGAAAATACTCTTTAAAATACATGCAAGAATGCCAGTTCCGGTTTTCTCTGAGACATCCGCCTGTAATGATCTATTTTAAGAATGAATAGGTTGTGTAGCACATAGTGGTGTGGTTTGCCTTGTTCAATGGTTTAAGCAGTTGTTTGATCTACCTCAGCTGTCTTTGATTGAAACCTTACAATATTTTTGCAGAAGTTTCTTCCCTTGACTTCCAGTTTATTCTATTACAACCCAGACATTTCACCCACAGGTAGACCAAGCCTTACCCAGGCTATACAACATGGTCTGCTCTGGGTCAGCAAGTTTTTGCTTGCGTCTAAAAGCATGAATGACAGCAGGTTCTTTTTTCTCACTAATATTAGATGACAGGTGGAATCAAGTCCTATTTGCTGGAAGGTTTCCTTGCTATCTGGACCCAAATATTCTCTGTAACACTTCAGAGTGCACAAGTGAGCACTTCAAAGCACAGACTTAAGGTTGCTAGATGTTGGCTTTTATTTCTGCCCCCCTGTGTAGAGCTCCACAAACTGGAAAAAAAAGGGATGTATTGAAAGAAACTTCTGGTGGTTTCCATTTATTTGTTTCATTCATTCATTCATTCATTCATTCATTCATTCATTCATTCATTCTTTCATGTATTTGTGAAACCGCTATTCATTTCAGTTGTGCATAGCAGATATTAATTACTGTACTGCAGATAATAGCACATAAAGGTCATCCTTTGAATTGTGTTCCACTTTGGTATCTTTTCATGCTTTGAAGATAATAGCGTGATGTTGTTTGTACACTGTGGAGTGCTCTTCTGTCCCTTGGGAAGCATGTTGATAAAACAGATAATAGTAACAGGATGGTACAGCATAGATGTTCTGCAATGTTAGTCCCTGCTTTAAATGTCTCTGCTGCTTAAAGCAGTGCCTGATGACAGTGCAGATGTTCCTCAGTCTGTAAAGGCATCGATCTGAGGCCACGAAAATAGATGCATCTGTGTGTGAGAAAAGGCATGTGTTGGGCTGGAGGTTATTAAATTATTCCAAATGATTTGCTGCTGTGGTGCCTTTCTGCAACAGCCTTCCTGTGCATTCCCCTTGCAACCAGAGCTGGCTGAGGAACATCAATTCAAAATAGGTCTGGGCTCATAGAAAGATGTTTTATTTATCAAGTGTTTTTGCCCATGCACAGTGCAGGAATGTAAATGAAGGTACTTGGGAGAAATGTGTTAGATTTTGTCAGTACACACAGAGCATTTTTTTCCTTTGGACAAGTGCTATGGGTTTATTAACGGTCACAGAGCATATGGTTCAGGTTCTCTACCTTGAACTGTGCAAAAAATGTGTCGCATCATCAATGAAGGTGAAGATAGCAAGCAGCATGTGTTTAGGGCTTACTTTGGAAGATATTTCATCTTTTTTTCATCTCTGTGAGCGGGGACAGGTGTAATTGTCACATGATGGACTTGGTTGGACCCCACCATCGTATTTGGTCACACACTGTGACGTGCTAAAGCTTCAGGGACAGAGGAGGTGAGTAAATACACCTGTGCTGTGACTTTACAGCTTCTCCCTGCTGGCAGCAAAACAGCTCAGAAGGTGGGAGCTGCCAGAACTAGATCAGTAAAGGGATAAGAAGATGAAAAGCAAGGGATGATGTAAGGAACTTGGGGGATGGAGGTCAATAGGGGCTTAAACTCCATCTCCTCTACCTGAAAACTAGCACCTGGAGTTTGTTAGAGAAGACTTTTGCTGTTGAGATATGATTGTACAGCCTAGACAAGCATTTTTTTATGAACACAAAGAAGTCACTGAAAGGTGGAGAAGGGTGGTCCCATTACAGCTTACCATCTGATGGTGAGCACTCTGTAGAGCTAAAGTAATTTAAGGCCTGTGAAATAACAAAACCCGTGTAATTTGAAAGATGCTGGGTTTTTTCAAATAAAACATATAGTATGAATTTTAAGTCTTTTGGGAGATTTGGTAGTTTAGTAGGAATGGTGATGAAGATGTTTGGGAATTTCTCCTTGTAGTTAATGCTTAAAATTGACCCTGTTTAATGCTGTCCAAAAATGTACAGAATTTATCTAATATCTTATTGGTACTCCATTGGTTTCCATGCAGCTTTCACTAGAAAGATGTATACTTAATTTTTTGTTGACTAACAGTTAACAATCTAAGAGTCTTATAGAGAATGAACCTGTGTCCTAACAGTAGTCATGACTATAACATGTTGGTGGGCTACTGTGAAAGTCATTTGTCTTTGACCATACTGTTACAGAGAACATTACAGTCCTTTTCTCAAGTGCATGGTCACATCTCAGAGAAATTGAAATAACTGTGTTTGAATATCAGCCCAACATTCAAATTATGTGGCTTGTGAACAGGCTTTTTATATAGAAATGTAAAGAAAAAGCTATTTACTGCTCTAACTTGAGCTATTGTTGGTGATGGGATAAATTCTCTCTAGGAATACATAACCTATGCAAAAGCAACAATATCCTACTTTGCATTATGAACAAGCCTTATGCAGGTCAGAGGTGTTAAATTTGAAGCTATTTAGAACACATTTGGGTCATCTTTACCCAGAAAAGGATGCAGTATATCAAAAGTACTTGTAATACACTACAAAATATTTTGAATTACCTCTGAAGCCTTTGATAATTGCCATGTGATCCTTGGCTATTGATAGAAGTGTTTTAAAGGAGATATAGTACTGAGTCTCGAGGACATTGTTAGCACTGATGAGATCGCTTATAATCAGTAAGTAGTTGATCATGCTGTTAAAAGTCAGTTAGGAAAGCAAATAATACAGAAAAAAGACTCAAAGGAACAGTGTTACTATATCTCATGTTACTCATATTGTTAGATGGATTTTCATAGTAACTTTTCTTCTGGAAATAATTCTTCATGATAAGAAATATTTGTGTCATTAAATGTTTGTGCCATGTAATAGGAACCAGGTCTGAAGAGCATAAGCAAAGAATCAATGAGATATTTTGAAGCTCAGAAAGACTCACTATCCTACCATTTCCAGCAAAAGAACAATAAATATAAAGTAAACATGCAGTTAGGAAAAATAATCAAGTAATTAACTACTTTGTTTTTCATCCTTACTGTACTACAGTTATTTAAAGAAGATTCTGTGTGTTTTGATAATGATTGCACTGCAGAAAGATTAAGGCTTCAAGGGAAAAGCATGTGCACTGTGAGAGCCTCTTCAATTTTGGGAATATCTGACTCTTTGCACGCTGGTTACTAAACTTAAACGCAATAAAAGAAACTGTATAATTGTGTCAAGGACTTTTAAGAGGTCCAAATAAACTAGCTGTGGATATCAGAGAGAAGTTCTGAAACAATGAAAATAATTTAGCAGTCCAGGTTTATTCTGGTTGTTCAGGTTTTTTCCCTGTAAACAGTTGTTTCAAGATATGTCTACCTTACTTTCAGTAGCCAGTCTGAGACTTGAGAATCTGTAAGATATTTTCTCCTTCAACAGCCGATGCCATGCATTTCTTAAAGGGAAGTTGTCTAACCAAAGGCAGCGCTAAAAAAAAGGATTCTTTGTGAATTCAGAAAAGCTTAAAAATCATCAATGATTGGCTGACTATTGTGTTTGGTGCTAAGATACAGACTGCAACCCAAACAGACTGCTTCTGAGTGGAGGCTCTGCGTTTGGCTTCAATGGAAGTTGGGCACTTACCTGCCTTAGAGGATCTGGGCCTTGTTGTAGAAGGGAAGCAAAGGGTCGGGAACTTCTGAAGGGTTTTACATCTGTTCTCAGCAGTGGTTTCCAGTGTTTTGTGCATCTTTTGAAAGTCTGCTGGCGTTTGTTAACTCATTTAAGTAGATTATTTGATCTGCTTTTTCTTATGAGAGTGGTGAAAGGTGCAATTCCTTCCGCAGATCTGTGCAGCAGAGCACATTTGGGCAAAATTTCATTGTTTTATACCCAATAATTCTCGAGTCTAAAGAGAGACAGTAGGAACACAGTAAATTCAGACCTATTCCACAATGCAGGAAGCTGAACCGCTTCCAGATCACTTGCTTTGTCTTTTGGCAGACTCACTGAGACAGGATATCATGGGAAGACACCTCTCTCCCTCCTCCACCTCTCATCTCCAGCATTTTATGTAAGAAGTTCTATACTCTTTTGTTTTCTCAACAAATACCTGGCTCTTCAGAGCTGCTGGGAGGTGGGGTGGCAGACCCGCAGTCAAGGCTTTCTTCCCAGAAGGGTGTGCGGGAGGTGGGAGTATTAAACACAGGATGACTCATATGATTGCCCTGGAGAAGCAGGCTGTGAGACTTTCATAGATGATCTGTGTCTCTTCACCTGGCAGAGAACAAGGTGCCCTTGCAGAATAACACAGGGAGACTTGGCTAACACCTCAGGGCTGGCCCCCCAAGGGAGAATGGGCAGCAACATGCCTGTCCCTCCAGCCCTTATGCCTGGAAGTCTTGTGGCAAAGCACAGCATCAAATACTGGACTGTCTTCTCCAGAGCAAGCACAGACACTATATGCTTTTTATGTGTTTCCTACTGATTCAAGGCAGGAGGCCTTCTCATTGGGTTTCTTGATTCACTCAGTGCAAAAGGGTACTGAGGGTAATCAGCTGTGTCAAGGCCAGGAATATTTTCTTTGCATCAGCCCAAGATGGGCGGCTGTGGTAATAGGGGAAAATTTGTTGTGAAGCCTACCTAATCTCTACCAGTCACACGTATCTGCTGATGCCTTAGGAGGGCATCTGGCTCTTAGATGCCAAATCACTTCATGCAGCATCCTGGGCAATATATTTCTTACTGCTGTGAGATGTGCTCTGCTACCAGAGTAAAAGAACTGCTGAAATCCGTGTGCTGAAGCAGCCAGCCCTTTCCTAAGGTGACTACAAATAGAACCAAGCCTCTTTATGTTATTTCTGGCTACTCATAATTTGAGTCTGAACTCCTTTTGGTCTGACCTGGAATAACAGTACCACTTTGTATCCTCAGGACTGTCTTTTCCTTCTTTCTGAATGTGTTTGGCAGTCACTCCCACTCTCTTACAGAGACAGGGAGCACATCTGCACCCCAACATGCTTCAATTGGAGCAGAGGACTCATAAATTCCTAATTTACTCTAGAGCTCATAAGGCTGATATAGTCTTTCTCCAAACCCATGAGATAGTATCACCTAATCTAGCACAACAGCTTTTGTCATTGCATCAACTAACTTTAGCTTTTATCCTTAATTCTAACCTTGCAAGATATACATCTCAGTGAAGCCAGTTTTCTTCCTAAAAGCATTTGTCTCAGCTAGATGAGGCAATGCTTAATATTTCATATCCTGGGAGGCTTTTGTGACTTCATAGCTAGATTGGTAAAAAAGCTGATGAATTTGTGCTGATCGTTGGGTTTAAGAATTTATTCTGCTTACTCTGGTGAAATCACTACGGCTGTGCTATTACAGAACAGTTCTTACAAATGTATGAGGCTTTGCCCAGAAGAATGCCCTAAAATGGCTACTATTTCTGTAACATAAACATTTTTTAATAGGTTCGGGTCACTTCTCATAGTTGAGATTTGCAGAGCTAGTATAATTTGGAGCAGAGCTCGGTGATCAGTTTTGTGAGGCAAATTTGAATCCATTGACCAGATTTGGAGGCTAGTTAGAAATTTCTTTTAAACTGGTCCTCTTTTTCTCAAGACCTTGGGAAGGATAGGAAGCAATTTGGTAAGGACCCTACAATAGCAAGAGAAGGTCTTTGAAGAAAAAGTGAGGGTTACTTAACCATACCTAGAATTAATCAGAATCATAGAATGATACAATAGTTTGGGTTGGGAGGGGCCTTTAAATGTCATCTAGCCTAGTTCCCCTGTGCAATGGGCAAGGACATCTTCAACTTGATCATGTTGCTCAGAGCCCCATCCAACCTGACCCTGAATATTTCCAAGGATGTGGCTTCTACAGTCTCTCTGGTCAACCTGTTCCGGTGTTTCACCAACCCCATTGTAAAAAATTCTTCCTTATATCCAGTCTGAATCTACTCCGCCTTAGTTTAAAATCATTAGCCCTTGTCCTATTGCAGGAAGCCCTACTAAAACATCTGTTGTCAAACAAATTATGTGAATTAACTTCCTCCCTATCTGTATTCTGATTGTCTGGCTAAAGGATCCTGGCTTTGCAAGCAGAAAGGTTATAGAAGACTGAAATGACTTTCTGGCTGTTAAAAGCTTTTAGATCTATGACTGGATAGATGTCATAGTGAGTTTTTAGAGGTTCCTATTAGCACAATTGTTCTGTTATACTGCAGATGCCAGTTGCCCTCCCGTTTGATGCTGCAGTCTGCAATGGCAGCAAGTTGCTGGATGCCTGGCGATGCCACACAGCTGTTTCTGTCTGCTTACACTGTTGAATATGATTGCCATGCTTCCTTTCAAATACTGCCATGCCAAATCCTTCTTCTTTAACCTTTAAAAGTTAGGATCACATAGAACAGTAGTCTACTGCATAAACCATAGAGAAATTTAAGAAATACAGTAGTACTTCCTTTCACTTAAATACTTAAGAAGACTTAATTCTTCACAAACCTTCCTGTGACATCAACAGCAAAGTGATAGCAAGCTGGACACATGTGTGGGGCAACATTATTGGTGATGGGAGAGAGCCAAGCTTAAAAAATATACTTAATGGACTTTACATTTTCAATTATTGGAGTGTTTAGTGATTATGAGATAGCTGATAGGGAAAGAATTGAGGCCTAATATGTATTTCAATGTTTAATTTGACAGAGGCCATGCAATTTTTGTGTCACACTATAAAACATATAAGCTAATACAAGTGCTGTAAAAGTTTCCTTATTATATTTATGTGTAATAACAATGCAGTTGTATGAAAATGATAGTGCTTAGGTAATCACAGTGCCAGGAGCATTTGTCCTCTCTTCTAAAGAGTGGAAAAATGGAAAAGTGCTGGACTTGGAAAGAAGTTAATATATGTTCTTGCAGAATGCCCTTCTACCACCAGGTTTGCGTACAGCTCGTTATGCTTCTTTTGTGGCTGAGCTATGCCCCCATCCAGTTCAGCAGGAGAACTAGCCCTGCTAGACACTTGGGTACAGGTCTGAGGTTTGTTTATTGTCATGGGAGGATGTGCATAAACATAAGCATACAATGATTTTCTCTGCTTGCCTCGCTCTTTTCAAATTCAGATAATATTTAGCTTTGGTCTGACTGGTAAGAAGAACCATGCTGCACAGAGTTACAGTCATATCTGGCTTTAAATACACTAAGTTTCCAGATAAATAGTATATTCTGCAGTGGCTTTATTCTCATGTTGACGGTCTGTTCTACGGTCCTAAGTGTTAGGAAATATGCCTGTGACACAGCTCCTTCTGGGGTGTTTGTCTATACTCTATAAAAGATACAAACAAGCGTCTCCCATGGAGTATGTGGTTGCCTAGCACCATAAAGTGTACACAGCAGTAAATATTCTTGCTGAAGTTTCTTCAAGACCACTTTTTAGTCTGTGTGGCTAGTGTAGGCTTCTCTTCTACCCTTTTATATTGTGAAAATATGTTTTAACAGCTGAATAAGGGGACCTTACTTAGTGATCAATAATTTTGTGCAACCCTTCAAATGAGAATCATAGAATTATAGAAAAGGTTGGAAATGAGCTTTGAGATCATTGAATCCATTTGTACCTGTCTACTATTAAACCATATCCCTGGTACCTCATCCACCCATCTTTTAAATACCTCAAGGGATGGTGACTCAACCACCTCCCTGGGCAGCCTGATAAACCTCCAGCACCTCAATGCCCTTCTTGCAGTGAGGGGACCAAAACTGAACACAGTGTTCGAGGTGCAGCCTCACCAGTGCTGAGTACAGGGGAAGAATGACTTCCCTCGAGCTGCTGGCCACAATTTTTTTGATACAGGCTAAGGATGCCACTGGCCTTCTTGGCCACGTGGTCACACTGCTGGCACATGTTCAGCTGGCTGTCAACCAACACCCCCAGGTCCTTCTCTGACAGGCAGCTTTCCAGCCATTCTTCCCTCAGTCTGTAACGCTACATGGGATTGTTGTGTCCCAAGTACAGGACTCGGCATTTGGCGTTGTTGAACGTCATCCCACTGGTCTCAGCCCATTGGTCCAGCCTGACCAGATCCCTCTGTAGAACCTCCCCACCCTCAAGCAGATCGACACTTCTGCATAGCTTGGTGTTACCTGCAAACTTACTGATGTTACATTAATCCCTTCCCAGATCATTAATAAAGATGTTGAACAGAACAAGACACAACACTGAGACCTGGGAAACACCACTTGGCCAACCTCCAACTGGATTTAACTCCATTTACCACCACTCATTAATTTAATTTATGCCTGTCTAGGCTGTTGGCAGCCAGTTTCTCAAGCAGAATACTGTGGGATATGGTATCAAAGGCTTTACTATTCTTGCTGTCAAAAATACAGATCATTGACTCCTTATATGTAACTGCATCCTATCTGAACTTCCTATAAATCCACCTTCAGTGAAATCAGACTAGAAACACATGCACTAGCACCTCTTCTTTGAGTAACTGCTGAGTGCTGGATGTAGGGGTAGGGATCTGGGATTTCTCCTGTGAAACAAATTTCTTAGCTGTCCAAAGTATTTGAAAAGTGTTGCATCTATAGTATTTAATATTTTAAAACTTGTCATTTTTCACCTGGTTAGTACTTAGCTCCTGTACTTACCTTTACTTTATTTAACATAAAATATAAGGTAGTTATGTGTTTGATGTTTCATTATTAACTTTTGTCTAGTTTATACTGTTTTTTTGAGACTGTGTGTACCTTAGCAGATGGTGCTAAAATTTCTGTGAGTAGTTTAATTTAATTTCTTCCCACTTTCTTAGCGTCACCCTTTGCTTTTAGTTATTTTGCTTGCAAACTAGCTGATACAAAGTAGCTGAACATACTGATGACAATGAATTGCAGATGCAATATAAGCTTTAAGAGGTCAAAATGTGAAGCAATTAACTGATTTTTAAAGGAATTTTTTTAAAGAATGTGTCAACATCTTTGTTGCTGATTATTATATATATGAAAAGAATCCATTCTAGAGTAGTGTGATAGGTATTTCTGAAGTTTGGCTATGTATTACCTTGGGCAAATTTAGGCTCTAGTCGCCATCACGCTGAAAAGGAGAAACTCAAAGATAAACTTTATCAGGCTCTAGTTTTTCAAAAATATCTTTTGTGTGGGATCCATGTAGAGTTGGAGCTTTTGTCAAAAAACCAAACCAAAAAAACACACTAGGAAAAGAGCTTTACTTAGAATTGTGCCATAACTTCATTTTCAGACATCTAAATATGCAGTATTTTCTCAGATGTACGATACGTGCTATTAGTATGAATCATAAATGTCTGTAGGCTAATTTAAATCTTCCATCCTGAAAGTTAAATGCTTAAGGCAGGACTCAATTGACAGAGCACGGGTATGAAGTGCCATTTAAGATAGCGCTGGCTAGTATAAGAGACTTTTCGCCAACTTTCTGCCTTATGGAGTGGTAGCAAATGTTAGGTGTTACCTCATTGTGCTCAAAGTGATGCTGAGTGCCTTAGATGAGATAACTGAATGCCAAATTTAGCATTGACATAGTGGGAGCTTCTGAAAATCCACCACCTTTGAAGTCATGAACATACCAAAGCACACGCATTGCATCAGATCATCTTCAGGAGTTTCATTTTAGGCAATCAAAATAAAAATTGTACTACATACTAAAGTATTGGCAAAACCAAATAATCCAAAATAAGTGATGTGTTCCAAAAATAGTGTTCTCGCTGTCCTATCTGTTATTAATGCCAATCTCTACACCTTGCCATCTTGTATTTTCTGCATCATTTACTGTGCTATTTTGAACGTCATGCTATTAACAAACTGCTTCTGTCAATGTGGAGTAGTTTTACAAGTCCTTGTTCATGACAGTGGTATATCTGAGCTTTTAAAGAAAAAAGCTTACGGAACATTTATGTTTCAGGTGACTTTTTCATAGACAGAAATTATGAACTGGGTCTAATTCAGCATATTTTAATAACTGTTCTTTATATGAAGAAAATTATATTAATTTCAATTTTTTTTCTTCCAACCATATTAGAAGTCTCTAAAACCTACTTAATTTTATAAATATGCCAGTAATTCATGTAATGTAAACTTGCTCACCTAAGAATTTTTGTTAGTTTACCTGGAGCCCAAAGGTATAAATCATGCTTAAAAGAATCCAATTAAATTTTAATAAAAAAGAATACATGCATTCCAACTGATGACAAAAAGTTATTGTCTTTCTCACTATTTTAAGATGTCCTCATTTTTCTCAATTTTTAGAATTTCCTGTGCCTTTCAACAGCTACCCTTTACACTCTGGCAACATATGACTTTTCAGTCCCCTTTTTCATGACCATTACCTGCTACTTCTCAGCTCCATTAAAAACATATCTTTTACTCAACAGTGAAGCATTAATTTATTTTACCTGGGCATCAGCATCATATGCCATCAAATTAAAAAAATTGGTCCAACTGCTTTGAAAAACTGAGTTGCACATATTTGAGGTTTGTTTTTATAAAAAAATAAATGCTATATTAGCTAGAGTTACCTTTACTGAACTGCAGCCTGAAGCTGAAACTAGTTTTCATTTTGAAGTTCTGGTTTTCCCTGACTACAAAACTGGCTTGTAGTGTTGGCTCTACATAAAAAAGACCAAAATCATGATGGAAGTAGAAAGGAGTGTCTTCTGAAAACTTCAAAATGAAAATGAAGTCATCTTTGTCTCATGCCCTTCTGACTTTTTTCTACTGGATTGCTGAAAATAGCCACTTATGCCAAAATTAATCTCTGTGCACAGCTGTATGGCAACTATATTATAGGAATATAAGCTATGTTAGAGCAAAGCTGTAAGTGATTCTGCAGTTTACAGTGTATGGTTCAGTTCTAACCTCAGTAGTGAGAATTTTTTCCCTGATACAGAAGCATGAGAATATTATTCTATGTGTGTGCATGGAAATATGCAGGAAAATACATAAACACGGACACATAAATTGAATGCTTATTTGCCCTGACATTTAAAGGTGTTCAATAATATCCAAAGCTTATATGGCTGTGAACAGCAGGGTCTAATCTTAATTCTTTCCTTTATTTTACAAGGAATGTTGTCCATTTCTTTTGAGCATTCATTTGTGCTTACAGTTGCTATCATAGGTAAATTAAAATTTTGCCTGGAGAAGAAATAGGGCTTTTCTTTAGCCTTCAGGAACATCCATTTTCAGTAGAATCATTGCCTTCTCATTTGAAGAGCTTCAGATATCTTTTCTGTGAACAGGATATAGATAAAAAAAATCAAAATTTCTCTAAGAAGAAAGAAAAATGAAAAGAACAAATGACAAAACTTAAATATGTAATAACATCCATCGTCTTATGTAGGAAATATATGTAATAGAAACTTTCAGTTGCAAAGTCTCTTGTGTGTTGGCATTTCTAAAATTTTCATAAAATGTTTACGGGACATTACCTACATTTTTATGCCCATACATACATTTTACCACTACTTCTGCACTTGTTTTGCCCTTTTTGCTTGGTCTAATAAAAGACCATGAGTAGTTACAATGAATAATGCATTTGAAAAATATTATCCTTCTTTTCCCTTTGTAATCCAGTAATGTGGTCTTTCAGTTTTCCAGCACCTACTTGCCTGTGGCTTTTCCAAGACAGCTGTACAGCATGGTAGGCTTCATCTAAAGCAGAATTCTTTCATCTTCATTTTCTTAATAGTTTATTTTACATTGTCTTCACTGCTTTCTATTTATGCAAGACCTCATTTCAGTATCTTTCTAAAGAAAGATTTGAAAAGAGTTTCCAGTATCGCAGTCATTACTGAAACATCACTAATTTAATCTCTCTTTTCATGTATTAATGTGCTTTCTTTTTCTTGTAGATGTTGGATTTGATGTTTATAAAAGCTCCCATTACTCTTAACCTCTGTGGAATAACAAAAAAAAACCACAAACCATGCATTATCAACCATGTGTTTCTTCTTCTCTTTGCCTTTTCATCTGCCGATTTTCACTCAGGTTTACTGACCCGTTAGCATGAGACTCTCGTCACCAGGTTTCTCATGAATACCACGATACCTCTGTCTAAATTTTCTGCTCAACTATGCATCCATAACTGAATGTATTAGCACCGCAGAAGTGAATAAATATTTAATTAATACCAATACATGTGGTTGAGGTGTCAGAATCTGTTGCAGGTTGTTGCCAGATAGACCTGAGTAGTGAGGTCCTTTACCCAATATAAGCTTCAATTTTAGTCTCCACATTCAAATAAATTAATTTAGTCTCCTAAAATATTGTTATAGAAGTACAAGTGGAAAGAGTTAAATACCTCAGAGGTATCCAAAGAGAGAATCATTCTGCCTGAATCTGTGTATTTATGTTAGATGAGCCTCTGCAGGCATTTCCCCTTCTCCATTTGCAATATGAGGAACTTGATTACTTCCTTAGATAACTGCTTCACTGCCTAAAATTTCAGTGCAAATTAGCTGCCCGAGTCAGGCAGATAGAGCGAACAAGGCTCAGTAGAGGCATAAAATCTTGCTTAAAAGAAGCCTAATTTGCATTGCAAAATGAGCATGTAGTTGTGCTGTGGACTGCTCAAGATTTCTGCTTAGCTCCATGTCAGCCCTTTGTATGTCAGTTCTTATATAGTTTAAGAATTATACATGGCCTAAACACCTGTGTTAAAAAAAATAAGCAGACTGTCCTATCTAGAGAGAGAATAGGAAAGGAATTATATCTCCTTGTCATAGAGCAATTGGGACTGTCTCTATTTTCATTTGAATTTCAGAGCCTTTTCTTTGTAGCTTGGGTAAGCTATATAAGTACCAAAAACCCATTAATAGTTTCTACTGTGTTCTTAGCTCTAAGGCCTGCAAGAAAAGTCACAAAATTATTTAAAAATGTGGTTTAAATGCTCAAAAAAACAGAAAACAAAAAAAACAAATGGTTGTTCTTCTCCCACCCACCCTAGATGCAGACTTGCAGTTTGCGGGATCCTGTTTCAAGAATTGTGAAGATCTGGCTTCAACCACAATGTGAAGGCTGTGGCCAGTGCCTCAGCATTCCCATCCTAATATATTGATAAATTTCCTGTTCAGAAATAAAGAAGGCTGTATCACAGGAGAGTGGGGAGTTGCTGATAGTGAGTCGGCTTCTGAGACTCTGATACTGTAGAACGAATGAGAAAACAGTACTTTTTGCTCAAGAGAACAAAATAAATGAAGGAGAAAGAGAAATAATTAGCACTAGAGGAAATATCCCTGCTACTGGGACTTTCTGCAGAGAGTATTCATACTGGCATTGAAGAGGGGTGTGTTGGCTGCAAATCTTATACACCTGCCTGAATTTCAAATGTCATTCATAATCAATGTGGAGTATTAAAAATAATTATTAACTGTTGAATGTTTTTATTGTGGCCTTGTTGGTTGTGGTTTTATTCACTGGATGTTGCATGGCCTTGGCATAGCTTCAGAGAGGCAACTGAATGGTGAGATGAAGCATAGAAATAGTTATTTCATTAGGGGCTGGCACATGTGCACAGACTTGAGGAACTGATGGAAACATCTGAGACAGATGCTAATTCACAGCAATATACATATCTATTTTCTGGTTTTATTCCTGACATTTATGAAAATGCACTGGCTGAAAAGGCTGAAGAAAGGTATCTTGTCTTCCTTGGCAAGATGCTGGTAGTACCAAGACAGTACTTAAAAAGACAACCAAAACAGACTCAAAATATTATTGCTGATATTCCTTCAGGACAGATAACTTTAACAGATAGATAGCTACTTACAGACAGGATAAAAGTATTGGCACATGGCCATTGCAGGGCACAGGTTTGCTAAAAGACTTGCTGTATGCTGATACAGAGATGCTGTTTGTTTCATTTCCCAAGAATACATTTGGCCAAACTAAATCAGCTGCAATCTGATCCACTTTTTCTGGTGGCTGCATGTACCATAAGGAAATTTTATGGTTGTAAATGTCAATCTCCTTAACAAATCTTGTCTAAGCAATCTCTTACAAAGTAATATCCTTCCAGTTCATTCTTGTCTTCAATTTCCCACTTAATAAAACATGAAGTTGTCCTAGAAACTCAGAAATCTGGCAGAAATTAATTAACTCCTCAAATATTTTTGACAATTTTCACCTTTTCTTTTCTCATGCCTTGTTGAACTGATCTACAAACTGATCCTATTCCACCGCATTGCAAAAGAAGATACTGACTGTGGCACAGATTTATGGTATTTTTGGCATTATCTATACCAGGTACTTTTCCTGATGACTGAACTTAATTTAGATAGCATGTCTGTTGGAACTGTATTTTTTTCCCATGTTAATTAAGACACCCTGAGTTATACTGGCTAAAAAATGTGTAACAAACAGTCAGGCTTTGGAGGAGTGGTATGGAATCAACAATCAACTTTTAAGAGGCTTGTCATCCTTAACACTCTTTGTGGGTAACATTTTTCTGGTCCTGATGGTCTAAGGGTTGGTAGAATTAATACCTTTTTTTAAACCTACTGGTGTAGCCGGAAGAAGTTTGCACAGCTTGCCAGCTCACAGCCTATATATGCCAGTTACAGGTTTTTAACAAAGTCCTATGTTTGGTTTTGGCATGACTTTTTTATAAATTATGCAAATTGCTAGCAGCATTCGTGCTCCTTGGTGATGAACATTAAAATTATATAGAGACAGTTAAGTTTAAAAAGTAGTTTCTCCATGGAGCCAACCTCAAACATTCTTTCCCTATTGAAATTGTTCTTCCATTCATATATCCGTCTCTTTCTTCTCCCTCTCTAAGAGGAGAAAAGAGTGCTGAATCTAAATGATGATCATTTTGCTCCCTTATACTTGCAAATCTTCTTTGGACCACATAAGAAAAATAAATTTTTAGATATGAAAAATTCATCAGAGTTTCAGGTTTTGAAATATACTTATCCATGAAATACATTGTAATCCTACAAGCATACACCTAGCTGAATATAAATGAATAGTTCTTTTTCATTCAGTAATAATTTTTAAATAAGTAAAATTAAAATTATATATTTATTTTGTGCTATTTAAACCTAAGACTACAGAATACTTTTCGTTTCCTCACAGCTGAGTGAGTCAATGACTTTAGGTTTGGAAAAATAAGGCAGAGAATCACAGAAAAAATATATATTACAGAGACAGAAGTTGTCCTGTTTATTGTCTGCTTTTCCGGCTTTAACATGATAGCTACCATTTAGGAACTGGGGAAACTTCACTAACTTTTTTTTACAGAGCCTTTAATACTTATAGTTTTATTTTTACCTTCATTTCTTGTTCTTTCAGCTGCACGTAGTGATGCTTAAAAGATTTTCCAATCAAAAGGAAAATGCTTAGATACTCTTTCTTAACCTGAATTGCCTTGCTCTTCGGAACAGATATATTCCTTCACAAATTAAGAATTAAGAATTCATGAGACACTGTCTTCATCTACCTTTTTGTGGAGTTGTCTGTGCTGCCGCTATTTTTTGTTGGTGCATGGTAATGTAACTTCTGACGTGTGAAACACAGTTAATGTTGGTTTGTTTAGGGGTGTTTTGTTTGTTTTTTCATGAAGTTTATAGACTGTAGTTCCACTTGGAAGGAAAAAAGATGTGGTTTCTCTATTCATGCAACTTGCTTCTCTATATTTACATGTTTTATTTTCGTTATGGTTCAATTACAGTTTCACCATTACTATGCTGCTGCAATATTTTCATTATTACAGGGTGAGGTAGTTGGATACTGTAGAATACTTTTTGAGGGGAAATCCACAATTTTTTTCTTATTTCAAAAGTGCCAGTAGACTTATATTCTTACATTATTTTATTGCTTCTCCAGATTGTTCCCTTCAAATCCAGTAAACTATCATGCATACATGATCTGCAGTGTACAAGACCTTGCATAAATGCTAGTATCTGAAGTCCTGATGTGGGGTAGGATTTAGAAGCTATTTCAACCAGAGAAATGGTTAACGCAGACAGGGACAAGACAGCAGATGGGATGATGAAATGCAGCTGCAAGTGATAAATGCGCTCAGGAGAACAGGGGAGGAGAAGTGCCTAAGGAAGTAGGGAGTGGACTTAGAGGAGTGCTGCTGAAAGGACGTGCTGTGAAGCTCAAGGTGACATGAGCCTCTGAAAAAAGGAAATAGGAAAAGAGCTCCTATGTGAAGAGCAAAAGATAACGATTCACTTTTTGGGAATGGGTTTGAGGATGAGTGGAAAAGAGCTTTTTTTCCTAGCAAGGCTGCATCTGGCTAGCTCAACTTGCTAGTAGGGCATGTGTGAGGTTCAGTTCCCCAAAGTTCAGAAGTTCTGTGTGGTAGCAGTTTGCGTTTGAGCTTGTTGATGTTGGCCCTTTTGCTGTCAATGGAAAGAAACAGATGCTTTTAGGGCATGATTCATCTGACCTATTTTGGACACCTGCCTTAGAATGAGATGAATCATGCCCTAGAACGGCTTCTTTCTCTTTGTTGACTATAAAGAGAGCGTAGGGTGGCTAGCTCAGATTTAAATGCCTGTATGATAAATACCTTGGCTTGGCCGGATATATAAATGGTCCCAAAGAATAACACATAAGTGCTGAAGTTAATGTTTGAATGTAATCGTTTTGACAACTTTAGGGCATAAGAACTATAGTGGATTCTCTGTATTTACTTTTTACGCTGCTGTTTTGTTTATATATGGGATACAGTCCTTGGGGGGTGGTGGCCTAAGCACAGCCACCTTGTGCCACTTGGTGTGTGGTGAAGTCTGGTGGCTGCTGTAGGAACTTATGTCTCTCTCAACCATCCTGCAGCCCTGCTGGTTCTCAGGAGTTGTTTCCCTCTGAGATTCAGGGGGAAATTTCACAAAGGAGAGATAGAAAAAAAACCCCACCCTAGATCCCTTCTAAGCATGAAATTCGACAATCCTACCAAGTGTCTCTATGTGCTTAAACCATCCCACACCCTATTGTAAAGGTGCTCTACAGCATTTCAGTGATTAAGGAAGAAGATTGTGAAATTTTGCTGTGGAAGGGATAAGGTTATCTTCTTCATGTGTAATTTTTCCATGGGAAGGGTAAGGTTGTCTTCACGTCAGCTATTTATCTGTCCCATAGAGATGTGCTTGGTTCTGCCTGAGTGTTGAGCCTCCATGTACTTTATTTCACATAAGTTCTGTGGGAACCTGTCAGTTTTGACTCAGTATTTGTGAAAACCTCTAAAGTGACATCACTGTGTCACAGTTTCCCAGCTGTGGAATTGGAATTGCTGTTATAGCCCTCACCTGCAAAGCAGATGAATTTTCCTGAGGCCTTTGGCTAGCATAAATGATGGCAGCCTTCACAAACCCTATAAAGAAATTAATGATTGTTTTTTCAGACTAGGATTTGAATCATTTATAGTAAATAAGATGTTGGGCTAATCATCCAACAACAATGAAATGTTAAATAGCAGTTCATGAAATGAGCACTGACAAGCTAATGCAGTGAATAATACCTGAGTGCTGTGAAAAAAAGATTCTAAAGAAATAGATACTCCTTTTTCAGGCATTTCCTATGGGCTGAATGTGAGCATATGACTTCTGCAACCATTATAATGTTATTTAAATTAACGATTTTTGTGCAGCATCACAGTATTTTAAAAATGGGGTTTTTAAGGTTTACTGTGATTATAACTGTGTATGTGGTCTTTAGAAGTACAAGTTTGAATCTGTTATTATTCTGTTTATAAGCTTTGTGCTAAGAAGTGACATGCCTTTTCTTATTCCCAAGCATAAGCTTAAAATCACTGTAATTTCTCTGTAAGCTCAGCACAAGCCAAGTTTGGCATATCTCCTTTTTCTACAGTAGGAGCTTGGACATGTGTCAACACAACCAAGTTCGCTAGAGGAAATGAACAAATTTAGGTCGGAATACAGATCTATATTCTGTATTTATTCTTTATGTGTACAGTAAGCACACATCATTAGTGACTTTTTAAAGATAGCACTATTTGAATTTCAAAATTAATGGAATTATTTTATAATTTTGAAAAAATTCTATATATTTTTCATGTTAGTTTTCCAATTATATCTACTCAAAGTACAGGAAATACAATTTTTCAATACCACCATATTCCATTAAAAAAATCCCCTTTAACAAACCAAAGCACAAAGAAGCAAGTGCCTTCACCATTAGGATATTGTTTAGATTTCAGTTTGCGTTTTGCACATATTCAGATACTGTTCTTGTCTTTCACAGGCAATTCAAATTACTCAAGGCAAATTGAGTCTTTTTTTAATGACATATACAGACATGTTTGCAGAATTGGCTCTAAAAAGTAAATTAAAATCAAGAACTATTTTTATCAACTAACAATACATTCACCTGGAATTTAAAAGATAATTGGCCTTCCGGGCTAAATTATTCTTACCTACATTTATTTGCGTGTATATTTTATTCTGCCTCGGTGCTGGAAGTTAATGATTGTTCTAGCTCTCTGTTTTCATGATACTCCCAGATAAGGGGAGAAAACCACTGAAGTGGCACAAATAATGTCTGCTCTCTTGCTACACTCACATGGACACTAAAGCCCTCTTAGAGCTTAAAGAGAACACTCCAACCTCCTATTCTAGTAACAGGATTAGGGGAAAACCTCATTAGGAGAAAATTTCAGGATGTTCCAAGATTGTACTCATTGATTATTGTGTCTGCCATATACACCAAGGTCTTTTCACATTCCAAAGTTCAGTGAAAGGACCTGAGGCTTGGATTAAAATATTATAAAACCATAGAATTGTTTGGTTGGAAAAGACCTTTGAGATCATCGAGTCTAACTGTACCTTTCCACTAGCACTTCATCTACCTGTTTTTTAAAATACCTCCAGGGGTGGTGACTCAACCACCTCCCTGGACAGCTGTTCCAGTGCCTGATAACCCTTTTAGTGAATAAATTTTTCCTGATATCTAGTCTGAACTTTCCCTGGTGCAGCTGGAGGCCATTTCTCATCCTATTGCCTATCACATGGGAGGAGAGACCAACACCCACCTTGCTATAGCCTCCTTTCAGGGAGTTGTAGACAGTGATGGGGTCTCCCCTCAGTCTTGTTTTCTCCAGGCTGAACAACCCACGTTCCCTCAGCCACTCCTTGTAAGACTTGTTCTCCAGCCTCTTCACCAGCTTTGTTGCCCTTCTCTGGATGCACTTCAGCACCTCAATGTCTTTCTTGTAGTGAGGGGCCCAAAACTGAACACAATATTCAAAATGTTGCCTCACTAATGTTGAGTACAGGGGCACAATCACTTCCCTGGATAGGCAATGTTTACCTAATATCATTTAATTATTAGAAATAAAATTTAAATCTTCCCAAATTACAAGTTATGCCTCAGTACAGAAGTCACGTAAAACAGATAAGGTTGCTTGATGAAAGAGTTAATGAAGAGTAATCTCACATCCAGGCAAACCCAAGGAGTTTAACAAGACTATCTAGAGCTACAGTTAAAAAATGTCTTGGATCAGTTTACTTTCTTTTCCTTTTGTATGAATAAGAGGCAAATCCAGAGGTGCTGCTAATAAAGCTAACACTGCTTTTTAAATTTTTTTATCTAGTCTGAGCTGCTAATCACATTTGATACTTTGGTTAAAAATAAATTGAGGCGGAGGTTTATAAGAAGAATATAAAAGAGATGTGGGGTGATCTTCTATGAAGCAAAACCTGTCAATTTATTCTTTGTTCACAGATGTTTCTGACTCAATGTAGCTGTGCGTATTGTATTTGTGCATTTGTACTATCATTGAACACAACCCATCAATAAGACACAATACTGTTTTTGAACTCTAAGGGAATTTTTGAGGTGGACTAATTTATTACTTTCATCACATTAGGATGTGATTTGAATATGTGAAATAAGTATGGAAAATGACTATTGAATATGTGAAATAAGTATGGAAAATGACTATTTCCCTTGTCTTTGTTTGAACAAATACTTGTAATTCAGTATCATCCTTATTTCTATGAACTATGTTTGCATTAATTCAAGAAACGTGGGTGTTAAATAAACATTCTATTTAGGATTTTGGATGTTTGTTCTTATTTACATACATATATATGTATTATTTTTACATGTGGAACTTCTGGTCACTGTTGAGACTTCTTTCATTTTCAGTATCAAATCCGTATTTCCTTTTGCTAGGAATTTCAATGCTTTGTTTGAAAAAGGCCTTTGGTATCTAGTGGGTTTAGTCCACATGAATTGATTTTTTGCATTTGCTGATTAACATTTTTTGAGAATGAAGCAGTAGCACATCTTCCCTGCATTTGATAAACATTTCTGGCACATACTCTAAAAACTCACTCAAAACATGTATTCTGAGCATTTTTCCATAACAACAGAAGCAGTATAGCACTCACTAAAATGAGAGAGTAGGAAAACTCCAGGGAAAGAAAAAAAAAGTAACACCTAATACTTCTGAAGATTTGGAGCTAAATTCTAAGAATTTGGGTTCTGGAAAGAGCATGGCCTGTCTACCAAAACCTTGTAGAAACTCTACTGTGGCACTCTTTTAGAGTGGCAACTGTAATCACTAAGGACAAGTAAAACAGGTTAAATCAGTCACTGTCCATCTGGGTGTGCATCTGAATTCCAGTCACAACTCATTTTTGAGTGGTTTCATTGTCAATTAAATAGACGATAGGTCTATGTATGGTAAAACACACACACACAATCCAGCCAGAGAAATGTGTATTTTTTGGTACTTAAGAGTCACTTTGAAGTGCTCAAAACCAACCATGTTTACAAGTTCATGGTGAGTTTAATGAGGCAATTTAGAAGGCAATTCAGTGCTTAAGTCTTTCTGGAAGTCAGCAGCTGAGTCCATCACTTGTCTTTGTGACCCAGGAACACAGGAGGAAAATCTGTGAAAATAAATACTAGATATTATGCAGATTTACTTTACTGCTCTGACTTGGCCTAGATAGATGGCTAGTCCTCTTTTTTTCCATCTTCATGTAAATGGCTGAGCTGAGAGCTTATTTAAAAATATATCAATAACTTCAGCAAAAGGAAGCATAAGTTTTATGTGCCATTTTGAGGTGTGTTGGGACATCTCGGTTCTTTTTGTTTTTTCTTTTTTTTCCAGTTGATCTGAAGTGCTTCCCTGTTTGTTTATGACAGCAGTCATTATGATCGCTGTGATGCTATGGGTGCATAATAATAACTTTATAGGTATAAACATCAAAATGTTATTTGTGATGAGAAATATTGGTTTGGCAACTGAATCTTGTGTGGAATAACCAAATCTTTAATAAAATAATTTGCTTAATGTTACGTATTCACAAATTTAAGAGTAACTGAAATTTGCCATGCATTTTCTTTTTCGAATGGGAATAGTTTTGCCTGTCAGATGCCATGTTATTAAATAACATTAGTTAAATTAAAATTGCACCTAGGCTGAGAGTGTTCATGACATTTAATGGACGTTTTGCAGTTTCCTTCCAAGTACTTGCCTACTAATAAGATTAAAGGCATATTATGATGAGTGTATTTGTGGGGTGAAATTCTGTGCTTGAAAAATAAAGCCACTTTCAACTGCATATCTTTTGACCATAGATTTATCATACAGAATGATAAGCAAGGTAAGCATCTCTTCTGCCATCGTTGCTGCAGTCTGGCAAGGCATTGAGATGTAGCAAGGGGAAAGTAGGATGGGTGCCTCCCCCAGGCACTCTGAAAGGCAAAGCTTAAATAGCAGGAAGGGAGGTCTGAGCCTCAATCAACACTGTCCTGCAAGAGGGGCTGCATGTCCTCAGCCACTAGCTGGTGACAAGCCGTAGCTGTAAACATCTGGAGGTGGAAACATGGAGCATCACTCCCAGGAGAAATTAGTTTCCCTCCTTCTGACCCCGTCTTTATGCCACAATATTTTCTTACAGTTCTTCGGCAAGAGTCTACATTTACTGAGAGCTTTGTTACGCATTTATGGTCTTTTGCAATTCGATAACTCCTCCAGACAGCAGAGTAACTTTCTGCAATATAAGCACATTATTTCTAAAAATTGTCAGGGTCTCAGGAGACTTCACCACTATTAGTAAAATGTCTTTAGATGTTCCTGTGAGAGGTATTTTTTACAGTGATAGCTGTTGTGGAACAGACCCTCCTACCCCCATCTCATAACCCAAACAAACATCTCTATAGTGATAATGAAAAATTTCCATAGCACTGTGGTATTTTTTTTTTCTAAAGGGTCATGCCATACCTATCGTGGGATTCTCTGTGTCAGTATTCAAGTCTTGCTGTAATAGCTGTGGTAGTGTGGGGCTATGGAGTATATGGAACTGGCGGCTGTAGCTGGGTTTTAGTTTTTGTGGTGTTCAAAGAGAAAGATTTGAGATTGTGCTTTTCAGTTTCAACAAGAAACTAGATAAGCACTTTCTAACAGTATCATTCTAGGTTGTAATCAGTGGGAGTTACACAGAAGCAGGTAACAAGACTACCAATGATCCAAATTCAAATCAGAACCCTACTCTGAACTTTCAGAAGTCAAAACCTGGAAAGGCAGATTATAGTTCTACATCTTGGATCAGGAACTTGTGTAACTGCAATATGGCTAAAAATTTATACTGCTCTTCTACTCATGGTTAAAGCCTTCTTTAATGATGGGGTGACTCCAGTTCATAGCCACATAAAAACATTCCAGGAAATAGAAGGAGTACAGTTCTCAACAGGTACTGGAAATCAGTGCCAAATGAAATATCTTGAATGCTTAGAAAATAATAATAATCTAGTGTTGAAAAAATATCATTAAGACTCAGCAATAACTTGACTTGAGTGGTAGATCTGTATGTCTTCCAGTAAAAAAAAAAGACTCATTAGCATTCATTTCAGTAAAAGTTTCATAAACATTCATTACTGTGAGAGTAAGACTAAACTGAAAATTCCAGAGGAAGTTTAGTTGCTAGTCAGTAGGAATTTCCTTTTTGTGTATAGTGATTGAATTGTAAATCTGGTCCCACAATATCATTTTTAAACTTAGTGGTCATGTTTTTATTTTTTAATTTCAGCTTGTTTTGATGATTTGCTTTTTTTGCTGAATTACATTTCAGAATATTTCTCCTGTTTTAGCAAATGAGATTTTATGTCTTTGGTAGTGTAACACACCTGTGGCTTGCAGCTTTTATTATGTGTGATATTCAGATCCAAGTTTTCATATTTTTATTTTTAGGAGAGGGAGGCATTCTTGGAGAAAGATCAATTTGGCAACACAAGAAATCCATGCAACATGCCATCTAGCACAGTATCATGTCTCTAATAGTCAGCTGTAGCAGTTGTTGGAGACAGGACAAGAATACTCTGAACCTTCATTTCACTACTTATCCCGGATTTCAGTAATGAAAATTTTGGAGGCTTTCTTTTCATGCTTACAAGGTGACAAAACACTTGCTAAGGGTCAGGAGGGAATGCATCCTGAAAACTTGAAATGAAATAGATAGGAATATTTCTCCTAGGCAAAATCAGCTGTTTCTTAACATTCCTATCTTTTAAAAATCTAGGAATAAACCAGTTCTGGAGACTGGTATTATACTAATCTGAATGTGTTGTTACAATATCTTTAAAATAGTAGCTTATGGTTTCTGTAATTCTTTTCATAAAATGATAAACAGATTATTTTTCTTTTTCTGAGAAAAATTACGATGAGACACTATTTTCCATTTTACTGCTGTTCTCTCAGGGCTATAAGTTTTAATGGATACGCTATATTCATTTGATAAATTGTTTCCTCGATCTTGTTATATAAAGACCTATATACATGGTGATTTTTTCTGTTTATGTGTAATTTATTCCATACAAATGTAAATTTTCAAGGTATTTTCTGAAATCAGGCAGAGAAAGTGTGCAGTTACTTAGGCAGTTAAAGCACAATGGCAGCGGGCTTTTTCTTTCCTTTGTCTAATTACCAGCTAGCATTACCAGGGCAGGGCAACCACTGAGGTCAACAGATAATTATTAGTGGTAGGCAAAGGTAAACTTGTCTGTTTTGTATAAGGGTGTCTGGATAGCCTCCAGCTTGCTTTCAGAAAAGGTTTTTACCAGAAAGGAGACAAGCATTCTTGAAAGAGCCTCATTTAACAGAGCTGTTTCACCTTTCTTCAACAGTGCTGTCACAAGAGTAAAAACGAGAGGATATTTCAGGTGGATTTGAAATGTAGGCTAAGTGGCTGTTGACTTCTGCTTGCCCTCTGCACACCCTGGTCTCTGCCTTCTTAGGAGGGAATGCTGTCCCAATTTATCCCTGTCCCTTGAAGCAATTGTTGCAGTCCCAATTTTCTGAATTTTGGGGCCATAATCAGGTAAGAGCCCAGTAAGGATAGGGCTCATTCCCAAAGGGCACATCGCTCTGCTCTCCTAGCTCTGAAGCCACATTATTTCTTCTTATTTTTGAAAACATAGCCAATTATTTTTACTTATTGTTTTATCTGCATGTATCTGCAACAACCTGTCCAGGACAAGTTAATACTAAACTTAACCTTAATATAGTCCCACATGGCTAAAACTACACAGCACTTCATAACCCAGCACTATATCAGCTTCATAATCTCCAGACAATAGATTGTTTATATACATTGGAATATAATGACTGTACAGGTTGGGAGGTGTTTCTTCCTTTTTTCATGTTGCTTTCCTCTAGTTTGTGTCATCAGCACTTAGAGCTATATATACAGAAAAAAACTCAGTTGTGGAGGGACATCAGCTTTATAATACTAATTCAATACAATTGCTACAGTTTTAAAATGTTTCATCTTTCACTGCAATGATCAGTGTAAAGCAGATTTTATATTCAGAGCGGAAAGATGACAATATGTATGACCAGAGGTTCAACAACCACAGTGTACAGTAATACCTGTTACAATATCTTATGGAATGTGGATATTTTGGTTGCAAATGCTTTACCATATTTTCCTTTTCATGTAAAAGCCTTCTACCTCAGGCTTTTATGGGTATTAAAAATATGTAATGATTTGGTAATTGTCTTATGTAAAGCATAAGCATTTTATTCTAAGATAAGTCTCACTGTTGAATTCATCTGAGACAGTAATTTTCGTGTGGCACTGCGTTGGTCCTGGTCTCTGTGCTGGGTGGCATAGAATTAGCAATCGTGACATCTTCTCTTCACTACCTGTGGGGAGGGTTTGGGCAGGTGGTTGGGGATGACAGGCTTCTACAGCTGCGTACCTGCAAAACGGGACTACAGACAGGAGGGTCTGATCTGCTGCCAGGTATGGTCAAGGTTATATGGCTCACAGAAACTACAGTAGGTAGTTCAAAGCTAACTCAATCTTCCTATATCTTCTTTATTTGTCATTTTATTAAGTACCACTGACCTGTGTAGTCATACAGTTGCTGTTTGTATTTTGCTAATGGGGTTACAAGACACAGGAAAATTACAATGCTTTTTTCATCCTGACAGAGGTGTTTCAAGTACAGTCTCATAGCCTTTATCTGAAGATCAATTTTCTACGTCAGGTTTACTTTGTGGAGAAGTGTGGAGCATCTAGTCTGAAGTTTCAGGTTTTCAGTACATGTACATATGATTTTGTATATGAGTAATTTCAAGATTTGTGTTTGACAATTATATGACTTGGCAATGTTAGGTTTACGGTTGGATTTGATGATCTTAAAGATCTTTTCCAACCTAAACGATTCTATGATAGTAAGTAAAGATATAGATCCTAATTGATAGCTTAAATCATATCCATTCTAAAAGTAATGTAAAAATGCCTTTTAGTTTCTGAATGTCAGACATTATCACAGTCACTGTAAGAAAGTTTAAAACAAAAGTGTGGTAAATAGTGTTCTCTAGCGTCTCAGAAGTAAATTTGCATAATATAAGATGAAAAATGAATGGAGTTACCATATACAAAATAGAAGAAAAAGATTTACTTGAGCTGAATATTTGGCAGCTTGTCCCTTTCAAATGCCATGCTTACCTTAATCTTCTCTTGTAAATACTTCGAGAATTATTGGCATGAAAGTTAATATACAGTTTTCATACAAATGTACGCTGACTATTTAAAAATTTTAGTTTATGGGAATTCTAAAAACAGTATAGCACGATTGTACTTCTGCTATGCTGCTGAAGTAAAATCGGAAGTAAGTACAAGCAAAATAACATTTTAGTTTTTAAATATGTATCACTTCTATAATCTAATTACACATTTAGTAAGTTTTAATGTATTGGAGTAGAAAGGAAGGTAATGAGAAGGCTGCAGTAAATATTGAGTGACCCAACAGAAGAAAATGTAGAGGGTGACTTTCAAACTCATAGTTCTGCTGTTGGAGAGAAAGTTTGGTGGGAAATGAGGGGATCAGCTGGTGTTTCACCAATTAATGTGAATCCAGATGGAACAGCTGTCTGCTGTTGTGTTCAGAAATGTGCTCCAGTGTAGACAGGAAAAAAAGAAAAAAGAACATTGAACCCAGAATCAGTAAATTAATTTTCTTACAAGAAATTATATTTTACAGTAGTTTCTGGATACCTATCATTGTGTTCACAAAATGTGATATGTGAGCTTAATTGCAAACCTGGGTGTAACAGTTTTTGAAGTATACAAAAAAAATTTCTAGGTAATTGTTTATTTTCAAATTGTTCTGATCAGAATTATGCCTTAAATTGCTCATCTCCTAGTAAAACAGTTTCCTTTGGTAGATAAGTGAAAGGATTACAAGAGAATACTGAGTCACTAAAGAAGGACGAGGATTAAGTGCAAATCCTTACCATCTTACTAAAGCTGTTTTTTTACCTGCCACATCCTTCAAAGCCCTAAACTATATAGCAACATTCATGAATACAGATTTTGATTTCCTCATACTCCTTGTAAAGCTTCCTGGATTTTAGTTCATATTTATATATGCCCGGAACTCTGGAGACCAGTGCAGGGGGAGAAACAAGAGGTTTGTGTTTGTGCTGAATGAAGTATGAGAAGGTCTGTCACTTATGGCAAATAACCTGTAGTTGCAATTTTAGTAATCGAATAAAATAGTGTTAGCTGGAGTTATAGGAGGTATTGCTTTCTGAGAGCGTGCTTTTTTCTGCAAGGTTGGGTTCCAGGCTGGAGGAAGGGGCTGGCAGATAGTTTAAGTTGTCATCAAATCACAACTTGAGTTAATTCATTTAGTTTTCCAGGGAAGTCCCTCTGCTTCTGTCGGGACTTGGCTTTGCTACCTTCTGCTTCCCTTGCAAAAGCACCTGTTCTCTTGGGTCTGGGAGAGTTGCATAGAGACTGCAACATGGAGATGCTACCATGAAATATGTTAAAAAGGAGTAAGGTGTAATTCCACTTGTAGCTTAATTAGACCTAAGATGA
Organism: Dromococcyx pavoninus; assembly: GCA_033558185.1. Classification (NCBI taxonomy): domain Eukaryota; kingdom Metazoa; phylum Chordata; class Aves; order Cuculiformes; family Neomorphidae; genus Dromococcyx; species Dromococcyx pavoninus. The sequence goes on from JAUMJL010000208.1 coordinate 3,327,468, forward strand.
CACTGCTGCTAAAGGAGGTGTGTTTACATGACCACCAAGCCCTCTATCATCCCCCGACCTGGGCACGCAACCTATGCCCACTTAAACAAAAAACAGTGATCCAGCTGAAAATGCTGAGCAGAATGGAGACGGGCATTGGTTGCTGGTGGTCGTGTAGCCCTGTGGATGCATCTGCACCAGCACCTCTTGGCAGCCGTTCCTGGTTCAACATGCCAAGAGGTGGCTGTGCTTACTGCGTCCTCATGACGTGGGCGTATGAATTGCCTTCAAGTAGCTGGGAAGCTGTAAATTCGTATCAGCCTCATCAGCTCCCTTTTGTAGACCACCTTTCAAGCTTATTACAGCGCCTTTTTTGAGAACAGGGAGAACAATGTGTGCTTCAGTGGTGCTCTGTAAGTTTACATCTGAAAAGATTTTTGAAACTAGGATGAAAAGTAAATTTTAAATCCACAAAATCTTATTGATTATAAAACTTAGAACTCAGGAAAGGGGGAATTAATGTGAGAGTTGACTATTATTCTAATTGGAGTTATTACAACCTACAGATTTTTAATGGGTAGGAAGCAAAATCCTTGTTAATATTTATGTTATTTGTAAAGGGTAATACCATAATTCCCATGGGTAGCTGACTTCATTAAGTGTATATGTTATTTAAAATGCCAAGCAGGTGAGGAGAATGCAAGCAATAGTGGTAAATTGCTTGCTTGGTGTGCTCACCTTAGTGCTCTTTCTCTCAAAACTCAGGCTTTGTCAACATTTATTCTAGGGTGTTTAATATTTTAAAAAGCAGCAGTTGCAACAATCTATAAAAGGAACCAACAATAATAATCTGAAAAAGGTGTCCTTTTCTTCTCGTAAGCCCATAGGTGTTTGCTGGATGTGGAGATGCACAATTCAAGTTTCTTTGTTAGGATGAGGCATAAAGCTGTATAGAATAATACCACCTGGGAGTATCTCTTTTCTTTAAGATTGCTGCAAGCTGATGTTTTAACCTATTGTGCACCTAATAATTGCATTAAACACAGTTGTGTTCCTTTTCTTCCCCTGTAACTGTTTTTTCATTTTTTCCCAAGGTTGTATTTTTAATGTTTTGCCTGCTAATTTGATATTTGCATCACAATTCTCATAAATGAATACAAAACAAAGTAATATATTTTTCCTGCTTAATTTTATCTGACATATTTGACATGCTTAAGTTTGGCTCACAAGGACAGGTTGGCAGCTTAGTGAGTTTTTGGTGTAGTCAATCTTTCTTTTGCCAGATGAAAATACTAAAGTATATCTTTTCCTCATTTGTAAGTACAGTGAGTGCTGATGAACCCATTTAAAACCAAAACAAATTTGAAAAATATCACATGAAAAAAGAATAGATGAAAAAAATTAAACTCTTTATGAAAAACCTAAGTTTTTTTCCCCTTTCAGTGTTTTTCATTGTACCAAACTGGGTAAACTTGATTTAGTGTTCTGTGGGGCTGTCAAAATAGGAAAAGAATGTGAAATAAACTATTGAACAAACTTTTTTTTTTCACAGGGAAGGGAAAATTGTGTAAAAATTGTGTAAAAAAGAGAAAAACATTCATATTTAATTATATTTTGTTTCCACTTTAGATAAAAATTTCAAGAAAGGGAATCAAAGTCTGCTTTTTTTTTGACAGGATGGACAAGGTTGAGGAGAGTTGATTGTTTTGAACATGGCATTGCATGACACTTCCACAATAGATTTTCAAAAGCAAATCCAGAAGATAAATGCCTGCTATTATGGCATGTGTTTGAATGATGAGATGGCTCCTAACCAGGTACTTAAGAGCAAAGGAAAATGCCCCTGTTGGAAAGGTGTGCCAAATGCATGGCTGGGCCTGAGATCAAGCTTGTCCTTGTAGCTGTTAGGGTGAGGACACTAGTGAGTGCAGGCACAAAGCTAAACCCCAACTTCTCTGTCCTTGTTAGCCAGGGATAGGTGGTGGGTATGCAGTCACCTGCGATGATCCTCAGTAGGGATGGTCAGACAGTGGCTGTATCTGGGAGAGGCAGTGATCAAGGATGGCTGCTATGATTGTGGATGGATGACATAGACCAGCTGTAGGCATTTGAAGATGTTGGGTGGAGGCCTAGGGAACTGAGAGTGGACTGTCTATGAAACAGTGACAAAGTCGAGAGAACTGTGTTTTTGTAATTGTGTTTGCCTGATTACTGACCTGTCACTGGTGAGCAGTTGCCTGTGCCTAGTGGTACCTTTTCCTTGAAAAGATTGAATGGGGTTTGGTAAGTTGCTAAGGCATGAACAATGCACCTCCAGAGGATCTCTGAGCTGTAAGGAATGGCGATTGCATAGTCTGGATGTCGCAAAGGAAGATCCCACTGTGAAGAAGCCTAAAAAGGATGGAGTGTCATCTCTTAGTTTCTTTAGTAGGAAAATGAATGCACTTAAGAAAGAAGTGAATTTTGGTTCCAAGTAGTATTTTCATATTAGATCAAGCTTAGGAATTTCTTTTTCGGTTTATATTATTGAATAATCGCGCTTAAAGTCTTATTTTTTAGTGAACATAAAATATAGTTGCTATTATAGAGACTCTAGGAAAAAAAGGATCTAATTTATGTCATAATATAGTTTTTTTAACAAGATGGGGAGTTATTCATGTTTTAGCGAATTGAGTTTTAGGATAGTGGTACACTTACCAAATCTGCCCCAAATGTCTCAGGACATGCATTTCTTGCTTTTGCTAGAAATAGTCTCACTAGATGTGTATTAATTCAATTATTTCTGCAGTGAATGTGAAGTGAATGAAGATGTGCATTCACATTATTTTTCATCTGTTCTTCAATAACCTAGAATTTCTATAAGAAAATTCTCATGATTTGCCACATACCAATAATCCTGAACATTTGTTTTCAATGTTTTGGAATGGAAAAATCAAGCTTATTGTTTTTCACTAAAACTTAGTAGTCCAGATAGAATGATTGAAGAACTGTTGTTTCTCTTGGGTAAGAACCACAAACTTTCATTCACCAGTTGTTTCTGGGTTGGTTTTTTTTATTGTTGTTTGTTTTTTTAAAACTTCTTTTTGGTGTCAGTTCTTGGGAGAAAGGCCTGACAGTTGTGACATACTTTTAATTCCAGTGAAAGAATAACTGTCTAAGCTCCAAACAGAATTAAAATATTGCAGTGGCTAACAACTTCTGAAGGAAAGTGGTTCAGGTAGCAGTGCAGCTTAGTGATTCCCTTTTGAATTATGGGGTACTTGAATAGGTAAACAATTATTTTTTTCAACTGTGGTACCAAGGAGATGCTTCATTCTCAGCACTCTGTGAGAATTTAAATTTACTGATGTCTTTTCAAATTTTTCAGGAGAGGATTTTGAAGCTTAATCTCTCATTACTGAACTTCTGTGCTTCTAGCTAACATTGGTGAAATTGTACATGTGAGTAAATCAGTGAAGTAATTGAATGCGTTTTGAATTGATTTACTTTTCCACATAAATGAAATCAACAATTGGGCTGAACACTGGCTTCTGCATTTTGACTGAATTAATACTGCACACAACTACAAAGTTTTTAGCACTTCTAACTTTGAGGTTTGGACTAGGCTTCAAATTTTCAGATTCTGAGAAGTATGCAGGTATTTGTAGGCTGTTCAAGCTACCTCAGAATAGTAAAATGTTACGTTTGAAAGTAATTTTTTATTACATATGCTGTTGGCTTATTTTGAAAATGCTTTGTTTTTTTTTAAAAAAAAAGGAGATTTGGGGTTTTTTTTAAGTCAAATGGGATGACTCCACTTGTGCTTAGTATATTGAGGGTTGGTGGAGGCCCAGATCTTTTCCAGATATTTATAGCATGGTGCTGCAATGCTTGGGGTCCTTTGATTTGAGTTTTCAGCTAGGAAAAGTTGAGAAAACTTGTGGTGGAAAAAAATCACATAGATGGATGGACATTTGAGAGGTGCAAATTAGATAAATTGTTTAAATATAGGTGGTTAGAGAAGAGGTCATAAGAAAGGGGTGATGGGAAATTCACTGTGAGACTAAAAGTTATCAAAGACTGGCAGGAAGCAGAAGACTTTCAGATTTGCAGTATTGTGAAGAGCTGTGCCCAGGTGAAAGAAGAGTTAAGACCTTTCTAGGATACTATGTAGACATGAACTTTTATACCTAGAAAGAGACTCATTTCCTTAGGTGTTGCAAGATTCCCAGAACAACATAGATATAATCGACTTCTGTAATGGACGATGAAGGAGGCCACTTTTGATGCTGGCATTTCTCTTACCTGCAGTGCCTCCCTGCCTCATTGCTCAAGGATGCAGAAATTCTGAGAGGCAGGACCACATTTCTACCACCAACTCAGCCTCACATTCCCTTGTGCCTCAGGCCAAAGTGCTACGGTGCTTTCAATCTGTGCTGAAACATCTGTTTTGGTCTTTGTGGGAGACAGGTGCACCCAAAATAATTGTATTGAGAGTACTTTCCTTGGGGAGCAGGAGCAGAGGGTCAGACCTGCTCTGTGACCCTTCTGTGCCTACCAAGTGTGAACAGAAAAAAAGGTTGTTGAAAATTGAGCCTGAGTGACCTTTTTTGAAAGTGTGCTTTGTAGCTCTTTCAGCAAATTACTTAGGGCTTTAGTCTGTTTTGACTGGATTTGAGTCCAGGTGCTTCCTTCTTGCTGTTAGTCAATAAAGTATTAAATTAATTAGCTCGAGATTTCAGCTTATCTAAACATACGATTAATGTTTATAGTACTTTACATGTGGATTGAGTTCACACCACAAAGTAGTAATAATAATAAAAGCCTAACAGCCAAGAATTGTTCAATATAGTGGTGGCCAGGAAAGAAAAAAATGTGGTTACTCTGATATTATGTATGCGTGCGTGTGCGTGAAGTCCTTAGATTTCTTTGCTTACCCATCTAAATAAGAGAAGCAAGCATGTCTTCAGGACATTACCTTATATTAGAGCCTGAATCAAGGCCACTCTTCTTAAGAAGGTATTTCTGAGTGTTTCACCCATGGCTCTCCTAAGGTCTGAATACCACAGCAAGGCTGGCTCAAGACTTGCCCTTACACTAATGTGGTTGTACACTGTCTGAGTGGGTTTATACTGACTGCTGTGTCAGTACTGTGTTCAAATGGATGGGGTGTAAATTGTTCACAGAGTGGAGCACTGTGGCTATTTCTTACCAAGCTACAAGTTTTCCTGGAATGAGTAAGTTTCACATAATAGAAGCTCAGCTACAGACATGTACATGAGTCACCTCTAAGAAGGTTTCTTATTGTCTAGAAGGAAAAATAACGGTATTTGAAGAAGAAACTCAGATGTGACTGACTCATCTGACCTGACATTCAGGCAAATGTTTACAAAGCACATGGTTGATCAGAGTATTACTCAGCTGTGAAAAAATATATACTCCACACTTGTCCTATTTCTTTGTGATTCTCAGCCAAAATTTGATTTATTTTCGAACTAATATGTGCTGTGCCTTGTTTGTTTGGAAATAGTATTTTCTCTGATCACTCTTCTCTGCAAACCCTTGTTCAAAATGATATTTGCCACGTATATTTTCCAAGGTACTGAGGGATCCTGTGTTATCCTCATACCTTGAAAATACTTCTTACATTCACGTGTGTTCACGGCACTGAGTATTTTGCAGTACAAACTTCAATAGTGTGTGTACCAAAAAAACCCTATTCATATGAATCATTTGAAAAGATTTACATAAATTAAAGAGTGAAGGAGAGCTCACTTTGAGGAAGTAATGGTGATTCTGTGGATTCAAGCAAAAATCTGGTATAAAATTTTCATTTTAGTGTGAAAAAAATCAAATAGCCCATTAAGGTTTATGTAGGATGAAAATCAGAAGGGATTATTGCAAGACTGGTGTGTGCTCAAAAGGTGCTGAACTGTGATGCTGAAATCTTAAAAAAATCAAAGAAATGTGTAAGAATTTACCTGATTTGCTTAGAAATCTTCCTGGGGAGAATCATTATTAGATGCAGTATTAGAAAAGCAACAAGATGGATGCAAGCAATCCAGGAGGCTTGGAACCAATGCTGGATATTGCTACATCTCATGAATGCTAGGCTGGATGGCCAAGGTTGATAGTCTGCTGGATCTGCTGTGCAAAAGTAGAAACCATTTTGTTCAATGGAATGTGCTAATTAATCTGTGACAGCCTTAACTGTAGGGACCATAAAATACTGGAGTTCAAAATCAGAGGGGGGTGAGGAAGGCAGGCAGCAGAGCACAACTCAATAGAGCTGACAGATCTTTAAGGACAGCTTCTAAAGTCCCTCAAGGACAGCATCCTCCAAGCAAAAAACATTGTATCTTGATAGTCAGGGAAGCTGCTAACTGTATCAGGAGACCAGCTGGGCTAAAAAGGGAACTAATGAATGAGCTCTAGCACATAAAGGATGTACACAGCACGTGGAAGCAAGGATGGATTACAAAGGAGGAATATGGAAACGCTGACCAACCTTGCATGGATAGTGTTGAGAAAGCTAAAGCTCAGCTGGAATTGACAGTGGTAAGGGACACCCAGGGAAAGGAAAGTTTCTAGTGCTACATTAATATTAAAAGGCTAAACAAGGAATTTGTGAGCCCATTGGTGAGTAGGGTGGGTGATTCAGTAAAAAGAGGTACAGGTATGGCTGATTCATAGACTCAGTATCTTCTTTTTATCAGTCTTCACCAAAAATGTCTCCCAGGCCTCTGTGCTTAACGAAAGGCTTGGAGGAGGAGGAGATCGACCAGCAGTGGATAAGGACTGAGCCAGGAATTAGTTTTGAGAGCACAACCCATACAAGTCTGTGGGATCAGACTGACTTTTATTCAAGGCTGCCTAGACTGGTGTACTTGCAAGGCCACTCTCCAGCATTTTTGAAAGTCAGTGAGATCAGGGTCAGACCTCAATGAGTGGAGAAAGACAAATGTTGCACTCATCTTCATAAAAGGCAAAAAGTATGATCCGGGGAACTACAGGGGGTCAACCTCACTGTGGCCCCTGGGGGTATTGGAGAACATGTCCTCTAGGAACACGTTTCTCGGGACATAAAAAAGGTGACTGTGAGCAACCAGCACTAATTTACTAAGGATAGATCGTGTCTGACAAACCTGACTGTCTCTTTTTTTGATAAAATTACTGGATTGGTAGACAAGGCGAAAGCAGTGAGTGTCACTTACCTTGACTTTAGCAAAGTTTTCAGCTCCATCTGCCACAGTATTCTTCTGTCCAAGTCAGGATATTGCAGACCTGAATGGACTACAAGATGCATAACAAAACCAGCTGAATGGTCAGGCTAAAGTTCAGTGATTGCACCCTCCCTGGAGGTCAGTTACAAGTTCAGTATTGCAGTCACCTTTCCTGGATCTTATCCTGCTTAATGTCTTTATCAGTGATTTGGAGGAGGAAGGCACCATTGACAAACTGTGGCCCTCAGCTTGAGGGTAGGGTCGTCATTCAGAGGGACCTAGACAACCAAAAGGAATGAGCCAACAGAATAGCCATGGAATCCATCAAGGGAATATGAAGTGCTGCAGCTGGGATGGACCATCCTGTGGCAATGATGCAGGCTGGGGACCAGGTCTGTGAAGAGGAACTGGAGGTCTTAGCAGATAGCAAGCCAGACAGCGAGCAGTGAGATGCGGCAGCAGAGATGTCCAACAGTATCCATAGCTGCATCAGCAGGAGCGCAACCAGGACATTGGGACAGAGAATGTTCCCCTCTGCTCCACGCAGCACCTGAAGTCCTGCCTATGGCTCTAAGACAGTCCAGTACAAGATGTTGAAAAATTCAAGGTCAGCAGGGAGCTACCAAATTGGTCAGTGCTGGATTAAGCAGAGGAAGAGCAGTTTGTTCAGACTGGGACAGATATGGCTTCAGAGGACCTAACAGCAGGCCCATGGTGCCTACAGGGAGGGAACTGGGAAGTCTAAGCCAGGCTCTGGTGTGAAGAATTGAATAAGAGAAAGCGGCCACAGATTGAAAAAGCCGGTGGGCGGGGGGGGGGAAGGTTATAAAGCAAATTTCTCACCTCAGGGGACGCTTGAGCAGTGGGACAGGTTGTCTGCGAAGGCTGAGCAGATCTCATTCTTGGAGAGTTTCAAGATGCTATAGGTTAAAGCCCTGAGAAACCTTGTCTTATCTCAGAGCTGACCCTCCTGTGAGCAGGAGTTCTGATTGTATACCTTGTAAGGTCCCTTCCAACATGAGAGATTCTGTGATTAAATAGAAATAAAAACATATTTAGCTTTCACAGAATGTCAGGCAATATAGCATTTTTTTGTGTGTTCAGACAAGATTTTTCAATTGGGAAGTAAGGAATTGAGGTATCCTAATCAGTGATGTCTGTTCTTTCCAGAGTCTGAATATCAGTATTAGTAAGTAACTGAGCATGCAGAGGTAGAATAGTGAATAGGAGATTTATCTTCTGAATTGGTGGTTTCTTCGCTGGGTTTCAGTCAAAAGAAAGAATTTTACATAAGAACTGGAGCCAATAACCTTCAATTTCTTGGTGATAAACTGATTCCAGTATGATTATTTACTGGATATATTCCATCAAGAACAGCATCTAATGTTTCTTTGACTGATTGTTCTGACAGAAATATCTTATGTAGTCATATAAAAATAAAAGGGGAGGGAGTGAGCTTGAATTCGCAGTCTTGCAAACAACAAAGTCATAAATCCAAAATTGAGTTGCTTTTTCTTGCCTTAAGCCTGACATTATTTTCTTCTGATTGAATTTGTGTCTTCTGAATAGTGAAGAAGAAATATTTTAACTGTGTTTTCTGAATATGAGAATCTGTGAAATAGAATAAATTATCAACTATTGACTTTATTCTGAAACCTGAATTCAAGCACATGGTTGGTTAGTCATACAGATATTCCTCAAGTAAACCAGCGTCTTATTCTCAGGTGTCATGCTTTTATAACTGGCTATGACGTAATGAACAATTTAAGATATTTCAAATTAATCTGAATATTAGATTGGTAATTATAGCTAACCTGGCTGTGCGTTTCCTTTCTGGTTAGTGTTACCAATCTACATTTATGTTAGTGTTTTGAAAGCACAGCCTGTTCCTGTAGGAAAGGTACGTGCTACCAAAATACAAGGCAATTTTATGGAGAATATAAGGTGCTATGTTGAATATTCCTTTTCTCCCTACTTTCCATTAAGATAGACAAAAAAACCCTAAAAACTTAATCTGGTGCATTTGTTACTGCCTTAGATCTGCCCACAGCTCTCCCTTGAGGCATGCAGAAACATTTGCCAGATGGCTAGTTCTTGAAGGGAACGTTTTGCTACAAACATTGCAAAGTACAGAAATTTTAAAATATAGCAGAAGTCTGCAGGCATAAGACCGCACTGTATTTCGACATAGCTGCTCAAGTATCTTACCTTCTGGAGTGAGGGCAGAGGGCTGAATTGGCTTTCCAAATACCCTTGGCACAGCTGGCATCAGCATATATATTTGTAGTGTTGACTGAATAAAAAAGTGAACAGGTACACACTGTCAGAAATTAAGGTACCTTCAGTCTGCAGGTTACTCACCATATTACAAGGCTCTGGACAGGGAGGAGAAAAATTTGGCAAAGCTGTTAGTGCTGAGTTGGCACTGTGCTGCACACTCATGTGAGGAGAACAGGAACTTGCCCAAAGTAAATGCCAGCTGGTGGCAATTGAGAAAGCAGTCTGCTGTACCTCCTCAGTCCCCATCCCTGCCCTTGCTTACAGCTGGTAAGCAAAAAGGTCTCAGTGTCATTAAGGCAGCTTTCCAGCCAAGTACAGGGCTTTTGAGTAAAAGAAATGCTCTTTGAAGCCTTAGTTGTGGAGGACATGTCATAAAAATAAACTTTTTATGGTAACAAGGCTGCCTCCGTGAACAAGTATAATATCCTCTGAAATAATTTTGCTTGGACAAGCACTTAAAGCTTCTTCTATGCAGATGAATGGGCAGAAAATAGATTCAGGTCAGTACTGTGTATTTGTAATTTGTTGTTTTAGAAATTGTTTCAAGCTGGATAGACTGAAAATGATAGGGTTACATATATAATATATAAATATTAGTTTCCTATATCCTGTATTATCAGTTCTCTTAGATTTTGGACGTTTATGAAGAAAAGAACCTGATTTTAAAATGTAAAGATAAAGTTCTTAGATGTAACTCCAAAATATGATCCATCAAGTCTAGACATGTACGCAACTGCTGCATACATCTATGCTTTACATCTTCAAAGCCCAGCCTCACATTCAGCATGGATTTTGACAAGGTGGAGGGATTGAAAGGATTCATATAAATACCCGGGTCTTGGGGAAAATTTACCCAACCTGTAGTATAATACGGCGATCTGAAGTCATGTTGGCAACCCTCCCACACTGACAAACTTCTACCTCACTTGCTCTTTTTTCCTTTTCTTTCCGACTGCCTTCTGTCATAGTTACTTACAATTAAAGTCCTAACTACAGAACTACTATATATAACATTATACAAATGCTTAGACAGCTGAATAGTTTGACTAACCTTGACCTGTTGGAAATGAAATGAAACAGTGAAGCAAAGCAATAACTTTGGATGCTTGTATCACTGGAAAGCATCCCATGATCACTTCCTAAAATGCTTAATCATTAAATAGCTTCTTTGCTTCCCAGAATTTAGGTAAGCAACAGATCATAGGTCTGCTGTAAAAATGAACCTAAGCAAACCACAGAGAATTTTTACGAAATTTGCTTCGTTCATGCTATTGTAAATTTAGCCACTTATATGACACAAGTATTTTCCATCAATTTTGAACAGCAGCATATTTCAATCTGAAAATGAATGTTGTCAGAAGATACTGTGTCACAAAAGAGTTTTACTTGTCGGTTCTGAATCACACTTAAAGTGCGTGAATATTCATTGCTAATTTGATAGGCAAGTGCCATTATGTGCCTGAAGTTACTGCAATATTAAAGTAAAATCAAATTAAAAACAAGCCTGACTAGTGAATGCCTATGTGAACCTTACAACGTTCAACAAAGACAAAATCAAGATCCTGCACATGGATCAGGGCAACTCCCAGTATCAATACAGGCTGGCGAATGAAGGAATTGGGAGCATCCTGCAATGAAGGACTTGGAGTACTGGTGGGTTAGAAACTGGACATAAGCTGATAATTTATGCTCACAGCCCAGAACGCCAACTGTATTGTGGGCTGCATCAAAAGAATCCTGGCCAGCAGGTCAAGAGAGGTGATTCTGCCTCTCTACTGTACTCTGTTGAGACTCCTCCTGGAGTACTGCATCCAGATCTGGAGCCTTCAACACAGGAAGGACATGGACCTGTTGGAGCTTGTCCAGAGGAGGGACACAAAAATGATCAGAGGGATGGAACACCTCTCCTAATAAGAAGGTCAGAGAGAGTTGGTGTTATTCAGCCTGGAAAAGAGAAGACTCTAGGGAGGCCTTACTGCAGTGTTTCGTTACTTAAAGTAGGCTTATAAGAAAGATGGGGAAAGACTTTTTAGCAGGGCCTGTTGCTATAGGACAAGGGGTAGTGATTTTGAACTGAAAGAGTGTAGACTTAGACTAGATATAAAGAAAAAATCAGGGTGGTGAAAATCTGGAACAGGTTGTCCAGAGAAGCTGTAGAATGCCCATCCCTGGAAATAGTCAAGGTCAAGCTGGATGAGGCTCTGAACAACTTAATCTAGTTGAAGACGTCCCTAGTGACTGCAGGGGTGTTGAACTAGAAGATCTTTTAAGGTCACTTCTAATCCAACCCATTCTATGATTCTGTGAAATGCTAAAACAAATTTTCTGCTATACTTGCAAAAGCTATGAACATGTCTGTTCATGTGAAAATCTAGTTTTTAAAAATATGAAGTCAAATTCAAAATTAGTATAGTCAGTGAGGCCTAAACATTCCATATTTCAAATTTTAGCCTTTGTTCCTGTAGTCTTTCCTTTAAGGAATAAAAAAAGCACAAAAATACCAGCATAAGAACATTATTCTTTGCTCTTTGACTTCTGAACACAAGGAAAAATATATTGTAAGATTACCTACAGTGCTACCAATTAGTGTCTGGTAACGCACTGCATAGCGGAGATTAGTTGCAGGATGAGGGGGCCACATACTTGTACAGATCATATTGATAAATAATGTGCCTCAGCAGCTTCCTGTGGTGTTTAATCTTAACTGTTTCAAAATGTTTTCCATAACCATATGAATAAACCACTCATTATATGCCGTAAAGTCAGTTTATTTCATTATTTTCTTCCCTGCATTTGTTATGATTAATCATGTACACCTCACCTCTAGGAGAGCAGAAATGGAAAACTAGCAACATGTGCAAATCACTCTTCCTTCGCAGGTGGAAAGGTGCATTTAAGCTGCATAAGCTTAATAACCCTGGAAATCTGTTCTGAAATCAGGGCTGGACTAGTTTCTGTGCTTCCACACAGAAGGTGATTTTGTATTTTGAACGGAACCTCAAGTAAGTACCCAGTGGCCCAGGGGCAACTGTTAGGATCTTCAATAATACTCACTAGCGTCACAAGTGTTTTATGTGGAATCTTTCTGTACAGGCCAGGTTGAATGTGGCCTTGAGCAGCCTGTTTAGGTGGAAGGTGTCGCTGCCTGTGGCAGGGGGCTTGGAACTAGGTGGTCTTTAAGGTCCCTTCTAACCCAAACCATTTCGTGATTTTATGAATGCAGTCAGACACTTGTAAAAGAAATTAAAAGAGAGCATTGCAAAACACATTTTGATATATTTATTTATTGCAGGAGTTAGGATGGGTTCTATCATGTAAATGAAGCTTTTTTTTTTAAGAAACTAAGTAGAGATTTTTTGTTTGTTTTGCCTTGCTTTAAAAGATCCTGTTTTGAGTGATTTACAACTGCCAAATTTAAACTTAGGAGTGAAACTATTGGTGCTATGTACTTGCTACAGAATGTTTTTGGGTTGCTTAGTGATTTTTGTCTTTATTTTTAAACTCAAAGAATCTTGAAGGACATAAAAGTCATAAAAGACATGCAATTCTGAAGAATTTCAGTTCATATGTACTCTGGTGTGTCTGTGATGATCCATAGCTAAATGTGATTTACCTTAGAACTGAAATGGATGAGCACAACTTTTTTTCTTCTTCTTTTTTTTTTTTTATAATTTTGCTAATACTAAGCAGCCATTCATGTATGGAAATGGAAGTGCTATAAATGGCTGATACATTTTGCCTGTACAGAAAAGACTGAATTAACATTTTCTAGATAAGTTTCCTTTTTGAACACTCTGACTTTCAAACACTTGTTATTTGAAGTTTTAGCACATTCTGATATAATGATTTGCAGTGTTAATTTTATGTAAGTGGTTTGGGCTGATCGTTTGTTTATCCCTGTTGGCTGGTCACGAATGTGTAGTGCAGACTGAAGGCACATAAAACCAGATCTCCCTCTAGAGACAGCTTTGTTTTGTTTCCTTCTTGAACTTTAAGCAAAACATGAAAGCTTGGAGAAAACATGACCTCTTTCTGTAAGAACAATTCCACACCAGTGATGGCAAACCTGGAGACAGGCAGTTTCCATGAGTTCCATCCCTGTAAGCACCAGTCACAAGTATTTTGTTTAACCCAACTTCTGCTTGCTTTCCTTCTCATCTAAACCTTTTGGAAAGAAGATTTGTTTTAACTTCTGCTCTTTTCTGTTGAATGTTAAAGTCCATTTTGAAGCCTGAACCTTCAATGCTTCTTGTGTATGGAGTTCCAAAACAAGAAGGGTATGGCGTGTTTAGAAAGGCATGCTGGTTACAATAGCTGATTTTGCCAGTTACAAAGTGCCATCAGTACAAGCACCTTAATTATAATTTTGTTTCAATTGTTCACTATATGTATTAAAGGATGTGATTTTTTTAAATGTGTGAATATTTTGTAATAGACCTACGGACAACTGACCAAAAGGTATTTATCCAGCAGACTTGGAAGTGAAATATTGATCCAGCAACAAGTGATAGTCAAAGATATTTCTAAGAAGAAATTGCAGTGAGGTTTTGACCCTGACCCCAACAAAACAGTGGCTGTGTGAGCTTTTGGTAAGCTAATCTTCCTTTTTAGCATAGAAGTATTAGAAGAGTGTCTTCTCTGAATCTACATTGATGGCAGGGTTTCACTACTCTGGTACTTTGATCTATTAGAATTCCTATAATATTTGTTTGATGTTTGTAATATTGGTGCAACATCTTTTTTCATAGAAGAAAAAGCAGAATTGTGTTGTGTTTCTATAAATAAACCTAGGGAGTTAAATATGGTTAATGTATCTCTCTCACTGTGGGTGATAGATTCAGAGATGATTTGCAGTTTTGAGTAACAGGGAGTGCATCTATATCAGCATTTTAGTGGATGCCAGGTCCCTAGCACCAGCTACTTTGCTCTAAAGGTCTATTCCTATTGCAGCAGGCCACAGGCTAATGTAGATGCCAATGGGTACAGTGGGCTGCTTTGTTCATGTTAACAAATATTTACCTAGGCAGGATGGATGAGAAAGTGGAGAACAGATAAACTTAGGCAATGGGAACATTAAACAGAAACTGAGACTTTCATTTTTGGCAGTATTTTAAAATTTTTGGTTTGCTTTTTCATCTTCCTTTCTTTCTAGAAAGTGTGTAGATGTATTTTGTATTGTTCTGGGGATTTTTTTGGGGGGGCGGGGAATTTTAATGGAGAAAATCCTGCCTGACTGCCCTTTACTGTATTTACAACTAATGACCATTCTCTTGGGTACCATGGAAAAGATGAAGGAGAAAAGTTGACATGGACTGCTGCTTTAAATTTTTTTCTTTGAGACAAAATGTACTAGAAAAAAGTAGCAGAAATAGAAAAATCCATTCTTGTCTCAGGTGCTGGAAAGACGTAGGCAGAACACATGGTCTCATCATCTGCTCTGTGATGTGGCAAACCTGTAGCAGGATTGAGCTGTTGAGATATTATTGAGTTACCTCATTTGTCACAAGTTCACAGAAATGATGCCTTGTGAAAAAGATGGCCTTGCTGGTCAAAGCAAAACTCTCAGAGAAAAGAGAAATATGGAGCAGTAGAAAAGAGGAATAGGGAGCAGTAGAAAAGAGATGTCTCCCAGGACTTGCTCAAGATTTAGCCAGATGTGATAGATGTGATAGTAAAGTCTGTGTCTGACTCTCTGCTGTGTCTTGATGGGACAACATTCAAAAAGTAGTAGGTTCCTCACTCTCTTAATGGGTCCATGAGGGATTAATGACGGGTAGAAGCAAAGGTTGTTCATCCGCTGAATCCACTTGTTTCCACTGTTTTGCTTCCTACTCAAAGTCTTCTCCCCTCTTACCCCTCCTCTTATCCTTAAAACAGTAATAAAATAATCTAAATTAAGGTACAATTTATTTCTCATTCTTTTCAATAATTTATTATTGTTCCTTTGTTCACCTGTCACAATTTTTATTCCTTCTGTTAAAGATATTAAATATTTTTTCAGATTAGATCTGCCATCGTGCTCCCCTTTTGTGCCTTAATCCAGTAACATTAGGAATGTTCACACAGTTTTCAAGAGTGCGGTCTGAATAATACGTACGCCTACAAACAGCAATGTGGTGATGCTTATATTGTCTAGGTGTATCATAAAGTTCTACTGGTCAGTCCTCTGAAACTGTGTTTTGAACATCAGGAATGTGAATATCTCTGCTGAGACAGTCATACTGCCTGGTCATAGGCATCTAACATAGGCTGGTCTTCTGATCAGGAGCAATGTACCCTGAATCTGGAGGATTTCTGCATTATCTTTCACAGTATCACAGTATCACAGTATGACAAGGTTGGAAAGGACCTCTGAGATCATCAAGTCCAACCTATAACCCAACACTAACACCAACCATCATCTAAACCATGGCACTCAGTGCCACATCCAATCTCCCCTTAAACACCTCCAGGGTCGGCGACTCCACCACCTCCCTGGGCAACGCATTCCAATGGCCAATCACCCTTTCAGTAAAGAACTTCTTCCTCACATCAAGCCTAAACTTTCCCTGACGTAGCTTGAGTCCATGCCCTCTAGTTCTGTCACTGGTCACCTGAGAGAAGAGACCAACCCCTGACCGACTACAACCTCCTTTCAGGTAGCTGTAGAGAGCAATGAGGTCTCCCCTGAGCCTCCTCTTCTTTAGACTAAACAGCCCCAACTCCCTCAGTCGCTCCTCATAGGGCTTATGCTCCAGCCCCTTTACCATCTTCGTTGCCCTCCTCTGAACACATTCCAGTATCCTGACATCTTTCCCAAACTGGGGGGCCCAGAACTGTACACAGTATTCCAGATGAGGTCTGACTAGTGCCGAGTACAGGGGGACGATAACTTCTCTGGTTCTGCTCACCACACTATTCCTGATGCAGGCCAGAATGCCATTGGCCTTCTTGGCCACCTGGGCACACTGCTGGCTCATGTTGAGCTTCCTGTCAACCAGCACTCCCAGGTCCCTTTCTGCCTCACTACTCTCCAGCCACTCTGTCCCCAGTCTGTAGCTCTGCATGGGATTGTTGTGTCCAAAATGAAGTACCCGACATTTGGACTTATTAAACATCATCCCATTGGAATCGGCCCATCTCTCCAATCTGTCCAGGTCCCTCTGCAGGGCCATCCTACCCTCTAACAGATCAACCCTTCTTCCCAGTTTGGTATCATCAGCAAACTTGCTGATGATGGACTCAATGCCCTCATCCAGATCATCTATAAAGATATTAAACAGGACTGGACCCAACACCGATCCCTGGGGGGCACCACTGGTGACCGGCCGCCAACTGGATGAGACACCGTTCACCACCACTCTCTGGGCTCGGCCATCCAGCCAATTCCTAACCCAGCACAGAGTGCTCGCATCTAAGCCACAGGCTGACAGCTTCCCTAGGAGTCTACTGTAGGGGACAGTGTCAAAGGCCTTGCTAAAGTCCAGGTATACCACATCCACAGCCTTCCTCTCATCCACCAGGCGAGTCACATGGTCATAAAAGGAGATCAGGTTGGTCAGGCAGGACCTGCCCCTCCCAAACCCATGCTGGCTGGGCCTGATCTCCTGACCGTTCTGCAGGTGCCGCATGATTTCACCCAGGATTATCTGCTCCATGATTTTACCTGGGACCGAGGTCAGGCTGACAGGTCTGTAATTACCTGGATCATCCTTACGGCCCTTCTTGTGGATGGGCGTCACATTGGCCAACTTCCAGTCTTCTGGGACCTCTCCAGTGAGCCAGGACTGCTGAAAGATGATGGAGAGCGGCTTAGCAAGCTCATCCGCCAGCTCTCTCAACACCCTAGGATGGATCCCATCTGGCCCCATAGACTTATGAGGGTCCAAGTGGCTCAGCAGGTCTCTAACTTCCTCCTCATGGATTGCAGGAGGGCCAACCCTGCCCCCATCAACCACTTCAGAGGGCCAACTGTCAAGCACGCTGATATACTTACTGTTGAAAACTGAGGCAAAGAAGGCATTAAGTACCTCGGCCTTCTCTGCATCAGTGGTTACTATATTTCCCTCCACATCCAACAAGGAGTGGAGGTCGCTGCTGCCCTTCTTTCTACCATTGATATATTTATAAAAACTCTTCTTATTATCTTTAACAAAAGTGGCCAATTTGAGCTCGAACTGGGCTTTTGCTTCCCTGATTTTCCTCCTACACGACTTAACAACATCTTTGAGCATGACGTGGCTTACGTCCCCTTCTTTCCAACGACGATACATCCTCTTTTTGTTACTTAGTTCCTTCAGAAGCTCCCTACTCATCCAGGCCGGCCGTCTGCCCCTACGACTCTTCTTACAACACATGGGGACAGCCCGCTCCTGCGCCTTCAAGATTTCATTCTTGAAGTGTATCCAGCCTTCCTGGACCCCCTTGCCACTAAGAACTATTTCCCAGGGAATTTTCCTGACCAATTCCTTAAATAATTCAAAATCTGCCCGCCGAAAGTCCAGCATCGATGTTCTGTTCCTGGCTTTTCTTTTTACATTGTTTAGAGAGAACCTGATTATCTCATGATCACTACATCCCAGACAGCCTCCGACACCAACATCACCCACCAGCCCTTCTTTGTTTGTAAACAGCAGGTCAATTGATTCCATAAAAAGCTTAAGAACATGATCTTCCAAATTGACATATTCATACGGAGACACTTAAAACCCTAAAGCTAGTTGGTACTAATACCTCTTTCCAAGCTCTGGTCTGTGAAAAGCTCTCACGCCTGTCTCTCTCCTCAGGGTAAGTGCCATGGTAAGAACATGAAGCCTTCAGTGCGTTCTTGAGCCTCAGGTTTTTTTCCTACTTGTTGCTCGCCCTCCCCTCTTTTGTCCCCTCCCTGTGTTCTTTCTGTTACTTTTTTTTACATGATATTATAGAAAAGAATGGACTACCCTGGAAAGAAAATTCTGGGCAATACATCCTCTTTTTAAAAACATGTACATAAAGTAAAAATACCAAAAACTGTAAAAAGCAGCTTTTAGTGTGAATGTATTTATTTTATCATCAGTGTAAGAGCTTGAATAAGCTCCAGCACTTCAGAACTACAATAATCAGTAATTTATACAAGTAGAATATTTATTTATCTTTTAAAATATTGGACAATCTGAACCCCAGGTTTCCAGCTCCTTTCACAGGAGTTTTGTGGGGAAAATAGAAAGATAGACCAACTAGTTTTTGAACCATTTACCGGTCAATAACCCGAGTCACTTGCAGAAATGGGGTAAAGCAAATCCCAGCATAGGTGAATAGAGCTGGGAGAGAAGCAACTGCTTGTGGGTAATGCCAGTATGGCTTGGGTTAGGAGCTTTGACTTAGAGCCGTACGCCTGGAAGAAAGGCCAGTACTGGGTGCATTTCACAGGTGAGGGAAAGCAGCATGGGAGGGAAATGGACTTTGCAGGAGGCCTAGTGGTAGCTCTTGTCAGTTTATGACTTCTCACTGCCAGGGATTGGGTTTCCCTGGCATCCCTGATGCAGCACAGCCCCACTGCCCTCTAGTACCCAGCCAGCGCCTTAGCTGTGCAAACACCACAGGTGGTCAGCCACATCTACTGGGGTGGAAGAATTGCTCACCTGACTGAAATCAGGAGCTGATCTGTGGGCTGCTTCTTCTGTTTGGAGACTCTGGCTGGGTGGAGAGATGCTACAGAAATGTGATTCATTCCTGATAATGAGTGGGTGAAACTCAGGCAGGCAAAAAAGCTGTGATTCAATGAACCTCTTGAACAAAAGACGACAGGAAGAGAGCAACCAGAAAGGGTGCTTGGAGAATGAGTTAGTGCATACTGTTTTAAAAACTATAGAAATTGTCCACTTGAAACAACATTTTCTGAGGCAATCATGGTTCTTTATACCAAAACATCCAAGTGTTGTAATAATAATGTGTTCCTCAGTGCATTAAGACATTTCTTTCCGTGGTTTCCTTTATTTGATAGTCAATGGATTGATCCAAGCATCATCAGAAAAACTATGAATTAAAATAATATATCACCTTATTAAAAAGTGTATAGAACTGTTTTTCAAAAACTGATCTGAAAGATATTTTCTCTGGTGCAGCCAGTTCACCATGGGGAAGCCTGTGGGACTGGGGGAAGCAAGGAGCAAAGAGATAAATTATATAGCATGCTGCCAACTTCATAGTTCCTGGGTGGGATGAATTAGGTAGAGAAACAAAACCCAGATGTGAAGGTCTTTTCCCATCTTAAAAAAAAGGAAAAAAGATGACTGGGAAGAAAAAGAAGAAACGGGAAATTTTCCACTGATAATAATGAAAGTTTAAACAGTTCTTTACTTGCATTCCTCCAACACTGCTACCTTTTGTCATTATCTTTTGTTTTAAAGCTCTGACTCTATCTCTATTTCCTGAGCAGAGATGACAGACTATGCAGAGTTCTATGACTGTTTCAGGGTTTTGGCATGAACTGAAGAGCCATGCTTATGAATTTCAGTGCAGCATCAAACTGTCAAAGGGTGTGCTCTTTAGGGCAGCAATTATTAACCCTTCATTTGTGCTTTCCTGAGCCTATTCTAGATACTATCCTCAGGCAGCCAAGGGTTCTGTTCTGCATTGGCAAGGCCCCGGCTGACAGCGTGCTGACACTGTGACACTGTGACACTGCTGCGTGATTATCCTCGTGACACTGACAGAGTCCAAGGAGTGCTGATAAGGGTGGAACCTGGACTTTGTTTCCTGGGTCAAAAGATATATGTCTGGTGTTTTCACTGGCAATGTTTCTAGCTCTGACCTAACAGTACTATTTGTATTCTGTTTCATTAATATGTGTTAATTTGTTGCTAGCCAGGTTTTCATTTCAAAATGAGAAATATGTTAGCACAGTAATTTAGGAGGTAGTTGTATAGAACTCATATATGGGAATCAAGATTAATATTAGCATGTTCATGCATAATATTACTTTGTATTTGGGCCAATTTAGTTCTTAAAGAAATAAATACATACAAAATATTTATTAATGTGCTCAGTTTGAGACAAAATTGTCCTGAGCATTACTCCAAGCTTTCTGAACACTGTAATGGTAGAAAGTACACATCAAGAAGGACAATTGAGAGGTCAGGTGATACATTGAAGTGTTACCTTGTAGGAATTAGGCAGTATCCCACTATTCGTGGGCATACCTGTTAACTTAAGGAAGAACGTTCCCACACATACTTCATGTACGTAATTCATGTAAATAAATCCTGTTAGTAAAAGGCAAGCAGATGAAGCAGGTTGTGTATTTTCATATGTCAAAACGAAAATGCTGAGAATTCACTTTCTTCTGAGTACTTTGGAAGAAAACTTTTTCAGAAATTTTGAGAAACATACTGGTATTTCAGCTACAGCATTGGTTCTAGCATATGTGCTGTAAATGTAAACCTTGATGACCCGTTTTCAAAATCTTTATGAGTTTAGCATTCTATACCACATGGCCTTTTTTTGTCTGCCTTCAGTAATGCTTTCTATTTTAATCAGAACAGTTATAGTGGCAGACTCCGCAGTTGGTCTTGAGATGTGGAGCTGTTTTCTCAAGGCATCCTGTTCTCACATTTGAAGTAGAACCTCAGTGCAAGCATTGCTAAAACACATTAGGAGGTTAATTTGGGTAGGCTCTATTCAGGGCATGAAGGTGTTGGAAAGAAGTTTCTTCAGAGCAAAGAAGAACAAAGTCTGTGACAAAGGTTCAAAGGGAAAAAAGGTTAGGAGCAGTCTGGCATGAAGACTGCTTGGTGGCTGTTTTTATGAAAACATTCTGAGTTCTTAGACAAGGTGCAGTGAGTTATCATGCTATCCCAGGCCTAGCCTGCAGAGTGGACTATTCATGCAGGAGGAACTCCATAGGTGTTTGTCAAAGTTCTGACTTGACAGATAGTTTGGTTGCAGGCAGCCATCATTCCTGGTGTACAGGAAGTCCCCAACCTGCTGTGCTAATAAGGGCTTGGGTGTCTTCACAATAGAGTTCATAGCCATAGGTTAGGTTGAACACTGGCATAGTTGACCATTGGCACAGGTACAGTAACCACACAGCAATCTTCGGAGGTGGAAGTTTCTGACAAGCCACGTGCAATCTGCAGAGGGAAGATGAAGAGCCAGAGTAGAACTTTACTGAAAGTAGTGTTATTTGAAGAAAGTTGAATCGACATTCCCAGTGACTTCTCCTTTGTCAGCTAAGTTTTAGTCTTCGAATACTCCTCTAAGTATATCCACACAGATATTGATGCTGAGAGTTTTGTTTCTGAACACTGCATGGTTGTAACAACTATTTCTTGTGGATTCCCAAAAAACCCTATAAAACTGTAGGACACTTAAAACTGTGAACAGTATGTGTGTGTAAGAGGGAAGACAGAGATTTTGCCTCTTTCTCTTTTTTTTTCCACTTAAAATTAGTTTCTAAGATTTTGATTTTTTCTTTGCGTTTCTATGAGGTGTATCTAGTTCTGTACACTCTGTTACTCTTTTTTCTGTTAATTTTGCCATTTCTCACATAGATCTCCTAAACCTGGACTCTGTTTCATTGGCTTCCATGAGGACTGATACCATTTGCAGAGCCAGAACCCAGAGTCAGGTTTCCTGATCTCTGCAGTCCCTTTTGGGCTCCATTATGATGCCTCTAACTGCGGGAGGCTGAACGTATCAGTTGCTTGCTTCCATCTGGACTGGTTCTTTTAGGGAACGCAGTATCTAGTAGTGTGCCCAGGAGCAAGCATTGTGTCTTGAACACATCTCCAGCTTCAGGAATGAGCATGGCTGCCCTCAGGTGTTTCACAAAGACCAGAACTGGTTCTGCTTTTAATTTCTTCGCTTTGTTATCTTCTTTTAGAACTTCCCAGAAATATGCAATTCTGCTATGGTTTATAGAAATAAGTTTACCTATGTTTTTATATTTACTCCGGGGAACCTGATTTCTGTTTTCTGAGAGTAGGGGTCTCAGAGGGCAATCCAAACCTGAAGGAAAAACAGCTACTGTTGCTGACATCTCTTCAGTGCTACAGAATGAAAATAGAATACTCTGCTTGAGGGAAGTGCAGTGAAAGCATTTTGTCATTTGGAAAGCACAGAAACTAATGAGTTCTTTCTTTCAAATAGAGGCTTTCTCCAAAGGAAACTACTTGGGCAACTAGCTGATGTTTGTCATTTTGTATACCTCATTTAAAGCAATCTTTATCTTGATTTTTAAAAGGTCAGGGTGAAGAGGAGAAAATTATGCTGGTTAAAAGAGAAAATATATTCTTGACTATTTTAGTTTGTTTCTTTTGTATTGCCCATAGTGTCTTCCAAATTTCAGAGACAGACTTTGCCTCTCGAAAAGTGTACCGCAAAGCATCTGTCTTCAAATGTTTCAATAATGTTAGTGGAGAGGTTCATTAAAAGACAATTTTGAGAATGAAGGTGAATTTATGACCTTGTTGAGGGAGATACCCTTTGCCAATAAAGACTTGGAGATGAAGGTAAGTTTGAGGAATTCCAGCCTCCTAAGAAAACAATAATGGTATTGATGACTTTGAACATCATCTTGTAGCAGGCAACACCAGACTGTTAGTTATGAAATGATGAGCCACTTTGGTAAGTATCTGGTATCATTATTTTGGAAGATGTTTTAGATAGCATCACATGGAAAATGTAACAATCAAGTTAGAGATGATGGGAGTGAATTGGAAAAATTCTACTAAGAAATGGATGAGTGATATGGAGACAGGCTATGACTGAGGGGAACTATTCTAGGAATTGCTGAAATGTATACATAAATATTCAAATAACTATATCAGCTTAGATTAAAAGAGAGGAATCTATTTATTTCCATTGCTGTGGAAAATTAGAAAGAATTTAAAATAGATAGGTCAGAAATGCGCTGAGATTTGTTGTTTCAGTTTTTCAGCATACAATTTTTTTACTTCTCAGAAAAGTCTTGTCCTTCACCTTATTTATTAGTTTTGTAATTTATTTTTAGATTTAAAAGTAGTATATGTAAAAATTCAATAAACTGATGTTTGATTTGCTGCTGTGGTCAGCAATACCTCTTCTTGCCACCCGAATGGCTTGTTTTATTATTTTCTGTCTTGTAGTCCGTATGCACAGGCTTCATTTTCTTTCTGTCTTTTCCACCAAAAATTAATCTTTGCTTTCCAGTTACTTGATTTGTGATTGAGAATTATTTCAAATTTAAACTTATTTGTGTAATTTATCCCTTTCCGATACACCATAAATCAAGAAGAAAATTGATTAGCAATTCTCTCTCCTAAAATGGAAAAAGGAATATCATTTAAAAGTCATTATCATACCCATTTGAGTTGTCTAGGACTATAAAAAGTTACATTCTACATCACGTGTTAGAATACACATGCTGCAGAGTACATGTATACTCTTGCAATTGAATGAGATAAGTATGAATTTCGTTTTCAGTATGTGATTAGATACCTCTGAATTTCACCCTAAAAATCGTTCTTTTCCTTGTTGGGGATCTCTGCATCTTAAAGGAATTTTTGTTCTGCTGTTTTTTTTCTTCTCCATTTCAGAGTACAGGAGGAAAAGTTAAATGTCTTCACGGGGATTTAAGTGTATAACTAGTAAGATGAACATTGTGCTGAAGGGTTGAAGGATTCTTTTTTTTCAAGCTGGTCAAGTCCTGGTTTCCTTTTGGAAAAAAACGTTCCAAAAATCTTAAGAGACATTCGCTATGGTTTTCTGTCATTCTTTAACTAAAGTGCAAAAGAAAGAATGAAATAAAGGTAATAGAAGGTTAATATTAAATTAACAGGAAGAAAGTGGTTTTCTAAGGGGTGTAAAAGAACAAAACAGATTAACTTGGCAGTTTAAGTTGAAAATGGCTTTCTTTTGCTTTGTCCCTTTTCTTTCACAACAAGTGACTAGCAGTCTTACCTAATAGAATTGATTCCTCCATCTGCGATATTACTCTTGCTGTTTAAGGATTATAGACCAACCCAAAACCTAGTGCAATCAATGAATTAAGCAACAATCATTACAATATCATGGCTTGCGCTGAAAATACCCGAAGGTATTTTTAGCTGATAAACTCTAGGTTTGCTTAAAGAAGGCATGGCCTCAGTGTGGACTAACTCTCTGATGTGAATATTTCTGAACTTTGGAGGTTTCTCAATATACTTCTAGCACATCTTGTCTAAGACTGAATTATAGCCAACTCGAGGCATGGAACAGGTAATACTTTTATGGCACTTGTAGCAGCCCAAAAGTGAAAGTGACTCTCAGGTCCAAAGACTTGTGCCAAGTTTCTGGCTATTATATTGTAACGGTGGAGGTATGTACTCTCCAGTCATCCATCCATTCCAGCCCTTGAACTGCTCTTTATAAACTGTTGAGAGCCACTTCTGAAAGATAATCCTATAGCCTGTATAATTCACTATGAAAGGATTCCTGCCATATCTTCCTGCTTTTGTCTTGCTCTTCTCCCTGCCAAAACCTGGTTTTGTGGATTTTTTCTTTCTATTTGCCTGGTTTATGGTAGATCAACAGCACCACTGCCTGCATTATTCACCTACATTATTTAATAAAAGAAATAAGAACTTAAATCCTTCTATTAGGTAGTTTTCAAATCAGATCCAGAAATCATGTTTTACTGCAGAATGTTAACTTTTGACTTCTTGACAGTTTATGGTTTTCAGCTTTTCTCTAAAAAAAAAATTCCGAAGCAAGAAAGGATACTTTGTCACATTAATTTCTTGATTCTCTTAGAGCGTGATGAATGGATTGCTCATCAATTTTATGCGGTAATGTATCATGCCACTTATAAATATCTCATTATCTTCTCTATGAAAACACATGTATCAGAAATACAACACTTGAATGCATGCAGGATTTATATTTCCCTAAGGAAGAGTAAAACTTCAGACTCATAATAACATCCCAAGGCCCAATTGGTTGGCATATCAAGCGTCACCTGGCTTGCTGAGAGCCTCTTCTACATTCAGGACAGCAGCAAATCCATCCTAATCAGGGTGTTAGAAAAGTATTTGGCTTAGTCATGGGCAAATCAAAGTTTTTTTTGATTCTGTGTGAGAATTACTCCCTTTGCTCCCTTTTACTAGGTAAGACAGAAGCTGAATCAATACATAAGAAGTAATGCTTTACTTGTAGGGCTTGTTTATACAAGCAAGAACCATGCAAATCACTTTAAAATTCCTGTTCTCTTCAACTTTTTTCTAGTACTAATTTTCATCCCACACGTTGGGTTTACATGACAAAGTTTTGGGAGCAGAGTGGGCTGCTGGGGAGGCTTCTGTGAGAAAATGCCAGAAGCTGCCCCCATGTCAGACAGAGCCAGTTCCACCTGGCTCTGACACACCCTCTGCTGGCCAAAGCTGCGGCAATTGGCAATAGTGATAGTGCCTTTGTGATAATGTATTTAAAAAGGGTCAAAAACTGCTGCACAACAGCAGCTGGGAAAGGAGAGGTGGAAGATGTGAGAAAAAACAGCCTTGCAGACACCAAGGTAAGTGAAGAAGGAGGGGGAGGAGGTGCTCCATGTGCAGAGATTTCCCTGCAGCCTATGATGAAGAACATGGCAAGGGAGGCTGTCCTCCTGCAGTCTGTGGAGGTTAAAGTTAGAGCAGATATCCACCTGCAGCCCATGGAGGATACCACACCTTTTCGCCTCTAATCTCTTGTGGCGTAGCAGTCAGTTCTGCCATACAATCCAGATGGTGGGTAATGTCTTAAGTTTTTCATATTTAAGCCTTGAATTTCGGTCCCTAAGGACATTGAGGTACTTGATCGGGTAGGTAGTTTGTCAGTTTTGATTCCTATCAAATTGGGCTTCTCTGGTCCAATGAACGTTGAGAGGATGAGTGTAGACATAATACAAGGCAAGAAGGGAGCAGCAATAAAGTTCAAGGAAAGGAGTTCTTGTTCCAAGAATTCACCCAGATATTCTTCATGGTCAAAGGAGTGAGGGGGTCTCCTCTAAAGAACAGTTAATCCTACCTTCTTTGGAATGAGGCTAGCCAGTTTATTCTTAGTTAGATTGGCTGCTTCTAAATTATTTTTCCAATTACAAAATACACATTTTAGTTTCACTGATGAAGGATTTAAGTACCTAAAATATGTCTTCAGGGAAATATAAGTCTGTGATGTACGCTGATTGCTTTAGTCTCCTTCCTTCTGTAGAAATCGATGCAATTAAATCTTTTAAATGTTGAGGACAGAGCTCCTTAGCTGGTGGGGCTCACAAAGGGAGTGCCGTAGAACTATGATATATTTGTTCTCATGCTTGATCCAAGGAACATATTTTTATATTAAATAGTGAATGGGTAAGTGAAATCCTTGGAATAAAAACTGTCTGCCAATAAAGTTCGGCTCCCTCAGTCTCGGGCCAGTTTTGCTTAAGCTTGGAAGCATAGTTCCAGGCGTTTGAAGGATTTTGAAGTTCAGATTTTGAGGGTTAAAAATTTTAGTTTTTTTCAGGGAGAATAGATCACTTCTTTATGTAGAGAGATGGATATACAAAAAGGTGGGTAAAAAATGGATGAAAGTTATGCTTTTATGTCTGATGAGTATAAAGAACCTAATCCCCCTTAAGTAGCTCAAAAGAGGTACATAATTAATTTGAGGTACATACCAGTTATATGAATTCAGCAACTGAAGTAACTGGTTTTGCTCAACACAAACAGCTTAGTAAGTGATTAATGTGGGACTATTTCTACGAGACTGCAAGCTTTATGTGCCATTCCAGTTGTAAAGGCATAGGCACTAAACCATCTCGGATTTGAAGGTAAGAAAAGCTATGGTAGTCCGTGACAGCTGGTGAACTACCTATAATTACTTATAAGATGGTTTCAGCAGCTGCAGTGACTTACCAAATTAAAAAACAACTTTCTTATGCATTAAGATAAATATACAAATTACGATTGTCCAAATAATGAATGTCTTCACAAGTTTTGGTCAATGGATTTGCAGTATTAATACCTGACTTCTTTTATACTAGGCTAGAAGCAGGTCCTTGTGGGTTTCCTAAGCACAGTGTGCTGTTTTGTTCTGGATCATTTATATGACCGTACTCAGAGGAAGTATTTAATGGGTGACAATTTGAAAATCTGAAGCCAGTTTTCAGTGCATATGACCCTGCGGACTACATTTCATAAGCAGCATCATAGGAAGTTTAATGATTACCTTTTTTTAAAAAAAAAAAAGTAGAAACTTTTCTAGTACTTTTACTTAGCAAAAATATTAATCTTCCACTGATACATGTGTTCACAGTGAAGCCACTTAAACTGACAGCTCCCACTAAAACCAGAATTATTTCTTATCTACAGTCTCATATATCTAAGCATTTATATTCTTTTTTCCATTTCATATCCTGTAGATTTTCATACTCTGGGCAGCTTTCTGAAATGCAGAAGGCAATGTGACTAGCATTCATCATATCTGTTCTTGCATCTATTCCCTATGGGAAAATGAGAGTAGTGGAGATGCTTTGGGTTTATAAAAGAAGTCGAATCTGAAAATAACTTTTGCACATAGATGCCCTTTGATTATTCAGGAAATATATTCCAAACACTCAGCCCTGGAGAAAATAATGTCTCTAGTGCAGATGAGCTTCATGTTCACCACAGAAAATTTCAGCATGTCAGAGAAACAGTGCTGTTGGCAACGTTGCTAATGTTGGCCTTTCAGTTAACCTTGGTTGGAACAATGATGTACTTGAAGATATTAACTGAGACCTTGGGCAAGAATAAATACTGCACAGAGAGCCGATTCAGGAAGCAAAGGATAGATTTGCTACCCAAATAGTAGACAACATTGTTCGAAAGAGGTGCTACAGCATTTTTTACTTCTTAGTGTTATCTAAGTGCTGAAGGCTACAAAACCAAATATGCTGTGTTACCTTACTCAGCTCTAAATACTTCATGAGATAATATGTTCACTGTCCATTGGCATGAAATTGAGGACTTCATGTCAGTGAAGAAAAGCAATTCAACTGACAGGCTGATGTCACCAGTGGTGAGTGCCTCTAGCAAGAAGATTATTTCAGACTGACATTTAGGTCTATCCTGGTAAAATACCAGCTCTAATGCCATCCTCTGGCTAGAAATACTAACCAGCTAAGACATAAGATGTAGCTTTTTCTAGCTAGAGGGATTGTTTATTCTGCTATGGACATCTAATAGCAGCTCAGCCATGAAACATAAGAATTAGTCCGATACCTTCCCACATTATCCAGTTGACCTAAATAAACAAATAACATCCCTCCAAATATCCAAGAAGCAATCTCTCCATGCCAAATATTGCTCCTAAGCTATGTACCTATTATTTTTAGCTTTGGAGGAGTGCTTTTTCTATACCCATGGCTGGAATTCGGTCCTTAATAGTGACTGTGTCTTCACTCTCTGTAATGTAGGTCAAGAGAAGAAATTAAATGATGACATTGTGCTGCTTACCGTGGCATCCCCCAGGAGTTTGTGTGGTCTCTACTGATTGCCTTGAATCATTAATCAAAGGGTAACTGCACTGCACAGCCCACAATATATTCTCAGCAGGCACATGCATTGATGAGGCTGCAACAAGAGAAAAGGCTTAATTGCATCGAGAGTACAGTTTTTTCACAGTTTAGAGTGTTTATCAAAATTGTGCTTGTAGCATCTAAAAATACTGTAATTAATGCAGCTTTGCACACTGTTTTCTTTTTAGTTTTTTATGTTAAAGAAGACAGCTGTTAGTTAGGAAAACAAATTCATCTCTTTTCCTTCTCTCTCTCGCCTCCTGTTTTGTATTTCTGTGTATCAGTAGGAGGCTCACAGTTTGTTGTAAGTGTTCATTCACAGTTTCTGCAGATTCCTACATTCATATTCACAAAGGCAGAATATTTCAAGATGTCCTTCATATCAAGTTACTGTTATTCACATCAGATGTGCGGAATACAGATTTCAGAGGTTTTGCTTCCCAAGGCAAAACAATGATCCTTAAGGGAACAAAAAACACGCTTCTCGAGGAGAGTGTGACAATGTGGTTCAGCCATTTCTTCATTCTTAAATTGTTTCCTTTTGTTGTTGATCTAAATGTGCCTTGTGAGTATTAACATGCAGAGTTCATTACAGAATAAGGAAAATAGACCTTGTTTGATCCGATAAAGCATCTGCAAGGTAAGGTGAGGGAGTTACAGGTGGGTCAGATTGTGACACCACTAGAGAGTTGGGCCTTTGCTCCTGGGCAGACCAGGGTGGTGCTTTTCTTTTCCCAATTAAATATTCAGGCTGTGAGAACAGTAAAGGACACAGAAGTGTGCCATCTGGTTTTGGCCACCTCCATGGGCTGCTGCAAGCCCATGAGAAACCCAACCAGCTTAGTGGCAATCAGGCTGGGAGTAAAGGAGCAGCTTATTCCCTGCTTGACAGAGAACTACAAGAGCAAGGGAATTTATAATGGAAAAAGATATGACTTCAGTTAAAGATGGTACTGGAAAAAAAAGGTCTCTTTGAGAATCAAGAAAAAGGAGACAACACCAGTTTTGCTCATGCCTTTACAGAAAAATAGTATTATCATGGCTCATTTTTGTCATCCATCCACTACTGTTAACTTATGTGAAGTGCTTTGCTACTTCAAATATCTGCATCAAGTTTTAAAATGTTCCAGTTCCTACATATTGACTTGTAAATCTTGTATTAAAGTGAAGAAGACTGTGTATGTAGCAGGGCTTTGCAAGGCTGCAATTTCACTGGAATGTCTATTATTACATTATAGGCTGCAAGGGTAAAGCCGAAGCGCTGCAGTATATGAAATCCTAAGGTTAAGTAATGGATTTTGTCATAACTTTACACTGGCCTTTAGACTTTCGCTGCTGATGTAGGACTTGCTGCTGTGTTAAAACAGGACCATATTGAAAATCTTTATCATTTATGACATAAAAGCCTGCACGGTGTATGCACACTCAAGACCACAGAGCAGGTAGAAGTACCTTGAGTTCATCAAATGTTTTGTGCTTTGTGAATGAAGGTATTTGTAGCCAAGTTGCCATTACAATGCAAGCAAGAATTGAGATTATTTTAGAGCTTATTAGTCAAGACCGCAGGCATAGAGACCATTTAATTAAATGATCTTATGGCAGTATAAATAGCTAAGTATTATGACCTGCAGGAGTTAGAACAGTGCTTGTTGAGCATCACCAGATCTGGAATCAAGTAAGATACTGGTCCTGTGGTGGAACCTGCACTCACCAAAGTCTATACCCTCCACATGAGATTAATCAGTATGAATTAATCAGTAATACATATGTAGCACAAAAGAAGGACATGAAACATAATTAAATAATAAAATGCACAATAGTTAACAGAGAAAATAAATTAAAATAAAGTGTATTTTAAACAATTACGATTTTAATGAAGGTGATCTTAGCATAAATCTTAATAGATATTCAATGCACTTATTTCTCTTTCAGTATATTAAAGTGGTATTTTGAATGAGATGGAACAACTTGAAAATTTCTGCATGGTAGTCTTTAAGAAAATGTATTGAATTGACAGATTATTTAGGCTATCAGTTGCTATAATCTTTCAGAATAGTTTGAGTTGAGTATCTTTGGAAAAAAAGATGCCACTTTCTTTTCCAGCACCAACTGTGCTCTTGGAAGTGCTGCTTTACAGATTAGATTAAACTTCATGCATGTTGATTTTGAGTCTCGAAACCACTGAAGAAGAAAGGTGTCCCTCGAATTGATGGTGCAGCTTGTGCTGGCATCTCCTTCTATTCATTAGCCATACAGCATTAAATGAGAGCAATTATGCCACTGCTATTAAAATTACATTACGACTTCCATTTAAAGGGATGAAAAAACACAAAATGGACATTGTGTGCCTGTTCCAAGATTAGCTCTTTAAATCAACAATGGTCTTTGCACTGCAAGGTAGGTTTTATTTTTCTTTGTATAATGAGGAGAAAAATTGGTGCAGCTTATGAATTTTCCTTTGTCGCTGTTGTGGAAAACTATAGAAGGAAAATTATTTTGTAACTGAAAACCATTTTCTCCTTTCACAAAATGTGACACTGTAAAGTATTGGATGAATAGGAACTAACCCTCACTTTGTGTTGAGCTGTTGTTTTGATTTATGACTAATCTGCTGCTGAGGCTTTTCTAGCCTTTCAAAGAGGCCTTCATTAAGAATGAGAACACTGACATTTGAAAGCCCATCTTACCTTCTGATGCTGGGAAGTACTGAGACTGGCTTTCCTCTCCTTCAGCCATGCCCAGCTTCATTCACTTCTTATCAGAAACCCACTTTTCCTTCAGTTTAGCAGAGAAAGAAAAATGTCAGACCAGGAAATATCACTTCTTAAAGCTTAACCTAAATATGTATGTGGATTTTAAAAGAAGTAGCAGCTTTTTAGCCAGTCATCTGTCAGACTCCTGGTTCACTGGCTTACCTAGACAGGGAGTGGTGAGGCAAGACTGATACAACACAGGTGGCTTCAAAAAGCTGCCCACAGCCCATACTGGTCTACCATGCTGAGGGCAAATGCTCTGCTCACAGCCAGCACTGAGCTGCCTGCAGACGCTCTAACCCGCAGCATGAGTATTTCCACCTCTCCTTCTCCTTTCTCTACCACATACCTAGTAAATGTCTTCCCCGGCACAGTTAGGGGGATGCCATAGTGCCATTTCACTGCAGTTCTGTATTCCTTGTGCTGCTATAGCTCACTTCTTAGAGAAGCAAGTTGCAAAGATATCAGAAAAGAAACCATAAATGCTGGGCCGGGATAAACCTAGAAGAAAAACTGCAGTTTGCATCTTAATGGTTAGTTTGCTTAGCACAGGATCATCTTTATACAGGCAGGCTTATGTTTTTACCACTGTCTTTGCCCTTCTGTGAGACAGCAATTTACAGAACCTTTGAGAAAGATTGTCAACTTTAATGAAAATACAGAAGTAAAACAGCAATTTAGGTTCAACCTTCACTCTACTATTACTATAATACTAGCCTGTTCCATTTAAGCAGGCATTTGTTCTGCTTTTCTAAAATGCTTAGTAACATTAAATCCTAAAATACAGCTGCTCTTACTGCTTTTACAGTAACATTACAATTCTTAAAATATTGCTGTCTAATTTTAACACTGAGAGGGAGTTTGGGTTCGAACTCCACAGGAATCAGTTTTGGGGAAGCAGAAACCTGGGTAGGTTTCAAGTGGTTCCTGACAGGAAAGCCATTCAGATAATTGTAGCACCAATTGCTTTACAAAAAGCCAAACTGTTATTTTCAAAAACCAGCTGCTGCACAATACGTCTGCTGGTATCAATGTCTATTGATAAAAAAAAGATCTAAGGCTGATGTCTGTTATACTGAAAAAAGATCTGGAAAATGGGGGTTTTTTATGATGTACTTTGGAAAAAGGAGTTTTAAACAATTCACAATATAAAAGCTTGGTCTGTTCCTGTTCTTTAACACAGACAAGTATTCTTGAGTGATATTTCAGCCGCCAGTAGTTTTCAGATGTTTTTAGGATTTTTATTCCTAGTTTACATCATACACTAAATTTCTTTAGCATTCAAAGGGGTTATGGACAGTGCTGAATTCTTTCTTTCTTGGTCCTTAATAGCCTAACGCATAATTTAGTGTGTATGAATGACATGTGAAATTCCTTAGTTATCAAAAATGTAAAACATTGGTCAAAACTGAAATTCACTATAGAATCTACGATATTTTATTTTTCCTTCAGTCACAGATTAACTTACCACACATTCAGGTGATGTGTGCTTGCAGACTGCAGGACCATTGTGAAACTCACGAGGAAGTAATGTGAAGTAATATATATTTCCCTTGAAACAGAGAAACAAACTTACACCAGCACTCCTTTCTAGTGAAAGACACCCCTCCCTGCCTCCAGTAACCACCACCAACATCCTGTGGCCATGGTTTTTGTCAGTTTAAGAGCTCTAGGTGCTGTTTATAGCGTTATAGTGTTTATTGCCCTTAAATCCAGACTCCACATCTTTCCATCAGTCTGTGGTACATTAGTAAATTAAATTTTATATACCAGATCTTTGGACTACCACTCCATAATGCACAGGGCTAATAATAGCGGGTCACCATCATTCCTCAGCCTCACTTGGACATTAATCTGGTTTCTGTGGTTTTGGATCTTGTTATTAATACAAGTGTATTAATCTTTCCACACTCTAACTTATCTTGAGCATGTGTACAAATTTGTCTTACAACTCACCCCTGCAGTGATTTAAGTGTCTCTGGGGCTTCACAGCAGTTCACCAGGTTTATGTTCAGAGGCCCTGTAATCACATGCAATGCATGACTGAATCCTCCAGGGCCACAGTTTTGAATATCAGCTCACCGTATCCAGACTCCACCTGTCTCCAGC
Source organism: Dromococcyx pavoninus (assembly GCA_033558185.1). Taxonomy (NCBI): domain Eukaryota; kingdom Metazoa; phylum Chordata; class Aves; order Cuculiformes; family Neomorphidae; genus Dromococcyx; species Dromococcyx pavoninus. Next base: position 3,361,283 of record JAUMJL010000208.1, read on the forward strand.
ATGATTCAATAGCTACAGACAGTAACTGCTTTTAACAATATGTGACTTTTAACAATATGGACTCTGGGTTTTGTTCTTCCAGATGAAGCCCTGCAGACACCAAGCCAGCTACCTTAACATATCTCAGCACTGGCTGTAACCTTTTAATTCCCCATGGCTGTTTTTTCTTGATGTTAAGAATTGCACATGGCCACACAGGCTATCTAAGCCAGGTGATTTTGATCAGCATTGGTCAAACCAAGCTATGCTTCTGAAGACACTAGCCACTTCACATAGCTCTTCAAAAGTCCCAACTCTTTAGGTAATGCTGAAATCTGAGTAGTACCTGCTTGTGTTTCATGGTCACATTCTCAGGGGCCCTTCCTCCTGTATTTTTACCTGCCCTGCTCTTTTTCCCAGTACAGATTGTTCTTGTTTATTCGTATGCCTGTCCCTCACCATGCAGATGGCCAGATAGACTCCAGCATCATGGGGATGATTTACTTTCACAAATTGTAGTCCCGAGTGGACTGGGATAATCCAAAATGTCTCTGTGCCAGTTCTCAGAATGCCATTTTGCTGTCTTCTGGTTTGTACTGCAGCCACTCTGCTCACTGTGCCCAGTCATTTCTGTTTAAGGTTTTCAGTTATCTTCTTGCAAGAGTTGTGCTCCTCACCTTCCCATCTCCTCTGATGTGTTTTCTCCAACACTGCTATAACAGCTGCCATGCCAACTGACAGTTTGCTTTTTCCTCCTCCCATTTTTTAATATCTGAAATTCCTTTCTCCTTCCACCCCCATGATCCTTTCCTAGCAACAGCTGAATTTAGCCCTTCTGCAGCGAAGGTACATTCCATGTCTTTGTACTCCTCACAGTGATCCTCATGATATTTGTTTTCATCTCCTAATGCCCTGCTCTTATCTTCACTCTCACCTCTCAGGAGTTGTTTCCTGTTGCCCAACATTCCTCTGGCCCAGGCTGCCCTCCCTGTTAACTCCTCCTTTCCCATAAGCAATCCACTCTGCTTAAAGCCCTCAAAAACTCACGCAGCTTTACTTAAAAGACATTTAATAGCATTGGATGTCCGAGGGTCAGGACCTGACTTTCCTGTCTGTGGATTTACCGTAGAACCCATAGTAGTCTCTCTCTTTCAAAGACTGTGACTGTATTCGCTGGTAGATTTGAAAACTCCTTCACCATCCTGCTTTGGCATACATGGGTTATGACCTTTTTACCAACCTGGTATTTGAGTGTTCTTGTTTGCTGTACGTGACAATGATACAATTTCTATTTCTGCTTCACACAGGCTCTCGCATTCCTGCTCTTATAGCCTTGGTTGTTGAGTTCCCTGCATTCTCCAGCCTGTTAGAAATGAAGCAATGTCATTTGCTGATTGCAGGGCCCACCTGGTGCAGACTGGACTAAAACGAATAGGACTCTTTTTTCACTAGTTTTACTAAACAAAATTGAAGAAGATAATTGCTAGATACATAATTGTCCTAGGCAATTTTTGAGATCACTTACACATGTATCAACATGCACAAAGTCACAGGGAAGACACAATTAAAGGGGAAGCAGTCCATGCCTGGAGTCTCACATGGTAGGTGGTCACTGTGTTGTCCATGTACTATTTTATCTTCATGTTGTTCTTTATCTAGTGCAGTTTCACAGGAAAAACTTTGTGTAGTCTGAACAAGGGTTTATTTGCACAATTTACTTTGCAGATAGTCATGCGTAAACAACTACTCTATGTATCAGTGAAATGATTTTTTGTGACATTTCTGTAGTTTTGCACCAGCTTTGCAACCTACTTATATTGCAAAGCATTTAATTCGATTAGCATTTAATCTGCTAAGCTCATGAGAGTCCATGGCAGATTCATTCTGCAGCGGAAATAGTCATAAACAGCAGCAGCGATGGGAATTTTCTGTGCTGTATATTGTCTATTTATAGGAAAAGTTAAATGGAACTGAAGAGGTTGGTGGGCTCTATCAGTTGTATCATGAGAATTACAATTGCATTCCTCACTTAAAGCTTTTGGAGATGGACAAGTCTGTCAAGTCACTAAAATTATTAGGGTGTTACATTGACTCTTTCTTTAGCAGAGAAAACTTGGGATGGAAACTACAACTAAAAAGGCCAAATTAAGAAGAAAAGTGTTGGGTTTAGTTTAAGTTTTGCACTGTGGTTTTCTTTAGTGAATGTGGGAGATTGTCTATTGTTTGTTAGTCCTACAATGAGTCCTACAAAGGACCTGGTTGTGCATGTTGGCTATGCGAAATTAAATTTCATTGTGCTTTTTTCTTGAGTGTTTTCAATTTCCCATTCACTTTCATCAAGATCGAGCAAACCTATGGACTCACTTAAAGAAGTGTACATTATTTCCCATATATGGAAGCTATGTCAGTTTTTTATTGCTTGTTGTCACAAGTGTCTTAGGTTTACTCTTAGGAAATATTCTCTGCAATGTGCTGGGTTTCAGATGTTCCTAATAGACCTAAAATTGTTAAGGCAGTGTTTCCTGTTCTCTTGTCAGAACTGCCAGTTTTGACAAGGAATATGTGCTGCATTTACTGGATTTGTTTTGTGTTTTACATACACTTGGTCAGCTAAACTGGCTTCATCTCTCTCCTTTTTTCTATTCATGAAAAATTTGCAGTCCTGAAAGTCTTATGCTATTTCATACCCTCTTCACGCTTGCAAGTGAAATATTGGTTATTACTCACCAAAGATTGTTCCTTGCAGGTTTCATTTGTAGGATAACCAGGAATCTTACTGGTGCCTGTGAGAGGAAGAAACTATAATACATGTTCTAGATTACCAGAGCTTTCTTATTTCTGGTGGACAAAGTCTACCAGTCATTCGATTTATTATTTGTAAAGGAATAGGGAAACTGGTACAAATCAGATGAGTCAATCATCATCTTCACTATCTATAGAGTTTTTAAAAATTCTTAGAATAAAAAAGTTAGTGTTAATGAAAATCAGTATGAAACAATAGCACATATTGAAATGAATGTAGTTTACTCCTTAACTGTTTAGTATTCGCTAATCTGCGAGGATGGCCATTTAAAATTCTTAAGATCAGGAATGACGTAGCATTGCTGTTGGAGAAAGCTGATACGGGAATGATCAGCAGACAGTCTATGACCTCCCTTGAACTTTTGGCAGGTTGACCTTGTATCTACCTCTTTCTTTTGAGAGAGAAGAGAAAGACTACAGGTGGAAAAGACTAACATAGCTCCTTCCTTGCGAATTCCCTGTGCTCTCTTCTGTCCCTACTCAAGACAGAGTGCCTCTTTCTATTTCCTTATAAAGATTTAAGTTACAAGGCTGTAAGGAGTCTTGTGAATCGGTGCAGATACAACAAGAAATATGAGAGATTATGTTATTAACTTCATTCCTTTTCTAAGGTGTTTTTTAGCAGGTATCATGTGAGTTGCCTGGTTTGCATTCATGCATTATTTTTGAAGATGGCTTTGAATACTTTTAGCATTTATCATATGCATAATCACACATGTTTCTAGCAATATGACTGAAATCTGTTTCACCCTTTCCCCAACCTATATATTTTAAACATGATACACAAATAAGTATTGACAATAAGAAGTCAGGCTTGGATTAGTTTATACCTTATACACCTGTTTGATTATGGATAACATTCTGAGAACAAAATGTCCTTCATTCCGCATCTACTTAAAAACCAAGTAACTGAAAAGAATGCTAGCAGGGACATTGTCTTGAAAACTGGAACTTACTATTAAAAATAGCCAGATTATTCCTTTCATTAAAATATGTTAAAAATCTCCCCCTGCATACAGAAAACCTGTATAATAACCTTAAATCCCACACTCCCTATGTTTTGTGTTTGGTTTGTTTCTTCCAGTTAGTTGGTTTGCTTCTTCTTTTAGATTAGCAAAGAGCCTCAATGTTTCAATGCCTTGACTGCAAAGTTTTGTTATTGTTCGGTCAGGGATTTTACATGGCACCCCCAGCCTCCCATTTACTAACCTTAAGAGGATGAGGCATCCCTGAGCATAGGAGAAAAGAGGGTGTGAAATAGGGAAGGAAAGTTTTTAATAAATGAGGAAAACTTAAAATAAACTTTGACAAAAAATATTCTTACTGCTGCAAATAAAATCAACTTAAAGCGTAGTAGGTTTACTTTAATTTAATATTCATTTTGCCATCCAAAAAAAGGGCATTAAATTTAATATACAGGATGTTTCTTACTGTAGAACTACTGGGAATGGGAGCAAGAACCAAGGAGAACTTAAAGAAACTATGCAAGTGTACTTTATCGGGCATGCAAAAATAAATCCTGATTACTGATAAAAACTGTGCCGGGGTGTACCATGCACACTCCTCCTCCACTGCAATAACGATTTCATTTTAGTAAAAGCTCTCTGATTATTACCTACATTCTACACATCTCATCTACATGTCCCCTAGATAATGATATGATATGGAAGCCCAGCCCAAGAAACCAAAGAAGAGAAAGGGGGCAGCATATGATACTGTGGATGCGATGTTTGACTTCCCATTAGTTAAAGTTCCCACATCAAAACCAAAAACCCCAAACCCCTAAAGCAGTGTTCAGAATGCGTATGACTACAACTGAGCCTTTAGCTGTGATTTTTTTTTTTAAGTAAGTCGGGCAGGCAGATGACACCCTCCACCAGTGCCCTGAAGAGCAGCCACCTTTTCATAAGATTTACCGTATTTAATTTACTTGACTCTCTCCTCCCACCTTTCTTCTACACTCTAAGATGTATCATGCTTCTACAATTTTCTAACCCTAGTAAAATTAGCTGTAAGGGCGTTTACTTTAACCCCTCTTTTCTGAATCTCACTTCTGTTCTCCGTTGTCAGAAGTCCTCTCCTTTTAAATGTGAGGTCATCGCAGCTCTGCATCTTTTAACATAATTTTTCCTTTGGCTTTGATTTCAAGTCAGAAATTCCCCTACAAACACTCATGCAGGATATTTCCTCTGTTTAAAATCTGGTATTTTCCTTTACTTCATTCCAGTTAAAACTTGTTTTTATCAGCATGCTTTAAAAATGTGAATTTTTATTTTTAGTAAACTAAATTAGAAAAGAAAAAGAAAAAGAAAGGGCATATGGGAACAAGAAGATGAAATCTTAGTTTTTACAAAGTGCCTTCTGAGTTGCTGTTGACAATAAGGCCAGCGATGTCCTGAGTAGACAAGAGACTAGCCTATCTCTGCACTTCAGACTTCACAGCAAGCCTGAGACTGTAGCAGTTTACAACAAACCTTCACCTTCATAGCATATTGGTTGGTTTCTTTGTTCTTTTTTAGCATAATGCAGCTCTCCCCTGGGGGGGGGCTGCAGTAGCGTCCACCTCTGGATGGCTGTCAGGTTTTCAGAGTAGATTCACAGAGTTGCTTTGCAAGGCAATGCTTTATCTCCTCAGATTTCTACTACATGTCACAAGTTTGGTAATGAAAGCAACATTTTCCTCTTTCTTTTGGCCTTGGAAAATATTTTGTGCCTCTTTCTTAGTGTGTAATTATCACTATGAAGTTGTTATTTTGCCATTATTTTCAAAGATATCTCATATTTTCTTCCGGCTTTAGACAGGGAGAAATCTATAATAACTGTTGGTAGAAAATCCAATTCATTCTTGTGTTACTCTGTTAAAGCCACCCTAACTCTGTCGAAACTGGTTTGAGCTCATTCCTGGGAAAACTGCTGGAATTTGAGTCATATTAAACTAGGGTAGTGTGGTGATAAATCAGACCTATCTCTTTTTTAGCTCTTTTCCTGCATTACTCTTCCTATTTATACTGTTTCTAAAGGTGCACTTAGTAACCCCTTCCATTATGAATGTTATCTTTTTAGATTTTCTGGATGCCTACATGAGCCTTTGAACAGCCATATGGTGACATGTGCTATGACTTGTTATTTACACGGCATTTAACTATGTCTCTGTAAGCTTCAATAATATAACGGAGACCAAAACATTATACTTAGTAATGCATTGAAACCAACTTGTATAGCATGCTGTATCCAACTGTGAAAGAAAAGGCATCTATATTCAACTGTAGGGGAGTTCCACTAGAAAATAAGAAAGTTAATTTTTACTTTTGCTTAGCATGTTTATAGATTTTGTTTGCTTTTTTCTTTTTTTCTTCTAAGAAGCATAGTCAATCTCAGCAATCGCCATGGGCAGAATCTTCAGCTTCAGACTTTTTACCTTAACATTCGCCCCCATTCTGGTTTAGATAATTTGTCTCCAGGGACGTTCCATTTTTTTTTTCCTTACAGAATGTTACAGGAATAGAAGTGCTGGGTAATGAAGTTGTATTGACAAGTTCCCCTACATAACATACAAAGGAATAGGGCAAAGCTGTTAATTTTCTCCGCTTCCATTGATGCAATTTGGAATCACTATGATGCTGGTAGAGGAGACTATTTAACCACATTGTTCTATTGCTATTTATAAATGGAATCTCATTTAAATTTAGAATACAAAACCTTTCTAGGTGGAAAACTGCCATCTTATGTATCTGCACGAATTTCAGTGCAAGGAATCCAATCTGGTTACTGTCATTATCACTGCTGCAATACTGATAGCTATTATGAGAATAGCATGGAGTTCCCTGTAGGGCTCAATTCTGTAATTTTGTCGCATGCGAAACTGTGCCCTTACTGAATCTACAAGTTTAAATAGATGCATTTATCCCAGATCATGTAGCATCTGCTGTTTGTCATGTGGCATCTAATGTTCCAAGTGTGGTGTACGCCAGAGCTGTGGGAACTCTGAGCTCCCAGAGGTGACTCCTAGCTGCATCCCATGGTGCAATAAGGATGCCTACCCTATTCTTTTATCTTCCCTTTTCCTGATGACCCTCCCTTTCTCCCCCTGGAAGGCAGGTTGGGTGTTTGGACAAGGGGAGTTGGAAGTGTTGGGAGTGCTGGGTGGTCCCTGAGCCAGCACTGCAGTTTGAGTGCAACTAACAGGAACTGGCTTTTGACCATTGGTAATTGCACTGCTGTAAGCACTGGAAAGGCAGGCTAAAAAGAGAACTGCTGCTTTACCGCATGTGTACAGAGAGGAAACACTGTTACTAAATGCAACTATTCGTAGCACAAATCAGATATTTTGGATATTGATAAGATTAATCCCTCTCAATCTGTCAAAAGTCTCACTAAATTATGTATGGTTTGGAGTCCTGAATCCAGCTCAGACAGTGGTCTTTGTTCATACAGAACAGGTAAACCTTTTTCCATGACAGGAATTTGTTAAGGGTGTAGTAAAACACATCCAACAGATACCTGTCTGTATTTTTTTTGTATAGCAACATAGATGGAACCTTTTATGCATCCAAGTAGTTGCCACTTTTATCTTAACTGAGATAAGGAGGGGTGTGTTTGTGAAGATTTATGAAAGATCTTTGTCTTAGCTGCAATTTCAATGTGCTAGTAACTCTTAGCACTGTCAGGTTCAAAGCACCTTACATTTGCAAACACTACTTAATAAAAATTGTTTGATGTGGTGATTGCCCCCACTTAAGAGGTGAGGGATCAGAAAAAAAAGAATGAAATGATCCAAGCATTTTGAGCCACTATTTTTCCATGTGGGAAAAGCTGATTCTTCCAAGTCTTAAGTTAAGTATCACATATGAATCATTGGAATACCTGGTGAAATTTTGCACTACAGGGATCAGCTATAAAATTCCTATGAGTTCAGTGGAACCAGGACTTTACCTCTAACTGAAACTTCAGAAATTACGTACAGAGAAAAGATGTATCTTCATCTTTACTAAATATGTTCCAAGTTATCTTCTTCACTGACTGATCATTTGTAGAACTGTTAGTTTATTAATTGAGTGATAAAAAATCGTGAAAACTTTGAAAACTTGAAAATTCTTTTTAGTTTTTATTTTTAATTTTGGAACTTCAAAACCATGTCCTTTGTTTCATCTCTCACTTACAGTATCACACCATGAATTCATAGCTTTGCCAGCAGTGCAGGGTTTCAGGCTGTTGGAATACACTGTCAGCACTGATAGCTGCAGAAGATCTGCAGATGCTGCTTGCTTTGAAATATTTATTTTTTGAAGGGGGATTGCCATAGTTTAAGTGGTATTGCCATAAATGTCTAAGCTGGCTTAACTGCATGATCCATGTACACCCATTCAGTTTGATGATGTGTGCCCTTTTTTTTGTATGCAGTTCATTACGAAGTCTCTCTCTTCAAGCATAGATATGGAAATAAGAATATATGATGAGATGTGATGTTCAGCACAGCTTGATTCACAACACAGCAGTGTCTCTTTGAACTGCAATCTGCTCAGATTTCAATAATTGGTAATAGGACTTCGTATTTCCAAAATGTGATGAACGTCCTCCATGTAAATCCATCATTGAGGCATGAAGGCATCTTCCTGGCCTTGCTCCGCCTCCCCTGGGAACTCCCCCTACCCTGACCATGGCCTAGCCTCAGGCCATCAGTCTTTCTCCCAGCAATGCCACAGCAGTCCTAATGGACTCCACAAAATACTGAAAACTTTAACTTTGGGATTTTGGTCAAGTTTTGGTCAAGTCCTTTAGCTTCAGGAACAGAATACTGCATGCCAGATTAATCCACTACCCAAATACCTATGAAACTGTCAGCTTTGCCTGAGTTGCTAAGAATTCAGTTCTGAGCTACTGTACCTTCACTGCTGTCTTTTGGAGGTGACAGCATTTCCACCATAGATCAACACATGCAAGTGTAAATTTGCAAAAGCACTTGTGTCACCAACAGGCTGTCCATGCACCCCTTGGAACCTGACCACATCTGTGACATTGGGAGAGAAACAGCAGGTCAAGAAAAGAGGCCAGGGACTAAAAATATAACACACACGTACTGAGAGCGTGGCATGACATTTGAAAAAACAGCATGATTAGTCTGCTGAGTTGTGTTGGATGAGACCTAGATTTCCTGATTGTTCAAATATGTGATGGGCACTGCCTTAGCACCTCCAAGTGGATTTTTGTGTTGTACCGTTTTCAAGGGGCTGTAAATGCAATGGGCCTTATTCTGCCCTTCAGAGTAAATGCATTTGAACACAAAGTTACTTGTAGACACAGAAAACAGATCACTTCCTTCTGTTTTCTGCATGCCTCCATGTCTAAGAAGCAAAACCAATTCTGGCTGTTGGCTGCCATTAATTTTTTACTTCCACTCTTGATACATTTGATCCTCAGAGTCTATTTCTTTCGTGGCTTGGAGACTGCAGCCAGAGTTCAGTCCTAGTTCCTAAGTATGTAATGTGAAGGACTGCTGTGGGATTTGAGACGTTAAAAAAGCCCCAACATACATGTCAAACTGTACAACCAATGAAAAGGTAGAGCAGAGGAAAGAAGATTTTACAGAAGGTGGATAAATGACCACACAGGGACAGTTATTATATGGACAGTACATAGGTAAATAGGAAGAAGAAAATAGGTAGGGCAACTGTAATCAGTGGGAAGAAAAGTAGATTACTTTTCTATAATCAAAGTCAATAAAAGAAGAGGGAATTGTGGGCATCCAGATTTATTGAAGTAGAAGTTAGTCAGAGTAGGATGAAGAACCCAGGGGTACAATGAAACTGAATGGAGAAGGCATTTGCAAAATTGAATTGCAGTAATAAGCTTTGTTTTGCAGAAGTGAAACAGTAGCAGGGATTAATAGTAATGGGAGTAATACAGAAGTTCCAGAAAATGGAAAGGAAGATCATCTGTTTTATAATAAAGTTACTAAACATTCATGTTCAGAGCAGAAGCGTGGGAAAAAATATTAGGCTTCCCTAAGAACAAATGAGATCCCAATGGTCACCAGAGTAAGCCAAGCTTGCATGTCCACTGCTCATATTTCCATTCAGCCAGGCTGTGGAGAGACTGACTGAATTCCAGTTCAAGTGAAATAATATCTCCTACCAAGGACCATACGTTCCAGACAGTCCCAGCAGTGGTATTTATTTCACTAGTCTGAACGCTAGCACTGGAGATTTCTAAAGTGTGATGAGGCTATTTCAGTGTGTCAGTTCCAAAGTCAGCCAGCGAATCTTGCCTTGTGGTGCTGGGAGTGGGGCAGGCATCCCTGGAAGACAGTTCATCCTATTTATCGTATACATACTTTGGAAGGGATGAACATTCCGTCAGGGATGTTTATTTTTCTCCCTGGGTTTAGAAAACAAGACTGAAATACTGAGGGATGTGATTCAGGTCCAAACTGAGACATCCAAAATGCCAACATATCCACAGCAAGTTGTAAGCAATGGAGTTACAGTTAATAGGCCAGATGTAGCAGAGACAACTGTTCAGGTGACCAGCACCTGTGGTGAGATCACTCCTTCTGTGTCCCTTGAAGATGCTGACTAGATCTCAGCTGATTACAAATGGATTACAGGCATCCAAGATTAGGTGTCTGAATCAAGAACTGCAACCCAGCATAGATGCCCAACTTCTGAATTACTGAAGCCAAATGAAAGGAATTCAGGCCTAGAAGAACAACAACAGCCTCTTTTTCTTTTATGCTATCTTGGGAACTTTTTCTTCAAAGTTTTAGGTCCCTTCATTCCTCCGCTTTTACTATAATACTTGCTTTTAACATTTCTCTGCACTTCAATTTAAAATGTGCTTATAACTACAAAAGGGAAAAAATAGTAACAGAACAAGGTCTGTATTTTCAGATGTTGAGATGTAAACATGAATTACCTTAAAAAAAGTCAGACATTCTTTTACATACTCATTTTTAATTTTTCCACAGACTTGCAACTTGTCGGTCTTTACCCAGAATACGTCTTCCCTTGAATGGTTTGCCTAGATACTCTGCTAAAGGGGAGGCTTTTTTACTTCTCTCCTTCTGAGCACACCTTCTGAAAAGTGAATGAATGACATAGGCAGTTGGCAGCCTTTCACCCCCTACATAAATATTGACTTATTGAATTTGAAGCTTAGTCTAAGAATTGGGCCCTACTCCTGCAAAAGATGTGTATATATACTGTACATTTAATAACATGAGTACTTCCACTGTGATCTGGGAGTGTATTACAATGTAAAAATTAAAGAGCTATAAATCTTTACAAGATGAGGCTGTTGGAAGAAAAAATTAACTGACTGCTCATTGTGGATCAAAAGTGCATAGAAGTTAGCACACTAAATTTGTATGATCTGCTTGATATATTGATGCTCTTACATTGGGGAGAGTTTAATTTGTTTGAATTAATGAACCATTATATTCTATCACTTGACTAATATAAATAATTTGGATTTTTTCATTCTTTCTTTTAAGAAATCCATTTGTCAGTAATTCAGCCTTTGAGGAAGGAAGGTGAATGAAGAGCGCTGCTTTTAAAAAACTTATGATTTATTAAGCGTTCAGTTACTTCGCTGAAGTTCTCACACAGATGAAATGTATTTGTGTGTGTACAAAATAATTTTTTAAAAACCTTGAGAGATCTCCTTGCTTACCTATGCATCATTGCTTCTATTCCCAATTTGATTTTATTTCTGTTTGGGTCTTGGTAAGAAACACTGAAACAACCAACTTTGTTACAAGATTACTGTCAGGTTAAATTTACATTTTAAAAGTTTGCTGGAATTTTGTTGGGATATGGGCTTTGTGGTCTTTTTTTTTTCTTTTTCTTTTTATGCTCATTTATGATCTGCTGGATGTCAAGAGTATTATTTGTAAAATCCGTTAAAATGTCTACAGTTTCACTTTTGAAGAGGTGCTATAACACAAGAAGAAAGGCTTATATTTTCATGATTTTTTACTGCCTATGGAGCTTCTCTTCAGCGTGTATACTAATTATGAGTATTTCAATTAATCTTTTTCTAGCTTAACTGTTTACTGCTTTTGAGGATTTTTTTCCCAATGAAAAACATTCACCTACAGGTAACAACAAAGAAAGAGATCCTCTATGACTTTGAAATGATTTGCCTACGGATGTCTATCAATATCTCACGTCAGGCAGAGAACTGATAGATGAAAGTAATAGAATGGAGGAAAGAAAACTCTCTGGAAGAGCTTTACTCTGCGTTACTGTCCAGGGATGCTACTGCAAGTATAACACTGGCTGCTTTTGCAGACACTGCTGCTCCCATGCAACTGTTGGTACAGTCATTTATCTTTCCTCCACATTGTCTCTAAGCAAACAGCATGTCTTCTGCATTCATTGATGTTTAGACATACAATGTTTATAACATTGGCCTTCAGTTCTTTTATTTTCTTCCACTCAGTTTGCAATAAGCTTTTCTTGATCTGGTATGGTGGAGAATCAAATCAAAGCAGATCTTCAGAGATGAGATCCTCACCAAGACCAAATTCTTCCTTCGAATTATCACTAAGAAAAAAAAAAGTGTGTGATTGTTGAATCTTTGCCATGGGAGAGTTTTTTTACACGGAAATTCTTCTCAACAGAAATCAGCACAGAAATATGAAACCACACAATCAGTAAAATATTATTTTTTTATTTGCATCCCTGGTTCAGTGCTTTCTATAATGTAATATTTAATAGGAGGTGCACACTTTGTGGAGTAGAGAAACATATCCAAGTGTCGCACATCACTGAAAGCTCATCTCCAGTTTTACATAACTGTAACACACAGACGCGTGTTTAATATACACAAAAGACTGCATTTATGGTACCTGTCACAATTTAGCCTTAACCCAGCTAAATACTCGAGACCTGTTTTAGCTTTATTTTTAATTAAGAAAGTCTTCCATTGGTCAATGGGTTCTTGACTTAGATGAGCAAGAGAACAAATTATTTTCCCTGTGGAAGCAACATGTCCTACAAAGCTGTAATCTTGTTTTCCTCCTGGGTATTTTAAAGCTTGTTAGGTGGCCTTTTACTTGGTACTAGGATTCAGAGCCGCCCCCCCAGCTTTTAATGAGGAGATCCTACACCCAGGTCTAACTACCTCCCATTCTAACCTGCCGGGGTCTCATTTCAGCTTTTACTTTTGCACTAAAGTAAGTCATCAGTCCCTTGGATAATATATTGAAACTTGAGATAAAATGTTAAATAGTTTTCTCCAATTTCATTATCTCACTTGTGATGCCTGGACCCCTGGAGGAAGATGCGAAACTACAAAGCTGGCAGTTTACCACAGCTACAATTACAAGTAAGGACTCTTGTGTTGCCCTTTACAGTCAGTCATCCTTGAAGATCTGTCTTTTTTAGTGAAAAGGAGGGGATGAGCAGGTAGAGGGAACCTATGAATATTCTTGAATAGATGTGGTACTGAAGAATTGGAGTTCTTCAGTAATTTGTCAAAACACACTGAATGAAGCAAGTAGTGAGTGGTGAGATCATACTTTTTTTGTGGTAGCAGTGACTTATTTGCTCTGGGAATGAAGATGTGTGGCTTTAGACAGAACTGAGTCTCACCGCTTCCTGTATTATTAGATATATATTAAATAAAGCAAAGATGATTTTAACAAATTTAACAAACTGGCTGTAGCAACCGTGTCAGTTGTGCGGGACAAGTATAGCGTCCTCAAGCCGTTTGATTTACCAATTCCTGTAACTACTTTAAAGGGTACCTTCCTCCCTTTCCTGTTATTTTCATAGAATTATAGAGTCACAGAATACCAAGTTCGAAGGAACCTCAAGGACCACCTGGTCAAACCTTTCTTGGTAAAAGCACGGTCTAGACCTGGCAGCCTGTCCAGCTGAATCTTAAAAGCATCCAATGTTGGGGATTCCACCACTTTCCTGGGGATATTATTCCAAAGGCTGGTTTTCATTGAGAAAAAAATTCCTGCTGTACTCAATCAGAATCTCCCCAGGATTAACTTGTACTCATTACCTCTCATCTTTTCCGTGTGACTCCCTGTTAAAAGGATGTCTCCATCTTCTTTGCAGGCATCTTTTTAATACTGGAAGGTATTAAAGGTCTCCCCCAAACTTTCTGTTCTCAAACAAACCTAGTTCTTCAGCCTTTCCTTACATGGCAGTCTTCTCAGTCCTTTGATCATCTTTACGGTCCTTCTCTGGACTTCCTCCAGCCTCTCCACACTTTTTTTGTACAGCAGGGATCAAAACTAAATACAGTATTACAGGTGTGACCTGACAATTGCTGTTATGTAATGCTTTCAGCCTTTTTGTTCTCAGTTCTACTGAATGCACTAACAAGTTTCAGAAAGATATAGTAACTCCTTTGATATTCTGTTGCATGTGTTCTGAGATGACTGTCTTTTTCCCCCTGCTAAGATGGGTTATATTAAGCTTTTTTTATGAAGAGGCGATGCTGCAGCATTAAGCACAGATGATTCCCCCTTCTCTGGCATCCTGTTGGATGGTTTATTCCCTTGTTTAGCCCAATCTGACACATAAAAAACTTCTTCTTTCTCTCTGTGTGTACTGATTTTTTGCCATCAATGTTCATCAAAACTCCCTCTCTCCAACCACTTTTCTAAATCCAACATAATTTATGAAAGAACTGAAGCAGTCTCACTTGCAGCAAGGCAAACTAGGTATTCCCAGATCCTGTTGACTGAGTGATGATCTGGTACTCCAGGGTCAAATTTTCAGGTCCCTTAATAGTCTGTCCTCATACAACGTTATTAGTAAGATGCTGGACAATCACCACTGCTGAAGTAGTATTTAGCTAAAGGAATACGCTTACTCAATGAGTTGTTACTGGTAACATAATGCATGTGGGAACACCACTGTACTCACCTAATAAGTGTCATCACACAAAGCAAGAGCAGCAAACTATGGGCTTTTTTAAACTCTTCTTCCTGTTTTGACAAACACTTGGTAAGTAATTCTAAAAGAGAAAAAAACTCCTCTGTGTGAATCCATAGAAAAGCATAACTTTATAGATTAACTGTGAGTTTTGTTTGACCGTAAGACAATATAAGGAATAAGGGAAATAACAATAATGTTAATATTAAATAACATTAATTAAACTACAGGTGTTTGAAAAATCGCTTTCTTTTTCTTGATGGAAGTTTTGCTAGATTTGATATGTAACTTTTCTCCCTGCTGCTATTTTGTGGGCATTGTGTTTGAGATTGTTGGTATAGAGGAGGAATGCAAAGTCTGATTTGAATGGGACTTCTGATAGGACTTGCTGTTGCTAATTCAGACCTTATGCAGTGTGTGGTGATTCTAGACTGCTTTTATTAGCTTGATATTGGCTGAAATTTTGTCTTTGAAGAGAACCATTAGAAGAAAAATGTTTTGATTTGTAATGAAAGCTAACTTTTCCTGGAAATGTAAGATTGTAGGATTCCTCAGTGTTTCACCAGCAAGTCTGTTGAATGGTCATAACTCCTTCATGAAATCTTAAAATGGCTCATATGGAATTGGTTTAGATCTCTGTTTTTATTTACTGTTTGCACTTTACTCTGAAATATTTTGTTTAATAGGTTGATTGAGCCATGTATTATTTTCTTTCTTTCTGAGTAATGAGCATATTTGTATTATTGTAATGGATAACTTGCTATCAAAATAATCCAGTGCTTTTGCAGAATTGGTGGGAAGGCTGGAAGGGTGAGAAACTGTGAAGGATTTGAAACTGTTATTTGCTGACACATACAGCTTTGACATGCTAAATCTGTAGTGTGTTTCTGCTGGCAGCTACTGTAACAATTCAGACTGGAGGCACTGCCGTTATCTCACCCAGTCTGTCCGTGGAGTTCAATAGTCTCACAGGACTAGCACCAGCAACGTGTTTCCAGCGACTCTTGTAATTTGTTACAGCTCAATAAATCTCCGTATGAGAAGTAAAATCTGTGCTGTAAATCCATCCATGTTATCAGCTAAATCTTGTAGTTAGAGAAAAGGAAGGTGCTTGGCTTTGCTGCACGTCTGTGTATGTAGGGTCAGTCGAGTCTTCCCCCTCCCTTTTTCAGTGCGTAGGTTTTTGTCTCTCTCACAGCCTCTTGGCTCCTGTGATCCACCTGGGTACGTATAAAGACCACACATCCTATAAGCATGGGAATTAATTCACTCCAATATTTTTTGTTTATTTTAATAATAAAGTTGCCAAGTATTCAGACTGGGAAGAAAATAAAATGTATAAAGTGAAACTCTTCTTAAGTTAAGACCTAGGTGAAAAATTTTTTAAGTGCTTTCCCCTTTAATATACTATGAATTCTTTAGTCTGCTGCTTTCTGTAATTCTATTGAAAATACTTCAAGGAAATTAACTATTGCAAAGTATAATGCTGCTTGAATTTAACTGGTTTTTAATGAACAAATATTTCATCCTGTCAGAACTGTGCCTACTATGAACACACTTAAAAGGAGTATACACAAAATACAGAACTCTAAGGGTTAACGTTGTTCATATGACAGAATTTATCCTTCCAGTAGTAAACAATGAACACGTCTGAAGGTAACTTAGAAGAATTGGTATAATTGTCTTATTTTCAGACTCAGAAAAGCCTTATACTTACAATACCCCATGTAAGTGTAATCTTCTTCCTCTGAAGAACTCACTGTCAATGTACCTGAAACGTTCCTTTCTCTACAGAGAGTGTTGTAGCATCAACCTTTTGTATTGCCATGGATGGTATCTCACCCAAAACCCAGAGCTTTGTGTTTCAAAGGGGTGTTGTTAAAGCTTTGAACACCTAGCTTTGCATCTCCTCTAGAAATGAATTTAAAAGACAATGAGAGTCTAGTCTGAGACTAGAGAAGTCATATACTTTCTTCTTGTTCTGCTATTGGGCTGGATTTAGAAGTAAAAGAAACTAGCCATCTCCTGAGCAGAGTGAAAAGCAAATGAGGCAAACTGTATGAAACAAATTCATATTTTAGCAATTAGGTTTCCTATATAAGTTTGGTGAATAATTTAAAAATTGAAGTTATTGCAATATCACAAAATGCAATGAATGGGAAAATACTTTGAAAGAAGTGTTTTCCTAAGTTCTCTAGTTAGCGTGAAGACCTTTTCTAACTTGCATCATTTGTGCTCAGAAAGACTCAATGAGGAGACCAGAGTGTGGATTCATTTGCTCTTTTTTTCTGATAGAAATAATTTTGTCACAGAAATTCTTCTGAGTCCCATGTGAAGGAAATTGGTCCTTGGGATCCTACAGCATTGTTTACTTGCAAATATAGACACATATTTAGAATTGGCATGGAGGCTGTCCTCCAAAATTTGTTAAGACCCCAGTTGAACTCAAGATGGATGTCTAAGTGAGTGGCAAAGCAAATACTATTTCTGCTGCTAAGCAGTATTTGAGATTTAATTGAGTAAATGCTGCAAACATGTAAGCTATAGGAAGAGGTTTCTTTCAGAAGACAGTTGCAATACGAACAGCAATATGGCTTGTATCTTTTGTCACCCTTGTTCTGTAAGGGATTGCTTGACATTGACAGTTAGAGTGGCCGATGAACATCTTAAGGTCTCAAGAAAACTGTCACCTTGTGTTGAATTGAGGTTCCTCTACAAATTGAGGTCACTCTACAAATGTGAACTTTCCTATTAGGGGAAGTGAAGTGAAAATTAGCTTCATTTTGAATATCCACTTTTGGAATCTTTAGATGTTTGAGAAAATAATTAAGTGACAATTGTAGTATGAAATCTATGTGTTGGCATTAATTATCGAGGCAGAGGACACTCAAGTACTTTTGTTTCTAGGATCATTCCTGCAGCACAGATGGTTGGTACAAAGTTTGTGAAAAGATTTAGATTACACTGTATTTGTCTACTAGTGCACCATATCTTCAAATAAACTTCTGCCAGATACATGAAAGAGTCAAAACTGAGAATAGAGGTGAAAGAAGAAATCCCTTTAACTGTTGAAACTGCTAAAACTATTATTAAAGAGACTTCTCACAGTATGGGACTACAGGCTTCTACTTGACTATCCTAACCCTTAGCTAGTGCTGGTTGTAAAGCAGTTTGGAAGGGGACTAGGAAAAGTAGCAAAGTCTTAGGCAGCTGCATCAGGTTCTTGCTGTGGCAGTGCTATCTGCAGTGCTGCCTGCACAGCAGTTAGGCTTCAGTAGAGGCAGATTACAATCCCAGCCTGTGACTCTGGTCCTGGATCCATGGAGTGTGCAGAGGCTAACTCCAACCCTCCAGGAAAATTGCTTTAAATCTGATGTTCACCCAGAGATCAGTTACTACTACCTTTGACAGAAGCAGAAATAACATGCCCTCCCCTGTCCCCAGCTTGTTTCTTGCAGCAGTGAATATAAAGGCCTTTCATTTACTGTCGGTAACTGCATAATCTGTTAAGGTTATACTACTGAAAGAAAATAGAATGACACCTGAATAAGTAGTTTTAGCCTGACTTAATTAAGATTTTATAAACCTTAGTATTTTGGACTGCCTTTCGTTTTGTGGTATTATTTTTCCATACGTTCTTCACATTTAGTCATTTGAGTACTATTTGTGACTGATGGCGTCTGGTAGCCTCTTCTGACTAACTGATTTCCTTGCAGATTTAGCTGTTGTAATATACTGCCTGTTTTGAAAGTAGGAAAATTAGGTCATTACAGAAAAATCCTAAATCATTTGGAACTCTTAATCTTTATTTTTTTAAATGGTTGCTATTGAAGGATGACCATTACTTTCTAACTAAATAAGAAAACAAAATGTATTGGTTTAGCCACGTGAACTTAGGGCAACTTTTATAGACTAGTGACATCTATCTTAGGTAATGATTGGCTTTGGAAGATGCACAGAACAGTGAATGTTATGAAGATCCTTATTGCTAAACTGATCTTTAACTTGTTGCAGTACATCAAGTACTGTATATTTCAGGAGGAATGTAATATGCTGAACTTTCTGAAACCTTAGTAGTTAAGACTATAATAGAACACATTAAAGTGGAGTTTACAATGCTTACTTTTCTACAGATTCAAAATTCCTTACAGAAGAACTAGAAATCAGAATTTTGAAGTCAAGTTATGAATTAACACAACTCAGGACAATGTAACGTATGCGGAAGAGTTCACAGACTCACAGAATAGATAAGGTTGGACCCCAGGAGACCATCTAGTTCAGTGTCTCTGCCCAAAGCAGGATCACCTAAACCAAGTTTTCCAGGACCATAGCCAGTCATATTTTGAATATCTCTACTACCTACCTGTACAACCTGTTTCTGTGTTTGACCACCCTCACAAAAAAAAAGTCGTCTTATGGGCAAACAGAATTTTCCACATTTCAATTTATGATCACTCTCTCTCGTCCTGTCACTAGGCACCATTGAAAATAGTCTGGCTCTGCCTTCTTCAGTACCCCATCAGGTATTTATACATATTATATGTTTTTAAGATCTCACTGAACCTTCTCTTCTCCAGACTGAGTAGGCCGAGCTCTTTCAACCTCTCCTTGTATGACAGATGCTCCAGTTCCTTCATCATCTTCATGGGTATTTGCTGGATTGATTCCAGTATGTCCCTGTTTCCCTCGTACTGGGAAGTCCAGACCTGGACCCAGCTCCCCACGTGTCACTCAACAGCACCGGATAGAGGGGAAGGATCACCTTTCTCAGCCTGCTAGTACCACTCTGCCCTGTGCATCCCTGGTGGCTGTTGGCCTCCTTTGCCATGAGGGCACTTTGCTGGCTCACAGACAGCTTGGTGTTTACCAGGTCCCACAGATCCTCCTTTGGTATATTGCTTTCCAGCCAATTGCCCCCCAGCCTGCACTGATGCATGGGCCAGGTAATATGATCTAGTAAAATAAACATTTATCCACAGATTAAAGGTAGATCTATGTGCTATTCAGACGTACTTCTAATAATAGTTTATGCAATAAGAATATGGTCAGCAAAATTTCTGTAAGAGAAAGGATAAATTTGGAAAGACCTCTAGAATTGAAATTCATGGTTCCTGCAGATAACGATATATCAGATGTAAATAGCAAAAGGGCTGAGAGGGGGGTTTCTTATGTAGTAAAATGTATTGTGTTGGGCTTTTTTATGTCAGTAGCCAACAGTTCCACATAAACAGGTTCTAGCAGCATAAATTTAAAATAAATCTTAATCTTCTCCTCTCAGTTCTGTCCCTTACAAAATACAATTATTTTCTGTGCATACAAATATATACATATGCATGATTAAGCTTTAGTTTCATTTTTAAAGATGTCTTTATTTCATTATCTGTGCCAACTTTTGTAAACTAAAGTTGTGGAAGCTGCATTAGTTAATAGCATAAGCAACGCTAAGGTAGTTTTTAACCCTTTCATTTATAGCAGTGAGCATTGATCAGTCCCTTTCCCTCATCCCTCTTCTTTTCCTTCCTGGAATGAAAGGTCACTAAGGTCAAAAAGGCAGGTCAAGCCCAGTTTTTAGAAGACACTCCATGAGATATTTTTCTTCACAACAAGCAGCTGGGTTTCCAGCCCTCCACAGATTACAGCTTGGCCAGCTCGCTCATTCCAAAAGTTATTTTAATTTCCATTCCTTTATGTTCAAAAGTCTCCAGAGTCAGGTCCAGACTCTCAGCTGTGTTTTTTTCTGGGAGTGTAGAGTGAATTTTAAGACTAGAGATTTGGCAAAATGTGGACATGTGTCAAAAGCATTGGGAAGAACCTACTTCATCAGTTGTCATGAGGACAGCTGACTACTGCCTTTGTTTTCTGGCTTGCAACCTGCAAATAGTAAAACTTTGCCTGTACTCTCCAAACCAAGGATGGCAGCTGGGCACAAGGATGGAACGAAAATACAAGTAATGCAATTTCATGCCATGTTTTGCAAACTGGAACTTGTAGATTATTTTTTTATTGAAATTTTGTTTATTATATTTTTTAATTCATTTGATGTACTAGAAGTTCACTGAGAAGATGAAGAAGTAAGTAAGTTTAAGGGAAGGAATTATATATTGGAATAAAGCCTGCTTTTTGAAGGCTTATTGCACTGTATGATGTGAGATTGGACAGAGGCTTGTGGTTCTTAATTAGAGCTTAAGCTCAGTTATTGAAAAAATCACACATGATAAACTACATCCGTAAACAAATAGCCACTAGGGAAGAGGTCTGTCTTTGCTTCATTATTTTGTATTCTGTTGTATATATGAAATGCTAAAATATTAATGGGAGCAGAAACTACAATATTTTCTAGATACTTTTTCACTAGACATCTCTCACTCTTTCCCTACTCAAATGTTTTGGAAGAACTTCAGTAGTAAAAGTTGAAAAAGTAGTTTAGGAATGTGTTTTTGGTGCTAGAGGTACTTGGTCTTTTTGATTGCTAGTAAGAGGCTGAAAGAGTAATTGTTTTAATTTTCACCTACAACTTGTATTTCTATCCATTTCATTTACACTTCTGATGTAACTAGATACAGCCAGAATGTTAGATAATCTCTTCTAGGCTCCATTTGCCATTAAAGGTGGAACCAGATGATATTTCAAGCTTCCTTCCAGGCAGAGCTGTACTATGATTCAGTGAATCTATGATTTTTGTCTGGGCCAAGTTGAAAGTCTGAAATAATAAGTCTGTGATGTATATTTCTGTCTCAAAGTTATGGAACAAAATATTTAAACTTGCAGTTCTGTTTCTCTTTTATTCTATGTTGTAAAATTTTATCATGTTTTTCTAATTTCCTTGTATACAGCCAAATGAGATTCTTTCATGTAAAGAGTACAGTATTTCTTTAGGCAATATTCAGTAATGGAGAAGGAGGTTAGTTTATTTAAGCTTGCAACAGAAACAACATTAACTTGGTTCCTGGTCTGAATTTCTCACAACCAGAACCTGGGTAACTATTTCGTGCAAAAGTGCTAAAAGTCTTACTGGAGCAAAGGCCAGCAAAAGCATTAACCTAAGATATTGGGAAAGTCTGTAACAGAATCTGTGATGGCGTCTGTTACGTGAACCTACACATTGTTCTGGCTCGTTTTCCTGGGTACAAGATTTTTAGATGATTTTTTAATAAATCAGTATTTTTTTACTTTTGTAATGTTCTGGTATGTCAATAGATACACTTTGAAAGTAAAATTTTCGTTGGAAGTGAAGATTTTAAAAATTAAATTAGACTTAGAATACAGTAATATGCTAGTGGTGTGCACTCAGGAACTTCCTTGTGGAAATAAAGGGAGTAGCATTATTATTCTTTGGTGAGGGAGGCTATTACCCATATTAGCTGGTTTATGTAAATCCTCACTAAGACTATCCTAATAAACTTCACTGACGGTAGATTTCTTCCAAACTAGATCTCATATGCATGCTTAACTGTGTAGGAAGTGGACAACCTGTTGAAACAACAGACTTTTAATTCCCACTGAGCTCTTACCAGGTTATTATTTGCATAACTGCATGTAGGAATATAAAGTAGATGAGGGGGAGGGAAGGAGAGAAAGATATTACTTCCTCCTCTCTAATACAGACTGAACTAATATGGCCATAAAGACAAAGTGCTTAAATTCCTTTCATTGGAAGTAAGATGAAGGCCACTGGATAAAATTAGCCACTTCATGTCTCTCCTGATCTTGGTTTCTACCAGCAGTGAACTAGAGTATCTCTGATACTCTTCTTACATGATTCAAGGTCATGTTCTGGAGCTTTCCAGAACAACCCACCTGGATGGCACCGTGTTCTCTGATTTTTATTTATACACTCAGGAAATGAGTAAGTATCATTAAGGAATCTGTGTCTGGGAATGCATGAAAATCGAACAACCTGAACATGTGAAACACAGCAATGAGCATTCTCCTGAAAGAGGAGCAGCTTCATTCCACATGTATGGTCCCCATTTCAGTAACTCTTCAGATTTGCTATTGGCTGTGCCTGGATCGTTGGGTTGGTATAAAGGATTGCAGTAGTCTGTTGTAGATGAGATTTCTCAGGTTTTATCCTCTGTCCTACCAATTTGTTCTGGTGGGAAAACAAAGGTCTAAACCAAGCATGAATTAATGTTCAGGAATAATTCAGAAATACAGCTCACCAGAGTATGTAATAGCCCTGACTTTCCAAAATGTTAAGAACAAATACCAAAAATTAAATAGAATTGAAAAGCCTTGAAAATTCAGGCCAAGAAGTCTACTGAATTCTGGACAAAACTGGATGGGAATTAGGGCTCACTGCTACTGTGATCAACAGAGGTCTGAGAAAAAACTATCATCTGCTTTGTCTCCTGATATTTGGAATTGTGATATTTGAAATTAGTCCTTGCTATGAAGTAGATTAACCTGAAAAATGTCTTGGGGTTTATACAATACATTATTTTTAGTCTCGAGATAGAGGCTGATATTTTCTACCTACATTCTTATACAGGAGAGGTAAAAAAAAATCTCTTACTGAATCAAAATAAACAGGGTTTTTTTCAGGTGCTTGTATGCATTACTATTGTAATATTGAACTGGTTTAGTTCTAAAAAATTCGGTTTTCTTGTACTCCATTGCACTTTCAGCAGAAGGTCTACTTAGAAAAGGCATAATTCATAGCTAAGCCTGTGCTTAATGAACCATAGCTACTGAGAAACAACAGTTATGTGATCAAGTATCCAGCATACATGCTGTATGTGTTTGAATACTTAGACATCAGCCAAAGATGAAGAAAAGTCTCAGGGACAAAATAATCTG